>CM060709.1:145353404-146553404 GCA_030686995.1 Artemisia argyi | reverse complement strand
AGGAAATAAAAGGAAATGTGTACCTTTCGTCTTCAATGCGTTAAGCTTCAAAATCTTCAAAGGAAAGTCCGAACACGGGGTGACATCAAAGGTTTCCATGTATGAATGGCGAAAGTTTTCACGTTGGTCCCCATGGTCTCATTTGACCAAAGTTGTTTGTCCCGAACATGTTTTATATTTGACTTGGGTGCATATATGGTGGAAACATTCCCCATGGATTGAAGTTCCACATTTGTTGATTATTGTTAAAGTTTTGTCTACTTTGGTTTACTCTTGGTTGAGGTGTTTTAGGTCTAAGGTAAGAATTATTCGGTTTCCTAGGTGGTGGAGTTTTAGATCTTGTTTTGGTTTTGGACGATCCTACTTCGGTTTTTAAAGATGGTTTATAAAACGGTTTTATTTCTTCATTACTAGCTAGATGTATTTTCTTATCATTTATGAGTATATACTCAGGATTAGATTTTGAAGATTTTAGTTCCTTGAGTTCGCTTTCAAATTTAACATTTTTAACTTCACTTGTTGAGGTTTCGGTTGAGTTAAAACCTAGACCGGTTTTATCTCCGGATATTCTTTGAATACTTATAATTTTACTAAGTGAGTTACTACTATTTTCAAATTTATCAAGTTTACAAATTTCTTCCTTAAGTTTGTTGTTTTCACTTCTAAGCTCTTGACATGATTTACATTCTTCAAAGTTTCTTTACCTTTCTCAAGTTGATGTATTTTAATTTTTAGTTAAAGTACTTCATTTTCTAATTTGTTATTTATGTATTTTAGTGATTTGTTTTTAGCCATAACTTGTTGTCCTAGTTTGCATAATATATTGTATTCACTATCTAAGTCTTTTTCATCTAATGATAAATTTTCATCACTAAAATATTCGGTTTCGGAACGTACCTCACTTGATGTTTTAGCCATGAGACATTTTTCTTCCTTTGTTGTTTCTTTCTCATCTTCATCGCTATCACTCCAAGCACCTCCAATAAACGCTCTTTGATTTTGATCTCTTGTCATCATTGGACATTTTCCAATGAGGTGATTCGGATCACCACACTTGAAACATTTTCTCTCATTCTTGATATACTTGTCATCATTATTCTTTTGAGATGTTCTTCTTTCATCGTATGGTTGTCTAACGAATCTTCCTCGCCTTTTGAAGAATTTCTTGAAATCTCTTATGGCCATGGCATATTCTTCGTCTTCGCTTTCGGAAGATGAGCTATCTTCGTTGTTGGATTCCTTTCTAGCTTTCAAGGCGATTGACTTGCTTTGCTCTCGTTTCTCTTTAACCATTTCGGAGTCCTTCTTTATTATTGCTTCGTAGACTTTTAAATTACTAATTAATTCATCAAGTTGTAGCGTTGACAAATTCTTCGATTCTTCAATAGCCGTCACTTTAGCTCTCCATTTTGGGTGAAGAGCTCTAAGAAACTTCCTAACAAAATTCTTACTAGAGAAATTCTCATCAAGTGCTTTTAAACTTGTGATTATAGTGTTAAATCTAGCAAAAGCATTATCAATTGATTCCTCTTCCGGAATCGTGAATTGCTCATATTGTTGAACAAGTAGATCTATTTTGTTATCTTTGACTTGATTATTACCTTGGTGGGTTATTAACAAAGACTTCCAAATTTCTTTTGCGGTTTCACACATAAAGATCCTTTCGTACTCTTTACGTGGTAGCGCATTGTAAATAACCATTTTTGCTTCATTATTTTTAGCAAGTTTTCTTTTTAAATCATCATTTTGTTTTTCAAAAGGTACGATTTCATCTTTCTTAGTTTCGGGGTTATTTTGAATAGGTAAAAAATCACCATTGGTAATAATATGCCAAAGATCTAAATCTTTTGATTTCACATAAGTTTCGAATCGATTTTTCCAATATAAAAATCCATCGCTTTCAAATAGTGGTGGTCTTTGCATAGATTGCCCTTCTAAATATTTTTCAGATTCCATAGATCGTTACAAGTTTTAAAATACAATATATTTTAAAAATCTTGCTAGACGTGGCTCCTGATACCAATTGTGGAAAACTAGAAGGGGGGTTGAATAGTTTTATGTTCTTTTAAATTTATAAACACAAGTTTGTTTTAAAAACTTCGATTCTAGTTTATGTGAACTCAATACTTGCACTATATGAACAATTGTATGGTAACTAACTAACAAAGCTATCATAGTAAAGGTAAATAAATAAGTAATGAGAAGAGTTAGAAAGATCAAACCACAACACAAGGATTTATAGTGGTTCGGCTACAAGGACACCTTCCTTGCTCCTACTCCACTCCCCGAGTCACCTACTCGAGAGTTTTCTTCACTATGTCAACAAACTCCCTTTTGGCGGAAAAAACCTTACACACCAATTTACACACCACACAACTTCACAACTTGATCACAACTTCTACACAACTTCTTCACACCAATATACTACACACCAATCTTCTTCACAACTATCTTCTACACACCAATCTTCTACTTCACACCTATCTTCACAACTAACCTACTTCACTACTTATCAACTTCTATTATCTACACAACTTCTATATCTTCTACACAATTAATCATAAGCACAACACAATATTCACAAATGAATATATATACACTATGCACAACTATTCTTCAACACTTCTTAAACTTGGTTGTAGAAAGAGTGTTCTTCTTTTGCACTTTGGATGAGAATGGATGATGAGGGATTGAATCACTTGAAACAAGGATTAATATACAAATGATCAAAGGGTTTTAGAGGATATTTAGAGAGTTATAGATCTGAAAATTTCGTGCAAAAGGTGAGGCAAAAATCCAGGTTTAAGGTGGTATTTATAGGCAAAAGATTCTGACAGAGAAGCGTGGCCGGTCCCCTTAAATCAAGGCCGGCCCCCTTAAAATTAAGGGGACCGCCCCTTATAATTAAGGGGGCCGCCCAGCTGAAACGGCCATAATCCTTGTCTTTTAGTGGGGAAAGTTTATTTGGTGAAAAACTAACTGATTTTGGTTAAAAATTTGAATTCATATATTTAGTATGAATAAAACATTTTTCTTAATTACCATAAGTGTTTTTCAAAAATATATAATATGTTTATATAATTAAATAAACTTTGTATTAGTTAATTAAATATCCCTTTGATCATGAGATGTATTAAGCACTTGTTTATCCATACCTTAAGTGATTAAGTTGGATATAGTGATATAAACTAGCTTAATACTTGTTTACGTAGTAATTATACGATTGACGATTTTACATTTTGTGATCGTCAAAATATAGAGATATCGAAATATATGAATAACGTTTTCACACATTATTTATGTCAACACATAACTCAAGACCAAGAGTAGCAAAGAAATCGAGCCCTAAGCTCGGATCTAATCACCAAGCCGTGAGTCTTAGACTCACGGTTCAATCGAACCATCAATAATACACAAAACCCGGATACCAAACCTTTTGAGAAACACGTTTTCAACCAAAACCCATATAAATTCCATGTTTTTATACATAAACCCAACCGAAAATCTTTAAGTCGTGACCCTAGGTCACGTTTTATCAAAAATACGAGTGAAACTCGTCTCACCTTCGATCCTTAAGACTCAAAACATGACAACCTTCCAAAAACAAGAAAGTGGTGATGAGTTTTGTGATGATACGAGATGAATTAAAGGGTAAAAGGGCGCGTGTAGTGGTAGATCTAAGAGAATAAAGGATGGGGAATTGATTGGTGGTGGCGGTGTAGAGTGGTGACCGGCGGTGTGGCTGTGGTGGTGGCCGGATGTGGGGCGGCTAGGGTTAGCAAAGAAATGGGGAAGAGAGAGATGTGAGGAGGGTGATGGGTGTTTGTGTTTGTGTGTGTTGTTTTACTCAAAAACCCACAAGGACGATTTGTATATTACTCTTAAAAAAAAGAGTTTTTAATAATAATAATAGTAATAATAATAATATTACTAATAATATGAGTGGGTTAATAATGGGTAAGTGTAAAACACACGGTCCGAAACCCGAACTCATTTCAAATGTTTAATATCTCACGAAACATCCCGTAAATAATTAAATATAGTCGGACTCATAAAATCGAGTCATAAAATTCTCGTTAGGTAATCCTAGTGCCGGAGTCAACGTAGTACCAAGTGAGAATTCAAAATAAATCTCCAAATAAAATTCCATAACGAATCATTAAATAAATTTCAAATCCCATAACGATATTAAATATAATTAACCATAAAATAGGTCTTACAAGTTCGTTACGAATAAAATTCCAAATAAAATTTATAAACGAACTTTAACGTAATGCGGGTTTTCAAAATGGCTCCCTAATTTGCCGGTTGTCACATCCTCCCAGTCTCAGAAGAAACCCGTCCCGGGTTTCTCTCGGAACAATTCATCTACGAAGTGAAAAGCTTCGGATATCTCTTCCAGAACTCGTCCTCACGTTCCCACGTAAATTCTGGTCCATGTCGGGAATTCCAACGAACCTTGACGAGCGGAATGCGACTTCGCTTGAGTCGTTTAACCTCACGATCTAAAATCTCAATTGGCTCTTCCACAAAATTCAATTTCTCATCAATACGAATATCCTTCATCGGAATAACAGGCATCTCATCAGAAAGACATTTCTTTAAATTACTAACGTGAAACACATCGTGAACTTTACTCAGTTCATGTGGCAATTCCAACCTATAAGCCACGGGCCCAATTCTTTCTAAAATAAGAAATGGTCCAATGTAGCTTGGGTTGAGTTTTCCACGTTTCCCGAAACGTATCACACCCTTCCAAGGCGAGACTTTCAGCATTACTTTGTCTCCAACCTAGAACTCTAAGGGTTTACGTCTCTGATCGACGTAACTTTTCTGCCTATCTCTGGCTGCTTGCAATCGATCACGAATCTGAGTCACTTTTTCAGTAGTCTCCAAGATAAGTTCAGGGCCTGTGAGTTGGCTATCTCCAACTTCCGCCCAACCAATAGGCGAACGACATTTTCGGCCATACAAAGCTTCGAATGGTGCAGCTTTAAGACTTGTGTGGTAGCTATTATTATAGGAAAAATCCGCAAGGGGTAGATACTTCTCCCAGCCTTTACCAAAGTCTATAATACATGCACGAAGCATATCCTCTAAAGTCTGAATGTTCCTCTCACTTTGACCATCGGTTTGGGGATGATATGCAGTACTCATATCAAGTCTCGTCCCCAAAGCCGTTTGAAGTGATCTCCACAAAGCTGACGAAAAGCGGCTATCGCGATCAGAAATAATCGATATCGGGACTCCATGACGAGAAATAATTTCCTTCACATACAACCTCGCAAGTTTATCAACACTATCATCTTCACTTATCGCCAGGAAATGAGCAGACTTAGTCAAACGATCCACGATTACCCAGATAGCGTCACAACCGCTAGCTGTCCTCGGTAATTTGGTAATAAAGTCCATCGTAATCCGCTCCCATTTCCAAACTGGAAGTTCTGGCTGCGTCAATAATCCTGACGGTCTTTGATGTTCGGCTTTAACCTTAGAACATGTCAAGCACTTACTAACATACAATGTGATACGTGGGAATCGCACCAGGCTTTACCTCTCAAGGGATCTTGAGAAGCTTACAACCCCCACCAGGCAGTGTACCTGATCGTTGTAGTATAGTATAGTGACAAGTACCGGGGGATTGATCGTTCAGCTTAGGAATAGTGTCGCTAGGATTAGAAAGCCTAAATACTAGTTCTAAAGGTGAGGGAAGATTATTTTTGTATTTTTATATTTTTTAGAAAGCAATTTAAAATCTCGGGTTTGAAGGATTTGGGCGGAATTAGTTGCTAATCAACTAACCCAATACTAAGATGCAATCAAAATAAAATACTAAGAATGAAAATAAACTAATTTATACTAAAGTTGTGAGCAGTAATTGGAGAAAATGTGTTTACTTAGATTTCACTACTCCCTAGATATCTTTTACACGTTAATTACTTGTTATAATTGTATGGATGACGGATCGTAATCCTTAATACCATTCATGGGGTGGCACACTTAACTCCCCAATTCTATGAGCTCTTATCTCCTCCTACACCATGCCCAGCACAACTATAGGGATTGTAAACAGTGGCTCATGCATTAAATACAACCAATAAAGACCTAGTGCGCGTCGATTCATGTTTCTTAAGACGTTCAAGCATGTTACCAATTGGAGATCTGCCAGTTTTCTTAAGCCTAACATATAAATCATTCATCCAAGACAAGAATAAACAAGTAATCAACACATAATTAACATCTAGGTTTCATTAGATCTAAGCAAACACAAGATAGATCTAGCCTAGCATGATGGAATTAAGACAAGAACAAGATATAGACAACCAACACATAGACATATTGATTGAATTAAAAGAACACTTATCTTAATTGCACATGAAAGGTATCAAGGGGTTGAAACCCTTGAAAAACCTGTAAAAGTTACACCAAAATCGTACTTAGGGTTTCTCCCAAAACTTCTCTCTTTTAATGTGAAAATTAGAAAACTATATATAGGAAAAGGGGTCTGACGGCGTCAAGACAAACATTGTGACGCCGTCACCTCGCCGCCAAAACTCTTCTCGGACTGCCTTGATCTACATTTGACGTCGTCAAGACTTAATCATTTCCAGGCCGTCATGACTTTTACTCTTGACGCTCTTCCTTCGTGACGCCGTCAAATCTGTTCTGGATCGTCATGAAAATTGCTCTTGACGCCGTCAGGGAGTTACTCTTGACGCCGTCACCTACTGTTCCCAGCATGGAAAATTAAGACTTTGGCGTTTTCTTCACTTTTATGCTCCAAAAATGTCCGAATTGCTTCCTTTTCCAGATTTCACTCCCAAAGTACCTAAAATCACAAAAGGAACGATTTAGGGCAATATTTGATCAAATAAATTCGAATTCGGGCTTAAATGACCCCCTAAAAACGGATCATTTTTCGCCTCATCACAATGCTATATCTGCCTTCATGTTTGGCCACCAATATAACTTTCTCAAATCCTAGTACATCTTGTCAGATCCAGGATGAATAGAGTACCTTGACTTATGCGACTCATGCATAATCAACTCTCGAATTCCTCCATATAAAGGTACCCAAATCCGATCTCCAAAACATAGTAATCCATCAGAACGCTTAACAAATCCCTTCTCATTCTCAGCCATCCCAAATATGTTCTCAGCAGGTCGATTTTCTGCTTTCAACGCTTCCGTTTGAGCTTCAGATATTTGAGACGGTAACGGCGATACGATAGTCATTCCCAGTGACCTAACTCGTAACGGTGGTATTCTTTCCTTTCGACTAAGAGCATCAACAACAACGTTTGCTTTACCAGTATGGTAGCGAATCTCGCAATCATAATCGCTTAGCAACTCAATCCAACGTCGTTGTCTCATATTGAGCTCTTTTTGATTCAAGATGTGTTGTAGACTTTTGTGGTCAGTAAACACAACACACTTCGTTCCATACAAGTAATGTCTCCATATCCTTAAGGCAAAAACCACAACACCTAACTCCAAATCATGGGTGGTATAGTTTTTCTCATGCTTTTTGAGCTGTCGGGAAGCATACGCTATCACTTTCTCTCGTTGCATTAACATGGCTCCCAAACCTTTATGTGAAGCATCACAATAGACGACAAAATCCTCGTTACCTTCAGGTAGCGCTAAGATAGGAGCACTACACAACATCTTCTTAAGTAATTGAAATGCTTCCTCTTCTTTATCTCCCCATTCATACTTAACACTCTTTTGAGTCAATTTGGTCAACGGTTTAGCTATCTTCGAAAATCCCTCGATGAATCTTCGGTAATAACCGGCTAGACCTAAAAATTGACGAACTTCTATCGGGGTCGTAGGTGCAGCCCAATCTTTTATTGCTTCAATCTTAGCAGGATCCACATGGACTCCTTGTCTATCAATCACATGACCCAAAAATTATACCGTCGGAATCCAAAATTCACATTTGGAGAACTTGGCATACAGTTTCTCCTTCCTGAGCAATTCTAAAATAAGTCTTAGATGCTCCTCATGCTCCTTCTCACTCTTTGAGTAAATTAGAATATCGTCGATGAATACGATCACAAACTTATCTAAATAAGGCTTACACACCCGATTCATGAGGTCCATGAATATCGCCGGTGCGTTAGTCAACCCAAACGGCATCACCTGAAACTCGTAATGCCCGTAACGGGTTCTGAAAGCCATTTTCGGAATATCTTCCTCGCGAACTCGAAGTTGATGATATCCCGATCTCAAATCGATCTTTGAATACACACTCGATCCTTGAAGTTGATCGAACAAGTCGTCGATCATAGGTAACGGGTATCTATTCTTCACCGTTAACTTGTTCAGCTCTCGGTAATCAATGCACATACGAAACGATCCATCCTTCTTCTTCACGAATAAGACTGGGGCTCACCAAGGTGAAGAAATTGGTCTTATGAATCCTTTTTCGGCTAACTCCGCTAACTGTTTTGACAACTCTTCTAGTTCGGTGGGTGCAAGACGATAAGGCGCTCGTGCTACAGGCCCAGCACCAGGTATCAACTCAATCTGAAACTCCACTTGTCTAGTAGGCGGGATTCCCGGCAATTCATCAGGAAATACATCAGGAAAATCACGAACTATAGGTACATCTCCAATGCACTTTTCCTTCTTCTCCGTCCCACCTTTCTCAGAAATTTGAGCTAAGAAAAGGTAACATCCTTTCTCCATTAGCTTTGGTAACTTAGTGCAAGAAATGACTGCTAACCGGGATGGGCTCCTCGAACCTTTTCGATCTCCCAGTATATTTAGAATTTCCTTTCCGTAAGGTACACGCACGATCTTCTCGTCGCAAAGTATGTGAGCACGATACTTCGACAACCAATCCATACCAATGATGACATCGAAACTTCCTAACGTGACGGGTAGAAGATCTATGTTGAAAGGGTGATTCAAGAAATTTAACGTGCAACCGCGAAATGATGGTATTAATCCTTTCTATGTTTCCATTTGCTAACTCTATATCATACCCAACTCCTAAGGCCATCGGGGGTTTCTCTAGTAAGGGTGCAAACGTAGTGGACACAAAACTTCTATCGGCACCAGTATCAAATAGTATGGAAGCATAACGATTATTGAGAAGGAACGTACCAGTAACGACGTTCAGATCTTCTCCTCTCTCGTTCCCGAGTGCATACACTCTTCCCTGAGCAGCTCCAGCTTCCACACGTTGATCCCCGTTATCTTGTCATCCACAGTTTCCTCCAGCTCCACGGTTTCCATGATTGTACCCATTACCACCCGATCCTTGATTTCCTCGGTTCCACGATTCTCTACGCTCGTTCCTATAATGTCCCTTCTTTCCACACCCATAACAAGTAACGTCTGCCTTATTTCTCATTTCAAGAGCAGCTTGACCTATAGCAAGAGGTCGAGCTCTACAATCCTTAGATGTGTGTCCTTTCTTTGAGCAGTTCTGGCATCTCACACTACACCATCCAGAATGATTCTGGTGGCAACGACCACACTTGGGTGCATCACCGTTCTGGTTCTTCTTATCTCCATTCCCAATAGCATAAGCCTTAGCTTGTCGCTTGTTTCGGTGATCATTACCCTTAGAGTGATGGTCCCTCTTTCTCTTTCCATTCTTATCCTTATCAGCTCCTTCCAATTTCAACGAATCCATTAGTTGTTGAGCAATTGTGATTGCCTCATGGATGTTTGCAGGCCTAGCAGAAATCACATCATTCCTTGTAGCTACAGGAAACCCATCGGTATACCTCTCGATCTTTTGAGTCTCAGTTTTTACCATATCCGGGCAAAGTTAGGCCAACTCCTGGTAACGACGATTGTAAGTCGCCATATCAGTACCCTTCACTTTGTGATTCCAAAACTCAATCTCTAGCTTCTTAACCTCGTTCCTTGGGCAATAAGTCTGAATCAGCAGAGACTTAAATTGCTCCCAAGTCATAGCATAAGCCACATCACTCCCAACCGAATTTCGGTAATTGTTCCACCAAGTTAAAGCTTCATCCTTGAAAGTAAAAGAAGCAAACTTTACCTTCGCATTCTCCGCACAACCATTGACATTAAACACTGACTCAGTCTTCTCAATCCACCTGACCAAGTAAACCACTCCTTCAGTTTCACCAAACTCAATAGGTCCACAAATCTTGAACTCCTTGTAGTGACATCCACTAGCACGAACAGGTGGAAATGTTCCAGCAGAATTGTTGGAATGATTTGACTCAGCCAGTAGTTCAGCAACTCTTTGCTCCACAAGTTGATTGATCATTGCTTGATCCACAGTGGGTGCGTTAAGTGGGACATGATCATTGTCTCCCTGAACATCAACATTTTGATTCCTGTTGTTGCGGTTAGTAGTGTCCAGGTTGTCAGGAGTAGGGGTTTCAACATTTCGAGTAGGACGGCGACCAGGGGTAGTCACTGCAGGACCAGTTCTGGTAGCTCTAACAGGGTTTCGTCGTGGGGCCATTGATCTGAAACATCATACAAGTTCATGAGTCTCCAATAGAACTTATCATATGCTCAACAAAAAGTAATTCAACGAAGCCAAGTCATGGAAAGAATATCATCAATACACCATAAAACATCAATAAAGCGAATAGGGACTCAATTTCCATAATACCCAAAAACCACATAATACCATATACCAATAATCATCAACATACAATAGAGATCCAACATTGTTCCAACTACTGGGAAACACAAAACATGCTAATCGTTCCAAAAGAGACGAATACTGAACCAAAAATACATCAAAACATGATAACTAGCTTTTCTAACCGAACACTCCCCGGTGTAGAAAGCAACAAGACAACATAACCCAAACATCTAGCCACGCTGCTGGCGGAGGATCCTCAACTCCTGCCTCAAGCCATCAAGATCTCTCCATAATGATCCTAGCTCCACACTATGGGTGTCGCTGTCTCTCCTGAGGTCTGCCACCTCCTTCTCTAGCTCGGTGTTCCGCTGCCATAACTTGCGGTCGGCCTCTCGAGCTGTGATAAAACCTCGCTGTAAACTCGCGATCTGCTCATGAATCTCCATCAAAACTCTCCTCATCTCAGTCGACCTGCCCTCAACAACAGTCATATCAACTCTCAAATCCGCTATAAACTCTCCAATAACCCTCTCAAGTCAATCAGATAATCGCGAGATCTTCTCGCCTTGGGCCGTAATCTGAGCCCACAACCTGCCACTCTCACCTAACTTTGCCTGCTCAGCAGAAACCTCAGATGACGCATCCGACGCCACTGGACTACCAGGTGGTGAATCAAACAGAAACGGATGGTCAGGTGAAACAGGCTCAATCGGATGTATAGGTGAATCAGGCTCCTCATCCTGAGCCGGTGGCACTAACACATCATCATCATCAGGCATCTCCTCCTCCTGAGGATCATCCTCCTCCTCAGGGTCATCATCATCACCCTGCTCAGCCTCCTGAGGGTCATCCTCCTCCTCAGGGTCATCATCATCACCCTGCTCAGCTCCTGAGGGTCATCAGCCTCACCCTCGTACTCCTCCTCCTCCTCCTCCTCATCGGAAGAGTACATCATCAATCGTCGTCTCCTAACAGGTGAACCATGTGGAGATGTGGTAGGTGATCTAGGACGACGACGCAATGATGTGGGTGGCGCCTTTGACAGAAGAGAGTGGGCATCAATCTGTAAAGGTGATGGAGTAGGGCGTACCGACATACGTGCCGTAGCTCGGTGGGCAAAGCGTGGGGCCACACGAGCCAAAGCCTGATGAAGAGTAAACTGCCTTGATGTACCAGGGAGCCCTAGAGAAGATGAGGGTCCCTGCGTAGATGCAGCAGGCGGTGCTGAAGTAGAAGCTGTCTGCGACACAGTAGCTGAAAGCATGGCAACCTGGTAAGGATCATCAGATGCCATAGTGAACTGTGCTGGGAATACCGGTGCAGTAAGTATATCCTCGACAACATCGGGCATATGGGAGGCCATAGTCTGTGACAACGGCGTAGGGTAGGTGTAAGTGTTTCAAAACAACTAAATCGCAACTCAAAATACCATACCAAAAATCCTCATCAAATAATTTCAATCATATAATCTTAATAAAGAATTTCAAATACCGCATTACTAAAACATTTATAAAACAATTAGACCATATAATTCCTCGAAACGCCATCTTATCACTAAATCAATATATTCCATAATCTCAAGTCATCTCAAATATCTCGTAATACCTCAAAATAATCGAAGATGCTTCGGCTTGGCGGGCTGGCGGGCAATGGTCAAGGATCATTTTCTATAAAAATTCGGTTATAGTTTAGGTGTTTATTTACCTAGTTCTCTATAACCTTGGCTCTGATACCAATCTGTAACACCCCCAAAATTTGGTACAGCGGAAGACTCAACAAGCTTTCGGGGTGCTACGGGTATCCAACACAAGACATAATAGAACGAGATAAAGTAAATATAATAAAAACACAACCAAAATGGGGTTTTAAAGTTTACATTTATCCCAACATCAATCAGAGTCAGGCCCAAAAGAAATAAAGTAGGTCCACAATTTAATATCAGAGTTTAGAAAAATAGATCCATAAACCAGGAGCCTTAGCCGAGCCTTCCAATCCATGCATCCAAATCATCACTTAAATACCTGAGAAAACGTGCTAAAAGTCAGCTTTCGCTGGTGAGATCATAGGTTTAAATTCAACAACAATATAGTGGACTGATTGGTTCCAAACGGTCAACTAAGTTTCCCAGGTGATGGTCAACCAAGTCAAACGTCAAAAACCAACTAACCAAGGAGTACAGGGTATTCCCGGGTCGTTTTGTCCCAGCGAGGTAAGCAATTGTATTCAAAAACGTTTTAAAGTGATCGGGTGATTTAACAGGAGGATGAGAAATTTGATTTGATTGATTAAACTACGAGATTATGATTGAGAATGCTTAGAAACACTAATGGAATAATTACTGATGATCAGATTACTTAAAAACGTAATTTAACCTAAAAACACGCGTTTTAGTTACAAATAAACGCGAACGCGCAAATAAAAAAGTGAAACGGGAGTAAACAAAATCCTACGAACGTGAAATTTATATTTTTACAATCCTAACGACTTAAGAAAATTTTTAGAAAAAGAAAAATAATTTTTACACTATTTGATTAATTACTATTAATTAATTACTAATTACTAATTACTTTTTAATTAACTAAATTATCCTAAATTATAAATAATTATGAAAATTAACTAGAAAAATGAAAATTAAATTTAGAAAAATCTAAAATATTATAAAACTAATTTTAAAACAGAAAAACTATTTTTCCTACTTTTTAATTAATTATTAATAATTAAAAACTAATTAATTAATTAATTTAAATTAAACTAAATTATAAAAAATACTAAATGATTACAGAAAATTCTGAAAAAATTCCTAAAAATCTATTATGATATCAGAAGCCTAAGAAAAATTTAACAATAGCTTTTGCTTATAAATAAGCAGAAAATAAGCCAAAGTGGCTTAAATAGAAGGTATCACTTCTAAATTTTTTGTCTTTTTCAAAATTTTCTTTTTCACTACTGATTTATAGCTAAAAAGAAGCAACTTTTGTAAAGGAACTTTGATTGGAATTTAAAAATAAGCCCTATGAACCTTAATAAGCAAAACAGCCTAGCTTATTAAGAGGTTTTGAATTCTAAAAAGCTATTAAGCAAGCTACAAACTAAGAGGTATACACAAATTAAGCTACTTAACACTTAAATGTACAGGTAATAAGCTGAACAATGCAAGAAAATTGGTTAAACTAGTCACAATAAGCTAAAAAGCTACTCTACTTTTCACAGAACCAAACAGGCCCTTAGGGGCAAGTGCAGCCCATTGTGGGGCCCACAGGGTTGATCACAGGTCCAAGGGGAGGATTTATCCAATAAGCCACCCTGGGTGGCTTCTCAGAAAGCTAAGGCTTAAGCCTTGAAGCTCAAAGATGAGCTTGTGAAAAGCTTGGGCAGTTGGGTCAATGAGCTGAGCTTGAAATGAGATTCTAAGATAAGCAGTTCAATGAATAAGCACTTTGAGTTCAAAACTAAACTAACCACAATCACTCATAGCAGCAAATGAACCTATTAAAACTACACACAACACTACACAAACTAAAACCAAAGGGAAATAAAAACAAGTAAGCTCAGTTCAGCTGAAACAGAGGTTGTGGAGGTGATTATGTAGCACAAAATAAGCTGGGAAATAAGCTAATAAGGGAAAACTAAAATTGCATACAACAATACAGGCTTACTGGCTATCCAAAACAACTGAAATCAATCACAATTACCAATTGAGGAACAAGATGTGGTGGATTAAAGAAATGGGTCAAAACTGAAGTGATGTGGGTGCAGGGCACCACAGATCTGAGATGCTCACTTTGAGCTTAAGCACAAACCAAGAAAAAAATCACAAAATTCAACTGATTGCAGGTTTTTGTAGTTTAGGTTGCAGACTTTAATCACAAGAATTTTCAAAGTTTGATTCCACCCTCAAAATTCTATAAAAATCTCACCAAAAGTGAGTTTCTGAACATTCAAGTAATTTTTGACTTTTGAAAATTCTTGAACATCTTGACTTTTGTGACTTTTGATCACTTCTAGTAAACTGAAAATGGTTTGTTGTGACTAAATGATCCTAAACTAAGTAAGTTTAACAAATTTGCTATCCAAAATAGTGATTTGGGTTCAACAATTCACAACAGTCAACTGTGTGAATTGGTTAGAAGGAATTTCTGACTTTTTGAGAATGAGACCTATATTTTAAACTCTAAATATTCTCTTTTGGTTTACTGTGATGGTTTTGAACAAAAACTAATTCTAAAAACAGCCTAGGGCTCACAGATTTTTGCCAAACCAAACACCCCTTTTATAAATCTGTTTTGATGATTAACTAGGCAAATGTAGTATCTAGTCCATGAAATCACAAACAAGCATGTAATATGATGCTAAATTCCAAATGAAGCTCAAAAACTCAGATACTAATACAAATATCACCACAGATTGGCAATATGCAGATTAGACAGATATGAAACAGTTTTACTCTAAATGAATGCAACTACTTAATTATAATCAATCCTACTGATATTAAGCTTTATAATGACTAAACTTAACTTAATGAAATAGTAAGCAAGTATCTAACTCAGAGCTACACTACTAAGCTAATAAATGCAACAATTAAGCTAAAATTAGAAAAAATTAAACTCACTTGTGGACCCTAGCTGAACAAGGGAACCAAATGAATGGCAGCTACAAGCTCTAGCTTGTTTTGCAACAAGCTAGTGAAATTCATATTGCAGGCAACTTCCTCAAGCCTCCAAGGTCTAATGCAAAGGTACCCTGCACTTACTCATCTCATGTTTTATTTTATCTTTTTATTTTTTATTTTTTTTTTCTTTTCTCACTTAATTTCCCTTTCTATGATTTACCTCATGATTCTGAGATTAAGGTGGATAACTAAGACTTAGAACAACAATGAGTATGAACACAAGCTTTGAACACTGAAAGAAGTTTTTGAGATTGTAAATAAGAAACTTGGAACTTTAAAAACACTTCTATTAATTCTCCAAAAGATTACAACTATGATTACTGAATTTGAAATTACATCAGAAAACTACTTACTCCTTGACTAACTACTTTCTACTTAACTAACTGCCTTCATGGCTTACAAATGATGATATAAATACTGAAAAATAAAAATAATGGAGCATTGAACCAGACAACTTTTTCTTCTTTTCCACTTTGTTTCCTGCTCTCTTTTGCTTTTGTTTTGTCCTTGTCACCTGGGAGCACTTCCTAGCCATTGATTGGACCACCTCTTCACTTAGCAGACCTAGGAATTGGTAATATAAGGTGGGAGGAGGGGGTAATAATATTGTTGGGGGTTGACTTGTTGGGATGGTGTAGGGTGGCTGGGTAGGATGGTTGGGGAGACAAGATTGTTGGGGAGGTACAGTGGTGGTGGTGTCAGGTTAATGGCGGCAAAAAGGGTGAGGGTGGGAGGTTGACATTGATGTTTGACCCCGTATTTCTTTTATTATAAAGGGATGGTGGGCTTTGGGTGGTGTTGGGCTGGGAATTGGATGGGCTGAGGTTTGTTTTGGATCAGGAGGTATAAGGTTGGGGTATTTGGGTGAAGTAGTAAAATTGGGTCCATTTGGTTTGTAGAAATAATACAAGGACCAATGTTGCCAAAGCTGAAAATTCAGGGGTATATCCTGCCAACATTCCAAAGTATTCCAAGGGACCATAATTGTAACATTCCAATAACATAAGGATCACAAAAGATATTTTCCATTTAAAAAGTGCCAGGGACTGATTTCGTCAATTTCCCAAACTGCAGGGACCAAAAGTGTAATTTCCAAAGTTTTTACCTAAGGATAAATTTTGATAATATTTGACTTTTAAACACCTTAGGTTGATTTTTCTTTCAAAACAAATGCGTAGGGACTAGTTTTGTAAATTTTTGAAAGTCGGGGGACTAAAACTGCCAATTGCTTAAACTTTGTTCGTTTTTCATTGTTTTTGCTCATTTTGCATTAGAAACGTATAAAATACAATCCCTGTGATATTTTAAGTATTTTGATGCATTTCTGAGCGTTTTCGGATGTTTTGGCAGTTTAAATACGACCAAAATGATGAGTGTTTGAGCACTCATCAATCCCCCACACTAAACTATTGCTAGTCCCTAGCAATATTTTTGGAAAACTTGATGGATTTTAAACTCTTTACCAAAAGCCATCACTTCTGGAGTAGCCAGGTGTAAGAACTGTGGCACACCTGATAACCGTGTGATTTTGAGCAAACCACCAGCTGTCAACGGATTTGGTTTGTCTTTACCAGGAGCCGTTTGCTCCTGGACTAGCCAGCTCTTGATGGAATAGTCAACATCTTGGTGAGCTGATTACCAATTATGGTTTTTCCACGGCCTTTACTACAAGCCATAATCTTATGGGCTAGCCAACTCATTTGTTTTCGGGGAGTTGAGGAACCATATAATTTTGAGCAAATTGCAAGCCGTAAATGGATTTGAGATGTCTTTACCAAGAGCCGTTTGCTCCTGGACTAGCCAATCCCTTTTGTCGTTTAGACACGGCGGACTGATTACCACAAAAATTTTGAAATAAAGTGAAAAAAATTTTAAAATTTTAGGCCAAAAACGGGGATTCTAAGATATAATGTGATAAAATTCGCTAGAATTTCCCCTCCCCCACACTTAGAATTGAATATTGTCCTCAATATTCAAAGTCCCGGCTATTATGCCGAATCCTTGAACGTAAAAAGATAATATTAAAAACTAACTGTGGGAAATCGTTTTGTATTTTTCACTTTATTCATCTGTACATACAATCACACATTTTTTTTTTGAATGAAATCTTATATACATATATACATTTTCAAATAGCGGGGGGTTGGCCATTCCCCCACACTTGGGTGGTAGAAAGTAGAAAGAAATCAGAGATACAGGTGAAAACCCGTATTGTTGCTATTGTTTTTGTTTATCGAGTCGCTAGCTTGACTCGATCCCCGAATTTAATTGTCCTTGGGGAACGTTTGGAGATCCGGGACAACCATGGATGGTATGTCCTCTCCAAAGTAGTGTTTCAGCCGATGTCCATTCACTTTGAAATTAGGACCGTCATTTTGAGATAATTCGACGGTGCCATAAGGGTAAACTTTTACGATAGTGAATGGACCAGTCCATCGGGTTTTAAGCTTTCCCGAGAAGATCTTGAGTCTAGAATTGAAAAGAAGGACTCGGTCACCAACGTTGAAAACGCGGTTCTTGATTTTTGAGTCATGAATCTTCTTTGTCTTTTCCTTATAGATCAAAGAGTTCTCGTAAGCTTGATCACGAAGTTCATTTAATTCATTCAGTTGAACTTTCCTGTGATCACCCGCAGTTTTGAGGTCAAAATTGGCATGCTTGAGGGCCCAATAGGCTTTATGCTCAAGCTCGATCGGTAGATGGGACGCTTTCCCGTACACAAGCTTGTATGGCGTGCACCCAATGGGTGTTTTATACGCCGTACGGAAAGCCCAAAGTGCATCATCTAATTTATCCGACCACGATGCACGATTCTCACCTACAGTTCTTTCCAATATTCTCTTAATGCCCCGATTGGAAACTTCTACTTGTCCACTTGTTTGAGGGTGGTACGCAGTAGAAAGATGGTGAGTTACACCATACTTTTGCATGACTTTGTCGAATTTGTCATTGCAAAAGTGCGTACCACGATCACTAATTATAGCACGTGGAGTTCCAAATCGAGCAAAAAGAGCTTTCAAAAACTTCAGAACAACTCGGGCATCATTAGTGGGTAAAGCTTTGGCTTCAACCCATTTTGACAAATAGTCAACAGCCACGAGTATGTACTTATTTCCATGAGATGATGGAAATGGCCCCATAAAGTCGATGCCCCATACGTCAAAGATTTCACAAACTTGGATTGCATTTTGTGGCATTTCATTCTTTTGTGAAATATTCCCGTGACGTTGACAAGCGTCACAGGATTTGACCAATTATTGGGCATCCTTATAAATCGAGGGCCAAAAGAAACCGGAGTCAAACACCTTTTTGGCGGTGTAGTTTGGATTGTGGTGGCCCCCCGTGGGACCAGCATGGCAAGCCTTAAGAATTTCCGTGGCTTCTTGACCATATACACACCGCCGGATGACTTGATCCGCACAGATTTTGAAAAGGTAGGGGTCGTCCCAGAAATAATGTTTCACATCCTTAAAGAATTTATTTTTCTGTTGGGACGACATCCCTTTCACAACAAAATTACCCGCAAGGTAGTTTGCAAAATCGGCAAACCATGGGGTAACAGAATCTCCACGAAAGACAACCGCATTGAGTGTCTCGAGAGGGAAGGTTTCATTAATTTCCTTCTTTTCGGAGACATCTTGATGGGGGTTTTCCAATCGGGAGAGATGATCAGCAGCCAGGTTCTCAGCTCCTTTTTTATCACGAATAATGATATCAAATTCCTGTAGGAGGAGAACCCAACGAAGTAGTCTCGGCTTTGCATCTTGTTTTGCAAAAAGGTACTTCAAAGCCGAGTGATCCGTATACACTATGCTTTTGGTCAAGATCAAATATGACCGGAATTTTTCAAAGGCATACACCACAGCTAGTAATTCTTTTTCAGTGGTGGTGTAATGACTTTGAGCCTCAGTCATTGTTTTGCTTGCATAGTGTATAGGCTGAAAGTGTTTAGACTTGCGTTGCCCCAAGACTGCCCCTATAGCATAATCGCTAGCATCACACATAAGTTCAAAGGGCAAGTCCCAATCGGGGGCAACAAGAATAGGTGCCTCAGTAAGCTTTTTCTTAAGAGTTTCAAAAGCTTCTACGCACTCAGGAGAGAAGATAAAAGGAGCATCCTTCTCGAGGAGATGGGTCATAGGCCAGGCGATTTTAGAAAAATCTTGAATAAACCTACGGTAAAAACCGGCATGACCCAAAAAGCTCCTAACACCTTTGACGGTAGTGGGATGAGGCAATTTAGCTATGACATCAACTTTGGCTTTGTCGACCTCAATCCCACTCTTTGAAATTTTATGGCCGAGGACAATGCCCTCTTTGACCATAAAGTGACTTTTCTCCCAATTTAGACATAACCTTGTGTCTTCACAACGTTTAAGCATGTTGTCTAAATGGGAGAGACATGTTTGAAACGAATCCCAAATGACCGAAAAATCGTCCATGAAGACCTCCATAGTTTTCCCGATCATGTCGGAAAATATGGACATCATACATCTTTGAAACGTGCCCGGAGCATTACATAAACCAAATGGCATACGTTTATAAGCAAAAGTTCCATAGGGGCACGTGAAAGTGGTCTTCTCTTGATCTTGCGGATCAATGGGAATCTGAAAGTAACCCGAGAAACCATCGAGGAAGCAATAGTACTCATTCCCCGCTAATCTCTCGAGCATCTGATCCATAAAGGGCAGAGGAAAATGATCTTTGCGGGTGGCGTCATTTAACTTACGATAATCAATACAGACACGCCACCCCGTAACCAAACGAGTTGGAATCAACTCATTTTCCTCGTTTGTGACAACAGTAATGCCACCCTTTTTTGGAACACAATGTATTGGGCTAACCCAAGGACTGTCCGAGATAGGGTAAATCAATCCGGCATTAAGAAGTTTTAAAACTTCTTGTTTAATGACCTCATGAATTTTTGGATTCAACCTTCTTTGGTGTCGGACTGCTGGTTTGAAGTCATCCTCCATTAAAATCTTGTGGGTACAAAATTCAGGGTCAATGCCCTTGATGTCGGAGAGTCGCCAAGCAATTGCTTGTTTATGAGACTTCAAAACCTTTATGAGAGCAGCATTTTCCTCAACACTTAAATTTTTAGCAATTATGACGGGTAATTTATCATCACCCTCCAGAAATGCATACTCAAGGTGAGGTGGCAAGTCCTTAAGTTCAACCACAGGCAAGTCATCAGTTATTTCAACATTTTTGACTTCCTCTTTATGAAGTATTTTTGGAGGAAGAGGGGGAGATGGATCTTCGTTTAACAATTTTTCTAGCAAAAGAATGTCCCCCTCAGGATCAAGATAGTCCTCATCAAATTTACCCGAAATTGAACTATCTTGGGCGAGAAAAGCCTCGACCTCTTCCAAAAGGAAGTCACTTCCCTCAAAAGGAGTGAGGGAAGGGGAAGAGTCGGATATGATAGGCTCAGTAGATGGAGTGGGACTGCCACTCGGTAAGTAACCAAGAAGTTCTTGAGAGTACTCTTCAGACGCAACATCAATGACATCAATTCGGTTAACCGATTCAGCGTCATAATTAGAGGAGTACCTCGAAGTTTGATCGAGGTTAAACGTTACAGCTTCATTACCAACACGAAGAGTTATTTCCTCTTCGTGCACATCGATTAACGCACGACCCGTCCTTAAGAATCCTCTCCCAAGAATGAGAGGAACTCGCGGGTCAGCATCGAAATCGACAATCACAAAATCTGCCGGAAAGTGGAAGTTCCCCACCTTAACAAATACATCCTCGGCAATACCGAGGGGAAGAGATGTTGAGCGGTCTGCAAGCTCGAGAGTCATGCAGGTGGTGGTGAGTTCCGGAAGAGAGAGCTTTTTCCATATTGAATAAGGCATCAGGTTGACGCTTGCACCTAGATCGGCCAAGGCGAAGCACTCAACCATTCCGGGGAAAACACATGGAATGAGAAATTTTCCCGGATCTCCTAGCTTCTCGGGAAGCTGTTTCAAAAGAACTGCAGAGCAGTTTTCATTGAGTGGAGTTCGTGCCATTTCAAATAGTTTCTCTTTATTGTTCAACAGATTTTTGATTGTCGATGCGAATTTAGGCATCAAAAGGAGAGCATCCGCGAAACTGATATCAAAATGAATATCTCGGAAAATTTGAAAGAACTTTTCCATTTGATGATTTGCTTTTTCGCTGAGCTTTTGGCCTTGTAACCGAGATGGGTATGGTAGTGAAGGTTTGGATTTAGGGTTCTCTTCAGGAGTTGTTGGTGGTTCAAACACAACTCCTGGTTTTGGTACGGTTTCTGGTACAACCTGAGAGTGGACGTGTGCGGTACTTCGTGGGCTAGTAAATTGCACCTTGTCCTTTGTCGCCTCAGGCTCACTTTCTACTACCTTAGGAAGAGAAGAAGAGGTAGTAGGAGCTTTGGGTCCATCATAGGAAACACCACTTCTCGTTGTGATCGCTTTAACATCGCCCCTCGGATTAGCGATCGTGTTGCTAGGTAAAGTAATACCTGAGCCCGAGGGTCGATCATTTAAAGACGTCTTATGGTCTGCGATCTGAGTCATCATTACCCTATTCATTTCCTCCTGAGATTTCATGAATTATCTCAACAACTCATCAGATGATGGGCCAGTTGGAACAATTGCTTGATTATGGTTAGGAGGAGCTTGGTTAGGGTAATTCTGAGTAGCTGGAGTGATGGCTTGATTTTGATTGGGAAAATTTTGAGCACGGTTATTTTGATGAGAACCGTGGTTTTGAAAATTTCCCTGATGTTGGTTGCCATGTCCATGAGAATTGTTTCCATGATGATAGTTGTTTTGACCTTGGTTTCGATTGTAGTTTCCATGATTTTGGAAACCTTGGTTTTGGTTATGATGGAAACCTTGGTTTTGGGTTTGATTGACATTTCCTTGGTTTTGGTAACCTTGGTTTGTTCGATTCTGATTTTGGTTCTGGTTACGGTTTGGGACATTAGGGTTTTGATTGAATCCGGGAGGTCCAAGGAAATTGTTAGAACGATAGCTAAGAAGATTGCGGTCCCCTTGCGGTTGGTAGTTATTACCTCCCGAATTATAGGAACCTTGAGCAGCATATACGTCCTCATGAGGGTAGCCACTAGTGGCTGGACACTCGGAATATGCATGTGGACCTCCACAAGTTTCACAACTTTGATTAACGGCTTTGGCTTATTGATTTTGGATACTTTGGTTCATCCTCAACATAGCCGTAGCGAAATCATCCATATTTTTAGTGAGGATCGCTTTTTCAGAAGATGCTGGAGTGACAGACTTACATGACTCTTCCCTCTCAGCTGAGGAATCCCAAAAATTATGGTGGGCAGTCATGTTCTAAATGAGATCATAGCACTCTTCGGGGCGCCTTTTCATAAAGGTCCCACCAGCAGCAGCATTGAGAATATCGCGGTGTCTCAAGGTCAACCCATTATAGAAAGTATCTATTTGGGTAACGAGTAACATGTTATGGTTAGGACACCGATCAATTGAGAGCTTATAGCGCTCCCATGCCTCAAATAGAGACTCATCGGGATGCTGACGAAAGTTACTAATGTCATTTCGTAACTTGGTAACCATGGATGGTGGAAAGTATTTGGCTAAAAATTTTGTCACCATTTCTTTGAAAGTGTGAATCGAATTCTTAGGAAGTCGATCAAACCATGCAGTGGCATGATGTGTTAGAGAATAGGGGAAAAGAGATAGACGAAGGGCATCATCGGAGACACCATTCTGCTTCATGGTTTGGGTGACGGTCAGAAATTTATCAAGATGCTTATTTGCATCGTGACCAGGTAAGCCATGAAATTGGCACGAATTCTGGACTTGTTGTATCATGTGATGCTTAAGTCCAAAATCAGTGGCAGCAATGTTGAGAGGGGCAATGGGCCCGCCTCTTCCGAGCATTGTGGGTTGACACAACTCCTCCATCGTTCGGAGATCAGGAGCTGCATCATCTATGATGGGTGGGTCATGTGGATTACCGTCCATTTTCGGAACTGGATCCTCAACAATAGGACGTAACTCAGTTACGTTTTTCAGTTGACGATTTTGTTTCGATTGTGAACGAGTGCGCATGCACTAGGGATAAAAACTTTTTTTTTGGACAATATTTTTGTTATCGTTTCGTTTACCAAAATCGTATCTCTTTAAGAATCATCTTAAAAGAAACGCGATATAGAAAACGTAACGATATGTTTTGTTTGTTTTTTTGATTTTTTTTGGCGTTGTTAACACTTTAGGAAAAGTGTTAATGACGTTTTTGTTTTATGATTTAAATGTACAAAAAGGTGGTGGGTTTATACAGTGACGAATGAAAAATCACTAATCTCAAAGAAACGTTTTAAACACGCAGCTACCTCCCCGGCAGCGGCGCCAAATTTTGATTGGTTCCGAACGGTCAACTAAGTTTCCCAGGTGATGGTCAACCAAGTCAAACGTCAAAAACCAACTAACCAAGGAGTACAGGGTATTCCCGGGTCGTTTTGTCCCAGCGAGGTAAGCAATTGTATTAAAAAACGTTTTAAAGTGATCGGGTGATTTAACAGGAGGATGAGAAATTTGATTTGATTGATTAAACTACGAGATTATGATTGAGAATGCTTAGAAACACTAATGGAATAATTACTGATGATCAGATTACTTAAAAACGCAATTTAACCTAAAAACGCGCGTTTTAGTTACAAATAAACGCGAACGCGCAAATAAAAAAGTGAAACGGGAGTAAACAAAATCCTACGAACGTGAAATTTATATTTTTACAATCCTAACGACTTAAGAAAATTTTTAGAAAAGGAAAAATAATTTTTACACTATTTGATTAATTACTATTAATTAATTACTAATTACTTTTTAATTAACTAAATTATCCTAAATTATAAATAATTATGAAAATTAACTAGAAAAATGAAAATTAAATTTAGAAAAATCTAAAATATTATAAAACTAATTTTAAAACAGAAAAACTATTTTTCCTACTTTTTAATTAATTATTAATAATTAAAAACTAATTTATTAATTAATTTAAATTAAACTAAACTATAAAAAATACTAAATGATTACAGAAAATTCTGAAAAAATTCCTAAAAATCTATTATGATATCAGAAGCCTAAGAAAAATTTAACAATAGCTTTTGCTTATAAATAAGCAGAAAATAAGCCAAATGTAGTATCTAGTCCATGAAATCACAAACAAGCATGTAATATGATGCTAAATTCCAAATGAAGCTCAAAAACTCAGATACTAATACAAATATCACCACAGATTGGCAATATGCAGATTAGACAGATATGAAACAGTTTTACTCTAAATGAATGCAACTACTTAATTATAATCAATCCTACTGATATGAAGCTTTATAATGACTAAACTTAACTTAATGAAATAGTAAGCAAGTATCTAACTCAGAGCTACACTACTAAGCTAATAAATGCAACAATTAAGCTAAAATTAGAAAAAATTAAACTCACTTGTGGACCCTAGCTGAACAAGGGAACCAAATGAATGGCAGCTACAAGCTCTAGCTTGTTTTGCAACAAGCTAGTGAAATTCATATTGCAGGCAACTTCCTCAAGCCTCCAAGGTCTAATGCAAAGGTACCCTGCACTTACTCATCTCATGTTTTATTTTATCTTTTTATTTTTTATTTTTTTTTTCTTTTCTCACTTAATTTCCCTTTCTATGATTTACCTCATGATTCTGAGATTAAGGTGGATAACTAAGACTTAGAACAACAATGAGTATGAACACAAGCTTTGAACACTGAAAGAAGTTTTTGAGATTGTAAATAAGAAACTTGGAACTTTAAAAACACTTCTATTAATTCTCCAAAAGATTACAACTATGATTACTGAATTTGAAATTACATCAGAAAACTACTTACTCCTTGACTAACTACTTTCTACTTAACTAACTGCCTTCATGGCTTACAAATGATGATATAAATACTGAAAAATAAAAATAATGGAGCATTGAACCAGACAACTTTTTCTTCTTTTCCACTTTGTTTCCTGCTCTCTTTTGCTTTTGTTTTGTCCTTGTCACCTGGGAGCACTTCCTAGCCATTGATTGGACCACCTCTTCACTTAGCAGACCTAGGAATTGGTAATATAAGGTGGGAGGAGGGGGTAATAATATTGTTGGGGGTTGACTTGTTGGGATGGTGTAGGGTGGCTGGGTAGGATGGTTGGGGAGACAAGATTGTTGGGGAGGTACAGTGGTGGTGGTGTCAGGTTAATGGCGGCAAAAAGGGTGAGGGTGGGAGGTTGACATTGATGTTTGACCCCGTATTTCTTTTATTATAAAGGGATGGTGGGCTTTGGGTGGTGTTGGGCTGGGAATTGGATGGGCTGAGGTTTGTTTTGGATCAGGAGGTATAAGGTTGGGGTATTTGGGTGAAGTAGTAAAATTGGGTCCATTTGGTTTGTAGAAATAATACAAGGACCAATGTTGCCAAAGCTGAAAATTCAGGGGTATATCCTGCCAACATTCCAAAGTATTCCAAGGGACCATAATTGTAACATTCCAATAACATAAGGATCACAAAAGATATTTTCCATTTAAAAAGTGCCAGGGACTGATTTCGTCAATTTCCCAAACTGCAGGGACCAAAAGTGTAATTTCCAAAGTTTTTACCTAAGGATAAATTTTGATAATATTTGACTTTTAAACACCTTAGGTTGATTTTTCTTTCAAAACAAATGCGTAGGGACTAGTTTTGTAAATTTTTGAAAGTCGGGGGACTAAAACTGCCAATTGTTTAAACTTTGTTCGTTTTTCATTGTTTTTGCTCATTTTGCATTAGAAACGTATAAAATACAATCCCTGTGATATTTTAAGTATTTTGATGCATTTCTGAGCGTTTTCGGATGTTTTGGCAGTTTAAATACGACCAAAATGATGAGTGTTTGAGCACTCATCAATCCCCCACACTAAACTATTGCTAGTCCCTAGCAATATTTTTGGAAAACTTGATGGATTTTAAACTCTTTACCAAAAGCCATCACTTCTGGAGTAGCCAGGTGTAAGAACTGTGGCACACCTGATAACCGTGTGATTTTGAGCAAACCACCAGCTGTCAACGGATTTGGTTTGTCTTTACCAGGAGCCGTTTGCTCCTGGACTAGCCAGCTCTTGATGGAATAGTCAACATCTTGGTGAGCTGATTACCAATTATGGTTTTTCCACGGCCTTTACTACAAGCCATAATCTTATGGGCTAGCCAACTCATTTGTTTTCGGGGAGTTGAGGAACCATACAATTTTGAGCAAATTGCAAGCCGTAAATGGATTTGAGATGTCTTTACCAAGAGCCGTTTGCTCCTGGACTAGCCAATCCCTTTTGTCGTTTAGACACGGCGGACTGATTACCACAAAAATTTTGAAATAAAGTGAAAAAAATTTTAAAATTTTAGGCCAAAAACGGGGATTCTAAGATATAATGTGATAAAATTCGCTAGAATTTCCCCTCCCCCACACTTAGAATTGAATATTGTCCTCAATATTCAAAGTCCCGGCTATTATGCCGAATCCTTGAACGTAAAAAGATAATATTAAAAACTAACTGTGGGAAATCGTTTTGTATTTTTCACTTTATTCATCAGTACATACAATCACAAATTTTTTTTTTTTGAATGAAATCTTATATACATATATACATTTTCAAATAGCGGGGGGTTGGCCATTCCCCCACACTTGGGTGGTAGAAAGTAGAAAGAAATCAGAGATACAGGTGAAAACCCGTATTGTTGCTATTGTTTTTGTTTATCGAGTCGCTAGCTTGACTCGAT
The DNA here is from genome assembly GCA_030686995.1 of Artemisia argyi. Taxonomy (NCBI): domain Eukaryota; kingdom Viridiplantae; phylum Streptophyta; class Magnoliopsida; order Asterales; family Asteraceae; genus Artemisia; species Artemisia argyi. The sequence goes on along the minus strand of CM060709.1, from coordinate 146,526,362 downwards.
CCCCGAATTTAATTGTCCTTGGGGAACGTTTGGAGATCCGGGACAACCATGGATGGTATGTCCTCTCCAAAGTAGTGTTTCAGCCGATGTCCATTCACTTTGAAATTAGGACCGTCATTTTGAGATAATTCGACGGTGCCATAAGGGTAAACTTTTACGATAGTGAATGGACCAGTCCATCGGGTTTTAAGCTTTCCCGAGAAGATCTTGAGTCTAGAATTGAAAAGAAGGACTCGGTCACCAACGTTGAAAACGCGGTTCTTGATTTTTGAGTCATGAATCTTCTTTGTCTTTTCCTTATAGATCAAAGAGTTCTCGTAAGCTTGATCACGAAGTTCATTTAATTCATTCAGTTGAACTTTCCTGTGATCACCCGCAGTTTTGAGGTCAAAATTGGCATGCTTGAGGGCCCAATAGGCTTTATGCTCAAGCTCGATCGGTAGATGGGACGCTTTCCCGTACACAAGCTTGTATGGCGTGCACCCAATGGGTGTTTTATACGCCGTACGGAAAGCCCAAAGTGCATCATCTAATTTATCCGACCACGATGCACGATTCTCACCTACAGTTCTTTCCAATATTCTCTTAATGCCCCGATTGGAAACTTCTACTTGTCCACTTGTTTGAGGGTGGTACGCAGTAGAAAGATGGTGAGTTACACCATACTTTTGCATGACTTTGTCGAATTTGTCATTGCAAAAGTGCGTACCACGATCACTAATTATAGCACGTGGAGTTCCAAATCGAGCAAAAAGAGCTTTCAAAAACTTCAGAACAACTCGGGCATCATTAGTGGGTAAAGCTTTGGCTTCAACCCATTTTGACAAATAGTCAACAGCCACGAGTATGTACTTATTTCCATGAGATGATGGAAATGGCCCCATAAAGTCGATGCCCCATACGTCAAAGATTTCACAAACTTGGATTGCATTTTGTGGCATTTCATTCTTTTGTGAAATATTCCCGTGACGTTGACAAGCGTCACAGGATTTGACCAATTATTGGGCATCCTTATAAATCGAGGGCCAAAAGAAACCGGAGTCAAACACCTTTTTGGCGGTGTAGTTTGGATTGTGGTGGCCCCCCGTGGGACCAGCATGGCAAGCCTTAAGAATTTCCGTGGCTTCTTGACCATATACACACCGCCGGATGACTTGATCCGCACAGATTTTGAAAAGGTAGGGGTCGTCCCAGAAATAATGTTTCACATCCTTAAAGAATTTATTTTTCTGTTGGGACGACATCCCTTTCACAACAAAATTACCCGCAAGGTAGTTTGCAAAATCGGCAAACCATGGGGTAACAGAATCTCCACGAAAGACAACCGCATTGAGTGTCTCGAGAGGGAAGGTTTCATTAATTTCCTTCTTTTCGGAGACATCTTGATGGGGGTTTTCCAATCGGGAGAGATGATTAGCAGCCAGGTTCTCAGCTCCTTTTTTATCACGAATAATGATATCAAATTCCTGTAGGAGGAGAACCCAACGAAGTAGTCTCGGCTTTGCATCTTGTTTTGCAAAAAGGTACTTCAAAGCCGAGTGATCCGTATACACTATGCTTTTGGTCAAGATCAAATATGACCGGAATTTTTCAAAGGCATACACCACAGCTAGTAATTCTTTTTCAGTGGTGGTGTAATGACTTTGAGCCTCAGTCATTGTTTTGCTTGCATAGTGTATAGGCTGAAAGTGTTTAGACTTGCGTTGCCCCAAGACTGCCCCTATAGCATAATCGCTAGCATCACACATAAGTTCAAAGGGCAAGTCCCAATCGGGGGCAACAAAAATAGGTGCCTCAGTAAGCTTTTTCTTAAGAGTTTCAAAAGCTTCTACGCACTCAGGAGAGAAGATAAAAGGAGCATCCTTCTCGAGGAGATGGGTCATAGGCCAGGCGATTTTAGAAAAATCTTGAATAAACCTACGGTAAAAACCGGCATGACCCAAAAAGCTCCTAACACCTTTGACGGTAGTGGGATGAGGCAATTTAGCTATGACATCAACTTTGGCTTTGTCGACCTCAATCCCACTCTTTGAAATTTTATGGCCGAGGACAATGCCCTCTTTGACCATAAAGTGACTTTTCTCCCAATTTAGACATAACCTTGTGTCTTCACAACGTTTAAGCATGTTGTCTAAATGGGAGAGACATGTTTGAAACGAATCCCAAATGACCGAAAAATCGTCCATGAAGACCTCCATAGTTTTCCCGATCATGTCGGAAAATATGGACATCATACATCTTTGAAACGTGCCCGGAGCATTACATAAACCAAATGGCATACGTTTATAAGCAAAAGTTCCATAGGGGCACGTGAAAGTGGTCTTCTCTTGATCTTGCGGATCAATGGGAATCTGAAAGTAACCCGAGAAACCATCGAGGAAGCAATAGTACTCATTCCCCGCTAATCTCTCGAGCATCTGATCCATAAAGGGCAGAGGAAAATGATCTTTGCGGGTGGCGTCATTTAACTTACGATAATCAATACAGACACGCCACCCCGTAACCAAACGAGTTGGAATCAACTCATTTTCCTCGTTTGTGACAACAGTAATGCCACCCTTTTTTGGAACACAATGTATTGGGCTAACCCAAGGACTGTCCGAGATAGGGTAAATCAATCCGGCATCAAGAAGTTTTAAAACTTCTTGTTTAATGACCTCATGAATTTTTGGATTCAACCTTCTTTGGTGTCGGACTGCTGGTTTGAAGTCATCCTCCATTAAAATCTTGTGGGTACAAAATTCAGGGTCAATGCCCTTGATGTCGGAGAGTCGCCAAGCAATTGCTTGTTTATGAGACTTCAAAACCTTTATGAGAGCAGCCTTTTCCTCAACACTTAAATTTTTAGCAATTATGACGGGTAATTTATCATCACCCTCCAGAAATGCATACTCAAGGTGAGGTGGCAAGTCCTTAAGTTCAACCACAGGCAAGTCATCAGTTATTTCAACATTTTTGACTTCCTCTTTATGAAGTATTTTTGGAGGAAGAGGGGGAGATGGATCTTCGTTTAACAATTTTTCTAGCAAAAGAATGTCCCCCTCAGGATCAAGATAGTCCTCATCAAATTTACCCGAAATTGAACTATCTTGGGCGAGAAAAGCCTCGACCTCTTCCAAAAGGAAGTCACTTCCCTCAAAAGGAGTGAGGGAAGGGGAAGAGTCGGATATGATAGGCTCAGTAGATGGAGTGGGACTGCCACTCGGTAAGTAACCAAGAAGTTCTTGAGAGTACTCTTCAGACGCAACATCAATGACATCAATTCGGTTAACCGATTCAGCGTCATAATTAGAGGAGTAAAAGTGTAATTTTCCAAAGTTTTTACCTAAGGATAAATTTTGATAATATTTGACTTTTAAACACCTTAGGTTGATTTTTCTTTCAAAACAAATGCGTAGGGACTAGTTTTGTAAATTTTTGAAAGTCGGGGGACTAAAACTGCCAATTGTGTAAACTTTGTTTGTTTTTCATTGTTTTTGCTCATTTTGCATTAGAAACGTATAAAATACAATCCCTGAGATATTTTAAGTATTTTGATGCATTTCTGAGCGTTTTCGGATGTTTTGGCAGTTTAAATACGACCAAAATGATGAGTGTTTGAGCACTCATCATTGACATATACGCAAAACGCTTGCTAGCTAGACTAAGGATTCACTAAAAGCCGGCGGATACCCTCCGCTCCAACATAACACACGGATACCCTCCGTTCTAACATAGATATTCGGGTAACCCCCGCAATACCATAAATACTCGGATAACCTCCGAAGTATCAATAACCTATAGGTGCACACTACAGTATCTAAATAAGCCAACCTTGAATAGTACACACGAAACCGTGTGACTAAAGCTGACAATCCCAAATAAGCCAACCTTGAATAGTACATACAAAATATATGTGACTAAAGCTGACAATACATCCTAGTCCATACGCATAGCAAGTTTTAGAAAGAATATAGAAGCGATAATAGTCCACATAAATAATTTGCACGTTTCTCACCCCAAATATTGAAAACATAGTTCAAGAGTAAAAAGTGGGGCTATGACTCACCTCAAGTCCAGAAATCAGCATGAAGAAATCGGTAGAAGTAAGATGTATAATAACTCACAAGACGGCAACTACGGACTCGGCACGACCTAACAATATCAACTTGTTCAGAAATCATTTCCTCAAATTCAAATATTCCGAAACCCGGACGTATTCCGTTTTATTTTCCGAAAATCCATTTCGTATTAGTTTGGCGTATTTACGTTTGGTATCCATACGGGTGGTGGGTCGACACAAACAAACCAAAAAGGTCACGCAAAGGAATAATAAAATAAACTATAGATCTAATATTAGCCCAATATATTATTTAAATAAATTGTCGAAGTTTATCAAATCCGTCGATTTGATAATCCCCATATTTATTTACGTAACATACCGTTCCAAGATTACACCCAATCCTAAAGCACATAGCACACAAATACTATATGGTATATATCATAGTTTAATAAACTCCTTATATACATCGTCAAATTGGCCAGATTTCCCGATATATATATATATATATATATATATATATATATATATATATATATATATATATATATATATAGCAATTTATTATCCTTTACATATACCACAACATATGGGCGTCGTAGGATACGATGCCCATTAATATACTCATTTCGTATAGCCAAATAACTCGGTTTAACCTGTCGGTTAAGTAAGTTATTTAGTTATAGAAAATGTTTGTATTAATCGTCATATATCCGTGACAACACAAAAGTCACAAACATTAACTCACCTGGACTCAAGTGACCACGACTCCGCATAACTCGATAGCTTTTCTCGTTATATATAAAATAACATTTCATTTAATATTTAGTTAACGTTGAGAATTTCTCGTTATTTATACTATTTATTTGTGATAATACTTCCAATAATATTACACTACTCTCGTAGCATATTATATTTAGTCGTACTATATATAATACAACTCGTGATTTTTGTTATTATTAATATACGCATTTATATATTTATATATATGTTATTCACGTCTATATATTTATATAAACGTTTATATTACCAATAATATTATTACGAGTTTTATTATTTGCGTTTTAAATTGTAAATAGTTATCGAGTCATACGAAATGGTCACATGTCCGAGTCATGACTCTCGGCTCATTGTCCAAGTCCAAAATAATATGTAAAAGTCATAATAATCAGTACATCTCCGTCCAAATCAATCCCAATCCACGTGCTACAACAATAGGGTCCGACTACGGCACCCGACTAACCTATCCCCGTCATTCTAAGTGACCGTCTCACAATCGGTCCCCAATACCACTCGACAACAACTTCTCAATATACCATAATCCATTGTCGAGACCAAAAATGATCTCGACACACCAAGCATTCGGCCGAAAAATCAACAAAAGCCAAAGTCAATATCAAGTTAACAACATTATAACAAGGAATAATAAATATAACCAAGGTCCATATTCGGGTTGGTTTACCAAGCCAAACCCGAGTCACTTGACTCATTCGAGTCTCGGAACAAACCATGAGTCACACGGACTCAAATCACAATCCAAGGGTCACAAAATAAGGCTCCAAAGAGCTCACCCAAACTGCCAATTCGACCACTAAGGGTCGCGGCATCAAACACCATATACGGCCCCAAAGCCATGACTCCATCGAGTCAAACCAAGATCCCAACGCAAGCAAATCATGAAACCATAACTCAAGACCAAGAGTAGCAAAGAAATCGAGCCCTAAGCTCGGATCTAATCACCAAGCCGTGAGTCTTAGACTCACGGTTCAATCGAACCATCAATAATACACAAAACCCGGATACCAAACCTTTTGAGAAACACGTTTTCAACCAAAACCCATATAAATTCCATGTTTTTATACATAAACCCAACCGAAAATCTTTAAGTCGTGACCCTAGGTCACGTTTTATCAAAAATACGTGTGAAACTCGTCTCACCTTCGATCCTTAAGACTCAAAACGTGACAACCTTCCAAAAACAAGAAAGTGGTGATGATTTTTGTGATGATACGAGATGAATTAAAGGGTAAAAGGGCGCGTGTAGTGGTTGATCTAAGAGAATAAAGGATGGGGAATTGATTGGTGGTGGCGGTGTAGAGTGGTGACCGGCGGTGTGGCTGTGGTGGTGGCCGGATGTGGGGCGGCTAGGGTTAGCAAAGAAATGGGGAAGAGAGAGATGTGAGGAGGGTGATGGGTGTTTGTGTTTGTGTGTGTTGTTTTACTCAAAAACCCACAAGGACGATTTGTATATTACTCTTAAAAAAAGAGTTTTTAATAATAATAATAATAATAATAATAATAATAATAATAATAATAATAATAATAATAATAATAATAATAATAATAATATGAGTGAGTTAATAATGGGTAAGTGTAAAACACACGGTCCGAAACCCGAACTCATTTCAAATGTTTAATATCTCACGAAACATCCCGTAAATAATTAAATATAGTCGGACTCGTAAAATCGAGTCATAAAATTCTCGTTAGGTAATCCTAGTGCCGGAGTCAACGTAGTACCAAGTGAGAATTCAAAATAAATCTCCAAATAAAATTCCATAACGAATCATTAAATAAATCTCAAATCCCATAACGATATTAAATATAATTAACCATAAAATAGGTCTTACAAGTTCGTTACGAATAAAATTCCAAATAAAATTTATAAACGAACTTTAACGTAATGCGGGTTTTCAAAATGGCTCCCTAATTTGCCGGTTGTCACAATTTCAGTACTGTGGTCAAACTCAGCAGCCAAACCATAATCCTCCATTTGACCCATATCATTACTAGTCAAATTTGGAACTACATCTTCATAATCTTCATCCACTATCACCTCTAGTGAATGCAACTGACCACTACACTTGTGTCTAGGCACATATTTTTTATCATAGTAAAAACAAAGATTCTTGGCCTTTTTTTGTTCTAATTCTTTTTGAGTCAATCTCTTAAAACCAGTTCTATTTTCACCACCAATTGGGGTTCTTGTGGGTGCAGGGAAATTCATGGGTCTATTAACTGGCCTAGGTAAAATTCCATCATCCCTATTAGCATAACCACTTTTGACATTAGAAGGATAAGAATTATACCTTGATTTTGTAGCCAAAAGAGTAGCTTCTTGCATTCTAGCCATTGAGAACAGATCAGCCAAACTCAATGGTTTGAACATTCTAACAGGCATACTAATTTCATCCTTTAAACCCCCAATGAACAGACTCATGGCAAGAGACTCAGCCAAATTCATCCTATTCAACAGATCTTCAAACTTGTCTTGATAGACTTGTACTGTACTAGTCTGCTTCAAGTTTTTGAGTTCCACCATAGGATCTTCAAGCACATTGCCAAATCTCTTCAAGGCCTGCTCAGCATACACATCCCAATCACAACCATCTCCATAGTTTTTCAAGAACTGCTGATGCCACACCAAAGCCCTATCAGACAAATGCATGGCTGCCAATTCCACCTTCATGTTTTCTGGAACATCATCAATTCTGAAGAAATGCCTACATCTGAACAACCAATTTTTGACATCATCTCCATTGAATCTTGGAAACTCAATTTTGGACATCCTGCCATATTGGTTTGCCACTACACCACCATTTCTTGCATTATGAACATGAGGACCATTACTTGTTCCTTCTCCAGACCTCATCCTCATCATCTCATTCTGCAATTGCTCCATTCTTCTTGCCATTTCTTCAATGGTGTTCTGAAGTGACTCCATTGTGGTTTCTTGGGTTCTTGATGTATTCCTTGTTTCCACCATGTCTACAGTATCATTACCACTTATCAACAATGATTTCTCACTGACCAATTGGGATAATGAATACTAGAACTGTTCTGGGTCACTCAATCCAACTGCTGCTTGCCAGCTTGTTCAAGATAAGAAAATTTAATGAGAATTTCGACTTATCTTGTGGCCGTACAGTTGATTGACACTAACCAAATGAAAACAGAACAGTGAAATCAGTGGTGGCTGATTTCTTAAACCGGAATCTTGGTTTCTTGCCGGAATTTCGCCGGAGAAGATAACCGGAATATCAAGAAATGTCAGTTTAACACTTCTTGAATGAAAATGGTGCCAAGAAAGGGCTCTTGATACCAATTGATATGTGTAAGACTTTAACAACCAGAATTCAAGAAAGAATTGTAGCCGTTATGAATAACAAACAGGAAATCATGGAGAAGAAGAAATGATTTCGTATTTGAGATTCTTGATTCACTTTGATTAACAGAATTGAGAGAGAAAGGTTACAATCAATTATTAGTTAATGAGTTACAAATGACATACTAATCTCCTATTTATACAACTGAAAACAAAGACAAGCTTAGTAACTGATTTTCCCGCCAAAAGTCATAACTGACTTTTGGTTTGTTGACCCACACGTGCCAGTCACGTGGTCTCTTTCTAAACTTGTTTTTGACTTGTATCATGGCAATGGGTCATTCACCCAAAATCCCATCACTCACTCTCAATCAATACCTTTATGCCACATCATTCATCAACTTTTTTCATCACTCGCCCATATTTTTGTTGGCAATGAGTCATTCACTACATCCCTTCACTCACTTCAATTTTTCTTCCAAAAATCATATCCCAACGGTCACTTTTTTCTTCCATCCCGTGCGTAAAAGTTTCACGTGGGTGAAGCTTCTCGTGCGTGATCAAGGTGATGGCGGCAGTGTTCCCGTGCTTTCAGGCACCCACTGCCAACACCCTAAAAGATTGTATTAATGATGAAATCTCACCATTTTTAACTTTAAGTAATTTTATCATGTCATAACTTAAGAAAAAAATCACTTGTTAAATGTTACCTATAGTGAAATTGTAAACAGGTTGTCGAAAGGGCTATGTTGATGTAAATTTTAAGCAAGAGATATGGCAAATTTTAAAAGATGAGATTAGAGATGATTTTGTCTAATTTTGTAATGTGATAGGTTGTCATCATTTTATTTTTAAGGGTCTTTGCTTCGGCTTATTTGGTTTTGAGTTTATGTTTTATAAGCTTACTTTTGTGGCTTATTTTGAAACTTTTCGGCTTATATAAGTTTATTATGACCTGATAAACATATATAGGCCGAAAAGTTTTGAAATAAGCCACAAAAAATGAGCTTATGAAGCATAAGCTCAAAACCAAATAAGGCATAAGCAAGCCATATAAGCTGAAACAAACACACTTTTAGACATATGAGTTGAAGTTTTAAAAGATACTAGAGATTTAAAATGATGATAGTCTGAGTTTGGATTTAACATTTTCATAGTAAAAGTATAATAATAGATTAGTCGTTTTAAAGAATTGTATAATTTATAAAAAATCTCACCATTGTTAACTTCAAGTAATTTTATCATGTCATAACTTAAGAAGAAATCACTTGTTAAATGTTACCTAAGGAGAGGCTCGCGGTTGGTATCTCTGCCCGAGGATGCGATATTAACTCGAGTCAACAACTAACATCTAACAACTAACCCGCCGTTAAAAAAAAAAACCTATAAAATATAGTGAAATTGTAAACAAACTGTTGAAAGGGTTATGTTGGCGTAAGTCTATTTTGAAATGTTTAAGCAAGGGATATGGCAAATTTTAAAAGATGAGTATAAGATTAAAGATGGTTTTGTCTGATTTTGTTATGCGACAGGTTGTCATCATTTTATTTTTGGACGTACGAGTTGAAGTTTAGAAAGATACTAGAGATTTAAAATGACAATAAGTCTAGTTTGGATTTGGCATTTTCATGGTAAAAGTAATCATTTGAGGATTAAACATTTTTTACAGGGACTAATCTTCGCCCTCATCTTCCCTCCAAATTTATTTGATCTAATAGATGAGATTAATCCCAACAATTTAAAAAAACCACTTTCATCTTTTTTTTTTTTTTTTCTTCAAATATTAATATCTTTCAAACCGTTAATCATTAAGTGAAAAAAAATATACCGTTACGACGAGCATTTAATTATCTTTCTATAGATAGGCTAATTGATATATTTTCGACAATTTTTTTTTCACGTTTTTTTTTTCGTGGCCGAAAAAATCATATATGATATTACATATCATATATGATACTAGCTTCAAGACCCGCCCAATGGGCGGGCTAGCTCTATCAGTTTATTTCGATTATTAGTATATTAAGTATTACTAAAATAAAATATCAAAATACCATACGAATAAGAGATAAATTTAAAAAATAAAAAATAAAAAAAATAAAAAGATAAAAGAATATGTATACTACAATACGACTAAATAAAAAACCGTCAAAATACAGACAAAATAAAAAAGTAATATGTTTAAAGACGATGCAACACTTCTTTGTAGACAACGTTAGGCGTTTCATCAGTGTAGTTGCCATCTATATTAAAACAGAGTACTTTAAGACCCCGCTTGCTCTTAACTCTTGAAATAGCTACATATAACTGACCATGCGAAAAGAATTCTCATCATTAGCATCAACGGAGGATAAGACAGTCTCTAATGACTTGGCATAGTTTATTAACTGAGGATCCAAGACTTCTAAACCAATCTTCAATCTCATTACATTACATCCATAGTTTACAACCTGTATTATACCCTTTCAAAGTGTTCACAATATAACTAACGTCTTTAATATGGTTACAGAATCTAAAATAACAATGTAGTGTCCGGTCAAGGGAAAAACAACTTTTTTTTTACCTTTATTCTCATATATAGCAGGTCTCATCTAGCGGGTTGTAGAACCAAATAGCCCATGCCATAAGTGAATAAGATGAATTGGTTTGGAGGGTTGAACTAAGGAAAGTTGCACAATTTGACAGTGAGAAAAAGTGATAAGTCCAATAACTTGGTATCACATACGACCGATAAGAATCAAACATCATGACTGCTAGCCTAAACCTGAAAGACAATAGCTTTCTGTCCTTAGAAGTTCTCACCACATAAATAATTAGTAATTTTTTGTCAAAAATAAAAAATACTTGAAGAAAAAAAAAACACACCCCGTTGACTCACGGGTGGGATTATTATCATTCAGAAACAAAGGTGCACTGCTTGCCATCTCCACAACATAGCTGCAATATTGATAGCAGGTAACAGTTGGTCAGTACGATGTATAATTGTAAAAAATTCTGAGTACCCTAAATCAGACATATGAAAGTTTGAGCATTTATGGTTGAAAACAAAGTTTATGGTCAGCCTCACCCATACAAAAAATGAACCATTTCAACCCATTACGCACCATTGCTAATACTAAAAGCTATGAATCTCAAACAGCCTGATCTGTTAAGCGCAAAGTTCATTGATTCGTTGGATTCGTGACATTTAGATAATACTAACGCATTGCAGAAAAGAAATTCAAACACAGGATGGTGCAAAACTTAAAAGTGATCCTTTGATTATTACCATGCCTACTGCTTGGCCTTTGTGATTAGCCAACCAGTTTTGCGGTATCTTTTTGGCGGGACATGTTTTACGGTATGTTTGCCATTCTGTTTGGCCTTTGTGATTAGTTAATAAAGAAGGAGAATAAAGTTTTATCTATATCATGTTAGATTGATAGAAAATTGAACTTGGTAATCAAAGCAGTTACTAAAAATGGTGGAACTCACAGGTAATAGCATGAGAATACCAATGGGAATTACTAATGCCACGTCAGTTAAAGTTCTTCGAAGAGCTTGCTTTTCTTTATCAGTCAATTCATCCCCTATCACGGTCCTTCTAAGCAGTCCATGACTCACATCTATGGCTATAAGTTTAGTGCCCTGCAAGGAGGCAAGACATCCTGTTTACAGACACTATAACATCAGTCAACAGTTTTTTTTAGAGAACAGGGAGAGTGTAGAAAGGAAAAAATAAAAATAAAAAATAAAAAAAGAATTGCAACCAAATTTATATAACATATACTATAGTTATAGAAAAATAAAATTTTATAAAAGTAGTCGCTAGTATGCCAGAACATACACTGCACCAGGCAACTAAGGTTCCACGTGTTTCACAATTTATGTTTGTTTTCCATGTGATCGTTTATATTTGTTGACAAATAAATAGGACCCATAACCACAGTTTCATCTCTACTCATGTAATTAGCTACTTATATGATAATGTAACTTATAAAAAGGTAAATACGTAAAATAGATGGCACCGAAGTTTAAGATAATACTTGAAGTTAAAAGGAGTATAGCCTGATATAAGCTATTTTCTTGCTCCTTAAAGATTGTTCCTGATGCGTGGGAATCGCAACAGGCTTTACCTCTCAAGGGATCTTGAGAAGCTTACAACCCCCACCAGGCAGTGTACCTGATCGTTGTAGTATAGTATAGTGACAAGTACCGGGGGATTGATCGTTCAGCTTAGGAATAGTGTCGCTAGGATTAGAAAGCCTAAATACTAGTTCTAAAGGTGAGGGATGATTATTTTTGTGTTTCTATATTTTATGGAAAGCAATTAAAAATCTCCAGTTTGAAGGATTTGGGCGGAATTAGTTGCTAATCAACTAACCCAATACTAAAATGCAATCAAAATAAAATACTAAAAATGAAAATAAACTAATTTATACTAAGGTTGTGAGCAGTAATTGGAGAAAATGTGTTTACTTAGATTTCACTACTCCCTATATATCTTTTACACGTTAATTACTTGTTATAATTGCATGGATGACGGATCGTATTCCTTAATACCATTCATGGGGTGGCACACATAACTCCCCAATTCTATGAGCTCTTATCTCCTCCTACACCATGCCCAACACAACTATAGGGATTGTAAACAGTGGCTCATGCATTAAATACAACCAATAAAGACCTAGTGCGCGTTGGTTCATGTTTCTTAAGACGTTCAAGCATGTTACCAATTGGAGATCTGCCAGTTTTCTTAAGCCTAACATATAAATCATTCATCCAAGACAAGAATAAACAAGTAATCAACACATAATCAATATCTAGGTTTCATTAGATCTAAGCAAACACAAGATAGATCTAGCCTAGCATGATAGAATTAAGACAAGAACATGATATAGACAACCAACACATAGACATATTGATTGAATTAGAAGAACACTTATCTTGATTAAACATGCAAGGTATCAAGGGGTTGGAACCTTTGAAAAACCTGTAAAGTTACACCAAAATCGTACTTAGGGTTTCTCCCAAAACTTCTCTCTTTAAATGTAAAAAATTAGAAAACTATATATAGGAAAAGGGTTCTGACGGCGTCAAGACAAAGCTTGTGACGCCGTCACCTCGCCGCCAAAACAATCCTCGGACTGCCTAGATCTACAGTTGACGCCGTCAAGTACAAATCATTTCCAGGCCGTCATGACTTTAACTCTTGACGCCCTACCTTCATGACGCCGTCAAATCTCTTCTGGATCGTCATGATATTTTACTCTTGACGCCGTCAGGGAACTACTCTTGACGCCGTCACCTACTGTTCCAAGCAAGAAAAATTAAGACTTTGGCGTTTTCTTCACTTTTATGCTCCAAAAACGTCCGAATTGCTTCCTTTTCCAGATTTCACTCCCAAAGTACCTAAAATCACAAAAGGAACGATTTAGGGCAATATTTGATCAAATAAATTTGGATTCGGGCTTAAATGACCCCCTAAAAACGGATCATTTTTCGCCTCATCATATACCCTTACACTTGAGATTTGCTTGTCCTCAAGCAAATGCGCTTTTATTCTACTCAAAATACAAGTTAGGGGTCATTTAACACTAATATAAAAGTAATTACAACAAATAATCGTACCACTAAAGACCAATAGACAAGCACGGAGGTCATACACAAGCACCTCACAAATAGTGTTTAGATACTCACATCTCTCGGGTGTAATAAAGTGTAAATTACAATATGGAAACGGAAGATATCTCTCACTACCTGTTATAGCAAAATAGATTACCATAGGCTTGGGAAAGGATCAAACCTCCACCACATGGCGTAAGCACCTAGGATAAACTATCAAAGAGGTCTTTTAAAGGGTTGTAACGTTAGGTGTAGGGATATGAAATACACGGTTTTGTTGGATAAAGGAAGTTTTACTGGTGGCGAGTTAACAATCTTGGTTAATTACATGTACAATATGGCGTTGCTAAGCCAAGACTAGACTCGACTTAAGCTAATAAATGAAAAATAACAAAAACATAAAATGAACATAGAATAAAAAGGGATGGTAGTCCGTATGTTTTTCTCTTTTCTTTTTTTCTTTTTCTTGATTTTTTCGATTTTTTTTTTTTTTTTTTTTTTTTTTTTTTTTTTTTTTTTTTTTTTTGCATACACTCTTACCCTACCATCCAAATAATACATCATAGGGGATAAGCATTCCCCTTACACTTGAATCTTTACATACTTTACAACTAACTAATCTAGTGACTCGAATTAAGAAAATCAAAACACTTGGAGCACTTTTAAGATTAACGTACGTATGGGGGTAATAAATGATGTTCTTCCCCATTACTCCATAAAATAAGTACTTACCCATGAGTCCCAATCGTCCCAAAACAATATGTACACGGATATGACTCGACTTAGCAACCATGTAATCAATTATAAAGTTAACTTAGGGTTTAACAAATAACAATAATGCACTAAAAATGAGCGCATACACGGAAGGCTAAGGCGATTTGGTTGTACATTTAAGTGGGGTGTAACAAATTCTTCCTTTAAGTAAAATGCTTAAAGTTAGAAACGAAAAGATAGGCTCGGAGGGGTGTACTAGGGGTTTCATGTACTAAAAATGAGTACAACGCTAAGGGTGTGGGAAAAATTAGTTGACTTAACTAGTCAAGTAATATGACTTAAATGGTCAAGTAATCATAATACGGGTTTAACACAAGGGTGATCCTAATGCCTCTTATCATGTAGTAAATCCTACTACACGAATGTAGTCTCACTAGCGGTCTCGGGATGCATCACTAACGCAAGTTCTAGAATCTAAATGCTACCGGTACACTCATAAGCACTAATAATGAATGCTTTTCCTATCAAATCTAAAGGCGAACCTCACATATTTGGGTGGAAATTTTTTTTGAATATACGGTTATGTGCTAGTCATACAATCTCCTATCCATGAGACGCTTGCTATGGCTAAAGTTTCACTCCTAAATGTTGTAAAAAAAATTTAAATTTGGCACTAAAATTGCACTAACAAGTATTTCTCATAGTTTTATTACACATCTACCATCAAACAAAACAAACTCAAGCGAAAGTGCATATGTAAGGTATCATCTTTTTACCCTCCCCTTACACTTAAGATGAACATTGTATAAAGAATGTAAAAGTGAAAAAGTAAAGAGAATGAAATCAAATACTCCCCTGATTCGCTCGGTATGGATAATAGGATGGCCAGGTTAAATCTTCCTCCAAGAAAATGAACAATCAAAGCTTCCCTTCCAGAATATAAATCATCTTCTTGTCATATATAACCTGTAAAACCTGACAAAATAGACAAGACAACCTCGCGTAAAATCAGCGGCATCCTATATAAGTTACTAAATCCTAGAAAACAAGATAAGATATTTGTGAGGTGCTAGTGTATGACCTCCGTGCTTGTCTATTGGTCTTTAGTGGAATGATTATTTGTTGTAATTACTTTTATATTAGTGTTAAATGACCCCTAACTTGTCTTTTGAGTAGAATAAAAGCGCATTTGCTTGAGGACAAGCAAATCTCAAGTGTAAGGGTATATGATGAGGCGAAAAATGATCCATTTTTAGGGGGTCATTTAGGCCCGAATCCGACTTTATTTGATCAAATATTGCCCTAAATCGTTCCTTTTGTGATTTTAGGCACTTGGAGAGTGAATTCTGGAAAAGAAGCTATTTTGGACGTTTTTGGAGCATTAAAGTGAAGAAAACGGCAAAGTCTCTATTTTCCATGCTGAGAACAGTGCATGACGGCGTCAAGACTAAACTCCTGACGGCGTCAAACATCAAGAATAAAAATCCGTAGTTCATGAAGGCGTCAAAAGTTTGCATGACGACGTCAAAGTACCAAGAATAAAATACCGTGGTTGATGACGGCGTCACATAGGCCGTCAGATGTAGATCAAGGCCATCCGAGGAAGTTTTTGGCGGTGAAATGACGGCGTCACACCATTGCTCTTGACGCCGTCACCTCGGTTTTCCTATATATATAGTTTTCTAGTTTTTACATTAAGAGGAGAGAAGTTTTGGTGAAACCCTAAAGACGAATTTGGTGGAACTTTTACAGGTTTTTCAAGGGTTCCAAACCCTTGATACCTTGCATTGTAATTGAGATAAGTGTTCTTCTAATTCAATCAATATGTCTATGTGTTGGTTGTCTATATCTTGTTCTTATCTCAATTCAATTATGCTAGGCTAGATCTCTTTTGTGTTTGCTTAGATCTAATGAAACCTAGATATTGATTATGTGTTGATTACTTGTTTATTCTTGTCTTGGATGAATGATTTTATATGTTAGGCTTAAGAAAACTGGCAGATCTCCAAATGGTAACATGCTTGAACGTCTTAAGAAACATGAACCGAGGCGTACTAGGTCTTTATTGGTTGTATTTAATGCATGAGCCACTGTTTACAATCCCTATAGTTGTACTGGGTCATGGTGTAGGAGGAGATAAGAGCTCATACAATTGGGGAGTTATGTATGCCACCCCATGAATGGTATTAAGGAATACAATCCGTCATCCATACAATTATAACAAGTAATTAACGTGTAAAAGATATCTAGGGAGTAGTGAAGTCTAAGTAAACACAATTTTCTCCATTACTGCTCACAACCTTAGTTTATTTAGTTTATTTTCATTTTCAGTATTTTATTTTGTTTGCATATTAGTTTTGGGTTAGTTGAATAGCAACTAATTCCGCCCACTCTTCCAAAACCCGAGATTTTACTAGCTTTCATAAAAATATAAAAACACAAAAATAATCATCCCTCACCTTTAGAACTAGTAAATTAGGCTTTCTAATCCTAGCGACACTATTCCTAAGCTGAACGATCAATCCCCCGGTACTTGTCACTATACTATACTACAACGATCAGGTACACTGCCTGGTGGGGGTTGTAAGCTTCTCGAGATCCCTCGAGAGGTAAAGCAAGGTGCGATTCCCACGCATCAAGTTTTTGGCGCCGTTGCCGGGGATTGTCTATCTTTACACTTATTTCTCAACTTTCGCAAAAGAGTGCGGCGCTATCAAATTTTTGGCGCCGCAGCCTGGGGAATAGTTATTGTCTAGGTTAGAACTTTTTTTTATTAGGTCTACTTGCTAGATTCCTTTCTAGTAAGATTTCATTTTTATTTTTAGGTTTTCTTTATTCTATCTTATTTCTTTGTGTCTTTATTCGTAACCTATTTCGATGGATAACAATAACATTGATCGTTTGATTCCTGTTATTCGTATTTTTCGTCGTAGGATCTTCCAAATGCCCGCCCCACGTCCTTTAGCAGAAAATGAAAACCCACCTAACCTCTCACCCAACCACCACTTTGACAATAATTCTGAGCTAGAAGAGTCTGATCATGATGATGACCGTAGGGCTAGTCCTTTTTACTATTCAGACTCCGACGAGGATCTTGATGATGGTGATGTGATCAACGAGAATAGGATGGAAGAAGAAATAAACCCTCTTAGGTATATCGACCCTAGGACTAGGATTGAGTGTGATAGCTCATTCAACATGCAATTTCCTTGTAAGATCGGGTTTAAGAGCTTTAACGCCTACCTTAACTCATCTCTCTCAATAAACATAATCTCGCGCAATGAATATAATAAAATTATGGTAGATGAGTTAGAATATAAAGGGGAAAATATTGTGGCTAGGGCAATACCATTGCATGTGTTTATAGGAAGTTTGGTTTATCTTGTTGAGTTCATGGTTATGGAGAATCTAGGAGAATTTATTGATGAAAAATTGACCCAAGTTGTGTTTGGAAGACCTTTCAAACGGTTGACCAACCTTGATGAAAAACTCATAGAAGGGTTAATTACATTCTCGGATGGGGATGAAGAATTTGTCTATCAAATGCCCCGCACACACCCTAGGTTCAAGGATTTCTCCATGGAAAAGTGTAGTAGGTATCCGCCTATAGAGATGGTAAATGAGAATGATAAGAGAAAAGGGCTTAAGTACACGCATGAAAAGAATAATAAATACTATCGCGGGTGCTTAGAGTTAGGAGACGAGTATAAGAAAGATGAGGCGACTATTAGATGGCTCACACTTGGTTATGTGAGCATAAGCGATACACGTTAACCCATGACTTTGAGTCTAGCTACAAGACTCGTAAATAAAGAAAAGCGCTTCTTGGGAGGCAACCCATGTTTTGTGTGATTTTATTTGTTTGATTGTTATTTGCTTCCGTATGCATGTTTTATTTTTATTGTTGGTTGATCATGTTTCTAAATTAAAATGTGGAAATACTTTACTATGTTGTTTGGCCTAGTCTTAACTTCAACCTAAAAGTATTTTTGCAAAAGATAAGTGTAAGGGGAAACCCCAAATATGTTTTTAAGAAACAAACTGATCATGATTCTCCACAATAATAAATGGACATGTATATTCGTATTTGTTAGAGTCAAATGCTTGTATTGAGTCATAATGAAGTTTTGCAGGATTTTCCAGGAAGTAGGACCAAGTTTTTCCAGAAATTTTCCGGAAACTTAACATAAGAATTTCTGCAGGTCTATTCTGACGGCGTCAGGAGTTAAAATCTGGAAATTTTACCGGTTTTGTTTTTCTAACGGAGTCTTATGGTTTTTGTGAATTATTAAGTTTTATAATCTCCAGGAAATCTGCAAACTTCATTCCACAAGCATTATATCTTACTTTGTTTTCTAGGATTTAGTAACTTATATAGGATGCCGCCGATTTTACGCGAGGTTGTCTTGTCTATTGTTGTCAGGATTTACAGGTTATGTTGACAAGAAGATGATTTATATTCTGGAAGGGAAGCTTTGATTGTTCGTTTTCTTGGAAGAAGATTTAACCTGGCCAACCTATAATCCATACCGAGCGAATCAGGGGAGTATTTGATTTCATTCTCTTTACTTTTTCACTTTTACATTCTTTACTTGAACATTGGGGACAATGTTCATCTTAAGTGTAAGGGGAGGGTAAAAAGATGATACCTTACATATGCACTTTCGCTTGAGTTTTGTTTTGTTTGATAGTAGATGTGTAATAAAACTATGAGAAATACTTGTTAGTGTAATTTTAGCGCCAAATTTAAATTTTTTTACAACATTTAGGAGTGAAACTTTAGCCATAGCAAGCGTCTCATGGATAGGAGATTGTATGACTAGCACATAACCGTATATTCAGAAAAATTTTCCACCTAAATATGTGAGGTTCGCCTTTAGATTTGATAGGAAAAGCATTCATTATTAGTGCTTATGAGTGTATCGGTAGCATTTAGATTCTAGAACTTGCGTTAGTGATGCATCCCGAGACCGCTAGTGAGACTACATTCGTGTGGTAGGATTTACTACATGATAAGAGGCATTAGGATCACCCTTGTGTTAAACCCGTATCATAATTACTTGACCATTTAAGTCATACTACTTGACTAGTTAAGTCAACTAATTTTTCCCACACCCTTAGCGTTGTACTCATTTTTAGTACACGAAACCCCTAGTACACCCCTCCGAGCCTATCTTTTCGTTTCTAACTTTAAGCATTTTACTTAAAGGAAGAATTTGTTACACCCCACTTAAATGTACACCCAAATCGCCTTAGCCTTCCGTGTATGCGCTCATTTTTAGTGCATTATTGTTATTTGTTAAACCCTAAGTTAACTTTCTAATTGATTACATGATTGCTAAGTCGAGTCATATCCTTGTACATATTGTTTTGGGACTCATGGGACTCATGGGTAAGTACTTATTTTATGGAGTAATGGGGAAGAACATCATTTATTACCTCCATATGTACGTTAATCTTAAAAGTGCTCCAAGTGTTTTGATTTTCTTAATTCGAGTCATTAGAATAGTTGAATGTAAAGTATGTAAAGATTCAAGTGTAAGGGGAACGTTCATTCCCTATGATGTATTATTTTGGATGGTAGGGTAAGAGTGTATGCAAAAAAAAAAAAAAAAAAAAAAAAAAAAACATACGGACTACCATCCCTTTTCATTCTATGTTCATTTTATATTTTTGTTATTTTTCATTTATTAGCTTAAATCGAGTCTAGTCTTGGCTTAGCAACGCCACATTGTACATGTAATTAACCAAGATTGTTAACTCGCCACCAGTAAAACTTCCTTTATCCAACAAAACCGTGTAATTCATATCCCTATACCTAACGTTACAACCCTTTAAAAGACCTCTTTGATAGTTTATCCTAGGTGCTTACGCCATGTGGTGGAGGTTTGATCCTTTCCCAAGCCTATTGTAATCTATTTTGCTATGACAGGTAGTGAGAGATATCTTCCATTTCCATAATGTTATATTACTTTATTACACCCGATAGATGTGAGTATCTAAACACTATTTGTGAGGTGCTAGTGTATGACCTCCGTGCTTGTCTATTGGTCTTTAGTGGAACGATTATTTGTTGTAATTACTTTTATATTAGTGTTAAATGACCCCTAACTTGTCTTTTGAGTAGAATAAAAGCGCATTTGCTTGAGGACAAGCAAATCTCAAGTGTAAGGGTATATGATGAGGCGAAAAATGATCCGTTTTTAGGGGGTCATTTAAGCCCGAATACGACTTTATTTGATCAAATATTGCCCTAAATCGTTCCTTTTGTGATTTTAGGTACTTGGAGAGTGAATTCTGGAAAAGAAGCTATTTTGGACGTTTTTGGAGCATTAAAGTGAAGAAAACGGCAAAGTCTCTATTTTCCATGCTGAGAACAGTGCATGACGGCGTCAAGACTAAACTCCTGACGGCGTCAAACATCAAGAATAAAAATCCGTAGTTCATGAAGGCGTCAAAAGTTTGCATGACGGCGTCAAAGTACCAAGAATAAAATACCGTGGTTGATGACGGCGTCACATAGGCCGTCAGATGTAGATCAAGGCCGTCCGAGGAAGTTTTTGGCGGCGAGATGACGGCGTCACACCATTGCTCTTGACGCCGTCACCTCGGTTTTCCTATATATAGTTTTCTAGTTTTTACATTAAGAGGAGAGAAGTTTTTGTGAAACCCTAAAGACGAATTTGGTGGAACTTTTACAGGTTTTTCAAGGGTTCCAAACCCTTGATACCTTGCATTGCAATTGAGATAAGTGTTCTTCTAATTCAATCAATATGTCTATGTGTTGGTTGTCTATATCTTGTTCTTGTCTCAATTCAATTATGCTAGGCTAGATCTCTTTTGTGTTTGCTTAGATCTAATGAAACCTAGATATTGATTATGTGTTGATTACTTGTTTATTCTTGTCTTGGATGAATGATTTTATATGTTAGGCTTAAGAAAACTGGCAGATCTCCAAATGGTAACATGCTTGAACGTCTTAAGAAACATGAACCGAGGCGTACTAGGTCTTTATTGGTTGTATTTAATGCATGAGCCACTGTTTACAATCCCTATAGTTGTGCTGGGTCATGGTGTAGGAGGAGATAAGAGCTCATACAATTGGGGAGTTATGTATGCCACCCCATGAATGGTATTAAGGAATACAATCCGTCATCCATACAATTATAACAAGTAATTAACGTGTAAAAGATATCTAGGGAGTAGTGAAGTCTAAGTAAACACAATTTTCTCCATTACTGCTCACAACCTTAGTTTATTTAGTTTATTTTCATTTTCAGTATTTTATTTTGTTTGCATATTAGTTTTGGGTTAGTTGAATAGCAACTAATTCCGCCCACTCTTCCAAAACCCGAGATTTTACTAGCTTTCATAAAAATATAAAAACACAAAAATAATCATCCCTCACCTTTAGAACTAGTAAATTAGGCTTTCTAATCCTAGCGACACTATTCCTAAGCTGAACGATCAATCCCCCGGTACTTGTCACTATACTATACTACAACGATCAGGTACACTGCCTGGTGGGGGTTGTAAGCTTCTCGAGATCCCTCGAGAGGTAAAGCAAGGTGCGATTCCCACGCATCAATACCCCATGTAGTTGCGATCATTACTGTTATGGTGGTAGTGCCTCAATCTGTCGATACTCGCAATCACCATTCCACCTAATTTACTTCTCAAGTTAGCTACCCCATCTTGGCTCAATCCTTCGATTGTGAATGGCCCATACCACCAAGGACTTGGTTTATCGGGTGGTATTGTTGTTTCCAAGTGTCTCAAGAGTACCAAGTTCCCTTCCTCAAATGGTATATGATTTTCTGCGGGTCGAGTATGTTCGACTTCGACCTGAACCTTATTGCTTTTTCTTCTTTCATTTTTGGCTTTCTTATAGCTTTTGATTCTTGCCTCCCATGCAAGAATTTTATTCTAAACACGAATGGGTGTCGTGCCAATGTTGTTTTTGATCTTTCTCCAACTCAAATTCTCATGCCCACTTCACGGGGTCATGGGGAAGCTAATTTTTCTTTTTCCATATTTAAGCTCAATCTTCCTACCTTCATACTTAATGACAGCCCTAGCGGTGGCGAGAAATGGTGCCCCAAGGATTATTGGCATGCACCCATCTCCTTTATCATCGATGATCATAAAATCAACGGGGTACATGAATCCTGCGACATTAACTAATACATCTTCTGCGATTCCTAGGGGGTATACGTACGAGTGTCCAACGAGAGATAACCTAACACGAGTAGGGGCTGGCATTTTTGACGTTAGTTGGATGTAAATAGTTAGGGGCATAAGATTTACTTCCGATCCTTGGTTGGCGAAAGCACTAAGATGTTTCAAGTCCCCGATGCTCGTTGGTATTTCAAAGTTCCCACATGCTACCTGCTTAGTAGCCACTTTTTGTACCAATAGCTTCTCGAATACTGATCCTCCAGGAAGCGTATCATACTCATCTTTCTCTTCTTCCTCTTTCTCAGAAACCTGTCTGGAGGGTTGGTTATGCCCATCACCTTCAATCCAATTTGTTATGGTGTTTTTGTTTATATCATGTTTCTGGTAGTAACTCAAAGGTTGGGATTCTGGTGGTTTTTCTAAGGTCTGTTTAGCAGGGGTTTCTACCTTCTCGTTATCCTTATGGACAATGGTGATGGAGTTAACAAATTGGGTGGTGGGAGTGGCGCTTTCTTTCCTTAGTAGTATTCTTTCGGGGGTTCTCTGGTTGGCATACTCCTCCAATAGACTCATCATCTCATTCATTTTCTCCTGCATCTCCTCTTTTTGCTTATAAACTGCTTCCTCGAATCTAGCGAGCTGTTCTGAGTGAGTTGCCATATATTCTCTCATCCTAGCCTCAAACTCCAAGCTAAGTTCCTTGGGAGGGGAACAAGGTGGGGTGTAGCTCTGAAAAGTCTCGACATGCTCTCTAGAAGGCGACTCAGATAATGGTGCCGAAGTTGGTTTTGAGACGGAATTAACAGTAGCTCGTCTAGGACTTAAAGGCCTCCTTTGCCTTTCCTCAAAATAGTCAACTTTTGCCTCGAGTTTGCATAGGAGCTCATCGGGAATTTTGGTGGTCCCTCCAGATGTTGAGACTGCATTGATAGCTGCTTCTACTGTATGATTAAACTCCCACATTTCCTGATTATCAGTAGCGAGCTCCTCGATAATTGCCCAGGACTCCTCGGCATTCTTATCACGCAGTTTACCTCCCGCGGCCCTATCAATTGTGTGCTTAGTGTGATAGTAAACATGGTCGTAGAAAATCTGGACTAACAACCAAAGGTTTATACCATGATGAGGGACCTTGTGGAGGAGATCCTTGAAACGGGCCCACGCTTCGTAGAAAGTTTCACCCTGCTGCTGTTCAAACATCAGAATGTCATTTCTAAGCATTGCAGTCTTCCCCGGTGGGAAGAATTGAGTAAGGAAGCGATTGGTGAGGTTATCCCATGTGGTGATGGATCCCGCAGGTAAACGCTCAAGCCATTGACTAGCTTGATCTCGTAGAGAGAATTGTAATAGGCGTAAACAGGTAGTCTCTCTAGTTTCAACACCTAGGTCTATGGAATCTACGATTTTGAGAAAGTCCTTAAGATGTTGGTTTGGATCTTCGGAACGAAGTCCATGGAATGCACATCCGCTTTGCACCAACCGGATGGTGTCGGATCGCAAGGGGGTCACATTGGCTCCGGTGAGCTCAATGGTGTTTCGGTAGCCTTGGTGGCTAGGTCGGGAATACTCTCCTAAGGTTCGGGGCCTAAGGGGTTCTAGTGGTGGGTTTTGTTGTGGTGGGATGACGGGTTCAAAGATGTTACCACCTTCCATGATGTCGGATGGTAAAGAGTTACGAACAAAGACACAAAGAACTAAGTTAGACTAAAGAAAACCTAAAAATAAAAATAAAATCTTGCAAGAAAGGAATCTAGCAAGTAGACCTAATACAAAGAAATTCTAACCTAGACAATAACTATTCCCCGGCAACGGCGCCAAAAACTTGATGCGTGGGAATCGCAACAGGCTTTACCTCTCAAGGGATCTTGAGAAGCTTACAACCCCCACCAGGCAGTGTACCTGATCGTTGTAGTATAGTATAGTGACAAGTACTGGGGGATTGATCGTTCAGCTAGGAATAGTGTCGCTAGGATTAGAAAGCCTAAATACTAGTTCTAAAGGTGAGGGATGATTATTTTTGTGTTTTTATATTTTATGGAAAGCAATTAAAAATCTCTGGTTTGAAGGATTTGGGCGGAATTAGTTGCTAATCAACTAACCCAATACTAAAATGCAATCAAAATAAAATACTAAAAATGAAAATAAACTAATTTATACTAAGGTTGTGAGCAGTAATTGGAGAAAATGTGTTTACTTAGATTTCACTACTCCCTAGATATCTTTTACACGTTAATTACTTGTTATAATTGCATGGATGACGGATCGTATTCCTTAATACCATTCATGGGGTGGCACACATAACTCCACAATTCTATGAGCTCTTATCTCCTCCTACACCATGCCCAGCACAACTATAAGGATTGTAAACAGTGGCTCATGCATTAAATACAACCAATAAAGACCTAGTGTGCGTTGGTTCATGTTTCTTAAGACGTTCAAGCGTGTTACCAATTGGAGATCTGCCAGTTTTCTTAAGCCTAACATATAAATCATTCATCCAAGACAAGAATAAACAAGTAATCAACACATAATCAATATCTAGGTTTCATTAGATCTAAGCAAACACAAGATAGATCTAGCCTAGCATGAGAGAATTAAGACAAGAACATGATATAGACAACCAACACATAGACATATTGATTGAATTAGAAGAACACTTATCTTGATTAAACATGCAAGGTATCAAGGGGTTGGAACCCTTGAAAAACCTGTAAAGTTACACCAAAATCGTACTTAGGGTTTCTCCCAAAACTTCTCTCTTTAAATGTAAAAAATTAGAAAACTATATATAGGAAAAGGGTTCTGACGGCGTCAAGACAAAGCTTGTGACGCCGTCACCTCGCCGCCAAAACAATCCTCGGACTGCCTAGATCTACAGTTGACGCCGTCAAGTACAAATCATTTCCAGGCCGTCATGACTTTAACTCTTGACGCCCTACCTTCATGACGCCGTCAAATCTCTTCTGGATCGTCATGATATTTTACTCTTGACGCCGTCAGGGACCTACTCTTGACGCCGTCACCTACTGTTCCAAGCAAGGAAAATTAAGACTTTGCCGCTTATTATTTTAAGATGATATAAGCTTTCTAAGTTCATATGACCAAGTAGTAATAATACTCATTTTCTAACCGAAGTAGTAATAATACTCGTTTTCTAAACGTTTATTCAACCTGTAAATAATCTTTCACAAATTATAAAAAGATTGACAGTAAACACCTATTGAAAGACCATAGCAATTACACAATCTAAATAACTGAGGTACAATTCCGTAAAATATATCAAACAAATCCCTGTTTAACTTCAGTATCTATATGTATCTCAAAAAACTATTTTTTTCCAATTGTGGACTTTTTGTGTTTTTTATTATAACTTTTCCTTCTAAAAAGTTTCAGAAAATAACAGTTTGTTCTTGTTTGGACAATATAAGTGTTTTGGGTCAACCCGACCTGATCTAATTCGATCCGTATTAAAAGCCGCCCGTTTTTAACCAGTTATGCAACTTGCGCATTATGTCTCCTTTCTATTCAACTATCGTTATCGTATAGACGTAGAGTATACGGATATACCAAACAAATAATAAGCTCTAAGCAGTAAGTAGAGAAAGTTAGATACACATATTAATGATAGCTTCAGGTCAAAGGTGAATCCAATATACCATATTCATAACTGATGAATTCGTAAATAATTTTGACTTCATCTTTTATTTGTATATGTAAATAGTGTTCTTTAACTCAAATTTAGACATGCTATAGAATAGTATATCATTATCGCTTAATCACTTTAACCCAAAAAATTAATAAAATTATATAATTAGACTTCAAAATGACCTTCCTGATTGCTTCTACCCTTTACCTATTTAGCACCAAATCGCTTACTTAGTCTATACTCTATATAGTATATAAATAAGCGCAGTTTCACATTACACTAAGGTTCCACTACACAAGTTTAAAGAAACAGTTGCAATCAAAATCTCGACAGAAACCAAGGGGTGGGACGCAACTTAAGCCATAGCATCAGAATAACTGGTGATAGTAAAGCTATGACTATTTAGCTAGCCTAGTGAATGTCGATCCATAAGAGATATTTGCTAGTAAATTTTTTAAGCTGCTTTACACATGTATCTTGGAAACAACGTTTAAGCTTGTGGCTGTCTAGGAGATTTATTTATCTATAACATACTTGAACAATAGCCAAAATTTCAAACACGTCATATATTGTACCTGCTCATCTGTTATCTTTCGCAGAGGTGAACCACATCCAATGGTAGCATACCCTTCTTTGCTTTTGGGTGCCCTGAGTGTCGAAATGAGTTTTGCTAAGCATCGCTGAAGGAACCAAAACAGCCTTGGGAGGTGAATGATTTCCTGCAGCAATGATACATCATCATCGTATGTACAAAACATTGAAACTTCACATTACATACATGAAATTACTTGTAATAAAAAAACATACCGGATGAGCAAATAGATTATACAAAAAGGGCTGAACATCATTAAGCGTATCCAGGCCTCCAAGATTCAGAAGAAGTACTCCAACTTTCTCCTCCTCAACGTGTGCATGAGATTCAATGCCACTTATAGGATGTGTCCACACCCTTTCAGAGCAAAGCGTTTTTCCAGATAAATTAATCTGAAGAAGTCAACATGTGGGATAGATGTAACTGAACCAAAAAAGTATTCAAGCATTTGATGGTTCAAACCTTCAAGAAACATGAACGGGGATGATGGAAATGATTAAAAGATTTTTGAACACCAATCATCACATCCTTGAGGAATCACAAACCCTGAACACGTAAACGATGCTTAACATTATTTTCAGAAGCCCCTATACCAAGATCAAAAGATTATCCTATCTTTCCCAATTTTGCCTGCATTGTATGAACTATATGTATGTGACTTGCTGCAACTATTTTGTATGTGCTTGTTAATACCTATTACGACAACAAATTGTTAAGGATCAATATAAGCAAAACCACTAATTGCATACTGTATTCAGCATAATGATAACGTACTCGATACTTAAATATCAACTATCCAGAATGCTCACACATAGTCATCTGTTACAACATGGAAAATAAGAAAGTAAGGATTTGCCTGTCATTTGACTAAAACAACATGAGTATGGCTAGACATTGTTGCTTTCTTAGTGCCAATGTTTAAATGGAGTGGTCAACATGAGAACTTTGAATTGCATAAGAAGTTACCAGTTTTAGTCCTAAATATATATCGCTCGTAACCATCTTTTTACCGGTAAAAAATTCCATTGAGGGCATTCATCAAACACTTCATGGTTTTTCTGTTGAACGATTCTATCAAAACACTATATTATCATAAATCACATTGCTACACATTGTGAAACATAAATCCCATTGTTGCCATTGATTTTTATATTTTAAGTCATAAGTTGGTAGAGTACATAATTATTTAAATTTGAAACTTCAAAAAAGAAATTCATTCAGGACTTTTATCAAACACTTGGTATGCAAAAACAATAATCAATAATCAAAATCAATAAAAAGCATATGAAACTAATTTATTAATTAATCATACCTAAAAAATGATCGGCCAACATAATTCGATTCAATCAAAACCATAATGAGACGCCTCTTTTAAGAAATTTTGGTTTGATTTTGTTGATAGCGGTGCCAAGCCGAAGCCTTCGATCAAGGAATGTGAGATTTATTGATGTGGGTTTACAGGATTTTGATCGTAAAATATGAAATAGTTTGAGTTTTGAATTATGAAGGGAAATTGTTTGATTTGTGCGAATGTTTAGGGTTTGGATATTTTTTGTTTGGAAAGGAGATTGGGGATGGGAAGGAGCGTTCTGCTTCATCAATTGCCTACCTAAGTTAGCTCCTTATTTTTCTCCAGAAGTTGACGTAAAAAAATTTCAAAAACTTGCTATTAGTAGTGATGTTTCCAGGTGTCATTCTTTTAGAATTTTGGGAGAGTTTTTGATGCCAAAAATAGCAATCACACTTGTGCTATATATAGGTTGAGATGTAATATCATATATGATATTACATATAATATATGATTTTTTTGGCCACGAAAAAAAACGATTTTTTTTTCGAAAGTATATCAAAGTGCCCGTCTATAGAAAGATAATTAAATGCCCGTCGCGATGGTGTAATTATTTTTGCTTAACGATTAACGGTTTAAGAGATATTTAAATTATAAAAAATGAGTGAAATAATAAAATGCTTTTAATCTCAATCATTGATTTCTTTTTTAGATGGATGGTGAGGATGAGTCCCTTAGTATGTGAGTAATGTTTGGTTTGTAGAATAACTCGACTCGTAAAAGTAAATACATGATAAGTCTCAAAATATTGTATTAAAGATGAAAAATCTCACCATGTTTAGCTTCAAGTAATTTTATCATGCATGCCATAACTAAAAAAAAATTACTTGTTAAATGTTACCTATAAAATATAGTGAAATTGTATTTGCTTCAAATACTTTTGATCGAGTTATATCATTTCAAAGAACATACATATTCACCTGACATGTATTTTCTTGTGAAGAGGTAAAAAGTACTTAGTATTGTATTTTCCTTAAATAACGAGTATTCCAACTCGCGCGTTATTGCAGAGTAGAGCATATGAGCTAATCACATAATACAAATGATAACACTTATGCATTTATAGCATATACATAATCTCTCAATTGATACCGCATGAATAAATTGCAAAACAAAACAAAACCGTCAATCAAATACAAAGACATTTTGATCTTTTAAAACCCGTATAATACACGGGCTACATAAGTAAATTTTGCAACTAAAAAAAAAAAGGTAAGTCGATCGTAACAACAATTACTATAACTAAATAAATTATAAAATTCCACGAGTAATCCAGTCCTTCATAAATCCATCTAACTTTCAAGCACAGTTGGAATACGCTTTACAATCTTCCATATACATTGCTAGACATGTGAAACTTGTAGTTAAAAAAAAGTTCAAAGTGCCCTGATTTTGTGAAAACAAAATACGGTAACATTTTATTTTCTAGAAATAATAATGACTAAAAGGCATTTAAATGGCTTTATTTTCAGTCAGTTTTAGTTTTTATTAAACTACCGGACTTATAGGAATTATAAGGGCTTGAGCTTTTAAAACAAACTCGTATATATGTTTGTCACACAAGTTTATGAAAACTTTGATAAGCTATAAGCCCCAATAAGCCCAAGCCAATTGAAACAGGTTTATGAGGAATTATAGGCTTTTAGTCGGTCAAATTACTTAAATACCTTTAAAAATATAACACATTAACACGTGAAAGCTTGAAATATTTTTAAATTTAATTTGATGTATTTTTAGGTGATTTAGACAAAGTATCAGCTCAAATTAATATGCCAATCAGTTTTACGAAAAAAATAAATTCAAGCTTACAACTTAGCTTCAGCCCAGCTAAGTTCACCAAACATACCCATATTTTCAACGTACATGTATTTTGGAACATCGAGTAAGTTGGTTTGTTTTATTGTGGAACCAATTTAAATGGAGAAAGAAAGAAAAAATAAATAAATAAATAAAATAGTATCTATAATTTTTTAAGTTGAAAAGTCATGATTTTTGGAATGTGAGTTCAACTTGTTTAGCTGTTGTCACTGGTGCCCATCAAGAAGAAACACATAATTTTCGGATTATCACCACCCATTATGCACATATATAACTCGACTCAAGAATGAATCCCAAATGCACATTAACACTAACTTTATAATCACATACACAAAGCCACTAACATTAAAATCACAAGTATCTCTAGCATTAACAATTCATCATGTTCGTATAACCAACAGTTTACATTTAGATACCAGCGTGCAATTGCATGTTTTAACTCAACTTGTTAAGTGCATCACTTGCATCAAATCTACCTTTATCCAACGTCTTCGTCAAATAAACAGGGATGCATCAACTTCAGCATTGCTCCAATAGCCCAAATCCATTAGAAAATACAGCAGCACCACAACTCTAATGGACGCTGCTCGTGATATGCTGACAATAACGACCTACAATAACAGAGAATACAAATAATAGGACACCCCTACTCTTAGTAACCTAAAAAACTCCAAATAATAGTAGATACATTCATCATTGGTCAGGTCGTGTTGACCAGACACGAACGACACCCCTACTCTTAGGTAAGAGTCACATTCATCATTTCAACAAGAATGCAATACGATGTAACTTATTGAAAAGTTTTAGGTATTCAGAGTAAAAGAAAAAGCAGAAAATACTATTGACTTACGATATTATGTAGTTCTTTTAAATTTGGTACATTGAAGTCTGAAAGTCCAGCAAGTCCCCCAAATGTTGTTGGCGCTTGGAACCTGAAACGTATATGATTGACTAAAGCACTTGTCAATAGAGCCTTCTTTTTGGGTATGATTGATGCAATGTGAGTATATGATTAGTTTTGTCACCAAATTATCAGCAATATTCAATACCAACTTTATTGTTGGTATAGAATTTTATTTAACACAAAATCTAGTCACTTTGAAATTGGTGCAAACAAACTCTACAGCTTACTTTTTAGGTAAAAAATATCTGAAAATCAATGACAGCTCATGTTTCATACAATTGAAAATAAAAGGTTTATATTTAAAGATTAGTATATAGCTTATTCAGGAAGTATTTTCTTCACCAATACTTTTGATTTTCATCACCAAAGTATAGTGATAGAAGATCTGCAAAGAGCTTCAATTTTGTATATACATTGCATAAACATATATGACTTGGTAAAAATGACTTCCAAGCATGCTGGTCATTTGTCAATGCGGAATGATTTCCTCAGCTAAAACTTGAAAAACGCATTTAAATAATCAGCCAAAACATGCAAATCTCAGATCCTGTTATGTAGTTCAGTTCTCAAAAACACTTGCAATTACCTTAATGCGTAGAGATGCAAATGTATATATAGCCAGGCTTCATCAACATGACCTCAAGGGTTTAATGAAGGATACTTTCTATCAATGTACAACTAGCCACACCTCCTTACCTCATACCAAAAATTACCCATTTCATACTTTTATCAGTTTATGTGTTATCCAACCCACCGACCCGTTAATTTTACTACCTATAACGAATGGTTACTAAAATCACGTCGACCATTACCGATGCTAACTTTACCAAGTATGATCACGTAGCATTTATATCAGTATAAACCATGGTAGAAATTGTTATTAATATCTATGCCAAACTTACAGTTTCTCGTTTAGGATGACCACTGAATGGCAACCCTTCTTTGTTTTCATACTAGGAAGTTTTTCCCACGCTTCTTCAAGGGGATCATGCCTTTCAAACGAACTGCATGACATTATTAGAATTTATCATCTAATTAACTATGGGATGATAAATGTAAGTGTGGAGACGAACATGATAAAGGCCCTAAGTTTTCCTTGTAGGTTCGGAATTGAAAAGGAATGGTCTTAGAGTTAAGGGATAATTATTATATATTACCTTATATAGGAAGCTCCATCGTATCCACCAGTAACATAAAGTGTAT
Organism: Artemisia argyi; assembly: GCA_030686995.1. NCBI lineage: Eukaryota > Viridiplantae > Streptophyta > Magnoliopsida > Asterales > Asteraceae > Artemisia > Artemisia argyi. The sequence continues at coordinate 146,494,214 of CM060709.1, read as the reverse complement.
TGTTCAGTTCTGCCATTGCAGGGGCTAACCTCTACAGAGAAACAACAGCTTATAGAGTTATAACAGATATATGATATTAGAGGTGTCAAAATAGGCAAGTTGGGTAACAAGTCAACTGGGTATTTTTTGTATAGGTACAATGGGTCGGATGAGATTGACCCAAAACACTGCAGAAAAAACAAGTCAAAAAAAAAAATGTCAGAAAGATACCAGACGCTATATCAGTTTAGTAAGACTAATATAGATTCAAAATCAAATATATTAGGATATTTTATTTATTAAAAATGTCATTTGGGATACTTTTGACTTTCGAGAGTCAACCCAGTTGAGAGGTTAAACTTTTTTACTTTGTAGCTTAAGATTAGCGATTTGACTCATTTGACCGGTTTGAGATTAAACATAACCCAGATTGCCCCCTCTATTCATATGAATGGTGAAGTAGCATAATCTGTGAAAATGAAGATAATGGTACCTTGCTTAAAAAAGCATTGGGCAAGTAGGGATCCACTTCCCAATATCTAGGTCCAGATACTCCACCTCTGAGGAGCAATGGCGTCTATTAGCACCACCAACGAAAAAGAGTCTGTCCTTAACTGAAGCTCCAGCAACATGTATGTTTTTCCAAAATAATGGTGGTCTTTGAACCCATTGATTCTTTGAAGGGATGAATGATTCAACTACAACAAAAAAAAAAAAAAAAAGTTATGACAACACGTCTTAGCAGATTAAGAGCACAAATATTGCAACATATAACAATTTGAAGAGAATAACATTACCTGTGTGAAATCCCTCGCCACCAAAATGGTAAAAGTTCACCATTCAAGATTGCAGCAGATGCATATTTCTTCACAAATTGCATTGAATTAAGTGAACTTCTGGTATCTTTAAATGGGCTATAGGATTCTAGTGATGAGGACCATGAGGAACCATCGAATCCACCAACAATGTACACAGACTCATCCAAGTTTGACTGAGATTTGCTCGATAGATTATCATCTACTTCAACAGGGTCTACAACAGGTTGTGAACCCAAGCATATCTAACAATGTTCATTTGACCAGAACCAGCAGCCTCAAATATTCCATGAAGTTTCAGATCATGATAGTTAAACAGAAAAAGCACAAGTCCTTCGCTTATGTTCTTTATGTATGGAATGTGTGGCCCTGGCAAACCTGTTAGCAAAAACACAAAGTTAATTTATATGAATGTAGATAGAAGCAAAAAAAGATGGTGGAAACATAAAATAAAAAAACTAATCAAACAGATGTTTTGTAAAGCATTCATTAATGGTGTTGTGAGTGCATCCAAATATAACACCACCAAGATCAGATTCCCTCAAGTTTCTAGCAGGTAAACTAAAATTGGAAGGGGCTTCTTTTAAGGCCCTATCAAGACTGAACTTATTCTTTTGCTTCTGACCTCCCATTCTGCTAAACAAATGTATGATCATCAAGATTAAGAACACAACTCCAATATAATGTGATGCAGTCATGCAGAGCACATAGAACATATTCTTTGATAGTATCTATCTATAAATTCCATTCCCACACCCAACAAAGCCCACTGTTACAACTATTAATAAAACCGAGAACTGAAGATAACTTGATATAACAAGAAATGACGGAATATAGTGCAAAAACATAGAGCATGGCACATAACAATAAACCACATGGCACAGAGAACAATACAACCGATAAGATGTTTCATTTATAACTTAAGGATAGTGATTTGACTCATCTGACCCGCTTGAGATCAACCATAACCCAAATTACCATTTCTAGCAGATGAAAGTGAAGTGGCATACTCTGAAAATGATGATAAACGTACCTTGTCGTCCGTTAGCTACTCCACCTCTGAGGAGCATTGTCGTCCGTTAGCACCACCAACGACAAAAAGTCTCTCCTTAACTGACGCTCCGGCAACATGTATGTTTTTACACAATAAAGGTGGTCTTGGAACCCACTGATTCTTTGAAAGGATGAATGATTCAACTACAAACAAACAAAAAAAGTTATGAGAACACGTCTTAGTAGATTAAGAGCACAAATATTGCAATATGTAACAATTTGAAGAGTACCTGTGTGAAATCCCTCACCGTTCAAGATTGCAGCAGATGCATATTTCTTCACAAATTGCATTGAATTAAGTGAACTTCTGGTATCTTTAAATGGGCTATAGGAATCTAATGACAAGGACCATGAGGAACTGTTGAATCCACCAACAATGTATACAGATTACAGACTCATCAAAGTTTGACTGAGATTTGCTCGATAGATGGTCATCTACTTCAACAGGTTGTGATCCATGTTCCAAAGTACTAATACGGTTTTTAAGTTGTTGGACTAACCTGTTTTGATTCATCTACTATCTTTGCTAATCCTCTCTACAATCCCAGAGATACACTTTTAACAGGTTTTACAATGATCATGCTACTTGTCTTACTGATAATAATCCATTATAGACATATAACATTTCTAACACGTGCAATAGCTGACATGATGAGAGCATGACTAAAGCCAATACAAGGAATGTATTTGTCATAAGATTCACATGATATACACTGCACATAACACGATAACGCAGGTGTAGGCAATGAAGTTCAAATTGAACTGGTCATCATGAACTTCATTGTATACATTCAAGGGAGTAGCACATATACACAAAAACAAATTTTTACAAACCGTGTTATTATCTTACTAAATGAAAAAGAGTGAGGTAGGAAATGAGAAATGAAAAATCCAATGAGGTGAACTGTCAGAAGATTAAGCTAACCTCTCTCAAACAGCCTCACATTGTGACAAAAAGAAGCATGTCCTTGTATCATAATAAAAAACAGAACATGCACATGCACTGCAAAACATTTGATACCACTTGATAAGAAGAGAATATTTTTATGCATTTTCTGTTAACATAAGAAATTCATTGCATTCTTCACTAAAACATAACATTTTTAAGCCAAGTCAGCTGTAAACACACGCAAACATCCATTACACAGTTTATCACTAAACATACTTAGAACTAGCAACTAAGACTCCATCACTTTTACCCAATACAAAAACAGTCTGTTCTCCCCAATCTCCGTTTTAAACTGAACCACTATCCAGTGAAGTATCATCCGTATCCTCAAAATAGTGGAAACCTTTAGCTTCCAATCGAGAGAGAACCTACCAATGCAAAGAGAAACGTTATTCGAGCACTGCAATGTGTATAAACTAAATAATAATCAGGGAAACCCGAAATTAAAACTAGCAATCACACCTCTTAACAACAACCAAAACCCAAATGAAAAAAAATAATAATAATAAATAAAATTACCTCTAAACAGTGATCCCCAACTGTAACATCGTTGACATGGCTAAGGCTTTCTAAAAGTCCTTTCAGCATCTCTTCTTCTAGTACATCCAGAGATATATCAAAATCCCCCAAGTTCCGATATTGTAATTTAGCTTGGATTAAAGAAGACACATTACGCAGCAAAAGCTTCTTCAAATACATCTTGTCTTGGATTGTTAGCGCCAATAAGTGAGGAGCATTGATTTCGATAGCATCAATATAATCCGTACCATACAGATACACATAGTGACAATCATAACGAGTAAGCGTGAACATCATCAGACTCTTTGAAGTAATATCAATCCGTCTATACCCATAACATTCCTTAAATTCCAAACTTTCCAAACAAGGACTTCCGGAAAAAATAATTTCAATCATATCTTCATCTAATTCAACTCGCCATAGACGTAAAATCTTAAGGTTCTCCCAGCTTATCACACCATTAGGAGGATTTAATAAACAATCACACAATTTCATACTCGAAATACATGTATTGTTGAAAAACAACACATCATCAAAGATAAACTCACATGGGTCTCCTTCAATATCCCATAACCTAAGATGAACCTTTTGCACGTTACGATGAATAATAGCATGATGAATCCAGCTAATGGCTTGAGATTTAAACTGAGGATTAGAGTCGGAATCAAAAGTGACGTAGAGTTTGAATTTGCTGAGTTTGACATCAGGAGGACATTGAGTTAGGGTTTTGTCGATAAACGAAACGTATTGGGTGAGATCGTTAGTGAGGTCATCATACTCTTCAATGAAAGTACGATTAGGAAGTAGAGTCCAAAGATGTTGCCAACGTTTGGAGATAGTAGCAGTTGTTCTAATAACCTCTTTTGTGGTCATTCTTCTTTCATGGTCATGGTACGTTTCACTTTTTATTTTGATTCGAGAGATGATTTCGACTAATAAGCAATCCGGTAACAAACTTATTCTATCTGTTTCGCCCATGATTTTTTAATTGCAATTCTATAATGAAATTGAAATAATTTAAAGAAAAAAAAAACAGTTATAACTCTGTTACCTGTAACACAATGTTATCTATGATGATGATGATGATGATGGCGGTGGTGTTGGAGTTGCAACCATGGCGGTTGTAGAAATGAAGAGGGCTGTTTGGATGTGTTGGGTGTGGGTGACAAATAAAAGTGCCTTGGGGAAAGTTTTTTTCACAAGCTTTTGTTTTATTGATAGGTTTTGAAAATGGATTTGAAATTGGATTTGATATTAGTATATACTAAGTTAGTACGCATACATAGCAACGAAATTTCTAACGGCACATTTTTATTTCTTTTTTTTATGAGGCATAATTAGGACTATTTTTCTATGAGTAGCCTTTTGATATATTGTAAAAAGTAAAAAAAGCATCAAAACTACATATATAAGCAAGCTTATGATTAAGACGTAACATGAAAATATCCACATAACTTACTCTATGAACAAAAACACTTTAGTCATTGAGATTTTCGTTCTTTTTGGTCTGAATTCTTCAAAATATACATTGTATCTCTTCTTCATACCTTATGAACAAAAGACACCGACGTATGTAATGTATCACCACGAGCTACAACACTTAATCCAGTAATGTATCACTATAAATAAAACAATTGATACCATTATATACAATATAAAATTATCAAACTGAGCGTATAAAAATTCCGAAAAATTATAATAATCTTTAAACCTTGTATCATCATAAATCACATACATGAAGATTATGCAAAATCTTAAATCTTGGAGCTGAGTCAAATCTTTATCAATAATATCCTTTTGTCCTTTAGAACTATATATGGGCTAACTTCCTCTTAAAGATCGATTAACTAAAACTTAAACCAAACTGTGAAAACCCTACAACCATTTATAATGATATAAGATTCAACAATTTTTCAATTTAAACAAAGTATAAGAAGAATTCTTTAACTCTTCTCCTTTGAAGTTTGATTACAGATATTAATTTTCATTTTATGCACGATCAACACATGCAAAAATATAGAAAATATAAGTCCATGAAACTAACGTGTGTTTTTCAAAATTAAACAAAAATAAAATTTATTCGATTGACATCATTGATCATGCCGATTTAAAAACATAAAATTCTTGAAATATAAACAAATAAAATGTAAAATGAATGAGGATACAAATTACGACTAACCGCAAATCAGTTTTTTCCCAAAATAGTCATCACCGTATCTCTATATCTTATGCTCCATTATCGTTATTACAAAAGTCAACAAAAATTCTATAACAAAATGTATAAATATGGCAAATAATAGGTTAATAATCATAATAAAGTATTTAATAGGTGGAAGAGAACCGCAAATCTCGAGATAGAATGTTATGTTAGATAACTTTTTATTGTAACTCATATTTATTTATGGTTATTACAAAATAAGGATAACTAATATTAAAATACTCTAGAGAACCAAAAATCTCGGGATAGAATGACGTGTTACATATATTTTTTAGATCTTAATTGAATCAGGCAAGTCGAAGTTACATAATAAGTGAGGACTAAAGAGTACACAAGAAGTTAAGATTTAGGTACGATGTTACAAAACAAGGATAAATCATATTTAAATATTACGGGATAACCATATATCTCGAGATATAATGTCGTGTTAGTTCTATTATTGCCTAAGATTGTCGCATGAAAATTAATATTTGAGGTATTAAACAAAAGCTTACTTAAACTAAGATCTCAGGGAATAAATTGTCCTTTCAGAGTTGTAAGTTATAACTTTGTTGAGATGTATTGTCTATCACAAGGTAACAGACTATAATGAGTAAATCGATGCATTAAAATGTTGTATACAAAACAAATCAACGTATAAACATAACTTGAACACTTTTTACCGGACATGCACGTATGATTTAATCATGGTCAACAAAGCCCATGCATCACACGGGCCATGATGTCTCATATGTATAAAAAAGAAACAATTAACTTATACGAGTAATCAAGAGTTCGGGGTCATCCTAGTTCCATGACCAGTTCCCCACACACAAACTTACTCATAAATCACAAGCTTATATGAGTAAGAGTATGCCCAACGAAACTAAACCCCTTCACAAGATCACAACAAGACAATGATATATAATTATTTATTTTTTATTTTATTTATTTATTTATTTTTAGAAAGGCATCAATGACATAGAACCAAAAACCGAACAAAAATACAATACAAGGCATCCCCACAACTAATCAAGATAATTAATAGTGAGAGGACCCAAAAAGCAAAACACTACAAAACATAAGCAAAACACTACAAAACACTACACAACTTGAAGTATTGACCACTTGCAGAGGACTTACAAGTGACCACAAACATGAAGCATGCAGAAACCTTACTTGCATCAGACTTGCAGAAGAACCAAAAGATCATGAGCATATACATAACTAACTCACTTGCAGCAGACTTGCAGTACAACCATAAGAGCAACATATACCCTTTGGTATCACACCAGGAAACACTCAAAGCACATGCAGTCACAATCCATTCAAACTTGTACCATATTTGATTGGATCATATAGCCAATGTTGCCAACTTAATGCTTCTTTTTTTGACCTTCTCACAATCCACTCAAAGCTTTGTAATTTAATGTCTTGCACAATTTTGTTCACACTTGAGACTTTTGCTCTAAATACTCTATTATTTCTTTCTTTCCATATGTGATAACTAGTAACCCACGTTACTATTTGCCACAAATTTCTCATATAACTCGGCATACTATCATTACCGCTATGTCGAAATACCTCATTGGTAGAAAAAGCATTAAACGGGGCGATTTTCCACCAATAAAAAATCTTCTCCCATATGTGTGAAGCCATATTACATAACACCAGGCAATGATCAATTGTCTTGACAACATCATTACAACTAGGGCATAAAAGAGAGTCCAACTCCATACCTCTTTTGTCAAGTTCACTTCTAACCGGAAGCCTTCCTTTTAAAGCACGCCAAATAAATATGTTAAATTTTTTTGGTACAATCTTGTTCCACACTGTTTCTTGCCTCGAATCTTCCTCTTGCAAGTACTTGATGTCCACCATCTTTGATAGCGCCTTGACCGTGAAACGACCATTGTCTTCAAGTAGCCACCTCCACGAGTCCCTATAATCACAAGATAAAGAAAAATCCCCTAAAACACTAATAAGATCTTCAACCTCACCATTAGCCCTACCCCTTGGTTCCCTAACCCACTCCCACTTCCATCTCCATGACCCCTCAGCCCATTCCCCCTTCTCCGCTATCTTCGCCTCCTTTCTACTATCCAAGTGGTATAACCTAGAAAATCTATCCTTAAAGCTCATATCCCCCCTCCACCTATCTTTCCAAAAGTAAGTATCCCAACCATTTCCTACCCTCCTACAAAAAGAATTTGTAAACCCAATACCTAATTTATCTAAGTCTACCCCAACCCTAACAATGCCACCCCAAATGCCACAACCACAAGCCTCCTTCATCGAGCTTACACTGCCTAAACCACCATCACTACCATAAATACTCCTAATTACCCTTCCCTAGAAAGCGTCGCCCTCAACCCTAAACCTCCACCACCATTTCCCTAGCAAAGCCCAATTTTTCCCACGTAACGACCCAATATTTAACCCCCCCCCCCCCCCCCCGACTGATAAGAAGCTAGAACCGATTCCCACTTAACCCATGACATGGTTTTCCTCTCCCCAACCCCTCCCCAAAAGAAATCTCTCCTAATACACTCAATTTGTTTGATAACAGATAGGGGCATACGAAACATTGAGAAAAAGTACAATGGAAGGCTACCAAGAACTGATTTTACCAACGTCAATCTTCCACCAAACGACATTGATTTTGCTTTCCATTCTGAAAGCCGATTCTTAACTTTTTCCACAACAGGTCTCCAGGCACTCACCCTTCTCATAATCGAGCCAATAGGAAGACCCAAATATGTAAATGGGAATTCACCTACACAACATCCCATCCAACTAGCCATTCTCACAATCTCGTTTTGAGGGACCCCGACACCATACACTCGACTCTTATTCAAGTTTACCTTTAGACCCGAAACCTCTTCAAAACATTTCAATATACACATCAAAACCCTTGCGTTTTCCACATTCCATTCACCAAAGAATATTGTATCATCAGCATATTGCAAGTGCGACACCACTACATTATCATCACCTACTGATATTCCTTTGAAGAGCCCTTTAGCTATTGCTTCTCTAACCATGGCATTCAACCCTTCAGCCGCAATGATGAACAGGAATGGCGACAATAGATCACCTTGCCTAATGCTGCGCTCTAAATGAAATTCCTGTGTTGGAGAACCATTCACGAGAATGGACATAGAAGCCGACCTTACACACGAGTTAATCCATGAGCACCAACGATCACCAAACCCTATTTGTTTTAATAAGCTAATCATATAATCCCAATTAATACTATCATGGGCCTTCTCAAAATCCACTTTAAATATTAAACCTCTTTTTTTTATTTTTCTCAAGAAATCTCCAGTTTCATTTGCAATAAGGATCCCATCTAATATGAACCTACCCTCAATAAAAGCACTTTGTACATCACCTACTGATGAGTGATTAATCACACATCCTATTTAGGCCTTATTTCAGACCAAAAACACCAAATACTAACCAAAAATGCCAAGAGAATGCATGTTTTTGTATTTGTGTATGTGCAGGTACGGATATGAGGAAAATGAACAAATTCGACACCAAAACCGACAAAAACGAGCACGAGACTGGAAAGTGTCAAAAGCCGGAGCCGGGGAAGTCAAATGTTCAAAGTCCAAGCTCAAAAAGTCAAATTCAACCCTCAGGAATTCAAAAAGTTTCATAAAAGGTCCCTGAGCAAAGTTTGAGTATTTGGCAGAATTAGTCCTCTAAGTTTCAGATATTTACAAAATTAGTCCCTGAAAGAAATATCCTAAGAAAAGTCAAAGAGGTCCTCCAAGAATCAGAGAAAGTCAATTTTTGCCCTTGGAAAATAAATTTGGAAAATTACAGCTTTGGTCCTTAAGATTTGCTGAATTTACAACATTAGTCCTTATTTGAAAAATACTACTCCTAATGTAAGTTTAAACCGGATCCACAAAATTTACATATCCAAATGATCCCACAAGCCCAACCTATTAACAACCAAAGCCCACCACCCTAAAAACCTAGACCCGGCCTGCTACACTACCCGAGTCAACCCCTAACCCAAACCCGGTCAACAATACCCAAAATAAATAAAAACAACCCCAATTCCCGCCCCCAATTCGTTTTTACCTAGAAAATATTACTGTTCCATGAACCCTAGAACACACCACACCCCAAATTACCCCACGTAAAGAATAATTACCCAATCATTGGGTGTTCTAGAAGGAGCAGGGAATGACAGAAGCGTGTCAGGGGTCAGAGAATGAAACGTGGACCAATAGGAATGCATCACGAGGATCAATCACATCCTATCAATCAATCTAACGGATGATATCAATAGATTGGAGGCCAAGGTTATCATACGGCTAAGGAGGGCTCTAAACAAACACAAAAGTGGCATGGATGGATGACCTGGCAGCCTGGAACCTTCACAAGCTCTCCCCTCAGCTCCTATATATACCCCCCCCTCCATTAGACATGTGTAGGTTTTTAAATTGTTTTAGCTTTCTGATTTTAAGTCTTTCATTGTAATTTTTCTTTTAAAAGCATTGTACTAATTTCCTTTTGATTAATATAATTCCAGTTTCATCTCAGCTTATTATCTTTTACTCTTATTATTGCTTATTATAATCTGCTTTTTAGTTTTGAATTAATACTAGTCAAGTTATTTTCCAATTCAGTCTTTGTTCATCAAATTTAAAAAAAAAAAAAAAAAAAAAAATACAAAAATATATTCATATTAGTTTTTATCAAATTTTATATAATTGTTGCTTGTTTTTATCAGTTTATATAAGCACATAATTACTGTTTCATTAAAATTTTTCAATTAAACAAAAGTCAACCAAGGTCAACTGTAGCAGCTTATTACAATAAGCCAACTTATTTTGGGAGAAAAGGCAGTCAAGTAGGAGCACTTGGCCTGTCATAAAGACAGGCAAGCTTAGTGAACCCCCTCTTTTCATGCTGAGGGGGTATTGGTTCTGTAAGTTGCACTCATTTTCAATTCAGTTCTGCAATAGTAGCTTAATAGTAGTCTTATTCCTTCATTACTGCTTATTATCTCTCTATTCTAGTATCATATCATTTAGTGATTGTTTGTTTTGAAATTGCTCTTAGTTTAACTTGTATTGATAGTCTTACTGTTTCATTCATTATTATGGTTCTGTGGATCTGAATTGATTGTGGTTTCTTAGTAGTTATGCATCTGAGTTCTATGTTTCTTTGGTGAGTTTGGATCAGTAGTTGAGTAGGTTGAGGTTTGGTTTGCTTCAGTACGGATCTGTGGAAGTATTTGAGTAGACAGTTATCATTTAAGGAGTGTTTGGATTAGTTTCAGATACTGTGGTGGTGGTGTTTCCTAGCTAAACTTTTCACTTAAGTAGTCTGCATAATATTTATTTAAGATAAATTGAACATAAAATTGGTAGGTTTAGAATAGAAAATCATAATTAGCTTAAGACTTGATTCCTTCTTGCTTCTCTTCAAATCTGATCTTGCTCACTTATTGATTAGTTGCATTTTGTGTTTACTTAAGCATTATTAGTAGTTAAACATCATAAGTACACTCCTAGGATAAGATCTAAGCTGCTCAATGTGGGTTTAGTCAAACATTAAGTGTATACAAAATGTCAAAAGGTTTTTGCTCACTCAGTTTTGGTCAGTACTTTAATAAGTTTTTCTTGTGATCAAATAAGTTTGGAAATACCTTTGAAAAGCATTTTTGAAAAGTTTGGTAGTAATAAAATCAGAAGCAAAAAGAATTTTGGGAAGTGAAGTTGAATTGCTTATTGAAAAAGCTTTGAGAAGTTGACTGTTTGACTGATAGGTCCCCTGCACATCAGTTTTTGAGGCTACTTGTAGGGTACTTTTAGAGTAGTAATTAAGCTTTTTAATCAGATTTGTTGGAGTTTTTGTGTTCTCTGGTAATCAGTGAATAGTTTACACCCATAAGTTTCATCTTAATAGCTTATTGGAGCAGCTTATTTGCCTCATCAAGTTGAGTGTTCCACCTAGTAGACTGATTTCATAATCAGGGCTGCAAATTGGTTGTGTTCATTATAAGTTTGGTTTTATTGATTCTTTGAGCTCATCTATACATATTGTACCTGTTTCAATTGGTTTTTGGCCTGTGCTTATTCTCCTTGGCTTATTGCTATATTTAAGTGCTTATTGCATCTTATTTGGTCATAGCCTCTGTTCCTGAGCATCATTTGGGTTTCATTCTGTTTCTATAAGCTTATTAAGGTCATAAAAGTCATTTGTCAAAGTTTTGGTCAACTGGGTCAACTTTTGCTTATCAATAAGCACTTTTTAATAAACAGTTTGGGGCTAATCAGCACTTACATTGCTTAATTTTCAATTTTTATATTTTTCCTAGATTCAGAATATTATTTTAGATTTTCCCTGAAATTTTCATATTTTTATGAGCTCATTTGCTATTTTTCCTATTTAATTTTCATTTTTAATCATTTTTAATTACTAGAAAATACAAAAAAATCAGAAAACCCCCAGAAAAATCCAAAAATATTTTAGAAAATTATTTTTAGTTATTTTAGAATTTTAGAAATTAATTTTGCATTTTTCTCATTTATTTTCTATTTTTTATTAATTTTTAATTAGCTTAAATACTTTTTAATTCCCAAAAATTCCACAAAAAGCCAAAAAAATTAGTTTTTAGTTTTAAAATTACTTTTTAGTTATTTTATAATTTTCAAAATTTAATTTTCATTTTTCTCACCTTATTTGCATTTTCTTTTAATTTTTAATTAGATAAATTAGTTTTTAATTCATAAAAAATAAATAAAAAGTCAAAAAAAATATTTTTCTTTTTCTCAAAATTTTCTTTTATCATTTTTAATTTTTGAAAATTATTTCCAAATCCGTAGGAGTAGCGTAGCTTAAAAGTCGCGTTTTATTTAGTACGTTAACGTTTATTTTCCGTTTTAGCTTACGTTTTTCATTTCTACGTTACGTTTCTAGTTGTTTTACTTGAATTACGTGCTTAGTTGATAATTTGTGCTTCATTTACTATTTCATTATTGTAATTTCATATAAATCACGTTTTACCACTTTCACGACACGTTTCACGAATCGGAAATTTGAAATTCCATTCATCCTTCACACGGACTACGACCTCGGGTTATCCGTATTTCTTTGCGGATCTCTTGAGTAATACTTATACTATATATATACATTTGATTTTCAAACAATCAAATTTTTGGCGCCGCTGCCGGGGAAGGTTGAAGTGAATTTTTCGTTTTCGTTTTTCGAAATTGTGTTTTGAAAACCTTCCTTGTATATATTTTCTATAAAAACCAAAAAAATTGAAAAATCAAAAACACTTTTCCTAAAGTGTTTTCAAAAACACCAAAAAAATAATAAAGTTACAGCCTCGACTCGACCGAAAGGAAGGGCGTTGTAAACCAAATAAGTCTCCCAATATAACTACGCGTGAAATTAATTGCTAATCGGATTACTTTGATTCTACGACCGAATAAGCGGAAAATACGGAAGCTTTGACATTAAATTGCAAGCTGAAGAGAGATCCATTCTTCTCTCCCGTTCCGTCGCGAGTAGATTAAGGGAAACGTTTTACAATTAACGTAACGTTAGAAAAAAGGAAAAAAAACAAAAGTATAAGTTTTTGAATTTTGCTTTATAAAAACAAAAAAATACAAAAAGATTTTCCTTTTCAAATTTGATTTTCCTTTTATTTTTCAAAAATTTGATTTTTGTGGTGTATGAACACACGTTCTACGTCTAAACGACTTGTTTCACCACTTTCAAATCCGGAAAGTTTGTTTCGTCACACACACCGAGTTCTATTTCCTAATACGGAGGAAATGAACCCGAACGAACAACACTTGGGACTCCCGCCGATGGGTGGTATCCAAAACAATGTGATCCCGCCGATGGGACCACAACCGGTTTACGATCAACGTACTATGCAAGAATTGCTCCAGTGTCCCACCGAGGGATACGGGGATGCAATTGTTTTACCACCAATCCTTTCCGATAATTTTGAACTTAAAACTGGATTGATTCAACTTGTTACGTCAAAACAATTTCACGGTTTTGAGAGGGACGATCCTCACGCACACATCCGATGGTTTAATAAGCTAACTTCGACTTTGAAATTTAAGGATGTCCCACACGATGCTATCAAATTGATGTTGTTCCCATTTTCACTGGAGGGTTCAGCCCGGATTTGGCTCGAAAAAGAACCCCCTCGATCAATTCACACATGGGAAGAACTCGTCTCGAAATTTGTTAATCATTTCTTTCCGCCGTCCAAAACGACTAATCTTAAGAATGATATAACTAATTTTCAACAACGTTTTGATGAGAACTTTGATGAGGCTTGGGAACGCTTTAAGGATCTTCTTCGAAAATGTCCTCACCATGGTTTCTCTGAGTTACACCAAATCGACACGTTTTATAACGCTTTGACGCAAAACGATCAAGATTCTTTAAACGCAGCTGCCGGTGGCAGTATTTTGAATCGTACGCCTAGGGATATTTTAACGATCATTGAGAACAAATCCAAGGTTCCGACTTCTCGTAACAAACCGAATGTTTCGAAAGTGACTTCTTTTACTCCTCCTTCACCTTCGTCGGTCCAATCATCGGAATTGGCCGAACTTACCGACGCTATCCGTTGTATGATGAAAGAGTTTAAGTTGCAGAACCAAAAACCCGAGCCCGTTAAAGCCATTAATGAAAAATGTGTGATTTGTGGTGGACCGTATCCGTATTATGATTGTCAAGCCACCGATGGCCAGGTTTATAATGCTAACATAGCAGCCGTGAACTACAATCAAAACCAAGGTTTTCGTACTAACCAAACAAGTCCACCTGGGTTTCCACCCGTGCAAACTAATCAAAACCGTTATCCTCAAACTAACCAAGGTTATCAAAACCAAGGTTACAATCAAAAACGTGGAATCAATTATCAAGTCCCTCCACCACAACAAGTTTATCAACCACCGCAACCTTCTCCTGAGCTTGCTAATTACATAAAAACGAACGATGTTAACCTTCGAGCAATGCAAAATCAAATCAACAACATGAGGGTTGAACTTAAGAAGGAGATCGACACAACCATGTCTCGACAAACGAATGAGCTTAAGCAAATGATGAGCAGTTTTATGCAAATGAATCAAGCATCGACGTCTGGTTCTCTTCCGAGCAACACAATTGCTAACCCGTGGGGTGATGCAAAAGCAATTACGACTAGGAGTGGTGTTGTAATCGATGGACCAACGGCTCCGACTACCCCTTCTTCTTCTTCGTCTCCTAAGGTAGTCGTCCGTGAAACCGAGGTGACAACGGATACGGGAATTCCTACTAATAATGGAAGGACCGAGAACATCCAACCTCCGGTGGTCCCAACGTCTAAAGGAAAAGATAAAGTTGTTAATGAAACTGAAACTCCCGTCAAAACAAATTTGCCTTATCCGTCACTGATGAGTGTCTAAATACTCATCATTTTATACCAATCTGAACTGCCAAAACATACAAAAACACTCAAATATGCATCATAATTCTTAAAATACCTTAAAAGTGTGTTTTATATGTTTCAAATACAAAATATGCAAAATCAAATGAAAAACGTACAAAGTTTGCATAATTGGCAGTTTCAGTCCCTCAAGTTTCAAAATTTGTCAAATCTAGTTCCTGGTAAATCAAAACATGAAAAATATCATCAAAGGTCCTTAGGGATTCATAAGTTGTCAAGTTTAGTCTTTTTAAGATAAAAATTACAAAATGACAACTTTAGTCCCTCAAGTTTCAAAAATGTCAAAATTAGTCCTTAAGGTTTAAAAATGGGAAATTAATAAAATAAACCTTGTACTATTCTAAAATGACAAAATTGGTCCTTATGATAACATTTTGAGAAATTACAACCATAGTCCCTTAAAAATCTAAAATTACATAAATGGTCCCTGGAGTTTGAAAAATTACAGAAAAGGTCCCTGGATATTTTTAATGGAAAAATCACAAATTTGGTCCTTGGTTTATCATTTTTGGCAAGTTAAGTCCTTGAATACACTTTGGGAAGATCACAATTACAGCCCCTTAACTTTGCTAAAATTACATTTTTGGTCCTTGTTTACTACACTTAACCAACCGGACCCCTTTTTATTTAATAAACCCAAAACCAAATCCAATCCAAACACCCTTACCCAACCCACACCCTTCCAAGCCCAAAAATATGCCCAGTCCACTCCCCCTTTTTATATAATACGGGGTTTGACCCCGTTTGACCACCCCAAACCGCCAAAACCAGAAACACTGTTCATCACCCTCACCCTCGCCTGAAACCACCAAAACCAGGTGGTATTTCCACCACCACCTCACCTCTCCACCTCACCCCCTACTCCCCTAAACTCTCCTTTCCACCTCACAGCAAACCCACACCCCATTTAATGCAATTCTCACTCCAAACCACTCCACAACCTCTGTTTTCTTCCATAAAGTCCCAACTTGCATAAAAACATTCCCCTTTGCCTCCTGACACCTCCACAATACTCCAATAATCCTTAATTGTTCTCCTTTGGCCCCAAGTTAACGTGGAAGACTTTGGCGCCAATTTTCATTTAAACGGATGAGATCAATTCAGAAGAATAGAGGGTCAAGATTGAAGTGGGAAAAGCTCAGAAGGTGTCCCTAACCCTAATTGAAGCTTATAAAAGGAAAGAGAAGCAGAGGAGTCAAGTATCTAGTTTATTTTAAAAAGTGTATGTCGTTTAATGCAATTTCAATTTTCTAGTGTAAACCTAAGCTTCTAAGCAGTGTTCTAAGTGTTTTCAGTGTATTGTAACTCTTTCTAAGTAATAAATTTCAAGTTTCCTTGGATGTTCAATCTTATGCAATTTTAGTATAAATTTCCTAAATTTCAAAAGCTCAATTGTTGTTACTGTGAAGTGTATTGGATTCCTAAGCTCACTTAAGCTCATAGATAGCTTATAAAAGCTATTAGAAACTTTTAAAAACAGTTTAGTAATATAAAAAATCAAAAACACTAAAAGTCAACAAAAGTCAAACTGGTTGGTTCTTGGTGAAAAGCATTGGAGCAGGGCATATTGTGGATGGTCCTGGGTTAGAATCCATTGGTGGATGTTAGGTAAAGTTTCTGTGTCCTTGGTTCTTGGTTTTGAGCAGGAAAGCATTTTGTAAGTTTCAAAAATCTCATAACTGTCCTTATACTATAGCTTTGTTAATTGCTTGCTTTTTCAGTTGTTTAATGCTTATTCAGTTTTAATTAGTGATAATATAACATAAACTTAGTACCTTGTTTGTTGGAATTCATAGTTACTAAAAAAATCAAAAATCAAACAGTCAACATAGTATAATTAGTATTAGTGTGTATCTGTGGTTATTTCTTGTTTCTAAGTGCTTAAATATACTTAACATAACATAATAAGTTATTGTGGATCTGTTTCAAAAGCTCTGTAAGCCATTTACTTCATAAATCACAAAACAATTTAAGTATAAGGAGTGTTTGGTTCTGTGTATTTCATCGAGTCTCAGTAGGATTTTTGTGTTACTTCTGTTTGTTACATGTTTCAGTAGATACACATAGATCATATAAGTCATTTAATTGAGTGTTCATTCTCTGGAAAGTCAAAATCATCAAAATAATACCACACAGTTAACTGTGTAGTATTTTAAGAGCTATAAACCCTCACTTAAGTTTATAACCAGTAGATTAAGCATAAATTAGCTTTACCTAGGCTTATTATATCATCTATAATCAGTTAGGATCAATCAAACTTCAGATAAGTCAACTGAGTTATAAATTAGGAAAAGTCAAAAGTGATACTAGTCAGAAATCTCAAAAACTCAAGGATTTATTGTGAATTTTAGGAGTGGATTCAGTCTTTGAAACTTTTTGGGATTGAAGCCTACCAGCTTAACTTTAGTTTCCCACATCTGTTTCATTTTTAAGATTTTTATTGTGCAAGATAAGCTCATTCAAAAACACTTGCAGGGGAAGAAGCTCCCCTGCTACACAGACCACCATTCCACCACCACCACTTTGGTGGTTGATTGTGGCCAACTCAGTAGGTATTAGTGTTTCATTCTTGGTTCTTACAACTCCCCTCCTACCAGTGTTTGAAATTTGACCCTTAGTTTGACCTCTAGATCAGTGGACCCCACCTGGACTTGTCCCCAAACTCTGTCCCATTTCTGAGTCAGAAACCAAATAAGCAATTGCTTATTTTAGCTTTCCAGCTTATCCTAGGAGCTTATCTCACCACATCTAGTTTAAATAAGATTAAATAACTTAGGTGAACCTTACTTAACCAGTGTGGACCCAACATAACCCAATTTAGCTAATTTCTTGGTGTGGTCAACAATAGTCAACTATATAAGCTAATAAGCACTCACAGTGCTTATTCTGAGGTTCTAAATTAGTTGTCTTTGTAAAAGTTTCTTATTTTAAGTATTTTAAAAGTTTTATAAAAGAAAAACAAGAAAAAGCCAAATTTAATTATAGTGATAGCTTCTATTTAATAGAAATTATCTATTTAATTTTCATTTCAGCTTATTATTAAGCACTTTTCCAATTTTATAATTTTATAAATTACCTAGTACCTTTAAGTTAAAATAAATTTCTTAGATTTTTCCTAATCTGTTTACTATTTATTAGATTTAAAACTAGTTTAAATAATTAAATAGGTAATATTAGTAATTAAATAGATTTCTTTAATTTTAATTAACAAAAATAGAATTTTATATTTTTCCTAAGTTTTATAAAATAGTTAAGACTTTTAGAAAATAGTTTCATAATTTCCACTGTCCATTTTCTAATTTTCTTATTTAATTTAATTAAATTAGATCTAAATTAATTAATTAGTCAATTAGCTTAAATATAATTTTTAGCAACTTTTCATAATTTTTTAGGATTCCTATAGTGGTTAATTAGTTTTATAAATTTTATCATAATTTTCTAAGGTAATTTAGTAATAATAGTAATTTAAAATAGTTTAATTAGTTTAATTAAGTAAAATAGTTATTAATTAATAGAAAACTCATAAAAAGACAAAAATATTTATTTTCATTTTTTATACTTTCTTCAAGTTCTAATTTAGGTTTAGAAATTATTTTTGTAAGTTTTTAGGTTAATTTGTAATACTTGTCATTTTTAGTTAATTTAATTTAAGTTTTAATTAGATTTTAATTAGTTTTATTAATTAAATAATATTTAAATAGTAAAATAATCATTTTCATAATTTCATTTTCCATTTTCTTTAATTTTAAGTTTTCAAAAGTTTCAATTTTACCCGCTGTAGTTTGTAACTTGTTAAAACCACTTTTCTCTATTTTGTTATCTGATTTTCCAATTTGTGCTTTTATGCTTATATCTGTATTTCTGTTATAGTTTATATCATTTCATATTATCCAAATATCAAGAAATCAGTAGTATAATCAACCCTCAAATCATCTTTGTTACTGTCCTCAGTACCACTCACTCTCGTAATCGTTTACTGTTAGCATTAAAAGTGACGATCATTATTGTATCAACGAGTCTTGTAATAATGTTGTAATAGTCTTGTAGTTTAGTTAAGGGTAAACGGGCTTGGTTTAATCTAATATTGTATAAGTTTAGGTCTAGCTCATTACAAAAGCCCAAGCCCGGCCCATCTCTTTATCTTAGCTATATAAACCTCCAAATGCTCCCATTTGGAGGTGGTGCTTCTATGTGTAACTCTATGCGTTTCTCTCTCTAAAATAATACATCTTTCCTTTCTCTCACTAGAAGTATCCATCTCTATTCTACATCTCTCTCTCTCTACTTATCTCTTCTATTATCTCTATATAACTTGTGTATGATATAAGATCAAGGGTCCTAACAAGTGGTATCAATCGCCGGAAGAAGGTGTAGTAGGTGGTTTTTGTTAAAAAAATCGATTCAAAAACTTGTTGTTCATCTCGTTTTTTTTAAAATTTTTGTACTTTCGTGTTTGTTTCTTGGTTTCTATCACATCTTTGCTTACAAACTTTTGCTACAAATCATAACAAACAAAAAGTTTCAAACTTTCTTTCAAAAAAATTACGATTTGAACTTTGTACTATTTTTCGAGATCTTTCAAATATTTTGAAAAGTGGTTCAAGTTTGCAACTTTCTTTAAGATTTCATCATTTTAAGCATAGTTGTACAAAAATCTTGGATTAAAAACTTGTTCTTGGATAGCTTTCTTTCAATATAAAAACTGCCAAAATTTCGAGAACAACAAAAGACACATTTTCGAGATTTCTCTTCGTTGCTACTAAAGTATTACCGATCGTGTACTCAGTGATTTCTCTCTTGTATAAGAAAGAAAACACTTCGACTTTTGGCATATTTTCGAAATTGTATAATTTCGAAAATTTTGAGTGTTTGTATTCTCGAAATTGCAATTTTTCGAGAAAACACTAACTTTCGAGAACCTTGAGTATTTTTTCGAAAACCTTCAAACTTTCGAGAATACATAAGTTTCGAGAATACATAAGTTTCGAAAAATTCAAAAATTTTCGAGATCACAAACTTTCGAGAACCCACATTTTCGAAAAAAATTGTCGAAAATTTTTTTCCATCTCACTAAAAAAAAAAAAAAAAAATTTATTTTTTACAGGAGACTAAACGTTCAATTTTTACGCGAAATTCAAATTTTGGTATAACGGTGAAAATTTTGGCCCAAAATTCAAATTTTTAGGCCAAAATTCAAATTTTTTTCGGTAAAATTTGGCGTCAAAATTTTTCAAACTCAAATTTTTTCTGTAACCTTAGAATTGCATTTCTAGGTGTTTTCAAAATTCTGGGAGAGAAAAATTTTCAAACTAAATTTTGGAGGGAAACATCGATCTCTCTCGGAAAACTCGAAAAGCGTTTTAATTAAGCTTCACGTTCATGGAACATCTCAAAACTTTCTTTCCATCAATGGACGTGGAACCTATTAATGGAAACTACCTCTTTATGGCAAATCATCAGGCAACAACATCAAGCAGTGATTCTGATCTTCCTCCTACTTATGATTCAGATCCATTCCATGAGGTACCAAATTATGGTAATAATGCTAATCTGTTTGCTCATGAGAAGCCACATTATGTGCCACCTGAACCTAATTATGATACATATGTGGGGGAGCAAGTTAATACCAATGCTAACTATGCAACTCCATACATGGATCCTAATGGAGTTCAAGTTGCACAAAATGGTGCTAATGATGAGGAAACCCGTGCTTTGTTTGAATCATTATTGAATAATTGTCGTATTGAAATCGAGAAAGTGAAAAAGGTCAATCGCGATGTTAAAACTGCGAATGTTAAATTGACCGCTGAGCTTGAGAGTTACAAGGAAAACGCTAAAGCTTTTGAATTTCATAACAAAAGATTGTCTGAATTAGAAACTGGTTATCAAAATTCCGTTTCAAGGGAAAAACAATTGCAACTCAAGTTTGATACACTTGATGTTAATTCTTTCAAGAAGATAAAAGCTTTAAACGCGGAAATTTCTGATTTACAAAACCAACTTTCTAAACAAAAAACAGCTTATACCAATCTTGAAAAAGAAATGGATGAGTTGAAAAAGGACTTTGCAAAGAAAGAAGATAAACTTTTGGCCGAAATCGTAGAGTCAGAACACATGATTGAACATTTAGAAGAATTAGTGGTTAAGTCGGGTCAGTAAAGTCAAACAATGAAAATGATTTCAAATCAAACTAATCCGATTTACCATACTAAACATAAAGTGGCTCTTGGTAACAACACCCCCAGTAATCTCAAGAAAGCTCAGCAAGAACATAATGTTTTGTATAATGGTAATGTTATTTACACTAAACATGATCCTCCCGTCGTTCGTGATTCTGTGCAAACGATAGAACATGTCGAAGAGAGCATAAATAAAATGAAACAAAAGAATTTGAAACCCATTGATTACAACAAATTGAACAAACTTTCGGGAATTACTTTTGTTCCACAAAAAGAACCATCGGTGTTTTCCATAAAATGACCATTTTCAAAAATGTTTTCTAAGAAAGTAATTGCTTCCAAATCTCTTTCAAAAATAGAACAAATGTCTTCTAACAACACTTTTAATACAAGTGAGGCTAGAGACATTCTGGATGACGTTAAAAAGAGAATTCAAGAACTTCAAAATATTGTTGCTTCTAAAACTACAATCAATATTAACAACTGGCATTCCAGTTTTCATATTGAGCAGAAAAAAGTTTTTGAAAACGAAATTACTATCCCACTGAATAACATCAGTGCGAGGGTAATCCATTTTGAACAAGCTTTCTTAAAAGAAACGGCCGACTTTGTCAAGGACCACAAATCCCTGGTAAACGAAGCTAATGATACTCGTGAAAACATGAATGTTTTGGAAAACCTAAATGATTCTCTCTTCGAAGCTGTTATGATGACTGACATTATGTCCATCATTTTACAAACATATTCTGTTCAAGACGATGAAAGACTGCGAGCTGAGACATCTGAAATTGTTTCAAAATATGAAAATGCTCTTGTAAAACTTGAAAAAGAAAACATGTCATTTTTCAAACAACTTGATCGAAAATCAGAGGAATGCAAGTATGACAAATTGTCGTATGAGCATGCCTACAAGGACATGAAAAAGGAAAATGATCTTTTAAGAGCTCAGCTTGATAGTATAAAAGGGAAGGGTGTGGATACTAAGTTTGCAAAACCATCAACTTCGGAGAAACCAAATGTTTCTAACACGGTTCAAAAACCAAAAATGTCAATTTCTCGGTTTGCTTCAAAAGTCGATGAGAAAAAGGATTTGTCAAAACCAGTCACTCCACAACCCTTGCTCAAGGAAAAGGAAATGGAAAAGATTGTTGAAAAACGAAAATTGGTTGTTGAAAGAAACACAAATGTGAGTGCACCTGGCTCTTCTAGGAATAGTACACCAAATGTGACTTCAAAAACTGTTAAAGAGTCTGTTGGTTCTAATGATATTGTCCACAATCACCATCTAGAAGAAGCTAGGAAAAAAGCACAACATCGAAAAGACAGAATTTTAGGTGCAAAACCTAGTGTGATGAATTATACAAGATTCCAAAGCACTGCTAGTAGTAGTAAACCATTACCTAGGAACAATCTACAAATTACTAGGGATTGGCTTGCATCTAAGAGTAGTGGCACAAAAGAGAATGCTAGGAACGTAAAATGCAACACAAAGAATTCCAAAGTCTCATCGAACAACAAACAATTTCCAAAAGACTGTAGTGACAAAATTAAAATTGCTGTGTTAAACAAGAATGTTGAATTTGTCTGTCCTACATGTCAAAAATGTGTTTTTTCAGCTAATCACGATGCATGTATTGCAAAATTTATCAAGAAAAGAAAGTCATGTGTCAAGACACAATCCACTAAGACACCAAATCAAAACAAACCCGTTGATAAGAAGCAAGAGGTTAAGAAACCTAATAGGTGGATACCGAAAGGATGTAGTTTTTCAAAGACTGAGACTTCCGCTGTATCTGATAAGAAGACTATGTCTAGATCTTACCTTAGGTGGATTCCTACGGGAAAAGTTTTTAAAACAGTTGATCTTAGATGGATTCCCACAGGAAAGATTTTTGATAGTTGCACCAAGACAAATAATAGTGATAATCATCAGGTTAAGGAAGTAGAAACCATTACAACTGTTGATAGTCAACACCCTCAGAGTGATGATTCATGTACTTCTAACACTGTTATTTGTGAAACCTCTTCGTCTTTGGTTGCAGGTGCTTCAACTATCTCAGAACCCAGCTCATCAGAGGGTTCAAATTCTGTAAATTCTATAAAATCATTCTTTCAGTTTTCTATTTTTGATTTTCCTTTTCTTTTATAAAAACAAAAACAAAATACAAAAATATAAAATTTTCAAAAATACAAAAACAATATAAAATCAAAAAATCCAAAAATATTCTTCTCACGACATGTCTCTTGTATAATCGATATTCTGTACGTTTCTAGAAATGTCATTCAACAATGATACGGATATGTACAGATGCTTGAGCGAGAGTTCTCTAAAATGTTTTTTCTAAAACATGTCGTTCCTCAAAAAAAAAAAATTTTTCCTTCACAATGGCTTTCGTATACTTCAGTACGAAACCCGGACCCTAATGATGACTTCTGATTATTTTCAAATCAAGGACTCGTACGTTCAATGACGAACTCTTTTTCAAAAAGTTCGAGTCTAAACATACGAAAAAGATTTCAAGCATAAACTCGTTTTTCAACAAAATTCTTGAGCACTTTTTCAAGATTGTTCAAAAGATTTCTCAAAATCTCTCAAAATGAGTGCTCAAGATAACTCCCTCTAAACCCTTAATTGAATTTAAAATATGCTATCATTAAGGGGGAGTACAAAAACAAAATGTTCCAAATTCATGCAAAATCTGTCTTTCTCTCCAAAAAGCTTTTTTACTCAGTTGATATCAAAAATATCACGATATGCTATTTTTGAGGGGGAGAAGACATGATTAAAATGTGATCAAAGATGTTTAAAGTTTGTGACTGAATCTCGAAAGAGCTCGACTCAGTAAGAACCAATGAATTGACGAAGCTTAAAATGTCAGTAATCGAAAAGACTTATCCTGGACGGGTAATAATTTCAAGCTAGTCTAACTAGTGATGTAAGCGTGTCTCGAATAGGACTTGTCTGAGTAGAATGTACCGTATCGAGAGACTTTCTTTGGACTTGACCAGGACGGGTAATAACTTCAAGCTAGTCTAACTAGTGATGTAAGCATGTCTCGAATCGGTCATGTTCACTGAAAGTGGATCAATTCAAAAAGTGCAAACTCCTCACGCATGTGCAAATTTCTTAAAAAATTCATGAGCACATGTGAAGGGGGAGTCCTTCAAAAGTTGCAAAACTCTCAAAGTGGTAACAACAATGTGTTTTATTATCATAAACACTTTGAGAGATTTTCACAAAAGGTTTTATGGCATGTGATCAACAATAGGATAGTCATGGAGTTATAAGGTGACTAAGGTTAGGAAAAACCGTCCTATGATCCGCCAGAGCCGGAGGGATCTACCCAAAGACAAATCCAATAGATTAGAATTAGAAAGTCCTTAGGTATGATTGGAAGAAAAAGGAGAAAATGAGAAAGGAGAAAAAAGGGGTTGAAGAATTAAAAAGAAAAGTTATGAAAAAGGGTGAAAAGAAATAGCCCTCCAAATGTTCAACCTTAGGGCAGACACCGGGTTCAACTCATATGCTACTGGTTGTTACTAAGGTGACACCGGTATTGAAGACAAAGATTTCATGGACCCAATGACGCACTGCACTAAACCTTCTTAACCACTCAAGTTCCCTTAAAAGAGCTTGTTTCATTCTCACGGGGAACCAGCGTAATCTATCGACATGTCTCTTAGAGATGGTTGATATTGAAGAAGGAGACCTCTCCCTAATCTCCGCATAGGAAACCAAATGTGCACTTATCGAGTCTAGAGCCCCGAGATTCATCAAAAGATCTCATAGGAACACATAATATTTCTACACTGGTTGTTCATCATTAAGGACGCCAGATGTAAACTTAAGAGTCCTACGCAGATCTTAGCAATCTGCCAGAACATTTATGAGAGGATTCACATCTGTGATTCTCAATGATTGAATGGAAATTCCTGCCAGGGTCAACATCAAGCAGCCCTGACAGCAGGTCACTTCGGTAATTCTTTATGAGTTACGCTTAGTGTTCGCGGTGGTTTCAAACGGTCTACAGTCATGGAGTGATCCCCAGCGACTCACCCAGTCATTGAGCTACTAAGTAGGTCTTGTAAGCTCTCTCGAGAGTATCTGACATGGGAACGGCCTTGGTAAGGGTTATAAGGAGTCTTCACACTATGCTGTTGACGATCTCTAATTCTTATCTGTAAGTACCAGATGTTTTATTGCTAACTGTTTATATGCAGGGACACTTCATCTCCATGGCGACAGATTCCACATGCTCATACATACATCTGGAAGTTAAAGAAAGCTCCCTCAAAGATCTATACAACACAAAGTTCAGAGAATGATTCTACGCCTAAAAGAAGAATCTACAAAGTATAAAGACTAAAGATCAAAGAGAAAGAAAGGGAACTACGTGCATACGAATATCAAAGTCCAAAGATGTATGAGCATGTTGGAATGGCGAACAACCACCACAGACGCAGAAGTGACGAAAGGCAGATCGCTCCACATCACAAAGAAACAAAGAACGATGAAAAGTCAATCATCAAAGATCACAAAGCATGAAGGAACAAAGGAACTAGCCAAAACTATTACACAACAAGACTCAAAGTTCAAAGAAAACAAGCTTCAAAGAACAAAGATCAAGGTCACATAAGAGAGATCTCAATGATCACCCTTAGGGGGAGATTGTTAGCATTAGAAGTGTTGATCATTTATGTAATCAAAAGGAGATCTCAATGATCGTCCCCAATTAGTTAAGGGTAAACAGGCTTGGTTTAATTTAATATTGTATAAGTTTAGGTCTAGCTCATTACAAAAGCCCAAGCCCGGCCCATCTCTTTATCTTAGCTATATAAACCTCCAAATGCTCCCATTTGGAGGTGGTGCTTCTATGTGTAACTCTATGTGTTTCTCTCTCTAAAATAATACATCTTTCCTTTCTCTCACTAGAAGTATCCATCTCTATTCTACATCTCTCTCTCTCTACTTATCTCTTCTATTATCTCTATATAACTTGTGTATGATATAAGATCAAGGGTCCTAACATTTACAAATACAATTTCAATCTCGTTGGGATTTAACGACCCGGGGATTTCCCTATATTTCCACGGTCAATAATAACTTGCACTTTCTCCCAGGTGGGCCTATCAGCTGCACACGGTTGACTGGTTGGTTTGGGAGGAGTCAGTCACGCTTAAACGAACAAAAGCTCCGTGAGAAAGATAAAAACCAGATGGAAAAGTTTTATCAGATTTTTCAAGAATTACACTTTGACATAAGTCTCGCGGATGCTATACTTTTAATGCCTAAATTTGCTTCTATGCTAAAAGGTCTTTTGAATAATAAGGAGAAATTGTTTGAAATATCACGAACCCAGATGAATGAAAATTGCTCGGCGGTTATCCTCAAAAAGCTTCCCGAAAAGCTTGAAGACCCCGGTCGATTTCTCATTCCGCGTAATTTTCCTGGGATGGTTCAATGCTTCGCCTTGGCCGATCTTGGTGCTAGCATTAACCTAATGCCGTTATCTATCTGGAAGAAGTTGTCTTTACCCGAATTAACTCCGACTTGCATGACCCTCGAGCTAGCCGACCGAACTACTTCCCGCCCGATGGGAATAGCCGAGGATGTTTTCGTTAATGTGGGAAAATTCCATTTCCCTGCCGATTTTGTCGTTGTTGATTTTAATGCTGATCCGCGGGTACCTCTCATTCTCGGGAGAGGTTTCCTAAGGACTGGCCGTGCTTTGATTGATGTTTTCGATGAAGAAATTACCCTACGCATTGGTACCGAAGCCGTAACTTTTAACTTGGATCAAACCGCGAGGTACTCCTCCGAGTCTGATAAATATTCCGTTAATCGAGTCGACGTTATCGACAAAGTTACGGAGGAGTACGCTCAAGAGTTACTTGGTTTTACCGAACATGCTTTAAGTGGCAATCCCACTCATTCTTCTGAACCGATAATTTCCGATCCTTCCCCTTCCCTTACTCCGTTTGAGGGAAGTGATTTCATCTTGGAAGAGATCGAGGCCTTTCTTGTTAATGATTCGATTTCACCGGAAATTGATCATTCTGATTGTGATCCGGAGGGAGATGTTCTTTTGATTGAGAAATTATTAAATGAAGATCCCAACCCGTCCCTCCCTCCGCTTGACCTTAAAATGGCCGACGTTAAAGAAGTTAAGCCGTCTACTGAGAATCCTCCGGAGCCCGAGCTCAAGGATTTACCTCCTCATCTCGAATACGCATTTTTGGAAGGAACCGACAAACTTCCCGTCATTATTTCTAAAGATCTTAAAGATGAGGAGAAGAAACGTCTCTTAGATGTGCTCAAGAAGCATAAGAGTACCATCGCTTGGCAAATTTCTGATATTAAGGGTATCGACCCTCGTTTTTACACGCATAAGATCTTACTTGAAGACAATTACAAGCCGTCCGTTCAGCAACAACGACGGGTTAACCCGAAAATTCATGAGGTTATCAAAAAGGAAGTTATCAAACTCCTCGATGCCGGAATGATTTATCCAATCTCGGATAGCTCTTGGGTTAGCCCGGTCCACTGCGTACCGAAGAAAGGTGGAATGACCGTCGTTACAAATGAAGATAATGAATTGATTCCGACACGTCTTGTTACCGGATGGAGAGTTTGTATTGATTATCGTAAATTGAATGATGCGACTCGAAAGGACCATTTCCCACTTCCATTTATGGATCAAATGCTAGAACGCCTAGCGGGAAATGAGTTCTATTGTTTTCTTGATGGATTTTCCGGCTATTTTCAAATACCTATTGACCCTCCGGACCAGGAAAAGACTACCTTTACTTGCCCTTATGGAACGTTTGCCTATCGTCATATGCCTTTTGGCTTATGCAATGCTCCAGGCACGTTCCAGAGGTGTATGATGTCAATATTCTCAGATATGATCGAGAAAACCATGGAAGTTTTCATGGATGATTTCTCGGTTTATGGAGATTCTTTCACATCGTGTCTCTCCCATTTAGAAAATATGCTGAAACGGTGTGAAGACACCAGCTTGGTTCTAAATTGGGAGAAATGCCATTTCATGGTCAAAGAGGGCATTGTCCTCGGCCATAAGATATCGAAATCCGGGATTGAGGTCGATAGAGCTAAAGTCGACGTGATTGCAAAATTACCTCATCCCACGACCGTTAAAGGAATTAGAAGTTTTCTCGGTCATGCCGGCTTTTACCGACGTTTCATTCAAGACTTTTCTAAGATAGCCTGGCCTCTGACCCACTTGCTTGAAAAAGATGCTCCGTTTATCTTCTCAAATGAATGCATCGAAACATTCAATATTCCTAAAAAGAAGTTAACGGAGGCTCCCATCTTAGTTGCCCCCGATTGGGACTTGCCCTTCGAGCTAATGTGCGATGCTAGCGATTATGCCATTGGTGCAGTTCTGGGGCAACGCAAGTCTAAGCATTTTTAGCCGATACACTATGCCAGTAAAACAATGACCGACGCTCAATACCATTATACGACTACTGAGAAAGAAATGTTAGCCGTCATTTACGCTTTTGAAAAGTTTCGACCTTATTTGCTTTTAAAGAAATGCATAGTGTACACGGATCATTCGGCTCTTAAGTACCTTATGGCAAAGCAAGATGCTAAGCCACGCTTAATGCGGTGGGTTCTTCTCCTTCAAGAATTCAATGTTGAAATTCGAGATAAAAAGGGAGCTGAGAACCTTGCTGCTGATCACGTATCACGTTTAGAGAATCCCCACCAAAGTGTTTTCGAGAAAAAGGAGATTAACGAAGCATTTCCTTTCGAGACACTGGGGAGTTTATCACATTGTGATTCTAGTACCCCATGGTTCGCCGACTTTGCGAATTACCATGCGGGGAATTTTATCTGGAAAGGGATGTCGTTCCAACAGAAGAAAAAATTCTTCAAAGATGTTAAGCATTATTTATGGGACGACCCCTACTTGTTTAAGATATGTGCGGATCAAGTGATCCGGCGGTGCGTTCACGGCAAAGAAGCCGCTGAAATTCTTATGGCATGCCACAATGGACCCACGGGGGGACATCATGGTGCCAATTTTACCGCTAAGAAAGTTTTTGATTCCGGCTTCTACTGGCCGACGATTTACCGGGATGCTCATGAGTTGGTTAAATCATGTGATTCTTGCCAGCGTCAAGGAAAAATTTCTCAGAAGGACGAGATGCCTCAAAATGCCATCCAAGTCTGTGAAATTTTTTACGTCTGGGGTATCGATTTCATGGGTCCATTCCCGTCTTCTCGTGGTAACAAATTTATACTCGTGGCCGTCGACTACTTGTCTAAATGGGTCAAAGCGAAGGCGCTACCCACCAATGACGCCCGAGTTGTAGTGAAATTTCTTAAAAGTCTCTTCGCCCAATTTGGTGCACCTCGTGCTATTATAAGCGATCGTGGGACCCATTTCTGTAACGACCAATTCGCTAAAGTTATGCTCAAATATGGTGTCACACATCGTCTTTCTACGGCATATCATAAAGAGGATTCACGATGCTAAAATTAAAGATCGCGTCTTCAATATTGGTGACCGAGTCCTTCTTTTCAATTCTCGATTAAAGATTTTCTCGGGCAAGTTAAAAACCCGTTGGTCTGGACCATTCACCATTACCCAAGTATTTCCTTATGGAACCGTTGAACTTTCTCAACCTAATGGTCCCAATTTTAAGGTGAATGGTCATCGTGTTAAACATTACTTCGGAGGGGACATACCACCCATGGTTGTCCCTGATCTCCAGACTTTCCCCAAGGATGATTAAATTCGGGGATCGAGTCAAGCTCATGTGACTCGGTAATAAAAAACAAGCGCTTCGTGGGAGGCACCCCATGCTTATCCAATTTCATTTTCTTTATTTTCTATTTTCTTTAATAACGTGACGTGAGGGGGGCGACCCTTTCCAAACTCGTGTTTTCGTGGTTGTTTTTGAATGTTCAGGAATTTCCCCGAAGTTTGAGGACTCTCGTGCTCGTGGTTTGTCGTTCTCTCCACTCGAGTCTTATCCTTCGCTGCTCTTTCGGAAGTTCACCCAAAATCTTATCGACTAACGTTTATCTCTTGGCATACTTAATAAACGGCCTTAGATTTTACGTAGGATTACCCGTACCCTTAAAACATTGAGGACAATGTTTCACTTTAGTCTGGGGGGAGTGAATCTTCGATTCGATTTGACCTGTACCATCGTCTGAGCTGTTTAACTTACGCAACTCCGTTTTCCACCAAAAATTTTAATTTTTGTCACCGCTTTATAATAAAAAAAAAAAAAAAAAAAAAAAAAAAAGGTGAAAAAAAATGAAAAAAATATATGTTATGAATAATAAGTTTTGACACCTTGTTTTGACTTTCCTACCGGCGAGAGTAGAAATAAATGTTCCGACTTGACCGGGCGTGTTGAGCCCTAGCTTGTTTCCCTTAACCAAAATAATCAAAAGATTATGGCTAAGCATCCGTGGATCTCATTACTTGGGATTTTAAATTTGCGGAGATCGAGGAATGATAGAGTTTATTTAGAAGTTTCGTGCTATACACGGATCGCATTACTGGGATTTAAAAAACCCACGAGAGGTACTTGTGGCCTCCTTGTTCCCATCAGCAACGTCACCAATATATAAATAGATGTCTAGGATTAATTAAGGGTATACGGTTTAGGCAATACTTAGTTTTTTCTCGTTCCCAACAAAATCTTTGCATATGGGGGTTTGGTACACATAGGGGTACTGCCAGTGTTACGGTGAAATAGACTATTGCATCTTGCCGGTTCGCTGCCGATGTTGTGATCTTAGTAAAGGCCGTAGGACTCGGGGTTTGGCATATAGTTATGAATATCGATAATAATAGTCCAAAGCCAAATAAAAAGGCAGAGGAATCCAAAGCTATAAAAAGCAGCGGATAGAAATCCAAAGTCATAATAAAGCTCTTACATCTTGGCGGCTTATAAACCGTTGACTGTAAAAGAATAAAGGACTAAGGACCAAAGTATTATTAAAGTGCTTATGATTATGCAAAAATGCCAAGCTTCGACTCCGGGGGTTTCCCTAATAAAAAGCTTCCGTTTCGGGTATCAAACATGGTATGTCTCGGTCGTAAATAAAAAGGGGGTCTCCATAAATCGTGTTAAATCAGAGACCTTCATGTGGACCCGATTTCTGTATGCAGGGGTTTTCGAGGGAAAGTTTGGAAACTACTTAGCATTCAAATTTTGTGCTCTTATCGGACTAACAAATATCGAAACGAGAAAATATGAAGCAATTCATTTCTCACAAATTAAAATCTTTAGATACAAAACTTAGGACCTGGGGACAAGAGGTAATACACAAGTAACTTTTGTGGGCAGTGTTAGCATTTAACTTCTGATAAACAATGATCTCGATTTTACGCTTAGTTTGGGCGCTTGTGAAAAATCAAGGATGACGATTTTTATCCGTACGGTCTCTTCTCTGTGAGAAGTGTTTCTACTCGTTGACCCTGAAAGTTATCAACAGATAAGAATTGATAATGAAAGTCAAGGCAAACCGTCACATATGAAAATGAAAAAGTACAAAAATAGTAGTTGTAGTTGTTATTTATGAAAAATCGGAAAACGGGGCGTTTTTGAAAATAAATGATTTTACTATCTCTCTTGAACATCATTGCTACTTTACAACGTCAGTAAAGAGAGGTTTTGAAAATTATTTATCTCTTAAGCGTGAGGTGATGACATTGCGTGAGGGAACGACAATACCTTAGTCTGGGGGATTTTGATGAGTGATTAATCACACATCCTTTTTAGGCCTTATTTCAGACCAAAAACACCAAATACTAACCAAAAATGCCAAGAGAATGCATGTTTTTGTATTTGTGTATGTGCAGGTACGGATATGAGGAAAATGAACAAATTCGACACCAAAACCGACAAAAATGAGCACGAGACTGGAAAGTGTCAAAAGCCGGAGCCGGGGAAGTCAAATGTTCAAAGTCCAAGCTCAAAAAGTCAAATTCAACCCACAGGAATTCAAAAAGTTGCATAAAAGGTCCCTGAGCAAAGTTTGAGTATTTGGCAGAATTAGTCCTCTAAGTTTCAGATATTTACAAAATTAGTCCCTGAAAGAAATATCCTAAGAAAAGTCAAAGAGGTCCTCCAAGAATCAGAGAAAGTCAATTTTTGCCCTTGGAAAATAAATTTGGAAAATTACAGCTTTGGTCCTTGAGATTTGCTGAATTTACAACATTAGTCCTTATTTGAAAAATACTACTCCTAATGTAAGTTTAAACCGGATCCACAAAATTTACATATCCAAATGATCCCACAAGCCCAACCTATTAACAACCAAAGCCCACCACCCTAAAAACCTAGACCCGGCCTGCTACACTACCCGAGTCAACCCCTAACCCAAACCCGGTCAACAATACCCAAAATAAATAAAAACAACCCCAATTCCCGCCCCCCAATTCGTTTTTACCCAGAAAATATTACTGTTCCATGAACCCTAGACCACACCACACCCCAAATTACCCCACGTAAAGAATAATTACCCAATCATTGGGTGTTCTAGAAGGAGCAGGGAATGACAGAAGCGTGTCAGGGGTCAGAGAAGGAAACGTGGACCAATAGGAATGCATCACGAGGATCAATCACATCCTATCAATCAATCTAACGGATGATATCAATAGATTGGAGGCCAAGGTGATCATACGGCTAAGAAGGGCTCTAAACAAACACAAAAGTGGCATGGATGGATGACCTGGCAGCCTGGAACCTTCACAAGCTCTCCCCTCAGCTCCTATATATACCCCCTCCTTCATTAGAGATGTGTAGGTTTTTAAATTGTTTTAGCTTTCTGATTTTAAGTCTTTCATTGTAATTTTTCTTTTAAAAGCATTGTACTAATTTCCTTTTGATTAATATAATTCCAGTTTCATCTCAGCTTATTGTCTTTTACTCTTATTATTGCTTATTATAATCTGCTTTTTAGTTTTGAATTAATACTAGTCAAGTTATTTTCCAATTCAGTCTTTGTTCATCAAATTTAAAATATATATATATATATATATATATATATATATATATATATATATATATATATATATATATATATATATACAAAAATATATTCATATTAGTTTTTATCAAATTTTATATAATTGTTGCTTGTTTTTATCAGTTTATATAAGCACATAATTACTGTTTCATTAAAAATTTTCAATTAAACAAAAGTCAACCAAGGTCAACTGTAGCAGCTTATTACAATAAGCCATCTTATTTTGGGAGAAAAGGCAGTCAAGTAGGAGCACTTGGCCTGTCATAAAGACAGGCAAGCTTAGTGAACCCCCTCTTTTCATGCTGAGGGGGTATTGGTTCTGTAAGTTGCACTCATTTTCAATTTAGTTCTGCAATAGTAGCTTAATAGTAGTCTTATTCCTTCATTACTGCTTATTATCTCTCTATTCTAGTATCATATCATTTAGTGATTGTTTGTTTTGAAATTGCTCTTAGTTTAACTTGTATTGATAGTCTTACTGTTTCATTCATTATTATGGTTCTGTGGATCTGAATTGATTGTGGTTTCTTAGTAGTTATGCATCTGAGTTCTATGTTTCTTTGGTGAGTTTGGATCAGTAGTTGAGTAGGTTGAGGTTTGGTTTGCTTCAGTACGGATCTGTGGAAGTATTTGAGTAGACAGTTATCATTTAAGGAGTGTTTGGATTAGTTTCAGATACTGTGGTGGTGGTGTTGCCTAGCTAAACTTTTCACTTAAGTAGTCTGCATAATATTTATTTAAGATAAATTGAACATAAAATTGGTAGGTTTAGAATAGAAAATCATAATTAGCTTAAGACTTGATTCCTTCTTGCTTCTCTTCAAATCTGATCTTGCTCACTTATTGATTAGTTGCATTTTGTGTTTACTTAAGCATTATTAGTAGTTAAACATCATAAGTACACTCCTAGGATAAGATCTAAGCTGCTCAATGTGGGTTTAGTCAAACATTAAGTGTATACAAAAAGTCAAAAGGTTTTTGCTCACTCAGTTTTGGTCAGTACTTTAATAAGTTTTTCTTGTGATCAAATAAGTTTGGAAATACCTTTGAAAAGCATTTTTGAAAAGTTTGGTAGTAATAAAATCAGAAGCAAAAAGAATTTTGGGAAGTGAAGTTGAATTGCTTATTGAAAAAGCTTTGAGAAGTTGACTGTTTGACTGATAGGTCCCCTGCACATCAGTTTTTGAGGCTACTTGTAGGGTACTTTTAGAGTAGTAATTAAGCCTTTTAATCAGATTTGTTGGAGTTTTTGTGTTCTCTGGTAATCAGTGAATAGTTTACACCCATAAGTTTCATCTTAATAGCTTATTGGAGCAGCTTATTTGCCTCATCAAGTTGAGTGTTCCACCTAGTAGACTGATTTCATAATCAGGGCTGCAAATTGGTTGTGTTCATTATAAGTTTGGTTTTATTGATTCTTTGAGCTCATCTATACATATTGTACCTGTTTCAATTGGTTTTTGGCCTGTGCTTATTCTCCTTGGCTTATTGCTATATTTAAGTGCTTATTGCATCTTATTTGGTCATAGCCTGTGTTCCTGAGCATCATTTGGGTTTCATTCTATTTCTATAAGCTTATTAAGGTCATAAAAGTCATTTGTCAAAGTTTTGGTCAACTGGGTCAACTTTTGCTTATCAATAAGCACTTTTTAATAAGCAGTTTGGGGCTAATCAGCACTTACATTGCTTAATTTTCAATTTTTATATTTTTACTAGATTCAGAATATTATTTTAGATTTTCCCTGAAATTTTCATATTTTTCTGAGCTCATTTGCTATTTTTCCTATTTAATTTTCATTTTTAATCATTTTTAATTACTAAAAAAATACAAAAAAATCAGAAAAATCCAAAAATATTTTAGAAAATTATTTTTAGTTATTTTAGAATTTTAAAAATTAATTTTGCATTTTTCTCATTTATTTTCTATTTTTTATTAATTTTTAATTAGCTTAAATACTTTTTAATTCCCAAAAATTCCACAAAAAGCCAAAAAAATTAGTTTTTAGTTTTAAAATTACTTTTTAGTTATTTTATAATTTTCAAAATTTAATTTTCATTTTTCTCACCTTATTTGCATTTTCTTTTAATTTTTAATTAGATAAATTAGTTTTTAATTCATAAAAAATAAATAAAAAGTCAAAAAAATATTTTTTTTTTCTCAAAATTTTCTTTTATCATTTTTAATTTTTGAAAATTATTTCCAAATCCGTAGGAGTAGCGTAGCTTAAAAGTCGCGTTTTATTTAGTACGTTAACGTTTATTTTCCTTTTTAGCTTACGTTTTTCGTTTCTACGTTATGTTTCTAGTTGCTTTACTTGAATTACGTGCTTGGTTGATAATTTGTGCTTCATTTACTATTTCATTAGTGTAATTTCATATAAATCACTTTTTACCACTTTCACGACACGTTTCACGAATCGGAAATTTGAAATTCCATTCATCCTTCACACGGACTACGACCTCGGGTTATCCGTATTTCTTTGTGGATCTCTTGAGTAATACTATACTATATATAACTTGATTTTCAAACGAATCACCTGCTATCTTGCCGACCACCTTCTTTACTCTTTCAGCAAGAATTTTGGCCACAATCTTATAGTAGCAACCTATAACACTTATAGGCCTGAAATCGCCAAGACCAATGGGATCATCTACTTTAGGCACAAGGGTGACAAAAGACGCGTTACAGTTCCTTGATATCTCCTTTGTTTCCCAAAACCATCTTACCAACCTTACAAGATCACATTTGAAAATGCTCCAAAACCTCTTTATGAATTTAAAATTGAAGCCATCGGGCCCGGGTGCTTTTTCACCACTACAACTGCAAATAGCCTCCCAGATTTCCTTTTCCTCAAATTGCCTCTCGAGACACCTAACATCCTCATCACATAGTTTTTCCATCCTCTCATTTGCGAAGGAGGGCCTCGTATCCATTTGCTCCGTAAATATGGCTTTATAAAATCTATACACCTCTCTTTTGATCTTTTCCGGGTCTTCACACCATATGCCTTCAATCATGAGCCCATGAATACTAGTCTTGTTGTTTCTTCTTTTAATCATGGAATGGAAAAACTTTGAATTTTCGTCCCCTTCTACATCCCATGCCACTCTTATTTTTTGTTTAAGCATGTTGGCTCGCTTTCTATCATTCTCAATCCACGCACGTCTTTCTTCAAGCCATGTAGTTACCTCATTATCCTCTAGCATTCTCGTCTCAGCCTCCAACTCCCACTTCATAGCTTATTTCCTGTGTTTTTCTATACTCTCGCTTAAAGCACCAAATCTTACTTTGCTCCACTCTTTTAGTGCCATCTTCACATTTTTTAGTTTATCCCTAAAAATGCAATCCGGCCTAGACCCCCGAACCTCCTTAGCCCAAGCGTCCTGTACTACCTGCTCAATGTCTAATTCCTCCAACCATAGATCATACACCCTAAATGGCTTAGGTCCAAAGTCCATATCAATGACTTTTAGCATGATAGGACAATGATCTGAAAGCTTTCTATCAAGAGCGACTGCCGAAAGACAACTCCATTTATTCTTGAATTCTTCTGACACAAGGAACCTATCTAGTTTACTAAACTTGAGCCCGTCAATTGTTACTTAATGCAACAAATAATCTCTTAAAGACCCGTTCGTTACAAGGAATAGTTTATGTTTATAATATTAGCCGATGTTTTGAAAACCGGGTTCGAAATCGACCCGGTCGAGTCACCGGGTCAACCGGTTCGACCCGGTTTTCAATATATTATATTTTAATTTTTTTTGACCGGGTCAACCCGGGTTTTTATTAACAAAATTTGAAAAAGCGATACCCGGCTGGGTTTTGAGAACCGGGTTGACCCGGGTCACTCAAAACCCGGCGGGTCTAACCGGTTAACTCGGTTTTAGAAACCCGGGTTTTTTTACCCTTTTTTTGCCAGAACCGATCGAACCGGTTAACCCGGCCGGGTCGACCCGGGTTTCAAAACACTGATATTAGTATGATTAGTAAATGATGCTCTTGAGCTATTGGCTACACGAGTGCACATTACTCTTTGTTACATCTTTTCACTAGCGTACCATTTATTGGACTTAATGTACACGACATCCGTTCATTCTATAAAAAATCTAACCACTACGTAAACTTTCCACAATATAACAACAAAAAAAGAAAAGAAACCATGGATTGCAAATATCAAATTTATTACAAGAGTGGCATCACTCTCACACCGCAAACGTTTAATTGATTAGTCAAAGATGATTTTTAAGAAATAGGTAATGAGTTTAGTCATAATTTCAGACTAAAAATCAGTGAAACATGTGCTCATTATCTGGACTAAATCATTAGTAAAAGGTCGATCAACATTCAAAACGGGTGCATGAGGTTAGAGTTTTTCCTTCGACTTAAATTTTTTGAAAAAAATAATAATATTATTTTAAGCATCAAAATTGAGAGTAACGTAGGTGTAGCAAAAGCCACAAAATTGGCGTATACACACACCACCCATCTCTTCAATATCCGCCACGTCAGAAAATCAATTTAACAACTTTTAAAAAATATAAAAAACACAACAACCAATCAAATTTTCACAAAACCCCCACCGGAAATGGAGGCCCATGCTCTCCGTACCTTTCACTGCCCCAACAACGTCCACGTGGACAACCACCACCGTAACCACCACGCTCCTGAACTCACTCTACGCGCCACCTCCACCAAACGCCGCCGCCACGTCACCATTTACGCCGTCAGTAACGATAACAGCGAAGCTCGTTCAAGCAGACGTCAAGTGCTCATAACGCCGTTAATTGCGATCGGAGCTTATGCACTCCGGTCAGCTGTAGCTAGAGCTGACGAAAACACGGTTGCGACGGTTCCGGTGGCGGAGACGGTGATGACGTCAGCAAAAGTGGAGGTGAAGAAGGAGGAGGTGATAAGTTCTAGAATATACGATGCGAGTGTGATAGGAGAGCCGATGGCGGTAGGTAAAGATAAAGGGAAAGTGTGGGAGAAGATGATGAATGGAAGGATTGTTTATTTAGGTGAAGCTGAGCAAGTGCCGACTCGTGACGATAAGGATTTGGAAGTTGAGATATTGAAGAATTTGGTCAAGAGGTGTGGGGAGGCGACTAGGTCGATTACGTTGGCGCTTGAGGCGTTTCCTGCTGATTTGCAGGCACAGCTTGATCAGTTTGTTGATAAAAGGTTTAATTTAATTTTAGCTTTATGTTAATTAAGCATAAGTTAATTGATGTGATAAATAAGTTTTTAGCGAGAATTGTACATGATATGTTGATATGAAGGTTTAGTTTTTCGTGAGACGTTTGTAGGATTTTGTGAGGTTTTATAACTAGAGAACTGCGTCTCAAGTTTCGTATCTTGTGGTATATCTACATCTTAGCGTGGTTATAAGTGGACTTTTAGAGGCGTTATCCTTCCACACACTAGGATTATTTTTCCCGATAGAAAATCTTTTTGACTTCTAATGGATATGTGGTAGTGATTAAGAACTTCAATCTTGTCATAGATCTGTATACCAAATAGGAATTCTGTTCAAACATACTTTGTATTGTGCGTCTGCAAGTGTACTTACAATTTCATTACGGAGTAGTTAAAATCCATCTGAAATTTGACCTAAGCTTCCTCCCTACATACACGTTCTGTTTCATTAGTTAAAATCCATGTGTATGTACTCTGTTTTTTGGTTATGTTTATGTTTTGCTGAAGTGCTTATTATCAAAGCCAATCATGGATGACAGGATTGATGGAGAGACGTTAAAGCCTTTCGTGTCATACTGGCCACCTCAGCGATGGCAGGAATACGAGCCTCTTCTAAACTACTGTCGTGATAATGGAGTTCCACTAGTTGCATGTGGTACACCACTTAAGGTACTCTTTATTATTTCAAGTTCCGATATACATACAGGGTTAAGCTGATGGCACACTACTTATACTTGTTGACATATTTCTGTAGGTTCTGAGGACTGTTCAAGCTGATGGTATTCGGGGGCTTTCTAAGGCTGAGCGTAAAGCTTATGCTCCTCCAGCTGGTTCAGGATTTATATCAGGATTTACATCAATCTCGCGTAGACCATCAAAGGAAATGAGTTTCTCAGTTCAGTCTATTCCTTTTGGGCCAAGCTCTTATCTATCTGCACAAGCCAGAGTT
Organism: Artemisia argyi; assembly: GCA_030686995.1. NCBI lineage: Eukaryota > Viridiplantae > Streptophyta > Magnoliopsida > Asterales > Asteraceae > Artemisia > Artemisia argyi. The sequence continues at coordinate 146,454,865 of CM060709.1, read as the reverse complement.
GTTGAGGAGTATACCATGTCTCAGATAATTTTACAGGCAGTTACAAATGGAGGAGCTAACGGAATGCTGGTGGTGGTGACTGGTGCAAGCCATGTTGCTTATGGATCAAGAGGGACTGGGGTACCAGCCCGAATTGCAAGAAAGATGCAAAAGAAAAATCAAACCGTTATATTGCTTGATCCTGAAAGGCAATACATCAGACGTGAAGGTGAGGTTCCTGTTGCTGATTTCTTATGGTATTCTGCCGCCAGACCATGCACAAGAAATTGCTTTGACCGTGCTGAAATTGCTCGAGTCATGAATGCAGCTGGCAGAAGGCGAGACGCGTTGCCACAGGTTAGTGGACCTATTAGTTACAAATGAGGTTCTTTCTGCATTTTTATATTAAATCAAACCTACGTTCAAAGGCGATGGTAAAAAAACTAGGACCCATTGGTCATGGTTGTTTTCATTACAATCTTTATATGTGATGTGTGACCATGGTCAGCATATATATCACATTTTCTTAGCAGATGAACTTTCTGGATAAAAAACTAGGATCCATCTTATATACATATATGATTTGTAACCTATGTACTTGAAGTAGTTGAAATTATTCAGTGAATCACTTCTAATGAAACTGTCTAAAATCATATAAAAAGAAGACCATTGTTAGTTGATGAAAAAATGCATTCTGCCTTTATCAGGATATCCAAACAGGACTAGATCTTGGTCTTGTATCTCCAGAAGCCCTGCAGAATTTATTTGATCTGGAGCAGTATCCTCTTCTTGCAGAACTTGCTCATAATTTTCAGGTAACTGTTAACCAGTGTAGTCAAAAGCGAGAAAAAGCGCGCTTTAAGCGAAGAAGCGAAGCGAAGCGCCCTATAGCGCTTTGATTCTAAAAAAGCGATGCGTTTTACTAAAGCGAGCAGAAGCGACCTAAAGCGACCTAAAAGCGCTCGCTTTTTTGCATAACGGCTAGTTTTTAATTTTTTACCTAATGAAGTTTTACAGCTGGCCCTAATCTTTTAAATTAGGTTAAATATTTACAAAACTGACCCTTTAGCATAATATTAAATGAGCGACCGAAGGGGAGTTTGTGTTTGGTGAGGATGAAGCACTAACTTGGGGTACCGTAGCTAGTGCTAGTGGTGTAAATGAGCCGAGGCATTATACAAGAAGAAATGCACCGGCATCTACAAGTAGGACATCTACAAGTAGGGCACTCTTCGATGAATCCGACGAGGATCTTGTAGATGAAGATGATATAGTGGATCTCAGAAACGATGGGGAAATAAGAAATGAGAACTTAGATGATTATTCCGAATAAAAAATATTAGACTTTAAGCTTTAACTATTTGAATAAACTTCTCTTTTGTGGTCTTTTTAGATTGAAAATGAAGATTTTAAGATAATTATGTTTTTATTTAACCATTGTTTTCATACTAGACACTATTATATGCACAAAGGGTAAAAAGTTAATTGAAGCGCTCGCTTTTGTCGCTTCTCGCTTCTCGCTTTAGAAAAAGGCATGTCGCTTTGAGGTCGCTTTCGCTTTTAACTACCTTGCTGTTAACTAATTTGCCCTGCTAATAGGAATAGCACTTGGTGTTCTTCATCAAGGCATGCAATTTGCACCATCTTTTAATGTAAGCCTCATTCCTGTTTAATGCCAGGGATTTAGAGAAAGGTTGTTAGCAGATCCCAAATTCCTAAATAGATTAGCTATAGAGGAATCAATATCGATAACTACAACCCTCTTGGCACAATATCAGAAGCGAAAAGGAAAATTCTTTGAAGAAATTGACTATGTGGTGACGGACACTTTGAGGGGAATAGTAGTTGATTTCTTCACAGTATGGCTTCCAGCCCCTACATTATCGTTTATTTCATTTGCTGATGATGCTAATGGGCCCGACAGCATAGATGCACTAAAGGGTCTTCTGGGATCCATACCCGATAATGCATTTCAAAAAACGCTTGCTGGGAAGGACTGGAATGCTGGCCATAGAGTAGCTTCAGTGGTTGTAGGTGGTATAAAGCTTGCTGGTGTTGGATTTATTTCCAGTATTGGAGCTGTGGCTGCCTCAAATGTATTGTACTCTGCACGCAAATTTCTGAATCCCGCCCTTGTGAATAATCAACAAAATAAGAGATCACCAATATTGAAAACTGCAGTTGTTTACAGTGGCTTTCTTGGGACATCAGCTAATCTCCGATATCAGGTATCCCAACTTCACATATTCAGATCTCGAATTTTGATAGGAATTACATGCATATTATTGGTGGGTTGGGTAATGAATTCGGTAAACAGGTCATTTCTGGTGCAGGTCAAAAAATGCCAGCCCGCTGACCCACTTAAACTATGAGTTAGAGGGTTGTATTCGTTTAAATAGCCCTATGACTTTCAACCTTTTTGGCATGTTCCTTTTTTTTTTTTTTTTTTTTTTTTTTTTTTTTTTTTTTTTTTTTTTTACTTGAATCGATTGAGATAAAACATAACCTATATCAACCATTTATCGAGATTTCCACTTCTAGCTATATAAACATTGGTTCGTTATTACCATAAGCGCAACTCATAATGCAGATTATTGCTGGACTAGTGGAGCATCGGCTTTCAGATATGTTTGCTGATCAAACGTTGTTGGTTAATATAATATCGTTTGTATCACGGACGATCAATTCCTACTGGGGAACTCAGGTTTAGTTGACCTTACTTTGATAATTTATGCTACATAGTGTATTGATGCTATTTGTACATATTCCTTTGAATTTTATTCAAACTTCCCTATATTTTATCTTTGTGCAGCAATGGATAGATCTCGCACGATTTACGGGACTACAGACTCAAAAGAGTGAATCATCTATAATTATAAACCAAACAATTGAATCTGCAAATACTGCCACAATAGGTTGCAACAACACAGATGGATTTGCGGGACTACAGACTCAAAAGAGTGAATCATCTATAAACCAAACAATCGAATCTGCAAATCCTGCCACAATAGGTTGCAACAACACAGAAGAAGCTGGTGTTGATGAAATTGAAAGTCAACAGTCTAAGAGATGATGACTTGTGTCATGCTATAGCTGCTGCTGAGGTCACCTCCTTGTAAGGAACCGCTTTCTGTTTTTGTTCAATGAATATTATAGTCGTGCTCTGTAGTTAAGATATAAAGTTGAGCACATTGGATAGAACACAAAATGAAGATAGATAGAGGCAAATTTTCAGCAGATTTTGTAAAGTTATGCCTTTGTATAACCCACGGGCTGGTAAAGGAAACAAATTTTGATTGACTAACCATTTTATACATGAATACAAGTGCAAATCGTTCATAGGTTGTACTAAATAAGCTCCCTGGTTACATTGTTCTTTATCTTCAGAACACAATGTAATAACAATTGGATTACTTAGTATGTTTGGTGCTTAACTGTTTGTTTAAAGAATTGTTGGGAACTAAACAACAGTTACATAATTACTTTGTAATGGCATAAAAAGAAATTTAAGGAGTCCTTATATGTGGTAGTCATGAGAAATCAAAGAACACTTCAAAATATTTTTGTAATGGTTTTAAAAGGAAATTTAAAGAGTACTTATACATAATAGGTTTTGTAGTGTTGAAACTAAGTGAACAAGTGGTGGTAGTTTATGGGTTCTGAATGGTTACAAGACATACCAACGTGTACAGATTAAGAGAAACTGAACCATTAGGATTTTGGTATTTTATGGAACAAAAAGGGACATTGCATTTCTGCATTTTACCAAAACATTGAATAGGCAAATATAACATATTAATGATATCCCCCATCATGCAGTAGTTTTTAATGGTAGGATTACCTTTTTAGATTAGAAAGATTATATATGGTTGTATGAAAACTATGTCAATGATAGAACCAAACAATATATCACCACAAGCTAACGTATAGGTTGGTTTTCAGAGGTCGATCATATGTTCCACATATGCCTAATGTGACCTTAAATTCTAAAATCACTATCAGAGAACACGTCAAGGATAAAGTTACCTCTTAGTTTCTGGAATATAGTTCTTTTTAGTAATTATGAATAAACATTTTACAGTTTTACTTAGTGGGATGCCAAATTGCCAATTAACTTTGGAAAGTTAAAGGAAGCAATAATATACAACTTGTTATATTGGAAGTTTGAAAAAAACAAAAAATGTAACAAGTAATTATGCAGAAGGTAACCATGTGAATGATACTATCCAAAGATTCATAAATTACATTGTGTAGTCTTTTCATCAAGAAAATGGCATTAAACCGTTTTGCATGCAAGTTTACATGATATTTATTTAAAGCCAATCTTTAGTTGCATTTGCGCCCATCTTGCTTGTTCATCCTTGCTTCTAGTGATTCCTTCACTCTCTGAAGTGCACTTTCTAAATTCTTCATCTGTGCCATCAATGTATATGTAATCGTAAATTAATGCATTTGTTAGCTTATAAAATGATCTGATAGCACTAGATATACACAGGAAGTAAAAGTGTTTCATACCTGTTGCTTGGCAAACCTATTGTGTATGTACAGCCCACTATAGAGATCAAAACTATCATTCACCGTGTTTTCTTTCTGCATGTAGCCATCAACCCGTCACATGTTACTTGTTTCACATTTTAACAAAATAAAATCTTGTTTCTATTATGTTTTGCTTTCTATAACAGCAACATGTATATAATGTATAGAAGTAAGTTTGCGCATACCACTTGAACCAGCTTCTCAAACCCCTTTGTGTCTATCGGTGTGCTTGTAATATGCATTTCTGATAACATCCTGTAAAAACAGTATCAACATGATTAGAAGCTTAAAAAGTTGTCATTGGGTGGGAAAATGGGCGGGTTGGGTAATGGGTCCAAACAAATACTTTTTGTACAGGTCAGGACTCGGGGTCCGGGGACAACACTTTTGTCCAAAATAAATTTATCTGTTTATAAACAATTAGTGTGTCAAATACGATTTTCAAAATTTACAATATTCATTACGGCCAATACTCTAGTTTTACAAATAAAATGATTTGGGAGCTTTTATGATACATGCATTAAAGATACACTTTGGGTGATGTTTGCCTGTTTGACCCGTTTCTTTTTTAGATATATTTTTATCTTGCCCATTCACCCATTATAGTTCCAACTTAACATGAATATATATGCCTGTAAAAGGGTCAAAATTACCCGTTTAAGAAACCATTTACCTGCCTATGGTGTGAGTAACAAACTGGCTTTCGGCAGCTAGCCTGTCATGCTCTTCACAACTCATTTCCAGCATTTTGCACCCCTGAATTTACATTTTTCATGCACATGTGTCCATAGCAAAATCATACATAGTGTACACTTTTCAGAAACAGAACTGAAAATTCGAAAATCCTGTGTATAAAATCAGTCTACCTCGTGTTTGAAAATGCTAAGAAAAGACGAACACAGATCCTCATCCCTAACACGTATTCTTTCGTACATAAATTTAAGATCTTTCCACCCATCTTTCCCACTTTCTGGTCCGAACATAGGATGCGTGCACACCAGATCCGAGTCCTGGGGAACTTCCTAAATTTTTCACAAGACATTATAAACATATTAGTAGTATACTGAATTAGTTTAAATCCTAATGTGGATTAGAAGATAATACTTGCGTACGATACCTGGTGTTCGATTGAGCCATAAATGATACGTAGTATATGTATAAAGATTTATGCTTAACACTATTATCATGTATAGGAAGATATATTAATTTCTCACTAGTCATTAAAGAATGTAATCTTTAAGTTGCACTATTCATTTCTCCCTAAGTTCCAAGTAGTTATGCTATATCTGGAAAGATTTATGAGTTTACTGGGATTCATTAAGAAAGTGGCATTTATCTTATAGTTTACCTGGAGGAGAATTTGTCTTGGGTGTTCTTTGACAGAGAGTACGTCAGCAAATAGCGTTGGTCTTTTAAGGCAATGAAATGGAATAGACTTAACGACCTCTGATAACGACATAATTGATGTGCATATCAGAATCACATCATGCTCTAATCCCATAAATTCTTCCATGTCCCTTCATACACAAATTATACTATACTATTACTTTTAAGAACGTGTAATGAAAAGATGAACATTGTGCAGGTAAGTGTTATACATACCTATAGAAATGGACACCTAGATTGCCAGCAATCGCAGAATGGTCTGATCTTGAAGTTGCACTAATAAGATGCCCTTGTTTGATCATTGTTTTTGCTAAGAACTGAGCAAAGGTACCAAACCCAATAACTCCTATCTTCAGTGCTCTTGTTGAGGTACCCATGAGACAGAAGGGTAGTTTAAGCCTTTAAGGGGTGGGATGAGGGTTGTGAAATGATATATTTATATTGTAGTTTAATGGAGAGCAGGTCAGCAAATATTTAAATCAATGGTCCAGATTAACATTTATATATAGGCCTTGTTGGATTGGACCTGTTGTAACCTACGTGTAGGATGCATTTAAAGCCAGTTTTTGTGTTCAAGTTGTGTCTAACATGAGTATGTGATTATGGAAGAAGACAGTGGTTAGGAATTATTGACCTTGACTGTTTGGGGTGATGTGGCAATTGATGATGACCTGTGTGGTATGAGTTATCTGGTAAGTCGTGCTGGAGTACACATCTTAACACGTATTTGCAGCATTTTTATAGTACATAACTTGCACGTCTTTGCAGTTTCTAGGTTTTACAATTGGGGGAAAAGCATACTTCAGAAATGCAAGTGTGAAAATTATAAGTCAAAAAATGGTATGAATGAAAATTTGATGGTTCATACCTTTTCGTCCATTATTCTTACTCATTAATGGTTTGCTTTAATTGGTTCATTTTATTACTTGTTCTATGCAAGATATTAGATATCACGAAAGAGTCAAAACTCATAATAAAGTAACATGTCAACATTTCTTCGTGTAATAATTACTATATATACTAATACAGCGTCAAATGATGCCATCTCACGTCATTTTGGTTTCCGAAATTTTTTTGGCCTGCTAACCAAGGTCTAGCCCGTCACCTTTATTCTATTAATGCATCATGTGAAATACCTTTTAGGCCCAACTCAATAGCTGTTGTCTTTTTATTTTTTTATTATTATTTTTTTTTTTCAAACAACTGCTAGCTGGCCTGTTTTTTTCAGTTTTACATCAAATGACGCCATCTCACGTTACTTTGGTTATCGAAATTTTTTTGGCCTGCTAACCAAGGCCCAACTCGTCACCTTTATTCTATTAATGCATCATGTGAAATACCTTTTAGGCCCAACTCAATAACTGCTGGCCTTTTTTTTCAAACAACTGCTGGTCTGTTTTTTTCAGTTTTATGAAACTTATAGGAAGAAAAAAATAGTTTTTTTTTTTTTTTTTTTTTTTTTCACACAAGTTCGAGATACAAAAAAATATTTTAACGTAAAACAACCGCATCAAATAACTCGGCAAAACCTTCTTCGATGACTTATCACGTTGCTTGAGTCTTTTGGACTATTTTGCTAAAGATGTCAAACCGTGCATCCTAAACACGCTATAAAAAACTGACACACATTTAAATACATGACGAATGTCCCGCCGCAACGCGGCAGGTCGAAGCCATCCTCGTTAACATAAAGGTTAAATAGCATCAAAGCCATAAAGCAAAACGAGGAAAACAGTTATTGGGCCGAGCCTGTGATTGGATATTTGGGTTAGCCTTATAGGTCCTGGACTCCTGGCTGACAGCTAAGGGTGTAGGGGTGTTCATCAGTTCGGTTATTGAGTTATCGGTTTATTCGGTTTGATTTGTTCGGTTAATTTTTTTTCTAGGTCAAATCGAAAACCGAACCGAACCGAATTCAAATTTGATTCAACCGAACCGAAAACCGAAAACCGAACCGAATAACCCGAATTACATAATTTTAATTACTTTTTAATTTAATTATATATATTTTTAAAACAATTTTTTTTTCAAGCTTAAATAATGTTATATTTATACTAAAAAAGACTTTTAGTGATTATTTTTATATACAAATACATAAACAAATATATATATTTATATATTTTCGGTTTTCGGTTTTAATTGCCAAACCCATATCCAAACCGATAACCGAATATTTAGTTCGGTTCGGTTCGGTTTTGACCAATTCGGTTCGGTTACGAATTCGATTCAGTTTTTTTTGGTTCGGTTTAGTTTTGGTTTTCGGTTATTGTGGATATTACCCGATCCATGAACACCCCTAATTAAACAGGTTATTGGGATAAATCCTTATAACCCGTATCCAACTTGGATAGGTATCGAATAATATGTACTCCCTTCGTCCAAAAAAAAGAGTCCACAAACAAAAAATAGAGAGATTATTATAATATATGTAATTAATGCTAGTTTTTATTGATTAAAAATCATTTTTACCCTCATAGTTAATATAAAGAAAAAATAATAATTAATGCAAGTTTTGATTAAAAGGGTAAAGTCAGAAACTAGTTATAATTACTGTACATATATAAAACATGACACTTATTTTGAGACAAACATCTATTGAGATGAACTTTTTTTTTTTTTTTTTTTTTTTTTTTTTTTCCGGAAGGAGTATATTCTTATTCGGATTTGGATATATCTGAATAATCCATATAAAGTTTTTCATTTTCTATTAATAGTTAGTCCCTGGATTATATAAGTGAGTTAAGTTATATTAGCAGGATACTCGCGCGATGCGGCGGCGGGTACCCTGTGACTATAATTATTTTGTGGCGAGCAAATATTGTTCAGTTCTTTTTTTTTTCTAACAATAACGGTACAAATCAATGACAATTTAAATTAAAATAACTTCAAACAATAACAATGATATATCATTTCTTAGCTCTTAGCACTTTCAAAGAATAGTCCCAAATATTTTATATGTTGTAGCAACCCATAAATTTTCATAAGGCAAAATGACTATTTTACCCCTTGACTTTGACTTTTGACTATTTGACTTTTACCGTAACGTAAAACCAATTATTGTAATCGGTAGTTAACATGTAATTTTCCAAGTTAAATAATTCACTCTACTTTGAATTATTACTATCTGAACGTTTTCGTTCACCTTTGTCCATTTAACGAGAAGATATCTCGCAAAACGTTAAAATCGCACACAACACGTACCAGCACAACAATAAATTCAACAAGAAAATTGAATTGATTATAATTTTCTTAAAGTCATATAATATTACTTTTAATATTTATATTACTTTTATAAGTAATCACGAAAGTTTAATCGTGTAAACTTTTCTCGCAACCAACACAAGACTAGGATGAGTGAAAATACTCAAATCTCACCAATAGTCATATTTTATATGAACTATTCTCATTATGTCATCTTTACGTGAGCATTTTACTTCTTACATAATACGCGTGCTCAAACCTACATTATTAGGTTTCAACAACGTATACACATTAAACTTATTACACTCTTAATATACCTAGTTGGAGTATATTGATGAGTTTAGACATTTTCATAAGTATTATATTCTTATGCTACCCGGTCTTAAGTTTTAAGATTTAAGGGCTTAACATTAGTAATTACCGGGACCAAACTATACCCCGTTGAGCCTTGCTTCACCTTGAAGATACCTCATAAGCTAGCAAGTAAGCACCTCACCACCTCATGCCTTGAGGTGGCGTGCAATGGCAATCAGAAGGGCCATATGGCTTTGTTTCGTGACTTCTATTCACGCTAGTAGACACATGGACATAAGGTCATATATAAACCTTACAAAATTACTTCATTACGAAGTTACTAATGAAAGAGAAATATCTATAAATTTCTTTGGTGTCCCTATTTTTTCCGTACAATAATAAGCACCACCATCACACCATCTTTTGATTCTAGCTTCAAGATTTTACAACAAAGATGGAAGGCCATAGTGAATACTACCTAGTCCAAGTGTTGTCTTGGTGATTACAAAGCTGATATAAGAGATACACAAGACTAAGGGCTGAAGTAGAAGTCCAAGCACAAGGTTTTCAATAGGGTACCACAAGTTGGGTTGAAGATTGAAAGGCTAGTTGGTGATTGAAAGACTTAGGATAGTGGTTCTTGGGTATTTGGTGTTTTCATCCAAGAAAGTTGTAAGACTATACTTAGATTCATGTTTTTCTTTCCTTTTGATATGTTATATATCTTGTACAAGTTTTATATGTTACATGACCCGATTGATGTTGTACATAACTTAAAAGATGAGAAAAACATGTTAGAAACATCTTTGAGGTATTACTAGTTGAAGCAACTAGTGTGTAACTAGTGATTTGTGATGAGTTTTGACACAAAATTATGAACCATGGACTTGGACAAGCCTAAGAAACAGATGGAAGAAGTAAAAACTAGAACTTGAGCTTTTGAATCACTTAAAAAGGGCTTGTGGTTAAAAAGTTATGGCTAAATGAAGATTACTAGAGGAATTATGGTGCTGGAACAAAAAGGGTTCTGATACGATTTTAAATCACGATTTTCACCCTTTTCTGGTCCGAACCAGCGAAAGTGTAAAACACAAAAGTTGCTCAGAATGATGTTTTATACAAAAACTCGCGAGCACGTAACCTGAAAGTGAATAACTAAGGCTAGAAACTCCAGAAACCAACTGGACAGTCATGGCTAAAGAGCTTTTGTGGCGTTTTAATATCTTGAGGCCAAGACACGGCCAAGACTAAGCCAAGGTTGTTGCCTCAAACCCTTCTAAGCCGAGACATAACAACGGCTATGGTCTTGGTTGATGTCTCAAGGTTATGTATCTAGCCGCATGACTAGTTTGGGATTTGATGACCCGAAACTTATTAGCGAGACTTGATCATTTAATTGACTCATTTTCTTGACATCGACAACTTAAAAAAATTGACCATATCACATATACCATTACCACAAAGTTACAACTTACACTTGATCCACAAAATTATAATAACTAGTATGATATCTAAATATCATTTTGAACATTTTACACGAGAAGGTTATGAAACGCCGTTAGCGATTTCATCGCAACACACTTGACCGTTAAATTGCTAATATTCACACTTGACTAATGTTATGCTAAACTTTTTGATGACACACAACTTATATCATCACGTCGCCACAATAGTTCAACCAATACTCTTTGACGAAACACGATAAATGTTTATATACAATATTTGTCTCGTCAAATACTTTTACTTATAAATGATAAGTACTACAATAGTAGGGAGTTTCATTATCATAAGAGGCCTCTTCGGGTTGTTGTATCGACGAGTTGTGGATTTACGAATTAAAGTGTCCTGGCTCCTCATACGTTCACTACATGACCTCTAGATTTTGATAGCCCAAACGGTAGTATGATGTTATTTATTAAAGGCTAATAGCCAAACCATACTTTAAGAATACGTACTTCACTCCTTTACACAACATAAGACATATGTACAACATCTTAATCAAGTCAATGACTTTACATATACTTGTACACTCATATTGTACATTATATTAAGACACGATCACTATACTCTCGTAGGTCATTGTTAAAGATCATGGTCTCGCCATACACTATCTGTTGTTGTTATAAACTACTACTGGTTACTACGGTGAGTTCAAAGCCCCTACTTTTGTTTAACTGTTATATAAACTCTTTGGGGGAGATACATGCTACTGTTTTTACTATGGACAATTACTTGTAAACTGAATGCTTTCTTGAATATATATTATTGCTTGTGTCTAAGTTTCCTATGCCACAAGTCCCCCACATCATGGACCATTAATCACTTGCGAGTGAACGCTGATATAGTAGATAGGCCTATCGGGATTGACGAGTCCCGTTTGTGTTAGCTGGATAAGTAACCAAACGCACTATATTTGTAACTCTAGGTATATGGCAAGTACCTACACGGGGGCCATTATTATTCTATATATCATTGTTGATATATACCGTCAGTTTGAGTTCCATGAGCTTAGATGCAATAATATACTTACCCGATGATTGTATTCGTTGCAATTATCACTACAACTCTGATAACTAATTGTCCACTACTGTTTTACAAACCTATGAATTCACTCAACCTTTGTGTTGACTTTTTAGCATGTTTATCTCAGGTTCGAAAGGAATTAGCTGGCATGTGAAGGCGCACGGAAAAACATTTTGAAGACAATGCATATATTATCATTCGAAAAACTTTACAACTTTTATGTTGTACATTCTATGTATGTTTGTAAACTTGTGGGACCTCTTTGTAAACTCTGATATTTTAATCGAATGATAATTTATTTCAAAACGTCTCATTTAGAGTCATTTTCTGTAACTTGTGTTGTGAACCCTGAAGTAATACCCCCAGTGACACAATCTTCCGCTGCGATAATTTTGGGGGTGGTAAAGATTGGCATCAGAGCTACACTTATAGAGAACCAGGTTGCATATGAACCTAGACTATAACTACATCTTACGTTTAACCTGTATAACTCATTGTTGTCTTCTACATTCCGTGTGCCATGCCTACTCCTCAATACAATACAATACTATTTATATACAAACTATTTATATGAACGATTGACTAAATATGACTGCGTATGTCTACTTGAAGGCATTACGACACAACAAGATTTCCCTTGATCATACACATTTTATTGTGATCTACGAAATTTTCTCATGACATTGTAGTAGATACAATGGTCATACTTATATCTCAGACATGATGAGATACACAATTTACTTAGATATATCTCAGACATCGTAAGATACACAACTTGCTTATTTATATATCTCAAACATTGTGAGATACCCAACTTGTTTGTTCACATATCTCAAACATTGTGAGATACACAACTTTTTTTGTTCATATATCTCAGAAATTGTGAGATGCACAACTTGTTTATTCATATATCTCAGGCATCGTGAGATATACAATTGACTTAGATATATCTCATACATTGAGACACACACAATAGTCTTATCTATTTCTCATACATTGTGAGGTACACAATGGTCTTATATATTTCTCCGACATTGTGAGTTGCACAATGGTCTCTCTGGAATGTCTCAAACATTGTGAGAAAACTATTTCACAACCATGAACTCATCAACTCTTTTGAACGCTATGTTGACTTTCTTTGATTGTGTTACTCCTCGTCACCGAGGATGAGTGTGAACAATCATTCAATACTCTTGGAACACCTACGACATCTTGTGATACACTGCCTTGTAACTCATCGGTTAAGTATCAGTGTTGTGTCGGGAATTCTTAAGTAGAATGATTTGGAATATCCTTATTTAAATAAATTGGGACGCCTTTTTATTTAAATAAAGAAATTGTGAATCGCCGAACCATAAGTTTATATTTCTTTATTTACATTGTTTGGGACGCCTCTCTATGTAAATAATGAATTATAAATGAGTGGGCTTATTTGTATCCGATATGACATGAGTATAAACTTGAACTCGAGAATCACCAGTATTCTACCACTGAAAAAAAATCTTAAGACCTCATTTTAACTACTTGAGTTCATTCTTAAGTTATCACTTTTTCCGTTACAAATCCTTACAAATCATGAGCTATTTATTGAGTTGACAGACTTGTTACACTGTTGACTCAGTTCAATCCCGAACTAACAAACTGAGTACGATATTCCACCTACACTACTTGGGTACATAGTTGCCTACTTTACTTAGGTGCGTGGACACCTGCACATAAGCTCTCCCACGAGCTCCTCCAATTTGTTGGCCTTTATTCTAGAGACACTGTTACTCGAAATGTCCTCACTTCCACATTCCATCACTGTTTGGATCCTTGAGCAGACCAAGCTCACACAACTTGATCCACTAGATTACGAGACATCTTGATTGTTATATCCAGTGTAAATCGATCAAATGAAGTTACTATCCCTTGAATATTGAGTAGGAGTTCTCATATGAATTTTTTCCCATAACTTCTCATTGGTTGAGACCATCATTGGGCACACTATTGCCAACTCTTGAAAGCGACGAATATAAGTTGTGATATCAACACCACTGACCTTAAGAGAACTTCAAATCCATTTCTTGCACCTTATTCCGAGGGTAGTAGTTCTTGATTAATAACTTCTTCAACTTAATTCAAGCAACCTTGTAAGCATTCTAATTACTAATGGATTAAGCAACAACATTCCACCATGACAAAGCATTGTCCGGAAATATGCTTGTGGCATTTTTGACTTTGCAGTTTTCAGCACAATTGCTTATTAGAAATACCGAATCTGTTCTCTCAAACCAACGACCCAAACCAACCGCTCATTTAGTGCTTTTGAAATTTCTGAGCTTGCCGCTCACAAAATCCTTGTAAAAGCAGCCTTAAACCTCTGGTACGACATTGAATTTTCCGGCACCTTCAGCTGGCCCCGCAACATTTGGTTTCCTAGCGTTTTTAGCTGGCCTTGCAATATCTGGCCCTCCAACTAGCACTGCAACATTAGACCCTTCGGTTGTGAAGATCATAATTCACTACAAATACCCAAACCTTTTCCCAGACATCTTAACATCAGACTATTTAAGATCCTGATTAAGATTGGTTTGGTAGCTTGTACACTTGAGCTACCACCAGAACTTAGAATCGTACACGACGTCTTTCCGTTGTGCAATCTGAAGAAGTGTCATACTGATGAGACACTTACTATTCCTTCGGAAAAGATCTAGATTAACGAAGAACCTATCAAGATCATGGACCGTGAGGTTAAATGACTTAAGTGAAGTAGCATTCCTATTATCAAATTTCTTTGGAACTCTAGCAAGGACTCGAATTCAAGTGGGAGTGTGAAGACCAGATGTGTCACAAGTACTCCAATCTTTTCTCAAACACACCGTTAGTAGATAACACTCACTGAACTTCGGGATGAAGTTCCCTTACATATGTACCCCCACCTCTTCTCGGGCATATCATCAACTCATAACGCAAATTAAATCATGAGGACATGATTTCTGTAACAGGTGGATGATGTAGCAACCCGTAAATTTTCATAAGGCAAAATGACTATTTTGCCCCTTGACTTTGACTTTTGACTATTTGACTTTTACCGTAACGTAAAACCAATTATTGTAATCGGTAGTTCACATGTAATTTTCCAAGTTAAATAATTCACTCTACTTTGAATTATTACTATCTGAACGTTTTCGTTCACCTTTGTCCATTTAACGAGAAAATATCTCGCAAAACGTGAAAATCGCACACAACGCGTACCGGCACAACAATAAAATCAACAAGAAAATTGAATTGATTATAATTTTCTTAAAGTCATATAATATTACTTTTAATATTTATATTACTTTTATAAGTAATCACGAAAGTTTAATCGTGTAAACTTTTCTCGCAACCAACACAAGACTAAGATGAGTGAAAATACTCAAATCTCACCAATAGTCATATTTTATATGAACTATTCTCATTATGTCATCTTTACGTGAGCATTTTACTTCTTACATAATACGCGTGCTCAAAACTACATTATTAGGTTTCAACAACGTATACACATTCTGTTAAACTTATTACACTCTTAATATACCTAGTTGGAGTATATTTATGAGTTTAGACATTTTCATAAGTATTATATTCTTATGCTACCCGGTCTTAAGTTTTAAGATTTAAGGGCTTAACATTAGTAATTACCGGGACCAAACTATACCCCGTTGAGCCTTGCTTCACCTTGAAGATACCTCATAAGCTAGCAAGTAAGCACCTCACCACCTCATGCCTTGAGGTGGCGTGCAATGGCAATCAGAAGGGCCATATGGCTTTGTTTCGTGACTTCTATTCACGCTAGTAGACACATGGACATAAGGTCATATATAAACCTTACAAAATTACTTCATTACGAAGTTACTAATGAAAGAGAAATATCTATCAATTTCTTTGGTGTCCCTATTTTTTTCGTACAATAATAAGCACCACCATCACACCATCTTTTGATTCTAGCTTCAAGATTTTACAACAAAGATGGAACGCCATAGTGAATACTACCTAGTCCAAGTGTTGTCTTGGTGATTACAAAGCTGATATAAGAGATACACAAGACTAAGGGCTGAAGTAGAAGTCCAAGCACAAGGTTTTCAATAGGGTACCACAAGTTGGGTTGAAGATTGAAAGGCTAGTTGGTGATTGAAAGACTTAGGATAGTGGTTCTTGGGTATTTGGTGTTTTCATCCAAGAAAGTTGTAAGACTATACTTAGATTCATGTTTTTCTTTCCTTTTGATATGTTATATATCTTGTACAAGTTTTATATGTTACATGACCCGATTGATGTTGTACATAACTTAAAAGATGAGAAAAACATGTTAGAAACATCTTTGAGGTATTACTAGTTGAAGCAACTAGTGTGTAACTAGTGATTTGTGATGAGTTTTGACACAAAATTATGAACCATGGACTTGGACAAGCCTAAGAAACAGATGGAAGAAGTAAAAACTAGAACTTGAGCTTTTGAATCACTTAAAAAGGGCTTGTGGTTAAAAAGTTATGGCTAAATGAAGATTACTAGAGGAATTATGGTGCTGGAACAAAAAGGGTTCTGATACGATTTTAAATCACGATTTTCACCCTTTTCTGGTCCGAACCAGCGAAAGTGTAAAACACAAAAGTTGCTCAGAATGATGTTTTATACAAAAACTCGCGAGCACGTAACCTGAAAGTGAATAACTAAGGCTAGAAACTCCAGAAACCAACTGGACAGTCATGGCTAAAGAGCTTTTGTGGCGTTTTAATATCTTGAGGCCAAGACACGGCCAAGACTAAGCCAAGGTTGTTGCCTCAAACCCTTCTAAGCCGAGACATAACAACGGCTATGGTCTTGGTTGATGTCTCAAGGTTATGTATCTAGCCGCATGACTAGTTTGGGATTTGATGACCCGAAACTTATTAGCGAGACTTGATCATTTAATTGACTCATTTTCTTGACATCGACAACTTAAAAAAATTGACCATATCACATATACCATTACCACAAAGTTACAACTTACACTTGATCCACAAAATTATAATAACTAGTATGATATCTAAATATCATTTTGAACATTTTACACGAGAAGGTTATGAAACGCCGTTAGCGATTTCATCGCAACACACTTGACCGTTAAATTGCTAATATTCACACTTGACTAATGTTATGCTAAACTTTTTGATGACACACAACTTATATCATCACGTCGCCACAATAGTTCAACCAATACTCTTTGACGAAACACGATAAATGTTTATATACAATATTTGTCTCGTCAAATACTTTTACTTATAAATGATAAGTACTACAATAGTAGGGAGTTTCATTATCATAAGAGGCCTCTTCGGGTTGTTGTATCGACGAGTTGTGGATTTACGAATTAAAGTGTCCTGGCTCCTCATACGTTCACTACATGACCTCTAGATTTTGATAGCCCAAACGGTAGTATGATGTTATTTATTAAAGGCTAATAGCCAAACCATACTTTAAGAATACGTACTTCACTCCTTTACACAACATAAGACATATGTACAACATCTTAATCAAGTCAATGACTTTACATATACTTGTACACTCATATTGTACATTATATTAAGACACGATCACTATACTCTCGTAGGTCATTGTTAAAGATCATGGTCTCGCCATACACTATCTGTTGTTGTTATAAACTACTACTGGTTACTACGGTGAGTTCAAAGCCCCTACTTTTGTTTAACTGTTATATAAACTCTTTGGGGGAGATACATGCTACTGTTTTTACTATGGACAATTACTTGTAAACTGAATGCTTTCTTGAATATATATTATTGCTTGTGTCTAAGTTTCCTATGCCACAAGTCCCCCACATCATGGACCATTAATCACTTGCGAGTGAACGCTGATATAGTAGATAGGCCTATCGGGATTGACGAGTCCCGTTTGTGTTAGCTGGATAAGTAACCAAACGCACTATATTTGTAA
The DNA here is from genome assembly GCA_030686995.1 of Artemisia argyi. Lineage (NCBI taxonomy): Eukaryota > Viridiplantae > Streptophyta > Magnoliopsida > Asterales > Asteraceae > Artemisia > Artemisia argyi. The sequence continues at coordinate 146,436,991 of CM060709.1, read as the reverse complement.
CTCTAGGTATATGGCAAGTACCTACACGGGGGCCATTATTATTCTATATATCATTGTTGATATATACCGTCAGTTTGAGTTCCATGAGCTTAGATGCAATAATATACTTACCCGATGATTGTATTCGTTGCAATTATCACTACAACTCTGATAACTAATTGTCCACTACTGTTTTACAAACCTATGAATTCACTCAACCTTTGTGTTGACTTTTTAGCATGTTTATCTCAGGTTCGAAAGGAATTAGCTGGCATGTGAAGGCGCACGGAAAAACATTTTGAAGACAATGCATATATTATCATTCGAAAAACTTTACAACTTTTATGTTGTACATTCTATGTATGTTTGTAAACTTGTGGGGCCTCTTTGTAAATTCTGATATTTTAATCGAATGATAATTTATTTCAAAACGTCTCATTTAGAGTCGTTTTCTATAACTTGTGTTGTGAACCCTGAAGTAATACCCCCAGTGACACAATCTTCCACTGCGATAATTTTGGGGGTGGTACATATGTTATTAGTGATAAATAAATAATTTTAAGATGTAATTTTGAGCAGACATGATATATATAGCATGGGGCTAAAAGACATTCAATAAGACCTTAAACAATGGTACAATTAAACGTTACAGTTTTTAAAAGAGGAATACAATGTAAATTACTAAAATATTATCACGATAGTTATTCCTTTCAAACGTTAACAAAGGATATATCAATCAATCAATCAATAGTTATCATATAACTCACCTCATGCATTAGGCATCATATAATATTTGACCCAAGCCCTTTATATGTTATCAACCAATAGAATTTTGAATAACCGTCCAATAGCCCAAAGACTCAGATTAGCCCAATTATTTAATAGACTTTAACATTACTCTAATACAGATAGTCTGCTTACTAACCCTAAAAGATGTTCCAATTCGAAAAAAAGAATTTATAATGAATTGTGTTTGAATCTTTTTAAAGATTTGATCTTATCCTTTTAACACACTATCTGAGATCTTTATAATTTTCAGTTTGTAACTTGTTTGTGTTTAGATTTAGGTTTGTGAGTTGGTTCAATCTGTAACAATTGGCCATTTAATTATATTGTACATTATACTTAAATTGTTGTATTTTTTTGTGAATGAGTGTTTTTAATAGCATTAATGTAGAATTGTAAGAATTTTGTTCTGAATTTCACTCCATGTTATTTTTTGTTGTACACCATGCTTACTTTGTTGTAATTCTGAAAATTGGATGCATTATACTTAAATTGTTGTATTTTTTGTGAATGAGTGTTTTTAATAGCATTAATGTAGAATTGTAAGAATTTTGGTCTGAATTTCACTCCATGTTATTTTTTGTTGTACACCATGCTTACTTTGTTGTAATTCTGAAAATTAGATTCATTAAAGTGTTGTAAAACATGCTTAATTTCTTGTAAGTCTGAAAATTTTGAAGAGAGAGTCATCCCTATATTATATGTAGTATAGATAACATTTCTTATTTGATATTTCTTTGATTAATAGCTATATTTAATAGCTTGAAGACATGAGATGATCTATGGGTTATTATTGTTTTAAGATTATAATTTGCAATTTTGTATTAATAGTTATTGAGATTTTAATTTTGATCGATGCTTATTCGAATAATCGAACATATATCCGAATAATACGTTACCCGAACAATTCGAATCCAAATATCCCAAGATATTTGATCAAATTATTTTTTTATAATTTGAATAACCCGATATCCAACGAATCCATCCGAATACACCTCTCTCACAGCGTACACAGTTTTTTAGTAGATTTTTTTTTTTTTTTTTTTTTTTTTTTTTTTTTTTTTTTTTTTTTGGAATGCAATACATTTTTATAAAATTAAAACTATCAAAATGCTAAGAATTACAATAATCTAGATCAACAATGACCCTCGCAAACTACAACAACTATAAACACAACCCTCGACAACGAACCTAACTAACCAACATTGACTTCAAAGGCTTAAACAACTACGATGGCTCTAAAATCTCTATCCAAAATGATATTGTATTATTGTATTACTCCCTTTATTCGGCAATCTAATAACTAATTTCATGCCTAATGATGCCTAAGTACATATTTTTAATGACAATGTTGCCTATCCATGCCTAAAGGGGTAATTTTTTTTATTTTTTTATTTTTATTTATTTTTTATTTTTTGAAAATGCATGAAACGGTAACAAAGTAAATGCTTGCAACGGTCGAAATATTAAAATCAATGGTTTTACCGAATCGGTAAACCATGTCGTTTTCCTTGCCGATTTGCCAATGCCGATCGATTGGCATTGTCTTGCCGATCCATACCGATCCACACCGAGCCCATGCCGAAAACGTTGCCACCCAATGGCACTTAGAAATAACAAGATCGCCAATGCCATATGGGTCAAGAACTTGCTCTTTTATATAAAGTGAAGTGGGAGGACTTTAAATCGAGCTGGCTTTTAAATGGATATCATTGTCATGTTTGCTCGTTTTATACAAGGACTGAATCAATTATCTTATTTGGTCTTTTTCTTATCTATAATCATATCCAAGGTTGTCGTGGTGTCAAAATTTCATAGCAAGGATTGGCGGAGCCAGAAATTTTTGTTTGAGGGGGCACACTTTGATAATTTTTATAAACTACACTACAAATTGGTTCTTAAGGGGGGTAAATTACAAAAAAAGCCCGATATTTTTGAAATTTTACACTACAATTTTTTTCGCCGGGGGGCACACACCCCTTGTGCCCCTCCCCTATCTCCGCCCCTGCCAAGGAATGAATCAATTATCTTGTTTGGTCTTTTTCTTATCTATAATCATATCCAAGGTTGTCGTGGTGTCAAAGTTTCATAGGAGACCATGGTTCAAATCTTTACGGGTCTCATAGTGAGACTTAAAATGACAAATGAATACTTTAGAGTTTAGACTACGCGTCTCAAAGCTGAAAATACTCTTGACTTCATCTATTAACTTGAATAATAATTTTTCACGGTTTAATCATCAATCTCGTTACATATGCTACATGTTTTTAAGTTGTCGCTAAAGATTGTGTTTGGCGACAAGCATTTTAGAGCATTTTGAAGCATTTGGCTATGTTTGACGAATAGCTTTTTGGAGAGATGAGCGGTGAATAATAAGTTTTTTTTTATTTTTAGCGTTCGTTTGACAAAAGAGCGGTGAACTTTGCTAATTTTTAGGAAAACTCATTTTTCCAATTCTTCTTTAAAAAGCTGTGAGCGGTGAGCAGTGAGTTGTGGCTACAACTCACAACTACCGCTAACAACTATTTTTGCCAAACATAGCCAAAACGCTTGTTTGGCAACAAAAATTTAGTTTTTTGGACTTCTCTTTATCGCTACATTTCTAAATGCTCATCTTAAAAGCGTTTTGAAAATTGAAAAAGCATTTACAATACACAATTACTAAATTAATCCCACTGAATTAATGTCAGTTTGGACATGGTTGTTTGCTCAAGTTCACCTTTTGTATTTTACGATAACTAATTACGTAGTTTGTAAGAGCATGAGGTATCATGGTGCCATGGCTACCAGCCCAAAATATACGACGGCTCACCACACCACACCACGAATGGCGCCATGGCCACTTGCGCCGTGGTGGCCAGCCCACGCCATGGCAGTTTTTTTTTTTTTTTTTTTTTTTTTTTTTTTTTAATGCCTGGCTTTTTTCTTGTTTTAATTTTTTGTGTTTGCAGGCGGCTCGAAGCACGGAGGAAAAAGAAGTAGGTTTTTTTATATATATTTTTTACTTTTTCAGTTTATAGCCTTTTGTTTTAAGTATTTACATTTTAAGTCGATTTGACTTTTTTTACTTCGCTAGTTCTTAATATGTTTGCAATGTTAGTTCTTAAGTCATTTTTTTATTAGTTAATCTAATGTGTTTTAGTTAATATTGTGTATTTTTTATTTTATGTAAAAAAAATGGCCGACGGCATCACATTTTCTGATGCCAACGGTTACAGCCAGAATGTGATTCTGTCAAATTTCTGGTGCCGTGAAGATTTTTACTGACATGACAGTACTTTTTGCCCACGGCATCAAAGTTACCAATGCTCTAAGTGTGATAGTGAAGTATTATTAACTTTTTACTATTATTTTTGTTTTTCTTCTTTTCATATTGTGCATAAAGTTTATAAAATGTTTGTAAGGTTAAACTTGTAAAGATAAGTACGATTAAAAATAAAAAAACACTAACTTTATTAACGTAGATCGTTAATAATTTATTACTAACATTTCACAATCAAAACGTAACGTCCAACATGTAAACATATCTTTATTATTTATTTCGAGACTTATTTATTTCAGGGCAAATCATGCCTATTTTACGATATAGTCAACTTGTCTACTTTCATTTACAAAAAATAAAAATTATTTACAATTAAGCCTTTGCATACAAATGTTCTCCTTGTTTCACTCTCTGTCCCCTACTTTTTTTAACAAATGAAAGTAGTCAAGTTACCTACTTTGTAAAGTAAACATGATTCCCTTTTATTTTAACTAGACGAGTACCCGTGCATAGCAACGGAATTTTATAGCGACAGATAGTTTATTGATAAAAAAAGTTTATAAGTTATAAACGAAAAATAATAAAAGTTTGAAGACTTAGTAATTAAACATAATGTTTTGAAACCTGGTTCGACCCGGGTGGTTTAACTGGTTGAACCGTTCCGGTCGAAAAAAGGGTTTGAAGCGTCTCGGGTCAACCCGGTTTGTGTTTTAATTGGTTGTATTTAATTTGGTAGATATGTTTTTAATTGGTTGTACAATGTGAATAAATTATTGTACTTTTAAGTAATGGATAATGTTTTGAAACCTGGTTCGACCCGGGTGGTTCAACCGGTTGAACCGATCCGGTCAAAAAATGGGTCGATTTAAACCGAGTCAACTTGCTAGGTGGGGTCGAAAACGGGTCAAATTAAACTGGGTCAATCCGCCGGGTTTGAAGCGTCCCGGGTCAACCCGATTTGTGTTTTAATTGGTTGTATTTAAACCGGGTCAACTTGCTAGGTTGGGTAAAAAACAGGTCAATTTAAACTGGGTCAACCCGCCGGGTTTAAAGTGTCCCGGGTCAACCCGATTTGTGTTTGAATTGGTTGTATTTAATTTGGTAGATATGCTTTAATTTGGTTGTACAATGTGAATAAATAATTGTACTTTTAAGTATTGGGGTGTTTTAATAAGAGTATTAATTACATTTCACTTTCTCTCTCATTTGACCATTGTTGAAAACTCAACATTTCACTTTTGACTATTTTTCTATTATAGATAGTATAGATATGTATGTATCTGTTTACGTCAATTTACACGTTTCATTTACATCTACAACTATGCTAACAAACACATTTATAACATAAACAAATACTACTAACTGCTATTGCTTCACTGCTACTACTTACAAGTACTACTAACACTGTACGTCCATTATATATATATATATATATATATATATATATATATATATATATATATATATATATATATATATATATATATATATATATATATATATATATATATATATATATAACAATCTTCGTGGATGGTGAGAAATTAAAAAACAGTAAAAGTGTAGCCCGTTCTTTTAGCCCACCAATGGCTCATAAGTTTACCATTAGTTTACCATTTCCTTTGGGCCTAACATGTGATTTACCTTTAACCCGTTTGTTTTTTGCGCCTAGGTCCAAAAGACAATTTTCCCAATCAAAATATGTCAGGATTTTGATAATCTACAATAATGCAACAGATCCCAAAGACAATTTTCCCGTATATAAGTAGTTTCAAGAACATTGTTGTAACTATGTCACAGTTAAATGCGCAAATAAGTTGGACTCGAGTTTGACCGTGCTCATTTAAATGCGTCAATAAAATTATCCGTTTATTTTTAACTGTGCCTGCACCCACAGAAACCTTGCCGCTACGCAGCGGAGCCACCTCCTTGTTTTTGTACCATAACATAACATTCCATTTTTATATCGGGAAACAATATTTTTTTTGAGCAAAGGGAAACTATATTTACTTTACACATTTCAAACTTAAAAATATCTTTGCTACACACAGAAAAGCAAAAGCAACGTGCCCTTAAAAAAACAAATACAGTAAACACTTGACTCAAACGGATAAGACCAATGACGTGTCCCGATAACGCTCCCTCTAGAACCATCCTGTCCCATTCCCTTCACCTCAAATTACCAAAACACCCTTCCTTTTATCACTCCACTAACTCCAGTGGCAATTCCGTAATATCATTACCAACCTCACTATTTATATACCACCATCACTCTCAGTACAAAACAGATATTTTCATTTTCATTTTCATTTCGCTTTGATAAAAAAAATCATCAACAGTGCCAATGGAAGTGATGCCACGTCAGCAAGGATTACCTTCATCAGCTCTGAATCCAAACGCTCCGATGTTCGTTCCGTCGGCTTATCGTAACGTGGAGGATTTCTCCGATCAGTGGTGGTCGCTTGTTCGGTCTTCTCCTTGGTTTCGTGATTACTGGCTTCGTGAATGCTTTTCTGAATCTATTTTTGATCTTAATGACTCTTCTGATTACTTATTTCCTGATGATGATGATTTTATCGATTTTGATGACTCTAAAATTAACGGATCTAAAGGTAAATTGATTTTTTTTATAAAAATGGATAAAAAAAAAGTTGTTAAATACTATTAGATGAGTTAATTAGATTGTGATTTATTTTATAAAATTGATTAATTTTGTTTTGTTATGGTAGATGAAGAGAAGGAGGTAAGGAGGGATATGATGCTGGTGAGGTTGAGTAAGTGGAGGAAGGCGCGTGCGGTGGACGCGCCGAGGCTATACCAGAAGGCGCCCAAGATTGTGAACGTGAAAGTGAGTCCAAGGCCTATTCACCAGCCTCGTTAGATTGATTTGCAAATGGATTTGATTTGCAGATTTAGTTTAAATCTGGATTTCAGATTTTAGTTTGTTTTACTTTTTACTGTTTTATGGTTTGAAGTTACATGTATAGTGAGTAGCAGATTAGGGTCTAGCAAAAGGCTATATTTGTAACCCGATGATTGTAATTATTGATAATAAAGGTTTTATTAGATCGGAAAGCTGTTTTTCAGTTAACCCGGTCAAGCTTCTAGTTGGCGATTCAACCCGGTTTATTTTCAAAACTGGGTTTTGATTACCTGACCAGTTCACGGTTCAACCGAGTCGACCCGGGTTTTAAAACATTGCTTGAGGGAAGTGGTCTACCCTAGTGACCAAGTGTTTCGACCCTTTTACATCGCCTTGGTTCCCAGGTTCTTATTTACACTGTTAACTCAACGGCTCGTCATAGTTTTTTTTTGCTACACTATCAACATCACCACTAAACTCAATTATACACAAACATATCTCACAAAAATCAACATCACAACTCACGCACACGCAACAACCACAAGTCAACAACCACAAGTCGGTTGATGCATAAACCGACTTCTAAAGACGTGTGGATGGAAGGAGGGATTATGACTTATGAGGATCGGTTGATGCATAAACCGACTTCTAAAGACGTGTGGGTGGAAGGAGGGATTATGAGGACGACGAGACTTTATAAACCGACTTCTAAAGACGTGTGGGTGGAAGGAGGGATTATGAGGACGACGAGTACCGACGCGTCTTTGGGGTCCTTTACGCTTAGCCTTAGAGAACTAAAGTAACTAATTCTCAAATCACACTTAACTAATTCCCTTGTTTCTTGTTTGCTTCAGAAATCTATGCCAGATCCTTTTAAAATGATGTGCACGAAACTTCACCTTCCCTATCATATTACTCGTAATTATTATCAACATCTATATGCTGCATCTTCATACCATTTCCATCAAAGATTCTTTTGTAGTTTTATTGTTCCTAAGTTCGATGATGCACTCCAACGGTTTGATGAAATGCTTCACAGAAAACCTCCACCTTCTATCATTGAATTTAACAAGCTCATTACTCCAATTGTAAAGATGGAACATTATTCAATAGCCCTTTCACTTTTTAACCAAATTAAATTGATGTGTATTCCTAGTGATATCTATACAGCGAACATCTATGCTATTGTCACCTTAATCAAGTCAATCATGGCTTTACCTTATTAGCCACCATTTTCAAGCTAGGCCACCCTCCCGATTTAACTACTTATAATACTCTCATTCATGGCCTTGTTCTTGCTGATCGGGTTTGTGAAGCCGTTGAATTGTTTAAGAAACTCATTAGAGATAAACTTTGTGAGCCTAATCAAGTTACATACAGAACCATTATCAATGGGCTCTGTAAAGTAGGTCAAACTAGCAAAGCACTTGAATTGTTAAGGTTCATGGAAAAGGGATCATGCAAACCTTTTGTAGAACAATATTCTACAATCATTGACAGCCTCTGCAAAGACAGAATGGTTGATGATGCGCTACAGCTCTTTAATGAGATGACTCAAAAAGGCGTCCCTGCGAATGTTATTACTTATAACTCTTTAGTGCATGGACTGTGTAACTTTGGTTGAGAGAGTGAGGCTGCAAGAATGTTGATAGATATGGAGGAGAAACAAATTCAAGCCAGTACACGTACCTACAATATCTTGGTAAATGCCTTTTGCAAGAAAGGATCTGTCAAAGATGCAGAACTTGCTGTTCAAGCAATGGTACGAAGAGGTCTACATCCAAATGTTACAATGCACTAATTGATGGATACTGTTTACGTGGTGAAGTAGATGATGCAAGAAAACTTGTTGATTGCATGGTGGAAAAGGATATTGTGCCCAACATCATCACATATAACAGCTTCATAAATGGATTATGCAAGAAGAAGCGAATCGATCAGGCCATTGATATTTTTCGAGAAATACCAAACAAGGGTTTGATTCCTAATGTTGTTACCTACAACACTATGTTGCACGGATTGTTTCAATCAGGGAACCCCACTGCCGGTATGGAACTCTTCAATTCGATGCAATCCAAGGGCCTGACTCCTACTATAATTACTTATAGTATCTTGTTCAATGGAATGTGCAATTACTCCCAATGTTCTGATGCATTGGCTCTCTTCCGTTCACTGGGTAGCAATGAATTGATGAGAGACATAAGTTTTTATACTATATTGATAGATGGTTTTAGCAAGTGCGGGAATCTGCAATGGATTTGTATGATGAACTCTTATTGAAAGGATTGAAACCTGATGTTAAGACCTATACGCTGATGATACGTGTGCATTGCCAAGAAGGTTTATTTGTTAAAGCTAAAGAATTGTTCAGAGATGGAAGATAATGACTGTGTACCGGATAGCGTTACATACAATGTTATTGTTCAAGGGTTGTTGAAAAAAAAATGAGTGTCAAGAGGCAGAGCGTCTTCTAGAAGAAATGATCAATCGAGGTTTCTTGCCTGATTCTGCTACTTTTGAGATGTTGCTACCCTTAATCCCAAATGCAGGACAATATTCTCGTCTGCGAAATATCATAAAGAAGATTGCAAGTGTAGAGAGAAAAGAAGGAGGTATATATGATCTAACATCTCACATCATTACTTTAACGTCTTGAGGTATATCAAGCTTTAGTTTCAGGGAGCAATTATAGTTGTTCTTAGGTCAGTCTTTTTGCATTTGAATGTCAAGAGCATAACTATTCAACTTTTGCGTTACATAATGTAGGAGAACCTTGTCAATCATATGTTTGAAAATGTAATAAGTTTGACTTATGTCAATCATATGTTTGAAAATTTAATAGGTTTGACTTATGTTATCATTCGAAGTAAAAGGTAGGAGGCATTAATTTCCGGATCAGAGGATTCCTAACTACGCTATTTTTGTAGATTCTAGTAGTCACGGCGAGAGTGCCATCTATTTATTTATGAATCCAAAAATCATAATTCTTGTTTTTTCTATTTTCAATATATGATAATATTGCTTATGTTGATGACAGGCAAATAAACGCTTGAAACTAAGGTTTTCTAAGGTTATGTCTATTAGGTTCTCACAACTCGTTAAGGCTTAAAGAAACCCTGTCTGTACAAACCATAGAATACTATACATGTAGCAGGTTGTAGATTGATGTTGATGTATGTGTTTTGTTTCTGTAACTAATGTTTATGGACCTTATAAAATCAACAAGGGCTATGCTGATCATGAAACCGAAGCCTCTGTTTATAATGGTCTTTTATGTTGATTGATAATCCCATGTGGGGAACACTGAAAATGTATCTACTGTGCAACTACAGATGTGTTTACATGTTTTCATTATTAAAAACCAAACACAACTCAAAATTGAAATGTTACAAAATGTAGAAGATGTATTTGAAGGAATAGTGCTACAGAGTGTGCTCAACATCCTTACTTTGCAATTGCGATTCTAAAACAACATATGCTTCTTAAGCAACTCCCATAGACCCATACTACTTTTTGAACAATGTTTTTTCTTAGCTGAGCCGAGGTCAAGTTTAACAAAGCTCGAGCTTTGACTTCTAAGACCTTGAGCTCGGCTTCAAATATATTTTCATTTTCATCAAAATCAAAATCAATGCCAATGGATGTGATGCCACGTCAGCAAGGATTACCTTCATCAGCTCTGAATCTGATGTTCGTACCATTGGCTTATCGTAACGTGGAAGACTTTTCCGACCAGTGGTGGTCGCTTGTTTAGTCATCTCCTTCGTTTCGTGATTACTATCTTCGTGAATGCTTTTCTGAATCTATGTTTGATGTTAATTGTTCTTATAGTTATGATTCGTTCTTTCCTGATGATGATTGATCGATGTTAATGGTAAAAACAACGGATCTCAAGGTAAATAGATCAAAACTGTTAATTATTTAGTTAATCCGTTATTTAGTTAAATCACTATTATTATTGTGCATTTTTAACGTTTTATTATAGTTTTTGTTTTGTTTTGGTAAATGAAGAGAAAGAGGTGAGGAAGGATATGATGCTGGTGAGATTGAGTAACTGGAGGAAGGCGTGTGTAGTGGACGCGCCGAGGCTATACCAGAAGGCGCGTGAATGTGAAAGTGAGTCCATGACTGATTCATCAGCTGTGTTAGATCTAGTTGGAAAGTGAAATAGTGAAGAAATACAGCTATACTTTAGTTGATTGAAAGAACGACTATGGAAGACTGTATGAAGAGTACTGCATGTCCGTATCCATCGGTATTTGATTGAATAAAAAACACACATAGCCGCATAGCGTATAGAAATACTTTTTTCTTAAAATTGCATTTAACATAAAACAACTAACTTTGCTTTAAATTGAACTTACCAATAACCTTTTATAATTTCAACTTAAACTTGATCTTCAACACAACTTGCACAGAACTAGCACTCATTCAAGTTTTATTTTGCCATGTGTTGCTTAATACGCAGCTGGCTTATTTTATAAATGCATTGTTATATTCTACGTTTTTATCACTTCATCAGCTGACAATCGGAAATCAATTCTTCTCGTTTACCCGGCTCCCGCCACTGCTTATTTCATGACAGTTGCTCGTTAGCAAGACTAGTGTACCATCCTTTCCAGAACCTTTTAAGAAATGATGTGCATAAGATTTCACCTTCGTTATAACAAAAATAAAGTTAACACTTTTCTTCTCTTCGAACATCTGTATGCATCGTTGTTCCATTTCCATAAAAGACTTTTGTCTGTCGAATTATGGTTTTATACAATCAACATCTCTATTAACTGCTATTCCCGCCTTAATCATGTCAATTATATGGTTTTGCCTTATTAGCCACTATCTTCAAGCTAGGTTATCCTCCTGACTTAACTACCTATAACACTCTCATTAATGGGATTGTTCTTGCTGATTGGGTTTTTGAAGCTATTGAGTTATTAATGGTCTTTGTAAAGTTGGTCACACTAGCAAGGCCCTTAAATTGCTCAGGTTCATGGAAAAGGGGTCATCATGTAAACCATGTGTACAACACTACTCTACAATCATTGACAGCCTCTGCAAAGACAGAATGGTTGATAATACGGCTCTTCAATGAAATGATTGAAAAAGGCATCCATGCTAATGTTATCACTTATACCTCTTTGATTCATGGTCTATGTAACTTGGGTGTGGTGTAAATTGTTTATGATTTACTTAAAAATATGTCTCAGCTCGCTAAAAAAATGTAAAATTGTAAACTTCGCCACAACGCGCAGTAGATTATTACTTGTTTTCTGTAAGTCTTAGTTTATTTATTTCATTTGAATCATGAACCTGAGAGATCAGAATTTCGGATAATAAATTATTGACTAATCAACTTAAGTTATGTAACGAAAGTTGAAGTTTATGGTTTGTTAAGAAGATTCAAGTAAGAAGGCTCCAATATATAAAAAATCTAAGAAATATTTTCTTTTGTTATCAAAAGTTGCTATCGTTAGAACTTTAATTTAATACAACTAAATTTCATACATTTCTTACGGTGAGGTAATAAAACCATTTTAGTGTAGCTAAAACACAAAAACTACAGTATGCTCGCAAATGATTTTATTACGACTATTAAATACTTCTGGGCTGCGTTTGCACAGCTTAAAAGAGCATATGGTGTTCTGGTCAAAGCAAAACCGTTTCTTGAATTTATGAAATTTTTGAAGGCGTTAGACGAAACTAAATAATGAGGTGTTTCATTAAGTAAATGTTATATATAAAATGTCACCGTCTATAAATATAATGCAATTAGTAATCTAAACGTTTAAATATATTACTCATTTATGATATTTTTTCTCATTCAAATAATTTTTTTCTCGCGAAAAATATGTGTACAAAATTAATATAATTATTAACACGTCAAATTTTAGAGCCACTAACAATTTTTGGGTCCTATGTCAAAGCATATGCTACGTATTAATATGACTTACCAAGTACAAAAGCCAAAAGAAAAAAACCGACTCAGCAGCTATACACCTAAGACCAATAAATCTCCATTATGACACACACCAACCAAGTACCAACCCTCAAACATAACTACATAAGACCAATAAATCCTTTGCAACCAAGCCATCACCTACCAATTTAACATATGATAAAACATTTTAAAATTGAACTAGGGGATGTGCAGTAGATTCAAAGTATCATCGGAGCATTTCATCGAGAGTATGTGTTTTGGAACATATTTTCTTTTATTAAACTGAAAAAAAAATATATAATAAATAAATAAATAAATAAAATAGCATGATAGGAAAAGCATCAAAAATAACAATAGTAAGTCTTCACTTTTATTGGTTTGAAGCAAGTACTTTAAGTAGTTGATATGCGTAAGCTACAATCTAGAAAAAAATTATCCGTGTCCTTAATGTTAGACAAAAACCGTATGTGATTAACAACTTTCAAGGGTTGTTAGGCTACTCACAGTGGCAACCCATATTGCATCATCTTTCCGGCTGCTACCTCAGCTTTCTCTCTCTTCAATCCATATTCATCTCTCTCATCACAGTGGCAACCCATATTGCATCATCATTTTTTTTTCTTTTTTCTTTAAAAAAAAAAACTATTTTTTAACACAAACACAAATTTTATTAATAAAACATAAATACTACATAAACGAAACGATACGGAAAACAAATAAAACGCGATACGAAAAACAAATAAAACACGATAACACAAGGGTCTCCCATTACTCATCGTCTCTGTCCCATGCATTTGTGTTTCTTAGAACGAACCACACATGTTGATAGTATATCCCTCTCCCATAGCGCTCATAATAAATTCGGTTTGCATTGCTGAGACGACAAGGGTCTTCACTTGTACGCAGCAACTCTTTGTAAATGGCATTATACCTACGACATTCAGCATTCATTCTACTCCACATAGCCGTAATACTATTTTTATTACGGTTGTCACCATTGGTCTAATTGTTGAACCTGTGTGTAACTTCAGTCCAAAAAGAACGTCCGTTCACAAGCTCTCCGGGATCTTTAACTTCAAGCCATACGCGAACTAGCAGATCTTCTTCTTCCATTGACCACCGATTATTCATTGTGAAATGCTTTAGGAGTGTGTGTGAAATGCTTTAGGAGTGTGTGAAGAAAAATGTTGTATTGTGTGGTATTTATAGGGGATAAATATAAGAAGCGGGATATTTTTGAATTCAAAATTCAAATAGAAGGCGGGATAAATTTTAAATTCAAAAATTAAATACAATGCGGAATGTTTGAAATTTAAAATTCGGGCGGGATCTTTTAACACAAACGTAAATTTTTTATTAATAAAAACATAAACGTTACATAAACAGAAATTAAAACATTACAATAATAATTTAAAAACTAAAACTTCAATTATAATCTGGGTGATCCCAGGTCTGCGAGTTCTCGGAGCGGTAACCGTCGTCATACGGATCAAACCTCGCAAACCTCTATGCTTCTAAATCAGCTTCCATCCTGCTTAGCTCCCGCTCGTCCTCAGAATTCCAACCATCATCAGCAGGTTTCACATTTTCCTCAAAACTTAGCTGAAAGTTATCAAGATGAAGTTGTTGTTGTTGTGGCTCAACAACGCTTAGTGCAGATGAACTTGATGCACCGTGCACAAATTATTGTTGTTGTTGTGATGTATCAGCAGCTTGCACATTCTCTTCAAAACTCCAACGTATCTTGTTGGATTTCTCATTCTCAATCTGCTGCACACAACCCCACAATGTTTCAACAACATCAGCGTCTTTGCGAAACTCGTTGTACAAAAACTGGTCGATCACATATTTTCTCTCGACAGAGATATCTTTGCAAGCTTCGTATCGTGTTCTCAGGCGGTCTTTGCGTAACTTCGCCAGCTCAAACTTCTTAATAACTTCGACAATTGCATCCTGGCGTTCCTTGTCATCAATTTCGACTTGTTTTTGACATAGTTTTGAACTTGTTCCACAGAGTGGGGAAGTTTACAAACCATTTTTTGTTTGTTTGATTTGTTGTTTGAATTATGTTTTAGAGTATATGTTTGAAAGTGAGTTTAATTTGAGTATTTATAGGATGAAAGTGGTAAAAATTTATTTTTTTTATTTATTTTTTTTTTTAAATCAAACGGTAACATTTGTTTTTGAAAATGGGATTATACGAAATAAAGGTGTGAAAAAATCGATCGTTTAGGCGAACGATATTGGGAAAACTTGGCCGGCGATCGATGTCCATTTTATACCCCACATTGGCAATATCGATCGGCTAAATCGATCGACCGATTTGGTCGACCGACTTTTTCCGACCCACTACCACCAGCCTTAGGCCCACTAACATTAATTTACGACTAGACATTTGAACATGCAATCTAAGAGGGTCAACTTAAGTAAAACTACTGTTAAAAATCGCGACTACATGCCAACGATAGATGCGCTCAAGTAATCCGTTTGGGTTAGGTGGTGATGACACTTCCTTTTTCTATATAAAAAAGATTTCATATAGAGCACCGAGAATACATAACATGGCATTATGTTAGGCTGGGCACAGTAGTGACTCATATTGCATCATTTTTACGGCTGTCACTTCAGCTTTCTCTCTTCGTAACCCATATTCACCCAAGTGCCACAGTGTTAACCATTTTTTTTAATTTTTTTTTAATTTTATATTTTTAAACTTTTTTTACACTCCATTGTTTAACTAAATCCATGCACAAATTATTTCATGCGCACGTGCCCATCATTCAATATGTGCAATTTACATGCATGTAGTTTACCATACTTGCATGATCATCACATAAATTATACGTGTAATCCCTACAAATAACCAAAGATTAACACACAAAAACACAACGTTGAAAACTTTGAAAACTAAAACTTGCATCTAACATCATTTTAGTATATGCAATAAAATTTCTTTGTGCATAACATCTCAAAAATAAAAAATAAAATAAAATAAAATAATTGTGCGGTGAAAATTTTCTTGTGCATTAAAATTTTATATTTGTGCATTAAAAAACCCTGTAAAAATCAAATTCCCGAAAACTTCATTCACAACTTTTTTATGCACCAATTTTTTCTATCTTTTGTAAAAATTTCTAATTTTCTCGAGAACCTTATTAAGTTTCTCAATCGTTTTTACACTTCTCACGACAAAAACCTTTTTATTTTATTTCTTACCGGTATTTATATATGTAATTTGCTACAAGTAGTTAATATTTGTAGAGCTGAGAGTATTTAATACTATCAGTTTTCTGGTTAACCATTCATCACAAATTTATAAAACAAAAACCAAAACCTCTTTGTTCGGTTCGATTAACCAAATTGAAAAAATTGCTTCGGTTAACATAAAAGTTGGTTTCGTTATCTATTTTTTCGGTTTTGGATATTCTGACACTCTTAGTAACATGATGAGCCCAAACAAGAGATCCAAAACCACCTGTAGTGGTCATGGCATAAACCTTGTTTGATACCTGAAGATGGATTTTTCTGGAAAAGCATAAACGATATGACTTATAATACCAGATCCTTGCAGTATGGGAATAGCATCATGTAGATAAGCGCACAAAGGTGAATAAACCGCAACTAATAAAAAGTTACGATTTTTCTTAAAAGGTTTCGCAAGGCATGAATAAAAGGTGAAAAACCTAATAAATTTACAAGACATGAACATCATTACAAAACTTTCAACTATTATTAAAAGTGTCACTTAAATCTCACAAGTTTAGGAAAACCTAGTATTTGTGCACAAAAATAAGTATTTTAATAGAGTTCAAACCTTACATTGAGAACTTTTAGTTAAATGGATACATTTGTCATTTTCTCACAATAAAATTAATACTGTAATAGTTTATTTGTGTTATGACTAGAGAAATAAACTAAAATAAGAAGAGTTAGAAGTAATTTCAATTAGGGGTGAGCAAATTGACCGAGAACTTACCGGAACCGAGAACCGAACCGAAATCAAACCGGAACCGAACCGAATTTTAGAACCGCGGTCCGGTTCTCGGTTCTTCATTATTGGAAATCGTGGTTCTCGGTTCGGTTCGGTCCGGAACCGCGTGTATCGGTTCCAGAACCGAAGAACCGCCCGACTTTCATACTCTAGTGTCTAATTATAGTTTTTATTGTTTATAATATTGACGAGATATAACACATTTATTAAATAAATCATTTCGCTTGCTAAGACCAATATTATAGATTTTTACAATCGACAGCCGATTATGCAATACATGTTAGTAAACTGTTAACAAAACGATGTATATCCACAGACAAACTAATGAAGATATATTAAGTTAATATAATTTCCTATATAGTGAATTATTATCAAGACATTTACAAATTACAAACTTTAGCAACATGCAATGCAAGCACTGACAATGAAAACATAGATGATGATGTGGTTAGTAACATTCATATAAATAGGTCCAATAGTTGGTATTAATCGCACTATGGATCAAGCTTTTGTCAAAAATCAAGTCAAAATAAGAACCAACACGGCTAATAGATTATATATAATGCTTTGTCCTACAATAAGTCAAACTCATGTCCACATTTAGTTGGGATTATTATGCGGAAGATCAAACATGTTCTAAAAGTATTATTTGTAGTTTATACTTTATATAATTCATTTTTCTTAAAAATTTCGGTTCCAATCGGTTAGACCCGCAAGGAACTGAACCGGAACCGAGACATGTTACTCGGTCCGGTTCTTGGTTCTTAGGCCATCCGTTTTTCGGTTCTCGGTTCTTGTGGTTCCGGTTCGGTTCCAAGCGGTTCCGAAACCGCGCTCACCTCTAATTTCAAACGCATATTTCAGATGCACTAACAAAAACAAATACATCTTCCCATAATTTCTTTGTACTCGTTTAAAATATGTGGATAATAATACTTGTGACTCTTATTATGTTATAAAAGAAAAAGATTGAGAGACCTAAAATATATGACTAATTTATAAAAATGAAAAAATAATTTAGGAAAACAAATGAAAATCGATTGTCATGTCTAATAAAAATTCGACACCTGTAACCAAAATAAGGACAAGAAATAAAATGGAAATTCGACAAGTTAATTCGTGCTATATAAGTTTGTACATTACACTATAAAACTTGTACAATTACGTAACTAGTCTTTCATTTTTTTTAACATATTCATCATGACTTTGGTTCATTTCAAAACCTTTTCGGTTCCTTTTCATACCATTTTTAGTAAGAGGTGTGCTACACCCATTCAATTTTTACAAAATTTCTCTCACACGCTGATGTGGCAGAGAGATGATTGGTTGGTTTTCTGTGGGCGTTCCACAGAAAACCAACCAATCATCTCTCTGCCACATCAGCGTGTGGAAGAAATTTTGTAAAGATTGAGTGGATCTAGTATTTTTCTTTTAGTAAACCCACCCTTAAAACCCTCAAATAAAACAATGGGCTTCTTGATTCTTGTTTAGAGCTGACACTCTCTAGTCTCTATCATCTTTATTTTCTGCATTAAATTTGGTTGTTGGTGAAGGTATTAACATTTTGTTTATAAAAGATGGGATTACCGTTTCAAATACAACACCCCAAAAACCTACAAAATCAACCTCTTAAACTCAACCTGTTGTCCTAAACTCTTTGTGTTACACCTTCCAAGCTAAGTTCTTGTAGATTTAAAGGTTTAATTAGTGGTGTTTTTGATAAAATATTAAAGGGTTGACCGGTTGATGAGACGACGTTATTATTATGAAATTTAGTGTGGAAAGAGATCATGTCAAACCGTGGATTAGACTACCTTCATAAACATGGTTGGTATTTAATTCTTAATCATTTTATATTATGTACTTCTGTTATTTAATCTTAATAAACCGGGTCTGGTATTGGTTTTTTTTTTTTATAAAAGTTTTGAATCTTTATTGGATTTTTGTGTTTGCTTGTGTTGGACAGTCACACACGTACGAAAATACACCCACTTTAAGTCATTAGTTTATTATCATGTGTCGGATTATAGTTTTGCACGTTTAAAGAATGTAACATCTATTAGCATTTGGCACATCTAGCATGATATATTAGGTATTATGGAGTATTTGGATTTGTCTTTGTGAAGTAGACAAAGAGTTCTTTGTGTGTTTGCCATTTCTTATAGGGTTTAAGATGTAATAAGCAGTTTGAATAAGCAATTCTTAAACTGCTTAAAAGTATCTTTTTACTCTCAAAGCTGCTTATGATGAACAGCTTCAAAAAAACAACTCTAAACAAACTTTTAGAAAAACCATTAATTGGTGCTGCAATGAGTAATCAGCGTTTTTCATTTTTGACTGTAGTTTAAAAAATAGTTTCTTTCTTTACCCCTCACGTTGATAATTTTTAGGTCAAACGCATCCTACTCAAAGCTGCTAGGTGCCGCAGTTGCCTTAGAGATCAAAAACATCCACGTGGTAAACTAATATTTCAAACTTTGTTCTTGTTAACTTTATGTCATATCATATCCTTATTTTGTTGTTTCTTTTAGAGACCCGGATCTAGGGTGTTTTACATCGGGGATCATACTTGTTCGGTGGAGTTATCACATCTCTCTGATTTCACTGGCATAGTAAGTTGTTTTTCTTAAAGTTTGTTAGTTTTTACATAAGAAACCATAATCTTCTGACATATATATTATCTGTTTTGTTAGATTGGACATGTTTATGTCGTTGGTTTCGATGAGATAATTTAAAGGGTCCCTAATTTGTTTGGATGCTTGAAGCGAAAACCGAACATTACATTACTTAATAATGTGACCACTACATATCCATCAGCGTATGCCCAACTTGCTGCACAAGTTGACGTATAGTTTCTGATGTTAATGATATCAATGAGGTCTGGTTCATGCTAGTTTTATGTGGATTTTGTTATATGTGTTTTTTTTCTTTCGCATTTTATGAAATTTTTGCTGTTGATTTGATTAATTTTGTGGTTTTTTCTGATGTGGGGAGTGTGTAGATTTATTTATTTATTATTTATTTATTTATTTTTTAGTATGAAATTTGTTGATCTTGTTTGTTGTTTTGGTTGGTTATGTGGGTTTTGTGATGTGGGTAGTGTAATAAATTTGTCTCTTTTAATTCTGGCGAGATGGTTGGTTTTGTGGATTTTTCCATATTGGTTGCTTGAAGATTATTATTATTATTATTATTATTATTATTATTATTATTATTATTATTAAAAACCCACCCAAATTTCATACAGTAGTTGTTTTTTCTTAAAAGTCACTGACTACTACTAAGCTAGGATGACATGTTATTTTTGTCATAAGCCTCTTGTTGGATCTACTATTGTTACATTATTATTTTTATTTTTTGTGTTTAAATAAAATACTTCATTAGATTTCTCTTTCTTTTTCTCCCCTTTTATAATTTTATACAAACACCACCAACCTGTTTTGATATTCTTACTCACTCATTTTTTACTAATAGTTTATTTCAATTCTTATATTCACTCTACTAATCACCAATCATGTTTCCTTTTATAGCTCTCATTCATGCATTTCAAGCCATCCATCCGTATCGCCTCGCCCTCCTCTCCAAGCTCACAGATCCCATTAGCTGGTTCCAAATTAAGAAAAACAAGCACCACGAGGACCCCGTATCTAAACAATGGTATCTTCTTGAATCAACACCGGATCGCCTCAAGTATGTTGTTTACTTATTTGGTGTAGCCAGCGACTATCACATTCGTCGTGCATTCATACAGAATCACACCAAGCTAGGTATCACAAGTTTTGTTGCACATAGAGGAAGAGTCATACCATACTCATACCAGTAACTGTGAACATGGACTTACCTTCTGAAGCTGATTTTGCGGATGCTAAGGTTGACACCAAACTTGAGGAAGACAAAGGAATTTACATGGTGGACATCACGGGCTTTATGATCTTGCTATCAGATTGAGTTTCTCGATACTTGTTCATTCTTGGATTTCGTTGTGCGTATTCTGCATAGTTTCGTTTGTATGCGTTATCGAGATCTTGCTTATACAGTTTAGGAACCTGTTGCCAAGTCGTTGTGTTGGCCATATATACTGATCGACCTCATCTATTTGGTTTTAGTAGTATATCACGTCTGTTTCTGGAAAGACTAACCTGCATATTGTTATCAATGTTACTTGCATTTTTAAGGTCCTATATATTACTTGTGGTTTACTTTAAGATTGTTTTTAGCGTCATTTCATCTATTGCAACTCTAAATTGAATATACGATCTTGTGATTTTTATATGAGGCCTTGGACTTATGTGATTTCCTCTGTTACGCTGGTATGATTTTTGCTTTGCTTTTATTCTGTTTGCTGCATACTTATTCTGTTTGCTGCATACATGAATAGATAGTTAAACTTGATATTAGCTTCTTCTGTAGGGCAAAACATAGCTTGTCTTGAGGAATGAATGCGCATCACACTAACCACTCTTTGATTCCAACCTGTTACAATCCTACAAAACCTCTTATGCTACATGATACATTTGAGATACAAATCCCATTTGCCAAAACTATTCTCACGGACTACATGGACAAAGATTCAAATCCTCCTTTTTTGTTGGTTTTTTCACCTCCTTTTGCTGATTAAAGTTGCTCATCCCTGTAATATTCCTAGCTGCCATTTTGAAATCAATTCTTCTATATATCCATTAGAATGAAGATAGACCTCCACCATTTTGTTTGTTGTTTAAAGCGAGACTGATCAATTCTTGTATATATATATGCATAGTCTTGTACTTGTATATATATTTTGTTCGGGGAGCGAATGGATGCATCCTGGGTATATGTGTTTGATATGATGTGATATGATTTGGCTTAGTGACTGCCTGTACGTGCCTTGTACCCTTTCACTTTTGGTACTTAGAAGCCTCCCCTCTCCGTACACTTATGATTTGATGGATATGTGATTATGTGATTTGAGACCTATTCGAGTATCTCGTTAGGTCGGCTCGTGGCTTTCCAATGTTCATATGTGTCTATTCGAGTACCTCGTTAGACAAGCCTTTGTTGATTACGTGCTCTTTGATCATGGTTACTATATGATTTATATTATCATTTGATTCTTCATGTTCTATATTCAATTGACTTATGATATTTGTTCAGTTGATCGTTGATCGCTCATTCTTTTGACAGATGATATTCATTTCAGCAGGAGCTTATGATTTCTTTCCTTATACTTATATACGTTTCGATTATCCGTTTTGTTATATATCTGTTCACTGGATTTTTTAAGCTCAACTGCATTTCTTTTCCTACGACAGGTTTTAGGTTGGAAAGCTGGGTCTGAGCGAAGAGTGCATAGAAGCTTTTAGTAGACTACCCTGATGATTAGACCCCCATTTGCTATGTATTAGACTTGGATTTGGATTCATATAAATTTTGTTTGGATTTATATTTCAGTTTTGGAACTCACTATGTTTAGAGTTAGTATTTCGTTATTGTATCAGAATACCTTTGTAATCTTTATGTTTATAAGTCTTCCGCTTGCGTTTGTATGTTTTGATTAACACCATAATGTGGCATTTTGACCCCGTATCGGGTTGGGGTGTTACAGCGAAATACCGATAACCGAAGAATCCAAAACCAGAGAAACTTGTTTATCACAATTCGGTTTCCTGATTTTATTTTTCACGGATACCCGAATTAATTCATGTCTAGAAAGTTTTTATTTTAAAGGTTTAAGCATTTGCGCATGTTTATGCGCTATATATCAATAACTGATTGAAAATGACTAACGTCAAATGAATGTTCCTAGGGGTACTGGTATAACGATAAGAGAGAACACCAATCCTCAAGTATCCTCTGATTCCAAAACAGAAGCTGAAGATAAGAATCATAACAATGGTCAGGACTCATCTGGTTAAGAGTCTTATGACTCTGATTGTGAAACAGATAAGTCGTATGAGTATCTTAGTGACGGTGATGATGAGGTAATCCAATTGAGAAAGCGGATAATAGAAAACAAACACACAACATCTGATGAGCACGAGGCCGAAGAACAAAATGATGAAGATGCCAGTGACACACCGGAAGTGGTTGATGCAGCAGGGCCTAGTGGTTTAGGACCACTAGTAAGGCAACATGAACGATTCATGGAAGGTTTGTTGAAGCACATAAAAGGTAATGGAGTTGGGATAACTGACCCCTTTTCCGTTGTTCATAAATCCAAAAAGGGCGACAACTACCCTATTTATGATGATGATACCCATTGTAGACTAAAGAAACCAATGGTAATACTACTGTTTTTCCCTATTGCTAACTGCTTTTTTCTTTCTTTCAATAATAAAGATGTAATATACACATTGCTCAATGTTGTATTTTTTTTCTTTCACTTCACAGCTTGGCCAAAAGTATGTTAATGGTGAGAGTTTTAAAGAATGCCTTACATTTTATGCCGTGGCCAATGGGTTCTCATTGTGGTTTGAGAGGAGTGAAAGAAACAAGGTTATTGCTAAATTTGGTCAACGGAAAGAGACGCTTACGGATCCAAGTAAAGGGAAACATACTTGCAATAAAAAGTATCCATCAGAGAATGCTGGCAACTTAGAATGCTCTTGGAGGTGTTATGGGAAAATGCTAAAAGGAGAAGCTACATTTCAGGTTATTTCACTCAAGGATACCCACACTTGTGTTCGTAGTTTCCATTATGGTACGCTAGTAAATTACAAATGGATAGGAAAGCAATTTGGAGATAAGAAATATCACTATTAACAATATAGCTGAACTAGTCTTAAGGAAATACAAATGCCATGTTAGTCGAACCCAGTGTAAGAATGCTAAGGCTTTTGCATTAAATGAAAGGGATCCTACTATCCAGGATCACTATGGGTTACTAAGATCATATGCAAAGGCTTTATTGGAGTCAAATCCTGGTAGTACAGTCAAAGTAGGTGTGACGGTCAATCCTGATGAGAAGACGTATTTTGACAGATTTTACGTATGTTTTAGTGGTTTGAAAGAAGGTTGAAAATTAGGATGTCGCAGGATAATTGCGTTAGATGGGTGTTTTCTTAAGAAACCAAACCAAGGGGAGATATTAACAGCAGTTGGTCGAGACGGGAATGACCACATATTTCTGATGGCATGGGGTGTCGTGACAGTGGAGATTAAAGACAATTGGAGCTGGTTTTTACAGTTATTGGGTGAGGATTTGGAGATTCCTTTTGGTCAAGATTTGACACTCATGTCTGACCAACACAAGGTATCACTTAACACAAAATTTACTTACATTTAAATGACAGTATAATAACTTCCTTTTATAGTAACAAATGTATTCTTTACTATTATCATAGGGGTTGATTGAAGCAGTAAAAGATGTCTTGCAGAGCATCGTCAATGTGCTCGGTATATATACGAAGGATTTCAGAAACAATTCCGTGGAGAGGAATTTAGACTGGTATTTTGGGGAGCATCAAAAGCATCATATCCACCACAACATACCAAAGTTATGGAAGAGATAAAAAGAGCTAATCCAAAAGCACATGAATATTTGGTTAAAAAAACCTAACTCTTGGTCTAGAGCATTTTTCAAAGAAGGTGTATGCTGTGAAGCTGTAGAGAACGGCTTTAGCGAATGTTTTAATGCGGTTTTGGCTTGTATTAGGCATAAACCGTTTATTACAATGTTAGAGTCAATGAGAGTACTAGTTATGGAGAGGCTGCACACAATGAGGAAAAGTGGACCGGTGATATTTGCACAAACATTCAGAAGGTGTTGGAACTTACTAAAGATCAACAAAGGTAAATTTCATTATCATTATTATAAATTAAAAATTATATACTAAATACGTATAAACCGTTTTAACTTGATATGTATTGATAGGTTTTGGCATGTAGTATCATGTGGTGGTAACCAATTTGATGTTAGGAAGGGCTCTCACGCATTCAAGGTCGATGAACCGAACAGAAAATGCTCGTGTCGAATGTGGCAGATTTCAGGTTTTCCTTGTGGCCATGCAATAGCTTGTATATTTAAATTGAATAAGAAGGTAGAGGAGTACGTTCCTGATTGTTTTAGGAAGGGCAGGTATATGTTAGCGTATAGTCAATACTTGCAACCTGTTGACGGCATTGAGTTTTGGCCAGATGTTAGTAACTATTCTAGGGTTTTAGGACCAATTCCTAAGTCAATGCCCGGTAGGCCTAAGAGAAAGAGGGTGAGGGCAAGCCATGAACCAAGTCTAGTACTAAGATAAGTAGGGCATGAGTTGTGATGACGTGTCATAATTGTAGTGAAGCTAGGCACAATAAAAAAGGATGTACAAAGGAAACAATAGCTCCAACCCCTAAAGAAAAAGGCAAAGCAGGTAGGCCTAGAAAGAAACAAAATATTCAGACGGAGTTGGTTGATGATCATGATATTCCTAGGTTTGTGCACACTAAAATTAATGAGTATGAAATGGGAGCAACAAATATGAGAGGGGTGTTTAGTGATGGTAGAGTCTTTTATCTTCCAAAGATGGTGAATAAGAGAGGTGGCCATGCTCAGAAGGGTGGTCACTTGAAGATGAGAGGTGGTAAGACTAAAAAGGTTAGACTAATTCCAGCAGAGAGGCTAGGGAGGATGGGAACTTGGTTGGCAATGGATTCTGCTAGTTCTGATAGTATTGAGGATCAACATAATTTCAGTTCTTTTATGCCGGGCAGAACTAATTCACCAACAAATGATGAAAACATACCAGGTAAATATTTAGTAACATACATTTGTAAACTTTTTGTTTATTTCCTGTTAAAACAGTTAATATAGTTACACATGAATGTATGTGTTATTAGGTACCCAACAATCTCAAGTTGGTGGATCAGTTGTAGTTAGAAGCAATGTTGTGACAAGATCTAAGAAAACAACTGAAAGTGAAATTTTTGAAACAAGGACTGTAAGGGGTGGAAGAGGTATATCATTGAGAGGTGGTAGGGGGACATCATAAAACAGGGGTGCAAGATCTACATCAATGGTGGGAGGTAGCAGGCATGTGCTAAGAATGTTGACAAGAGAAACAATATCAGCTGAAGCACAAGCTATGCAACAAGCTCCAAAAGGCCAAAATTTGCAACAACCAAGACAGAGACGTGCACCTCAAATTCTACCACCAAGAATGCCAAGTCAAAGAATTCTGCAGAAGAGATTGTCTGCACCAATTACTGGACCTGGTTCCAGTGTGGGCAATGAAATACTTCGTGACTAAATAGGAAATGTATTATTGCACATATTTTGGTTACTCTTGTACGTGCAGAAACAATCTAACTAGTAGGATCTTTATGTGTAATTATTATGCCCTATTTTGTCCATGGAAGGGCCTAGTTGATTAGGGAAAAAACTGACATAGTGCAGCAATTATTGCCACTATGAAGCTTTGTAAGATACGTATTGTAGTGCTGCATTTCTTGCCACTACTCAGCCCTATTTTGTGTATTTGAGGGCTATGCAGGATAATTAGGATCCATGTGTTCTGGTTTTAACAATGTAAGGTGCTTTTGCACAAACTATATGTTATGAAAGAACACATTTTGTTAATGTCATTCTAGTAATTTGGTCTGTTTTGTTTGACTTGATATTTTATATGCTGCAAGATTAACAGAAATGTTAATGTCATTCTAGTCATTTGGTCTATTTTGTTTGACTTGTTACTTTATATGCTGCAAGATTAACAGAAATGTTTAACAAAACATTAAACAACTAGAACCAATACATTGGGCATTACATAGGAAGTACCATTACAATACATAAGATTAGTGTTTTAGGGACACAACATAACTTAACAAAAACTAGATGACAAGTTCAACAACACAAATACTTAATACAATACTAGAACCACTACTTTCTACTGCAATCAACAACATTAGCACAATCATGAAACAGGTAGAACAAACCAAGAACATCTCATAGACTTTTCCCTTGACTTTTAACTCATTCAATTCTTTGCAAATGAACTCCATGGATGGTTCAGCAACAGGCTTTGTTGAAGTCACATTTTGAGCATCATCTTGGTGGGTAATGCTGTGAAGGTTGCACTCCAATATTTGGTTGTCCTTATACATCTTGTACATAAGGTCTTTTTAGTATTGTGATGGTAACTCATCATCAAGAAGTCCATACACCTCACATTTTTTTATCTTTATTCTATGCAAGTTGTAAAACAAAATGTCAATATCAATTAATGTCAAGAATTTATGGATACGATTTGAACTATGGAACTTACACGGACGGGACAAGCTTTGAATCTATGACCTGGATTTTCAAAAGTCCATGACACTTGTTCATAGATTGGGAACTTACAAATACAATGTGTCATTCGAGCTATTTCTTCTTTGGTATATCTCCTTCCATAATAACGACCTAAGGAACTTGATGAAGCCATTATAGTTAGCTAGTGATTTATATGAGATGGAATTGTAATTTTGTGTCAATTTTAATTTTGTCAAAAATTAGGTTTAGGGTTCATAGTATTGGCTGCAAACAAGAAGAGAAGAGGTAAAGTGAAATTTGGTTTTATTTGTGTGACTAATACACATGATTTACAATCTAAAAAAAAAAAAAAAAAAAAAAAAAAAAAAAAAAAAAAAACGTGGCATGAAACCTGCTGACTAGGACGGGAACCGGATGAGGGTAAAGTGTTGCACAATACAAGACAAAAAAGTCGAGTTTATGGGAGAGAAAAATATTATTTTTTGTACAGTACGCGGAAGTAATATTTGTAGCAAGTATGGTACATTATTAAAGATTTTCCCCCTTTTTAATATATATTTATCTAATTTGGCCATCAGGTTTCATGTTCATCATCATTCAATTAGTAATAAATATACGAAATATTTATAAACAATAAAAAGAAGTAAGTAGGTTTACCATAAAAATCCAGTTTAGTGACAAGACCAAGCTCCTCCAAAGAAGGAGAATGAGAAGAAGAAGAAAAGCCACGTGTCGCCAAGAGATTGGAAACAACACGCCTGCTGCTGCGAGCCAACAAAGAAGAAGCCATCAATTAGTACCTTTTTTTTTCAATTTGGGGGATTTGGCTTTTAGGGTTTCAATTCATTAATAAGGTAAAAATTAAAATAATTTTTTTAAATAAAGAAATAAAATTACATATAGAGTAATTAATCTTGTACTTTTACAGGATTAGTCCTTTGTGATAGCATTTTGTGTGATGGGTAAAATTTCTGTCACCTTAACACTTTTTCTTATAACACCAAAACCCAATATTTTAAAACCTAGTTTTTTAATTGACCCAGTCGAGTCACAAGTTAAACTGCCGGGTCGAACCAGTTCTATCCATATGCGTACTTTTCATAACATCTCTGATACGTAGGTATTTGTCCAATTTCAACCATACATTCAATTTAACCAATAAAAATGAGATTACGTGTTGTAGTTTTTAATTTCCATTTCTCTACAATACTAAAAAAAATGCAAAAACAATCAATTTTTAGTTCTAATTTACAACATATTTGTAGTTCTGGTGCATATAATGAGATGACCCAATGATTTTTTTAGAATCCTATGAACTTTTTAAATCTAGCAAATATAATACCAACATTAGTTTATAACTCTAATTTTTTGTTTTATCAAAATTCAAAACTTTTTAATTTAGTTATAAACTTTTCAAATCATGGTATGTTGGCCATACAAATTTAGAGGAAAGAAAATGTTTTTTTTTTCTTTTTCTTTTTTCTTTTTTTTTTAAAAAAAATCTAAAATAAAGAAAAAAAAATAACAAAAGTCATGAAAAGTATAGGGTGGGCTGGTCGGATGGCGCCATGGCTACCAGCCATGCGTACCAAACTCTCTAAGTATCAAGTCCCTTTTGTTCCCATTATTCGCTCTCTTCTACTAACTCTATCTGTTAACTTTATCTTCTTTTTATAGCATGATCGAATGGTATGATGTTGTACTAATAATACTAATTATCAGGGTTTAAGGTTTAGGGTTTAGGGTTAGGCTGTAAAGTAACTTTGCCAGGCCGATAACGGAGTCCCCCAGCATATAAGGTTCCAGATAAAGGCTGACTGGGCTTATAGTTATCATGTTAAATGTCAAGTGCCTTTTAAACGACCTTTGAGTCATGTTAGGATAAGGCAACATTTAATGTTTGCGTGGGAAATGCAAATAATCTTTTTGAAATGATTTGAATTAAGTCAAACAGCCGTTTATGCAACGTGTGAGAGTGTCCTTTTGACTTTACATGATATCAGCGTAAAATCAGTATTACGCGTGTCTCATAGGGCGTAAAGAATATGCGCGTGGCGTAGGCCTGTTGAGCCAATGGGCTGTTGCTAAGTGTAATCCATTAACCCTATTTTTCTCTTGTTTATAAATAGCGGTGGGAAGTTATGGCTTAACTTCTTTCTTTTTTCTAAAAGGATCTTTTCACTTTCTCTTGTTTTTTCGGCGTAGTTTTCCGTCTAAGTATGTCACACCCCCAAATTGGGTCACAACGGAATAGTAATCCGGGGGCATGACTTTCATGGATACAAAGTTACAGTCATATTGAAAGACCTACATGAGTCATTTTAGAAAAATACATCATTTGATTTAATAAGTCAACATAAGTTCAATACATAAATCATCAAGTTTCGTAGCGGAATAGTAAAAGAGTTTTGAAATAAACAACAATATCAAATGATGTAATAGTTGATGCAATGAAATCCTCGTGAATGAAGTCGCCAATGACGACTAGGGAAAAACGGACTCCATGCAGTGCATACCAAGATAAGCTAAACATTTGAGAAATACACGCTAAAAAGGTCAACATATTGTTGGTGAGTCCATAAGTTTAAATAAATAGTGATTAGGTACGAAACACAAGATTTCAGTACTTATGACAGTTAAATACAATGTCATGAAAAATAAATGAATATAATGCCCTAAGCTTATGACCCTGAAGCTCAACGTACTAGTATGCAATCAAGCATGTATAATAACTGCTCCCCATGTAAGTGTTTTCCAGACACTTGGAAATAATCCGAATGATATTTGTTCGTTTAACCGGTACTATTTTCAAGTTGCCGCGACCAACCTGGACGGGGGTGTCAACCCAATAGATCTATTCACAACATCTGCGCTTACAAGTAATTAATGGTTCATGTTATGTAGGGGACTTAAGTGACGTACTAGGTAACTTAGGCATTGTAACAGTTTTTAGTACTCGTGTCCGCATAAAACAAGCAGTGTATTCTCACCCCGACAATTTAGTACAACAATGTAAATAAGTAAAAATGGGACAATGGAAACTCACCTCAAGTAAGATAGTGATCTGATAATGAGTAAGTGAAGCAACGAAAGACAACGACTCTGAAAGGCGACCTAGTTAAGTGTGGTTTTAACTTAGTACAGTATTTTATGAATGTGAGAATGCAAATGAATGTTTTAAAATGTTATATCATGATGAGGCGAAAAATGAACCATTTTTAAGGGGTTATTTAAGCCCGGAATTGAATTTATTTAATCAAATATTGCCCTAAATCGTTCCTTTTGTGATTTTAGGTACTTTGGGAGTGAATTCCGGAAAAGGAACCATTTTGGGCGTTTTTGGAGCATAAAAGTGAAGAAAACGGCAAAGACTTAATTTTCCATGCTGGGAACAGTACCTGATGGCGTCAAGAAGGAAAATATGACGGCGTCAAGAGCAAAATGCATGACGACCTAGAGAAAACGTGACGGCGTCAGAAGTAGGGTGTCAAGAGTTATTTTGGTGACGGCCTGGAGCAGAATTAAACATGACGGCGTCAGACCCAGATCTAGGCAGTCCGAGAACTTTATTGGCGGCGAGATGACGGCGTCAGAAATTTACTCTTGACGCCGTCACCTCACAAAATCTATATATACTTTTCTATTTTTCATTCATGAAGAGAGGAACTTGTGTGGAGAATACTAGGGCCGAACCTAATAAACTCTAGGTCGTATGTAACAGTATTTTCAAGGGTTTTCACCCCATGAAACCTTTCATGTTCAATTAAGATAAGTCTTCTCTCAATTCATTCAATATGTCTATGTGTTGTTTGAATATATCTTATGCTTGTCTTGATTTTAACATGCTAGGCTAGATCTTTCATGTGTTTGCTTAGATGTAATAAAACCTAGATGTTAATTATAGGTTGATTGCTTGTTTATAGTTGTAATTAGGGGTGATCATCGGTCGGAAACCGGACCGGACCGGCCAAGACCGGACCGGACCGAAGACCGAGAACCGGAAAACCATAGACCGAGACCGGACCGAATATGGTCGGTCCGGTCTCGGTCCGGTCTCGGTCCGGTCGGTCTTCGGTCGGTCCGGTCCAATTAGGCAAGTTTTTTCGGGTTTTTGGTCGGTCCGGACCGGACCGGACCGGACCGACCGGACCGAGACCGAATTTGGCAAAAAGCTTAGACCGAGGACCGGACCGAATGTGGTCGGTCCGGTCCGGTCGGTCTCGGTCCGGTCGGTTTTGTCGGTCGGTCCGGTCCGGCCGGTCCGTTTGCTCAGCCCTAGTTGTAATGGATGAATGATTTCAATGTTAGGCTTAAGAAAACTGGCAGATCTCCATTGTGTAACTTGCTTGAACGTCTTAAGAAACATGAACCGATGTGTACTTGGTTTTTATGATTGTATTTAATGCATAAGTGAATTCTAGTGATCCCATGTTAGGAGCTTCTTAGCCGGCTCGACATGGGAGTGAAGTAGGAGCTTATAGGATTAGGGAAGTAAGTACGCCACCCCATGAATGGTATTAAGGAATACAATCCGTCATCCACGCAACTAGTTAATTTAGTTTATTTTCATTTTTATTATTTTATTTTGATTGCATCTTAGTAATTGGGTTAGTTGACTAGCAACTAATTCCGCCCACTCTCTCTAAAACCGAGATTTTTAATTGCTTTTCATAAAACATAAAAATTACAAAAAGAATCATCCCTCACCTCTAGACCTAGTTCTTAGGTTTTCTAATCCTAGCGACACTATTCCTGAGTTGAACGATCAATCCCCCGGTACTTGTCACTATACCATACTACAACGATCAGGTACACTGCCTGGTAGGGGTTGTAAGCTTCTCGAGATCCCTCGATAGGTAAAGCCTGGTGCAATTCCCACGCATCAAGTTTTTGGCGCCGCTGCCGGGGAATAGTTATTGTCTAGGTTAGGATTTCTTTTTATTAGGTTTACTTGCTAGATTCCTTTCTAGTAAGATTTTATTTTTATTTTTAGGTTCTATTTAGTCTATCTTATTTCTTCGTGTTTTTGTTCGTAATCTTTACCATCCGACATCATGGAAGGTAGTAACATCTTTGAACCCATAAACCCACCACAACAAGACCACCCATAAAACCCACCACTAGCTAACCAACCTCTTAGGCCCCGAATCCTAGGAGAGTATTCCCGACCTAGCCACCAAGGCTACCGAAACACCATTGAGCTCACCCAAGGAGCCAATGTGTCTCCCTTGCGATCCGACACCATCCGGTTGGTGCAAAGCGGATGTGCATTCCATGGACTTCGTTCCGAAGATCCAAATCAACATCTCAAGGACTTCCTTAAAATCGTAGATTCTATAGACCTTGATGTTACAACTAGAGAGACAACCCGATTACGCCTATTCCAATTCTCTCTACGTGATCAAGCTAGTCAATGGCTTGATCGTTTACCAGCGGGATCCATCACCTCATGGGATGATCTCACCACTCGTTTCCTTGCTCAATTTTTCCCACCGGGGAGAACTACCAAGCTTAGAAATGATATCTTGATGTTCCAACAACGTCAAGGTGAAACTCTATATGAAGCATGGACTCGTTTCAAGGACTTACTCCAAAAAGCCCCTCATCATGGCATAGACCTTTGGCTCCAATTCCAGATCTTCTATGACCATATCGATCTCTCCACAAGGCGAACCATTGACCAATCGGCCGGTGGCAAGCTACGTGATCTAAGTGCGGAAGAATCATGAGAACTCATAGAAGATCTTGCTCTCTATGACAACGAAAGTTGGAATGATTCCCGCGATTTGAACAAAACGGTCAAGGCAATATCTTTGCCTTCGAACAATTCTAGCACTCCCGACCGTAGGATCATGGAACTTGAGGATCAAGTCAAGTTTCTCATGAAATCTTACGAAGCTCCTAAGCCTTCAAGCTAAGTGAACAAAATCACTTCTTCATGCGAATTATGTAGTGGTCCCCATGACACTCGTGATTGTGTGGAACTCCCCGGAACAGCTTTTGCGGACTACGCATCCTCGCGTACCGACGAAGCGGGAGATAAGTGGTACACTTTCAAACCCGAGCCAAACCCTTATGGTGATTCCTACAACCCCGCTTGAAAAAATCACCAAACCTTAGGTGGAAACAAAACCAAACCAATTCTTCCAATCCGCCTAATCGTTACAAACCAAACGGTCCACCCTCCAACCGTACTTTCAACAACAATCCTTCTAACAACTATGGTAGTACCAACAATCTTGAAGGATTGATGTCCAAGTTTATGGCATCTCAAGAAGCTCGCATAGCTAGGTTTGAAACCGAATTCAACCAACAACAAACGGAGATGACCAATAAGATTGACAACTTGTTGAAAGCCCTCAACAACCAAGCGTTAACTACACCTAGGAAGGACACTAGGGACGTCAATAGCGGAATCCAAACTAAGGACCCCCCGTCATCCAAACACGTCCACTTTGTCAATGTTGTCACCGTTAAACCAATTGATAAAAATATAGAAGAAAGTGACAAGGATGAAGTTTGAGTAGAAACCGAGACTAGGGATGGAATTAGGGAAGTTGAGGTTAATAAGGGAGAAAATTTAGAGGAAGTCGAGACTGTAGAAGAGTACTTTGATAAGTTGCCCACCAAGGAAGAACGGAATATCACAAGGATTTATTCGATGATCCCGAGACACCATATATCCTTGGCTCACCCCATATCAAAATGGGAGACCCCTCTAACATTAACATACCATGCAACATTGGGCATATGCATATATGGAAAGCTTATATCGATCCTAGATCTCCTATAAACATCATAACTAGGACTTATTATAATTGGGTAATGAAGAAACAACTTGGTTATAGGATGATGCCCAATAAGAATTTGATAAGTAATTTTGTAGGTAGAGTGAAGGGATTGCATGTGATTGTCGGAAATTTCACTTATGAGATCGATTTTATGATAGTAGAGGATACTCGTCCGGTGATAGATGCTTGCCTAAGTCAAGTAGTGTTCTGAAAACCATTCGTTGAGGCCACTAAGATAAGTTATGATCCGACTTTAGGGATAGTAAGGTTCAAGGAAGAGAATGATGAGATTGCCTACCAAATGCCCTATAAGATTGAGCAGTACCGCCTCCTGCCAAACATAGATAAGGAACACAAACAAGAGGCATACTATAAGAATGATGAGGATAGACGTAGAGGAGTAGAGTATGTGAAGAATAGGATGCTTGGTTTCTACAAAGAATGCTTGCAACTAGGTCCGGAATACAAAACTGGTATAGGAGATGACCTAGAGAGTGAAACCAACGATGAGGTCACGTAGTAACCCATGACCTTGAGTCTAGCTACAAGACTCGTAAATAAAGAAAAGCGCTTCTTGGGAGGCAACCCATGATTTGTGTGATTTTTATTTCGTTTGATTGTTATTTGTTTCCGTATGCATGCTTTATTTTTATTGTTGGTAGATCATGTTTCAAAACTAAAATGGTGAAAATACTTTATTTTATTGTTTTGCTTTGTCTTAACTTCATCCAAAGGTATTTCGCAAAAGATAAGTGTAAGGGGAAACCCCAAATATGTTTTTAAGAAACAAACTTGATCATGATTCTCCACAATATTAAGTGAACATGTATATTCGTATTTGTTAGAGTCAAATGCTTGTATCGAGTCATAATGATGTTTTGCAGGATTTTCCAGGAAGTAGGACAAATTTTTTTCAGAAATTTTCCGGAAACTTAACATAAGAATTTCTGCAGGTCACTTCTGACGGCGTCAGGAATTAACTCCTAACGGCGTCACGTGTAAAATTCTGGAAATTTTACCAGTTTTGTTTTTCTAACGGAGTCTTAAAGTTTTTGTTGAATCTTTAGTTTTATAATCTCCAGGGAATCTGCAAACATCATTCCACAAGCATTATATCTTATTTTGTTTTCTAGGATTTGTTAGCATATATAGATTGCCGCCAATTTTACGCGAGGTTGCCTTGTTTGTTTTCTTAGGTTTAACAGGTTATATATGACAAGAAGATGATTAATATTTTGGAAGGGAAGCTTTGATTGTTCATTTTCTTGGAGGAAGATCTAACCTAGTCACCATATTATCCATACCGAGCGAATCAGGGGAATATTTGATTTCATTCTTTTTACATGTTTTACTTTTACATTCTTTACTTGAACATTGGGGACAATGTTCATCCTAAGTGTAAGGGGAGGGTAAAATGATGATACCTTACAGATACACTTTCGTTTGAGTTTGTTTGTTTGATGATAGGTGTGTAATAAAACTATGAGAAATACTTGTTAGTGTAATTTTAGCGCCAAATTTAAATTTTTTTACAACATTTAGGAGTGAAACTTTAGCCATAGCAAGCGTCTCATGGATAGGAGATTGTATGACTAGCACAAAACCGTACTATTCAGAAAAATTTTCCACCCATATATGCGAGGTTCGCCTTTAGATTTGATAGGAAAAGAATTTACTATTAGTGCTTATGAGTGTACCGGTAGCATTTAGATTCTAGAACTTGCGATAGTGATGCATCCCGAGACCGCTAGTGAGACTACATTCGTGTAGTAGGATTTACTACATGATAAGAGGCATTAGGATCACCCTTGTGTTAAACCCATATCATAATTACTTGACCATTTAAGTCATATTACTTGGCTAGTTAAGTCAACTAATTTTTCCCACACCTTAGCGTTGTACTCATTTTTAGTACACGAAACCCCTAGTACACCCCTCCGAGCCTATCTTTTCGTTTCTAACTTTAAGCATCTTACTTAAAGGAAAAATTTGTTACACCCCACTTAAATGTACACCCAAATCGCCTTAGCCTTCC
Organism: Artemisia argyi; assembly: GCA_030686995.1. Classification (NCBI taxonomy): domain Eukaryota; kingdom Viridiplantae; phylum Streptophyta; class Magnoliopsida; order Asterales; family Asteraceae; genus Artemisia; species Artemisia argyi. The sequence goes on along the minus strand of CM060709.1, from coordinate 146,401,133 downwards.
GTGTATGCACTCATCTTTAGTGCATTATTGTTTCATGTTTAAACCCTTAGTTAATTATCTAATTGATTACATGGTTGCTAAGTCGACTCATATCCTTGTACATATTGTTTTGGGACGATTGGGACTCATGGGTAAAGTACTTATTTTATGGAGTAATGGGGAAGAACATCAAATTATTACCCCAATATGTGCGTTTATCTTAAAAGTACTCCAAGTGTTTTGATTTTCTTAATTCGAGTCATTAGATTAGTTTGTTGTAAAGTATGTAAAAATTCAAGTGTAAGGGGAATGTTCATTCCCTATGATGTATTATTTTGGATGGTAGGGTAAGAATGTATGAAAAAAAAAATCGAAAAAAATTAAGAAAAAGAAAAGAAAATAAAAAACATATGGACTACCATCACGTTTCATTCTATGTTTATTTTATGTTTTTGTTATTTTTCATTTATTAGCTTAAGTGGAGTCTAGTCTTGCTTAGCAACGCCATATTGTACATGTAATTAACCAAGATTGTTAACTCGCCACTAGTAAAGATTGCCTATATCCAATAAAACCGTGTATTTCATATCCCTATACCTAACGTTACAACCCTTTAAAAAGACCTCTTTGATAGTTTATCCTAGGTGCTTAGGCCAAGTAGTGAAGGTTTGATGCTTTCCCAAGCCTATGGTAATCTATTTTGCTATGACAGGTAGTGAGAGATGATTTCCATTTTCATATTGGGATATTACTTTATTACACCCGAGAGATGTGAGTATCTAAACACTATTTGTGAGGTACTAGTGTATGACCTCCGTGCTTATCTTTGGTCTTTAGTGGAACGATTATTTGTTGTAATTACTTTTATATTAGTGTTAAATGACCCCTAACTTGTATTTTGATGAGAATAAAAACGCATTTGCTTGAGGACAAGCAAATATCAAGTGTAAGGGTATATGATGAGGTGAAAAATGAACCATTTTTAGGAGGTCATTTAAGCCCGGAATTGAATTTATTTAATCAAATATTGCCCTAAATCGTTCCTTTTGTGATTTTAGGTACTTTGGGAGTGAATTCTGGAAAAGGAAGCATTTTGGGCATTTTTGGAGCATAAAAGTGAAGAAAACGGCAAAGACTTAATTTTCCATGCTGGGAACAGTACTTGACGGCGTCAAGAAGGAAATATGACGGCGTCAAGAGCAAAATGCATGACGACCCAGAGAAAACGTGACAGCGTCAGAAGTAGGGCATCAAGAGTTATTTTGGTGACGGCCTGGAGCAGAATTAAACAAGACGACGTTTGATTTGCGTTTTGTTAGTACAAGTTTTAAAATTTATAAACATGAATTATCCGATTATTATCTAGCACATACGAGCAAGTATACTCGTCCGGTGTAATAAAGGTGGGTAAGTCAAGATCGTCCCAAGGGATTTGGTAGTTTTAGTAATTAGAAAAACGTTTGATAAATAAGGGTTGTCAATCCAAATTTATATAAAATCTTAATTAAAAGAAACTCAATAAAAACTAAACATATACTTATATATAATTCCTTGATTGGTAAATAGGAGTATCGTAACAATTTGAGTACGAAGTTTGGTGTAAAACTTGTTATGATGCGCAACTAAAAATGAGTAGTTATACAATTCATGATGTATGTCATGTTTTCACTACTACTAATAATTCTATCACCTAAATGACTCCTTTCGGACATATCAAATTAGTATGACAATCCTATAAATACATGGTTGTTTAGAAAATCAATTCTTTTCTTATGAATTCCTACGAATCCTTTCGGTCCTTTTTTTTTTCGTGATGAAATCGTTTCAAATCTATTTTAACAAGTAAATAAGATGGTTATCAAGCATCCTATTCGATACTAATTTGGTGTATTAATATTTTGGAATAAAAACAAGTTGAAAATCCTTTCGAATCTATTTTTCAAGAAATTGTTTTTACCGACAAATTAAGCAAGAAAAGATGTTATATCAACAAACTCATAAAAATAAATATGTTTTCATGCATCACCTTTGTCATAAGATAATACTCCATTTATCAATCACATCATATACACAAGTATATCACAAATTACTCCATAGCAATCATTAAATAAGAAAACTTTCATAAAACTTAAAGTAACAATTGTTCATTAAAAGTATCAAGGTGTACCTAGTCTTGAAATTACAATGAGAAAACTTGTGTAACTATAGCAACCACACTCCTCCAATTGCTCACCAATGTAAGTAAACAACTCTACACTCGAACCAATGCTTGAGACTTTAACTCAACATGTTCCGGACGTTTTTACAACACTTAGTAAACTTTCAGGTAATATAAGATAAGCTAACAAGATTTGGTGTAATACTAAGTTAGATAATGGTGGTACAAGTATCTCTAAGTCCTAAGTGCTCATTATATAGCTTAATGACACTTATGCTTCAAGTAAAAACGTCCTCCACAGTAAATAAGCAACAATGATCAGCTACAAATGATTATGGGGAGTAAATTCGCCAATTAATGCAAAACTTGTAACTTCAGTCACCACCAACCGATCGGTTTCTCGCCATCCGATCGGATGGTCATTCTGTCACTTTCTAGCCGATCCGGTTGCGGGTTGCAACCGATCAGTTGGATTTCGTCTGATCATAATTTCATGTCTTTTCTTCGTCGTTTTACGTTGCATGCAATATTTTTCTTCCTGGCATGACTTTGTCCATTAGAACTTGATAATTTCGTATAGCAAACTTGTCTTTATCAAATCCTTTTGTTCATGCAACATTTCTTTCTTCTTTGATCCTCTCGAAACTCTCCAAAAATGCATGTCCACTCCAATTCTTTATCTTTCGTTCACTTTTCCCTGCTTTTGGCTATATTCGCATGTATAAACACTTTTCCATGATTAAGTAACAAATGTATACAAATATGACCAATTTCCACTCATAAATCAAACAATAACGCGACTAAAAATATGTTAATTTTGAGCGTTATCAAATCTCCCACACTTGAGCTTTGCTCGTCCTCGAGCAAGTCTTAATCAAAAGAAAATTGAATTCAATGGTAATAGTGCAAATATCTTATTTGAACTCAATCAAGTAAATAAAGAGCTTGATAACAATTCTAAGCACCTCACGAAAATAATTTGAAATTCACTCATCACTCAATATGTGAAATGATAAATAGATCACTCATTGCACAGTCATGATTAATGTTTCTTACCATAGGCTTGTACAAGTATCAAAACAATAGAATAATTCATCAAAGAGGTATTTTATTCGGGTTGTAATGTTTAGGCTAAGGGTTTTATAAACTTTCGTGCAAAATAATTACACTAAGTCAAAAAGGTAAGGATAATGCATGGGAATATTTATAAAATTGGTTTTAAAAGAAAAATAAAATCAAAGTCTAAGTCCCATAGTTGCTAATCTCAAATAATCCACAAACCCAAAAATGATAATAGTTACAATCTTTCTCCTCTTCGACTCCACATGTTGATACCTTGATTCACCATAAAATATTTTTCAAACTTAGCACATCGGCTAACAACATATCACATGACTTTCTTTATTCATAATAATATAACACATTGGCTATATTTGTCACCTTATAGTTGCGATGACTTATTTTTTTTTTTTTATTTTTTTTTTCTTTTATTTTTTTTTTAAGAAAACTCCTCCCCCACACTTCGCATAAGCATACACCACAAAAAATACAAATAAGAAGTATGCATCCTACGTCTTTGTTGGAATGGCACACACATGAATTGTGAAGTGTGGCTAACTAATAATCATCAAAAACTAACCAAGCAACCAAGCAACTCGCAATCCACCTTTTAGACTTTGACAAGGGTTAGGCTAAGGTTTAAAGTGTAAAATATTTTTGTATTTTTCTGGATTTAACAAAATGAAAAGGATGGCTCAAAGGGTGTAACTAAGGGTATCTAGCGCTAAAAATGAACGCTAACAAATGGGTTCCAAATACGAGGGTAACTAACCAATGTAGTTAGCAAAAATTATTTTGTAAACGGATGGCCATTTGGTTTTATTCCTAAGTTTGCCTCTTATCATATAAATATATCTTCATCATTCGAAAATGATTGTAACCGTAATGCATAACAAGTACAAGTTTTAGAATTAACACAACCACCGGCACACTCATCATGAAATATGTAAATAGTATAAGAAATACTATTCTCATAAAAAAAATTAATCCTCACAATTTAAAGTAATAAGGATATAAAATTGTGCTAGCAAATGTTATCAATTCCGAGACAAATTGCTCTTTAAAACTTGAATTTATTCTCCAAAAATATCATTATTATATACCATGAAATCAACCTTATTTTAACTAAAATATGAAGGGCGAGCTACTACTAGTTACTAAAGTTCACGACTCTAAATCAAAAATTTAAAAATCATGCAATTTTCGTATTTTCTTCCTTCCCCCACACTTAAGTTTTGCATTGTCCTCAATGTAATAAAAAATGACTTCAAAGTAAAGGAAATGGAAAATTTTAGAAAATACCGGAGTTAAATACGCAACATGCATATTTAATCATAATAAGCAAATGAGTTTACCGACTCCAAAAGTTGATCAACTATATGCTTTCGTAATAAAACTCCTGCAAGAAAACTGCAAAACATACGAAACAACCAAACAAACACAAACAAAAGCATATCTAAACCAAATAAATAGAAAATTACGTTACGTTATAAATCCTACAAGAAAATAGTTAAAGATAATAGAAGTAGAAATTGTTCGACACATAATTGTTTTTGAAAACCAACCATAATCATGTAACCAAGAGTCACCATCAATAACTCACATCCGAACGAACGAACTCGTCCTCGCTTTCCTCTTCATCCTCATCAATATCTTCTTCATCGTCCTCGTCTACCACTCGTCTCTTCTTCTTTCCAGCTCTTGATGACGAACCACCAACATCATAACTCGATCCTCCAGGATTAAAACTTGATCCACCCACATTGACACCTGAACTACCATACTCGGAAAGTCTACCATATGGAGGATATGGCTCGGGAAATGGTGAATAACCAGGATAAGGATAGGGGTATGGTCCAGGATATGGAGAATACGGTAAAGGGTATGGTGGAACATTTGGTGGGTTGTAGGGAGGTACCTCATAATTGGCATCTTGTGCCAAATGTTGGATCATAGGCATGGAATAATCATAGTTGTAATTATTCCTCATTTGCATCGAATCTCTCCAAACTTCCCTACACTCAATAGCATTTAATTCACGGTTCCAATCACCCCATCCTGAATCAAAACCACTTTGGGTACTACCCGGAAAACTCCCATTTGAGGTTGTGACGGCGCTCCCGCATAAGCTCCGGATTGTGCCCCCACACTTGGTTCGATCTAAGGTCCCAAAGTCTTGTTAATCCTATCCAATGCTTTCCCAAAACTAAAAGCATCCCAAAACTCACTCTCCAATCTCACTCTACACTTCCTAAACTCCCCATCATTAAAAAACCCAAGATTTTTAGCCAACATGGTCACATAATGACCTCCACAGATATCACTTTGTTTCTTAATCCCCGGTGCTCTCTTCGAAAGATACTCGGAAATGATCCATGCCACATTCCCATTCTTGTCTTCCTCCAACAACTTCATCACCCATAGGTCCGGTTGACTACACTTGTCTTGTCCACCACTCCTATGTATCAATCCCCAAGAAATCAACTTTTGTAAAACCTTCAACAATGGATTCCTAATCCTAGAAGCATTTCTCCTAAGACAAGTTGGATCACCAATTCTATTCCAATACTCATCAATACCCGTGTATTGATCATTACCTCTAGCTAAACTCACAAAATGTGGTCAAAACAACCTATGTTGAATCTCACTCTCCTCATACAAACCAAGTGCAACTGCAAATTTTGGCAAAGAAAAAGCATGTTCGCGACCACACAATCTAAACCAAACACAAACATCTCCAAGCACATCATTTACCTTTCTATCAAAATAGAATGTAGAAAAGAACTCCAAACACCATTCCTTGTAAACATCTTCACGAATACTAAAAGCTCTTTCTCATGAATAATCTTCAAATCTATCTCCGTCACCAGGATACACATAAACCATAGTCATCATACTCCTTAATTGATCTTCACATTCATACTCCTCAAGCAATTCCCAATCAATCAACCTAGGCTTAGCAATCTTCCTCTCTTGAAGTTTTGAAAGACGTTCCCTATACGCATTCTTCTCGTCTTTGTTTTGCACATGAGAAAACTTGACATTCTCATTCGACTCCGGTTTCAAACTGAAAGTAATCCTTTTTCGCTCGTTCCTTTTCAAATACTTATTAACAATCGGGTTTCATCCCAATCTTCCAACATTTCCCTGAAAAAAATCTCAAATTATGTTAGTATATAAGTATAAGAACTAATATCAATCAATTTAGAAACTAGAAAACACATTTTAAAAATTTGTCAAAAATTTTTCCGAGGCGACAAACCGATCGGTTTGAGGTCCAACCGAATCGGTTGCACTTTGGCACACTCCCAACCGATCGGTAGCAACTCGCAACCGAATCGGTTGGAGTTTTCTACAAACCAAATTCATTTCCAATTCATCCTAAACGTTTCCCAATCAATCCGAACTTCTTTCTATCTTGTAATCTCTCATTCTTGAGTACTTCTAAACATCCAAACTCTCCTAACAATCATTCCTAACATTTCCAATCATCAACCCAATGATTCTATAAAAACCAAGAACATCATCTACTAAAAATCTCTCAAATAGTATTCTAATCAACAATGCAATAACCTAACATCACTAATTATCAATCATATAACTTCTAGGATTCATCAATTGCAAATAAACTAGCTCCAAAGATTATACCCAATTCAATCCGAAAATTCAATCAATGAATTCTTACTCAAAACTTAACCAATTGATCTAATTCTTTTTGCAATACCTTCTCCTATCATCTAATCACTTATCCCCAAAATATTACATCTCAATTCGAACTAATTCAAAAATACCCAATTTGTGACCTAATTTCAATCATCCGAATTAAAACTTAATTGAACAGAATTAATGATATAACTTACTTGACTTGATGCCATTGATGATTAATTATCACTCCTGCAACCTTCTAACAACTTCTTATGGTCGAATTTTTAACCCCAATTTTTGGTGGATTGTGTGTATGTGTTTTTCTTAAGTTTTTGAAAATTTTGGTTTATATATTCAACTCCATCCGATCAGTTGTGAATCCATCCGTTCGGTTTGGTATGAAATTGATTTTTCAAAGTTTTTTTTTTCTCCACTACTAAACTTGACACAAGTGCTAGTAGTCCTTTCTTTTCAAAAACTTATAATCTTGTATTCCAACACACTTTGTCTACCAAAAATTTTGGTCAACTATTTCTACTTCTAAACTTAAAACTAAAACATAACTTAAACTCTAAAAACTAAAACTAAAACTAAATAAAAAGATAAATAGATAGATAAACAAATAGATAGTCTCATTCAAACTTGAAATGCATAAAACTTAAAAACATAAAATAAAATGCATGAAAAATAGAAAATACGAAACAAACAAACTAGCACAAGATGTGCTTTATTCTTGTGATCATTCTTCTTCATCCATAGAAATATTCATTCCTAAGAATGTCTTATCCACGATACTTGTTTGCCAACTTCCTAGTTTTCTTTTGAGTTTTGAAAGTTCTTGCAAAGTTCCTTCCACTAGGACATGTGATATCAAATTTGCAATGCCAATTACCATCTCCTTCTTCTCTTTTGTAAATGCTATGTCCTTCGGAACCCCATTCCAAATTCTTCAATTGGACCGGTAAAGATCCAAGAAAATCTGTCAACTTGTTAAACACAAAAATATTTTTAAATGGATTAAAGAAAGCCTCCATTGCTAGAGCTCTTTCCATTTCATCTTCAATATCAAAGAAACTAGGTGTGCATGGACCAAACTTTGGTCTACCATCTTCATCCCTTCCTACTTCAAAGCAACCAAGGTAATCCTCCTCTTGGTCCTCATCATTATCATCTCCATTACTACCCCCTCCAGGCTTTGGATAGTAAGTATTCTTAAGAACTCCATCATCAATTGTCATGGTACCTTTTCCCATATCTATTATAGCTCCACAAGTTCTTAAAAATGGTATACCTAACAACAAAGGTAGTTCCTTATCAACCGCAACATCTAACACAAGAAAATCCGCCAAGAATGCTTGATAACCAATTTGAACTCTCACATTTCTTACTTCTCCCATTGCTTTTGCCTTAGAATTATCCGCCATAGTGAGTTTAGAATTGTTAGGTGTAGGGTCTCTTAATCCTAACTTATGATACAATGGATAAGGCATAATACTCACACTAGAACCCGTATCGGCTAATGCATATAAAGGAGTTGTCCCATTAATTTTAACCGGTAAAACAAAATTTCCGGGGTCATTCATTTTCTTTGGAAGCCCATTCTCTATTATCCTTCTCTCCTCTACTTCATCAAAACTATTATCCTCCAATTTATACTTTGCCAACATAACTCAATCTAGCTTCTTCCTATACTCCATATAATTCCTCAACACTTCAATGACCGGTTTGTTTTCCATCAATTCACTAATCTTTGCTTCAAGATTCTCCAAAATGGCTTGTTTTTGCTCTTTGGTTAAAGGTTTGGTACTTTTTGGTGAACTAGGTGGTGTTTTGGATGATGATGATGATGATGATGATGATGATTTGTTTTCTTTTTGGGTGGAGGGTTGGGTTAATTTGTTCAATGGTGTTTTGTTTCGGTTAGCTTTACCCATCTTACAAACTTCATCCGTTCATTCCTTCAACATTTCCATTCCTTCACAAACATCAACAAGCATATCATTCACACTCTTCCCTTCTTCCAAATCACTTATGTTAATTTTCAACTCCCCAAGTGCAAAATCCAAACTACACTTGGTATTCACTAAAAAATCTCTACCAAAAATCACTTCCGGTTCATCTTCATTAGTATACTCCAAAACAACAAAATCAACTTTAAAGATATGACCATGAATATTCACTCTAACTCCTTTCACTTCCTTCTTACCATAACTTCTATAATCAAGCCTAACAAAACCAAGTTTGTCAAGCATTTCTTCCGAAATGTAATTGTCTCCATATTCCATATTCAATTCCGCATCCCACGCTTTAACTCCTTCCACCGCACAAGGTGTTGAATACCTCATGTGTGGAGCATCATATTTCTTAGGTGGTGCTCTAGTGAAAACAACAACTTTCCTCTCCTTCTCCTTCTTTGGATAACACATTTCATGTGGCAAATAAGCAATATTATCACAAACAACTTCCTCTCCTTCCAAATCCAACTTTGCTTTTTCCAACAAACTTTCCAACTTTTCCAAGGAATCACCGGAAACCTTGAACATATCTTCCAAGTCTTTCAAATACGCAGAAATTTGGCTCAAACTCTCCATTTCAACTTAAGCACTTACTAACTATAACATAGCCATAAAAAAAATCCAAATCATTAGCATGAGGGTTAGTTATAATCAAATAAACTCTTAATATGAAATAAGAACAAGTAAATTAACTAAATAAAACACTAAGAATAGAAAATAAACTAAAAATTAAAAATATCAAAAATTTTACCGAGGTGCCCAACCGATCGGTTTCTAACCCAACCAAATCGGTTAGCACAAATTACCACCTCCAACCGATCGGTTGGAACCCGCAACCGAATCGGTTGGAGTTTTTACACTATTTTTTTTTAAATAAAACTAATAAAGCTTTTAATTATAAGATTAAAAACAATAAAAGCATTAATTAAGACGTCTTTAACAATTACTAAATCATTAATTGAAATTAAAACTTATAAAACATAAAAATGACTAATAATTGCAACTTAAAATTATTAAAAACTAACATTAACTATATAATTATTAAAACTAATTAACTAAAAACAGAAAAGTAAGAATTAATTACTAAAAGGAGAATCCAATAAATTTTACCGTGACCACCAACCGATCGGTTGGTTACCCAGCCGATTCGGTTGGTCAAAAAACCATTTTTTTTTTTTACTTTTACTTTAAAAACTAATTTCAAACAAATTAATTACTAAAAAACTAAGAAAATTAATCAAATCCCCGGCAACGGCGCCAAAAACTTGATGTGCGTTTTGTTAGTACAAGTTTTAAAATTTGTAAACACGAATTATCCGATTATTATCTAGCACATACGAGCAAGTATACTCGTCCGGTGTAATAAAGGTGGGTAAGTCGAGATCGTCCCAAGGGATTTGGTAGTTTTAGTAATTAGAAAAACGTTTGATAAATAAGGGTTGTCAATCCAAATTTACATAAAATCTTAATTTAAAAGAACTCAATAAAAACTAAACATATACTTATGTATAATTCCTTGATTGATAAATAGGAGTATCGTAACAATTTGAGTACGAAGTTTGGTGTAAAACTTGTTATGATGCGTAACTAAAAATGAGTAGTTATACAATTCATGATGTATGTCATGTTTTCACTACTACTAAGAATTCTATCACCTAAATGACTCCTTTCGGACATATCAAATTAGTATGACAATCCTATAAACACATGGTTGTTTAGAAAATCAATTCTTTTCTTAAGAATTCCTACGAATCCTTTCGGTCCTTTTTTCGTGATGAAATCGTTTCAAATCTATTTTAACAAGTAAATAAGATGGTTGTCAAGCATCCTATTCCATACTAATTTGGTGTATTAATATTTTGGAATAAAAACAAGTTGAAAATCCTTTCGGACCTATTTTTCAAGAAATTGTTTTTACCGACAAATTAAGCAAGAAAAGATGTTATATCAACAAACTCATAAAAATAGATATGTTTTCATGCATCACCTTTTTCATAAGATAATACTCCATTTACCAATCACATCATATACACAAGTATATCACAAATTACTCCATAGCAATCATAATAAAACACAAGTAAATAAGAAAACTTTCATAAAACTTAAAGTAACAATTGTTCATTATAAGTATCAAGGTGTACCTAGTCTTGAAATTACAATGAGAAAACTTGTGGAACTATAGTAACCACACTCCTCCAATTGCTCACCAATATAAGTAAACAACTCCACACTCGAACCAATGCTTGAGACTTTAACTCAACACGTTCCGGACGTTTTTACAACACTTAGTAAACTTTCAGGCAATATAAGATAAGCTAACAAGATTTGGTGTAATACTAAGTTAGATAATGGTGGTACAAGTATCTCTAAGTCCTAAGTGCTCATTATATAGCTTAATGACACTTATGCTTCAAGTAAAAACGTCCCTCCACAGTAAATAAGCAACAATGATCAGCCACAAATGATTATGGGGAGTAAATTCGCCAATTAATGCAAAACTTGTAACTTCAGTCACCACCAACCGATCGGTTTCTCGCCATCCCATCGGATGGTCATTCTGTCACTTTTCCAGCCGATCCGGTTGCGGGTTGCAACCGATCGGTTGGATTTCGTCTGATCATAATTTCATGTCTTTTCTTCGTCGTTTTACGTTGCATGCAATATTTTTCTTCGTGGCATGACTTTGTCCATTAGAACTTGATATTTCCTTGATAATTTCGTATAGCAAACTTGTCTTTATCAAATCCTTTTGTTCATGCAACGTTTCTTTCTTCTTTGATCCTCTCGAAACTCTCCAAAAATGCATGTCCACTCCAATTCTTCATCTTTTGTTCAATTTTCCCTACTTTTGGCTATATTTGCATGTACAAACACTTTTCCACGATTAAGTAACAAATGTATACAAATATGACCAATTTCCACTCATAAATCAAACAATAACGCGACTAAAAATATGTTAATTTTGAGCGTTATCAGCGTCAGACCCAGATCTAGGCAGTCCGAGAACTTTATTGGCGGCAAGATGACGGCGTCAGAAATTTACTCTTGATGCCGTCACCTCACAGAATATATATATATATATATATATATATATATATATATATATATATATATATATATATATATATATATATATATATATATATATATATATATATATATATATATATATATATATATATATATATATATATATATATATATATATATATACTTTTCTATTTTTCATTCATGAAAAGAGGAACTTGTGTGAAGAATACTAGGGCCAAACCTAATAAACCCTAGGTCGTTTGTAACAGTATTTTCAAGGGTTTGCGGAACAACACTTGGGATTGAAATGACAAGTATGGTATACTCCTCACTAAACCCAAAATAAGTTTGAGTGACAACTAAGATCCAACTGAGCTATCTCAGGAATTGTGTTGTTCTTTGGAGAGAGTAAAGATTTGGTTTGTGAATGTCTAAGCATTAAGTGCACAAATGTAATCTTTACCTCTCCCACTTATTCTCTATTTATACACAAGTATGCACCACTAAATTACCCAAGGGACACAAGACATCTTGGGATAAAATCTTGATAGATTTTATTCTCTGGCAAAGCTTCCTTCACTGAGTTAAGGCCCAAAAGGAGCTTTCTGATGGCAGACTGGATTTAGCCATTTAAGGAAACTTTGACTTTAAAGTGATAAAGCACTTTTGTGAATCTGTTCAAACTTTCCCGCCTAGTCCCGCCTATTCTTCAGTCTTGGTATCTTCAGTCTTTGTTCACTCAGTGTTCTTAGATGGTGAGGAGTCATGGGACTCAGTGAGATATTGTCATCCCTCACTGAGTCCATCATCTTCTTCTTTGGCTCAGGTATCATTCACTGAGAACCGCCTCACTGAATGGTGAACCTTTCTTGATAGATTCGCCCTGAGCAACTTGAGGATGACTCACTGAACGGCTATGCATTCAGTGACTTGTTAATGTTCTCGGTTATCAAACACTTAGGATATTTTATGTTCAAATCCTCGATTAAGGAGTTTGGGTTTTAACAGACCCAACAGTTTTTAAGGTGTGATTCAAAGCGGCAAAAAATATTTATAGAGTTGTTAATATTAGTTAGCTAATAGGCTTAAAACTCAGTTATGAATTTACTAATCCCGAATTAATACTTGTAAATAAGCTTAAGTCCAATAAATCTCTTTAAAAAAATAAAAAAATAAAATATTAAAAGCTTCAAAAAAAGTGTCACGCCTTGCGTTATCACGCTTTATTGCAAGCTACGACTAAAGACGACGCCTTGGCCTGTTTCGTAACGTGGAGGCCACGCCTCGCGCTATGGCGCCGCTATAGCGCGCTATTTAGAACAATGATTGTTACAACATACTTTTAGTCAACTATTTAATGTATTACTTACTAGAGGCATCAATTTAAGTTTGAATATGACCATCTACATATTTTTCCCGAGTTCTTTAATTTATTGAAAGCATGCAAATCTAAGAAACAAAAAAGCTTGTTATGATACTTTATCTTGAAACAAAAGTATGACCCGGTCGGGTTAATCGACCCGGGTCAACCAAAAACCACCAGTTCAATCCGTTTCTTAAACAAGCATAAAAACGGTCACATCCGGCCCGGTCTCCCATCCGGTTCCCGGTTCAATCAGTTGAAAACCAGCCGGGTTGACCCGGGTTTTAAAACATTGGTTCGAGAGTTCTTGAAGAACAATGAGTGATATTACTTCCCCATATGTTATCCCTAATTATGCTACTTTTGTGATGTTACTACCCCAAATCCTAAACTTAGGACAAGATTCACGAATGCGGAATATCATTCAGAAGCGTGGATTACATGATTTATCGTCTCTTATCAATTCTTGAAAAAATCTCAAGGTATAACGTTAGGTTTGGGTGTGGTACTATATTTTCTGACCTATGCTGGTTTGGCATTAGTTGCCCCACTTTGTACTTGAATGTGAAAACTTTACTAAGTTTGCATTAAGGAATCTAAGAGAACTTTGTTAATCTTAAATTAAAAGAGTTTATTAGTTGAGGAACTATCGAGTTGGAAGTATGATTTTTAGCAGCTTGACAGTCCTTTTCTTTGAGAATGTCTGTCTTTGATGAGATTTGGTGTTCTGTAGAATACAGGCATAGATCTTTAATGTCTGATTTGATCCATTATACTATCTCGAATTTAGCTATATCATTTACTCCAATGTGGCAATGTTTGTAAAGTGTCCATCTTCTTACATGTGCTTCGGATCAGAGTAACCAATCAGTGCGAGTGACAATAAGATCATAGGAATTGTCACAGTAGAAAAGGAAAATGGCGTGCAGAGAAGTTAAAATAGAACAACTTTACGTCAATGCACGTAAGGTCTATCGTCCCTGCACTATTGTTAATGAATAATGATTAACTTATGTCAAAGACGGGTAAGCTTAGTGGTATCCTCATACAAAAAAGTTACACTGTGTTCTTGAGTTTTTTTTAATAAAGAATGTAAAAATGTGACATGTTATTATTGTCTCATTATTACCCATTTTGAATTGTAGGTTACAATACTTAAATATAATCAAATAATTTCATTATTATGGTATGATGAATGGCATAATTGTACATTAAGTCTTGACCATTTCATTTGTTAGTATTGATGGAGATACTAACCCTTAAGTCTATATATACAACTAGTCCTCTTCCTACCCAAAACACACAAAAAGGTAGAATCATTAGCTATCCATCAAGCTCTCTACAATCAAGTGGGTCAAGGGAGAGAAACTAGTTGTGATAAAAGTGTTTTTTGCATCATGTCGACATCCGCTACGGCTTCCGGTATGTTGTACTCGTTCATCTTATCTATGTGGTTATTATCGTATTCTAAGATCATTGTGGCATAATAGATTAATGTGTTCATCATGAATATTTGATGCTAATGTTTACACATATAATTGCTTACAAAGAAAAGTAAAGTGATGAGAAGTAAACATTTCAACCTTCTTTTATGATGAAACACTTTACTTTCAAAATCAACCAAATTACACAATTTTCAATCCTTTTCCTTTTCTTTTCCTCCTCAAGTGAAACTCAAGAACACAACTTTTTCTATTTCTTTTCATTTCTTTTTTTTTCTTCCTTAATCGAGACTCGAGAACACGGCATTAATCTCGACAGATGAAATGAGGTTTGATCAAATATTATATTTTTTCGGTTAGCATATTAGTCTTATTGGGCCTATTGTTTGGGCTAGTATTTTCAGCCATCTCTTGGGTTACATCTAGACTACCATTTTTGATTTTTTAAGGCAAGAAACTAAGAAGCCATGACCCATGTTCTTTTTTGCTGAAAGAATGTAACAACTAACAAGTAATGTTAACATTACGTGTTGGCTAAATTTACTCGAAAACAATATGATATTCCATCTTCAAACACCTTTAGAACTGATTATCTACAGCATGTAGTCTAATATGAAGTAAAAAACTAACGCCAAAAACAAATAAACATTTTGAATGAACAACCTCATAAAACACACAGAAAAAACTAAAAGATGAACATGTTGAGTTAATAATAACATTAAAGACATATTGATTGACACATTAAATGTGAGCATGGCATGTTCATTGCATCATCGTAGCTAAAATGTCGCTATTGCATGTGGCTTCAGATTCAAGCCCAAGGACAATTTAGTCTTTCCACCTCAAAAAAGTGTGGGAAAGCCGTGTATGTTACAACTTTCACGTTGTCGTATTTTGTTGCTAACTGACTTTAACCCCTCATAAAACATTTAAATAATATTTGACTTAGTCCACTTTTAAAGCTAACTCATTTCCAACAAATCACAACCCGACACGTGGCAAATATCCACTTTGGGACCAGATGATACCTTTCTTCTTGGTCACTTTCATTTCTTCATATATCAACTCTCAACTAACCTGAATTCTACAAGAAAAAATATCTAGCTAAGAGGGTACATTTGGAAATTTGAAAATATGGGAAATGTACTGAGGTTGTTGTATAGTGAGTGTTGTTCTAAGCCAAATACCAATGATGGTGGTGGTGGTGGTGCTTGGGTGAATCAGCAGCAGCCATATGGTTATCAGGGTGGTGCTTGGGGGAATCAGCAGCAATCAAATGGTTATCAGGGTGGTGCTTGGGGGAATCAGCAGCAACCACAAGGTTATCAGGGTGGTGCTTGGGGGAATCAGCAGCAGCCATATGGTTATCAAGGTGGTGCTACGTTGTCTGCTGGTGTTTCGGCTATTGCTCGAGATATCCTTCACTTTGAAAAGACATCACAGGTACTATTATATTCAATTAAAACATCTTTAACTAGCATAATTCAGCTGACTCATATAGTATACGAGGGTGGGCGAGGTGTGCTGGACCTAGGATTTTCGGGAGGGTATTACACAATTTTTTTCTAGCATAATTACTAAAATTCGCACCATAAAGAATTTTTTAGCCAAAACACGACACAATTTAAAGAAAATTATACTGCGTGACCTAAAATTGGGTGCAGCCCGTGCCACACCTGGCATCCATGTAGGTCCGCCCCTGCTCAAGTAGTCAAGTCTAAGGGCCTCAAAATTCATACCCCATTACATATTTGGGGCCTCAAAATTCCTTCCAACAAAATTGTTAACGTTGTACAATTTTGTGTTGTGAATATGTCATTATGTCTAAAAACTTGATAGATCATCATAATACTATGTTTTTGGTTTCAATAGTTGGTATAATATATTTTCTGACCATCGCCTTTAGTTATCATATAAGCTTTCGCATTGGGCCTCTGTTCGCTGAGCTACGACGTACACTAAATATATGTGTTAAATTTACTTAGTTTTGATATAATTATCATAATCTTGTTGTAGGTTCCTGAAGGTTTGAGTAAACATGTTGTTTCATCCAAGAATGCTCAGTCTAATTGGTAAGTTTTTTGACCCCTTTTGTTTATAAATTCCCATAAGAAAATTTGTATACAATTACTTTTGCAATGTTGTTTGGTTGGTTTTTGATAGTTGTTGCAAATGAGGAAATTGTAGGTATAGCAAACTTTCTGAGGCGTGGGCACAAGCAAAGCCTCAACCAATATCGCCTGAAGAGGTTTCTAGCCTTGTTGTTAACACGCTAAAGAGACACAAAAAGGCCGATGTCGAGGTACTATCTCACTCTTTGTATGTTTGTGTGAATAACTATCTATAAATAAGAGGGGACACATATTTGGGATATGTTTTATTGCTAACGGGTTAAATCTAAAAGTCGTAACGGAAAAGTCATCAGCAATTCATGAAACAGATAGAACTTCACTTGTTTTGAATCATCCTAATACTTGACTTGTTTTAAAACCGCTACTTAATCCCCGTTTTTGGCACCTATTGATACTAAAACTGTAAAAGAAAACATGCAACAAGATTCTGAATTCGGTGCTTTTGTGATCTTTGTGAAGGGTTTGTTATCATTTTATGGTCTCCCTCTATCTCAATCCACAGTTGAGACTTCAACGGGAACCGGCCACACTCAATCCACGGTTCATACCTCAAATGGAACCAGCCACACACAACACATTCCTGGTCTCAAGTACGAATTAAACACACTTCCTGTAAGAACTTCTAATTTGAATCCTCAACTTCTTATTGCAAATTTAGTTTTTAAAACGTGGTTTGAAATCTACTTGAATATACAAAGGTGGATGAAAAGGCTGTAGCAGATGGGGATACAGTTACGGTTTACGTTAGTACCTCAACTCCTAGGGAGGCAGCATGTGTTCCACAAGACGTACAAGCAGCTGCAGTGGAAAGAGCCAAAGCTCGTGCTCAGAGGAACTATACTAAGGCAGATGCGCTCCACAAGCAGATTACTGATGCAGGCTATCGGTATTATACCATTGTTTTAGAATTAATACCTATCAAAATATCTAATTGCATAATAACAAATATCAAATGATGCAGGATGCTAAATATCCAAAATGAGGAAATTCTAGCCCGGAAGTATCGAATTAGACTAAGGTAAACTACATAGTATAGAGTTTGTAAATTTGAGATATTAATGAAAAAACGAGTTGAATGGGCTGAACACGTCAAATGCACCAAAACTCCAAAAGTCAGCCAAACTGTATCAACATGCATAAAATCTCCTCAATCGGTTTGTTTTTTAAATTTATAAACCATCACTGTAACAATGTAGCTTTTAAAAAGTAAAAAACATTGATTATCTGTAAATTTCAAACTCAAGAAAAGAGAAGAGAGGGTTTGCAAGTTAGACCAACCTTACCCAATTAATAATTACCAGTTTTGACCCATTATCCGATCACCCAACCTGCTCTTGTAGTATATATCCCCACAGCCCCACTACGGGCTCTACCTATGAATTATGACTTATGATGTGTTTGTAACTATGGGACAGGGGAATAGACGCACCGGAAAGCGCAATGCCTTATGGGAAAGAGGCAAAGGAGGAACTGCTTAAGATGGTTGTGGGGAAGTCTTTGAGAGTTTTGATATTTGATCAAGATCGTTATGGCCGGTGTGTTGGTGATGTTTACTGCAATAATATCTTTGTCCAGGTAGATTATCTCATATACAGTAATCTTTGTGCAATTTTTATAGTCTAATGCATGCATGTGTCAATTCTAGCCCATCGCCCAAAGTGTATTTTAATTTTAATAAGCCTCCTAAATTATGTATCCCAAAATTTGATTGTTGTTGATGTAATGTGATTTTTGTAATCATATTTGACACAGTAACGATTATAATGAAATGCGTAGAACATGTTTTGGGCCAACCCGCTCCCACTAAAATGACCCATTTTAACATGATACCCGTCCCGCCCCACCCATTTTGCCACCTCTGTTAATATTACTGCAAGGGGAAGTGTACTCATATTTTTTTATGAATAACAAACAGGAACGGATGTTGAAGAAAGGACTAGTATGGCACTATGGTGCTTATGACAAACGACCCGAACTAGAAAAGGTAATATCACCTCTCCTTTTTCTGTTATGTGATTGTTAAATAATCTTCTGAAAATGATTGCATTGTTTGTAACAACAGTGGGAGAAAGATGCGAGAGCTAAGAGAGTCGGTCTGTGGGCTTCAGCGAATCCTGAAAAACCATGGGAATGGAGGAAGAATCGTCGTGACAACAGATAGTCTATAGCAAGGATGTAAGAATAATTTCTTAAATTCCATCCATTTATTAAGGAGCGCACTCATTTGTCTGTAACATTACGGCCTGTAGAAAACACTTGCAGATGTCCAAAACACATTATATTTATGTGTTTTTCAAACATTTTCACAACTTCAGTGAGACTTCACCGAGATACATTCTTCACCCCAAAACACAAATTTTACTATGTAATCAATTTATTGACTATCTGTAACAGTATATGCCAGAAGACACATTTCTTTTACTCTTTATTTGGAGTATGAACTATTTCAGTGCAGTTTACATTGCTGCATGGATACGATACGTTAGAAACTAATTGTATGAATTGTATCAATGGTATGAAGTATGAACTGAATGTAAAAGTACGTTTTTTGATATAAGCAACGGCTTTGTAAATTTTAAAACCGACTGTAGATTGTGTTCCATCATGAACAGTGACATCTTTGACAGCGGGCAAGGTGGACGACCGCCTACGGTCCCCAAGTTCTAAGGGCTCTAAAATCGTACTTAGTACTTATGTACACCAATATTAGTAAAGATATCAACTGAAAATGATGCTTTTATATCAAATTAATAACCAATGTTTGATTGAATGTTTTATTATTTGATCTCACTTTGTTTGCAAAAGGTTTTGGTGGTTCTAACTTTTGGGAGGGGTTTAAATTGTGGTTTAACAACTTTAAAGGTTGTCATATTACATTTAAGGGTCCAAAATGATTTTTTTTTTTTTTTTTTTTTTTTTTTAAATATGCAATTATGCACAACCAACAAAGTATAAAAATTTCACGTTTTTATGAGTATAAAAATTGAACTTTTTATTATCCTTTGAAGGTATAGCCAAAACATGTTTTAATGAGTTGTAAAAAAATTGTAATCTAAATCTTTAGTTTTAGAATGCATGTTTTATTATTTAATCACACTTATGTTTGCAAATAAGTGAGATCAAATTATAAAATATTCTAAAACTAAAGATTTTCATAGTCCATGTATTAAAACATTCCAGAATTTGTATGCTCTAAATATATTGGGCTGTACCGGACTACCGGGCATGTTATTTATCTTTAATCATGAGGAGGAGGTGTAAATAAGTTGAGCTATATTTTTCTGTCAAAACTCGAGTTCGGCTCGTATAAAATATTATAGCTTGAGCTTTGACTATTTCGAGCCATACCTTTTTCACTCAATGGTGACTCATTTTAAAAGCTCGGGAAAGATTCAGGCTCAACTTGTTACGGATACTAGACTCGAGTTCGGTATTAGTTTTGAGCTCATTTATACATATGAATACATAAAGTATATATACAATTATGTGTATACATAGTATGCATACTTATGCACACGTATATGTTTCTACTGCTCATTTAGCCGTACGGGGAGTTTTAGCAAGCTTTGGGTATGAAGCTTGGACTCGAACTCATTTATTAAATGTGTCCCAAAACTAAGTTTAAGTTCCGGTTCAGAATCGTTTCAAGCTTTTACCAAGTCGGTTTTGTGTAGTTCACGAGCAACTTGCTCATTTACAATGCTATGATTTGTGTTAGAAGCCAAATTTTAGAGCATCCATTATGATCGTTTATTAAAATGATAAAAAAAAAACATGATGATAAAAAAAAAATGAAGTTAATCATTTTGTTTATAGTTGGAACTTGTTTCGTACTTCTATAGTATAAAATGTCTAACATCTTAAACCTCTTAAAAATTTAATACATTTGAGTTAAAACTCCAAGACAGACTCTAAAATTATAGCTAACATTTAAATTTTGATATATCGCAAATGGTGCTACTAAACACACCAAAGTAAGGGTGAGCATTACCGACCGACCCCCGATTACCGGCCCGATTCCGACCACCCGACGGCCCGATTCCGATCCCGACTAGCAAACGGGTCGGGAGTCGGTTTGCTATTCCGGCAAACTCGGGAGTCGGGTCGGGACGGGTCGGGTCGGGACGGGCCAAAACCGAAGAAAGAACAAAGCGATACCGACATCCCGACCGAATCCCGACACCGACCGAACCGACCGACACACACCGACTGGCAATCGGGTCGGGACTCGGTTATGATTTTGCAGGTAATCGGGATCGGGATGAGTCGGGCTCGGGTCGGGACGGGTCGGTTCCGGCCCGATACTCACCCCTACACCAAAGTACTCCGTATTATTTTGGTCAATGCATTCATTACGTAATAAATAAACAAATCTGACTAAATGAACATACACTATAGGCACTCATTAAATACATAATAATTAATCTATGTGGCTTTTCTTAGTTTTTCTTAATCACGAGACGCATTGAAAACTGTTGGGGAAGTTCTTGTCAATTAAATGTATTTTACTACTAAAAAACTGTATAAGATGTTGTAAATACTATCTCCGTCCCTAAATAAATGTCCAGTTTGACTTTTCCGAGTCAAAATGGTTCAAGTTTGACCTTAACTATTTTTGTGGGTGTTATATAATATTTGACGCAAAATATATGAATGGATTAAGTTTTAAGTGTATTTTTCAATGGTATAATTTTTTTTTATCATTATTATATAACACAAAAAAAATATTTAAGCTCTAAGTTGAACCAGTTTAACTCTGAAAAGTCAAACTGGACATTTATTTAGGGACGGAAGGAGTAATTATTATACCCTTATGTATATTCAAATGTATCTTACTTAACCTTAAGGTTTTCATATATACTTAATAACCGTTTATCCTTACGTAATAAAAGATGACGATAATCAAATTATCTTCTTATATAGGCCACTTCTATATACTTTTGACGATTTTTTTTTTCTTTTTTTTTTTTTTTTAACTTTTTTGTGTCAATGTTGAAATTTGCATATGGAAAAATCACATGTGATTTTTTACTTTAAAATTACATGTGATTTTATGATTTTATGAAATCAAATGTGATTTGTGAAATCACACGTGATTCCTAACAAAAAATCACATATGATTTTTTCATCCAAATTATATCGAAATATAACAAAAATTCCCATCGCGATGGTTTATTTTTTTGTCACTTAATGATTTACCGTTTGTAAGACATTTTATTTTCAAAAAAAAAATGTGGAAAGTGATTATTGAGGAGAGTTATTTTACATACAAGTATATATTTGAAACGAGATGTTATAAAAAAAATTATGAGATCGTAAAATAAATATGGAAAGTGGATGGAAATGCCAAACACTGGTTTGGTTATTGCCTCAGCATATAAAAGATTTGTTATAAGTCTAACTCATTAAAGAAATGTCGAAGGCTGCACTACGAGTTTTCCGCTTTGGTCGAGTCCACCACAATCGAAACCACATGAGACAATTGTGATTGTTCATGTGAATGGTAACCATTATATTAAAGCGACACTACCCGAAGGTTGTCCACTACCGTTAACTTATCCACTTTGGATTACATATAAAAGTGGAAATACATCTGGATGGGAGGACACATATGTTAGTCGTTAAAATGTGTTTCTCGAATATTATTATCGTATTCCGAAAAATATTAACCTAACAAAATAATTATGTAACATTCTTTTTATTGTATTTTTAATTATTTATTTTTTTATATTGTATTTTGTAATTATTTATTTTCAATAAATATTGTATTGCTTGTTCACTTATAAACGTATATATGTATATAACAAGTGAAAAATATCAATATGACAAAAAAGGTAAAATATATATATATATATATATATATATATATATATATATATATAATAACTACAAAAGTAAATACAATAAATAAGAAAAAAGAAAAAAGAAAAAAAAAACTGTGATGAGTCAATGATGAGGTATAACTGCTTTATTCATTTGTAGAAGTTGTTGTTCTCATTTACGGTGGCTGAGTCTTAAAGTGAGTTTTGAAAAAAGTGTGGTTTTTTTATAACAAGTCAATGATGAGGTAATTATATTAGCGTATTTAGACTATCCCTTTCCATGCGTCTCGTGATTAAGAAAAAAGGAAAAGCCACATAGATTAATTATTATGTAATTAATGAGTTCCTATAGTGTATGTTCTTTTCAAGGCTGTCAAGTTCGCGATCCCGCGCATGATCATTTTTGTCTTTGCAAGATCGAGGTCGTAGGATCAGATCGCGATCCCAAAATACTACCAATTTGTCAAATTTTGTAAACAAATGATATACGAGTCAAACTGTTTTACATTTCTGCTCAACATCAAAGATAAATTCATACAATATCCTTTTGAAAATGACAAAGTTCAAATTTCAAACACCAAAGTAATTGTAAAACACAAAAAAGTCAAGTTTCAATCCTTACATTAACGATTTAGTGGAATAATTTTACATAACATAGGTCCTAAATGCCTCAAAACGTACGAGCCATCAACATAATTTCAAGAAAATAAACGTTTCATAAGTGGCATTCCAAAGCATACCCTTTGATTAGTTTAATCACAGTGAAGTAAAGTAAATTAAACTATTGAACACTTTTAGATTATAATCTATTTAGAAAAGTAGAAAATTATGTATAAACTATAATCTATTGAAAATGAAATAATAGTGGTTTACTCATTAGACATTAGTAAAACACACGTTTGTGTTTTTGGCCTAAGCAAGTGGGATAGACTTAAAAGATTAAAAAAAAAAAAAAAAAAAAAAAAAAAAAAAAAAAAAGTGAACTCAGATCGCATGTCGATATTACGATCTTACGTGCGATCATACGATCTTACTTACGATCCTACCTCCGATGCGATCCTACCACGATTCTACACGATTTTCACTGGTGTGCATGTAAGATCATACGATCTTACGATCTTACGTGCAAACTCGCGAGTTTGACAGCCTTGGTTCATTTAGTCAGATTTGTATAATCAATGCATTAAATACGTAATAAATAAACAAATCTGACTAAATTAAGCACTCATTAATTACGTAATATTTAATCTATGTGGCTTTTCCTTTTTTCTTAATCACGAGACGCATTGAAAACTGTTGGGGAAGTTCTTGTCAATTAAATGTATTTTACTACTAAAAAAATGTATAAGATGTTGTAAATAATTATTATGCCCTTATGTATATTCACATGTATCTTAATAAACCTTAAGGTTTTCATATATACTTAACAACCGTTTATCCTTACGTAATAAAAGATGACGATAATTAAATTATCTTCTTATATAGCCAACTTCTATATACTTTTGACGATTTTTTTTTTTAACTTTTTTATTTCAATGTTGAAATTTGCATATGGAAAAATAACATGTGATTTGTTACTTTAAAATTATATGTGATTTTATGAAATCAAATGTGATTTGTGAAATCACACGTGATTCCTAACATAAAAATCACATTTGATTTTTTCGTCCAAGTTATATCGAAAGATATCAAAAATTCCCATCGCGATGGTTTATTTTTTTGTCACTTAACGATTTACAGTTTGTAAGACATTTTATTTTCAAAAAAAAATGTGGAAAGTGATTATTGAGGAGAGTTATTTTACATACAAGTATATATTTGGAACGAGAGGTTATAAAAAAAATTATGAGATCGTAAAAAAATATGGAAAGTGGATGGAAATGCCAAACACTGGTTTGGTTATTGCCTCAGCATATAAAAGAGTTGTTATAAGTCTAACTCATTAAAGAAATGTCGGAGGCTGCACTACAAGTTTTCTGCTTTGGTCGAGTCCACCACAATCGAAACCACATGAGACAATTGTGATTATTCATGTGAATGGTAACCATTATATTGAAGCGACACTATGCGAAGGTTGTCCACTACCGTTAACTCATCCAATTTGGATTACATATAAAAGTGGAAACACATCTGGATGGGAGGACACATATGTTAGTCGTTAAAATGTATATCTCGAATATTATTATCGTATTTCAGAAAATATTAACCTAACAAAATAATTATGTAACATTCTTTATATTGTATTTTTAATTATTTATTTCTTTATATTGTATTTGTAATTATTTATTTTCAATAAATATTGTATTGCTTGTTCACTTATAAACGTATATATGTATATAACAAGTGAAAAATATCTATATGATAAAAAAGTATAAAAATAATAATAATAACTACAAAAGTAAATACAATAAATAAGAAAAAGTGTAGTATTGTGATGAGGTACAACTGCTTTATACATTTGTCGCAGTTGTTGTTCTCATGTATAGTTGCTAAGTCTTAAAGTGAGTTTTGAAAAAGCGTGGTATTTTTATAACAAGTCAATGATGAAGTAATTATATTGGTGTAGTTAGATTATCCTTTTTTAATGGGTTGTGTTGACCGGACAGGGGTCTAGTGCCACTAGCCTGCAAACCCTCCCTAGTGGGGCCCATCTAGTACTAGGGATGGCAACGGGTCGGGTTCGTGGCGGGTTTTAGTGTACCTGTAACCGTACCCGTACCCGTTTATAATATCCATACCCGTATCCGTCCCATTAACCGTCAGGTGCCCGATTAATATTATCCATCAGTTTTTCGGGTTTCCTCGCGGGTTTCGGTTATCCCCAATTGAATAATATATGGAAAAAATGACGGTATTAAGATTAAGTCACGCACTAAAATCCATCAAAAAAACAAAGGAGAACACCCTAATATATTCATTTTTTGTTAAAGTTAAAGAAAATGAATATCGTATCAAACGATTTAATGCTTTTGAATAATTCATGTACAAAATAAAATATATTATGTAATAGAGATATGTATATAAAAAATATAATAGAAGAAATTATATATATTGTATATATTTATATATTCTAGTAAAATATGATATCAATAAAGTGGATGTAGATTCGGGTAAACGGATACGGATACGGGTAATCGGGCGGGTATTACCAGAACCCGTACCCGGCTAAAAAATTATATCAATACCCAAACCCGCATCCAAACCCGCCAACCCGCCCCCAAACTCGACCCAACCGGTTCGGTTTTCGGTTTTTCCCGTCGGTTTCGGGTGCTTTTGCCATCCCTACCTAGTACAGGTTTTGTCTTCTTTTTTTTTTTTGTTCCAAGTCCTATATTTTTTTTTGTCTAAGTACAAAAGTGCAGTCTCATTCCTTTTTATTTTTTGTCTAAGCACAAAAGTGCACAACCACAACAAAGTTCAAACTGCAAACACAAACAAACACAACTGCAGGCTCGGATAATGGTTAAATTCGTCATCGCTAAAGTCCTATTTTTTTTGTCAAAGCACAAGTGCAGTAACCACAACAAAGTCCAAACTGCAAACACAAACAAACATCACACAAAGACAACACAAAACACAACTGCAAGCTCGGATGGAAATGTTAAATTCGTCATCGCCTTATAGGCTCAGATTTTTAGAAGGCTCGGATGTGAAGGTTTCGAAAGTGATAAAAATATCACTCCGCCATACGATTCAGTTTTAAAAACCATTCGTCATCGCCTCGGCTCAGATTCGTTTTTGTAAACCAATCATCATTGCCTAAACCCTACAAAATTTACAAGTTACGCAGCCAAACTACAGGATTCTCAAGTTCTCAAAAGTTCTCACATGCCAAACTGCAGGATTCTCAACCTCAATGTACATCACAAGCCAAATAGTAAGGATTCCACAAACTGCAGGATTCTCAAGGTACACCACAAGCCAAATAGTAAGGATTCCCAGGATTTAATCCTGGACTATAAACATAGGCACCATCACAAGTTACTAACCGCAAGTGTGAATCACAAACAACAACGAAGCAACCACAAAGCAAGTCTGAAAAACAAACAACAAAGCAACTCTAACTAACCAAGTCTGAATCACAAACAACAACGAAGCAACCACAAAGCAAGTCTGAATCACAAACAACAAAGCAACTCTCAAGTTGCTAACCACAAAGCAAGGCACCATCACAAGTTACTAACCACAAGTCTGAATCAGAAACAACAACGAAGCAACCACAAACAAGTGAAACACAAGAAGCAGTATCACAACAAGTGAAACACAAAGCTACTCCCAAAGAAGCAACCACAAGTCTGAATCACAAACAACAACGAAGCAACCACAAAGCAACTCTCAAAGAAGCAATATCACAACAAGTGAAACACAAGAAAGCCGCAAGTGAAAATGTCGAATTCACCATTTAACACACAAGAGGTAAGGCTCAGATTACATTTTATCATATTGGCTGCAACATCAAATGTTGCAAATTAAATTTGTTATTGCCTATCCATTTGGAAATGCCAAGCCAAAATGAAGCTTTTATTTTTTAAAAATCATCATCGTCGTATCTTGGTTTTTTCTAAAAAAAAACAAGTTTCAAATATGCTGAAAACAACAATCTGCTTAACAAGTATCATCAGAAACTGTTTAAACAAGCAATTTCATCACAAACTGCTTAAAATATAGAGGAGGGTGTGGCCACAAACAATTTTCATCACAACCCCGTAATCACATAAAACTTTTTATAGATCTAAACCATCACAGAAACATCACCATAAACCATCACAGAAACATCACATAATCACATAAAAAAAAGGGGCATGTTGACCACACCCTTACCAAACATCACCAACACTTACCCACCTTCAAACCATCACTAAAACCATCACATAATCACAAACTTTTTATAGATCTAAACTTTTTATCACATAATCACAAACTTTTTATAGATCTAAAATTTTTATCATCACGTATAATCACTTACCCACCATAACTACACAAAAACATCACCATAAACCATCACAGAAACATCACTGAAACACCATCACCATAACTTTTTATAGATCTAAAGTTTTTTATCACATAATCACATAAAAGATAGATATAAACTTTTTATCACATAATCACATAAAACTTTTTATAGATCTAAAATTTTTATCATCACATATAATCACTTACCCACCATAACTACAAAAAAAACATCACCGTGAACCATCACAGAAACATCACTGAAACACCATCGAGATGCTTTAGATCTAAAACCATCACAGAAACATCACCGTAAACCATCTCAAACATCACCAACACTTTCCCACCTTCAAACCATCACTAAAGGGTTGAGTTATCCACAGATATAACACAACCCTCACTAAAACCATCACAGATCTAACAAACTTTAGATCTGTTTAGTGAGAGAAAGAGGTGAGAGAGAAAGAGTTATGGCAGAGATGGGATGGGGTAGACAGATAAGCACGGGTGGGTGGAAAAGTGGGAATATTATGGGCGGTTTGGGTGGGTTTTTCTTTTTCTTTTTTTTTTTTTTAAGTTATACGGAAGTGTTTATAAAAAAAAAGTTTGTATATAAAAAAAAAGTTTGTATATAAAAAAAAGTTATTTGTAATAATTTTTTTTTTAAAATTGTACGTGGTATATATAAAAACAGTTTTGTTATAAAAAGTTTTTTTTTATTTGTATATAAAAAAAAAAAGTTTTGTAATATTTTTTTTTTTTTTTTTTTTTTTTTTTTTTGTTTTTTTTTTTTTTTTAAAAAGTATTGTAAAAAAAAAGTTATTTGTAAAAAATAAAAGTATTGTAGTAGTTTTGTAAAAAAAATTGTTAGTAGTAAAAAAAAAGGTAAATTCGTAATGTTTTTTCAGGGGTTCGGATCTCACGAGCAATTAACGGATTGGGTGCAAAGCATAGCTCGGGAACTCGGTTTTGTGATTGTTAAAAGAAAACTAAATCAGAATACGGTATTATGAACGAAATCAATTATGGGTGTACAAAGGGTGGGATTTATTCACCCGAAGGTACTGGAAAACGGAATACCAGTACCTGTAAAACCGATTGCCCATTCAAATTGGTGGCGAAATATCTTAAAAGAAGATCATATTGGATTTTGAAAGTGAAGGATGATAGTCATAATCATCCTATGTTAGAGTCGCTGCATGGTGTGCCATATGCAATGCGCTTAAATGATGATGAGTTCGAGTTGGTTAAAGAATTGACAGAGTATACCGTACAACCACGTAAAATACTCTCGACAATACAGGGTCGTAATCCGGATAACATGTCTAGCGTTAGAACTATATATAACGCACAAGTTAAGATCCGGAAAGCCAAAATGGGTAATCTAACTCCGATTCAAGTCCTTTACTCACACCTGCAGCAATCAGGGTACACATATTACGATAGGGTAAGTCCTAATAATGAGCTTGAGGAACTATTTTTTGTTCACCCTACGTCGTACGCTTTATGGTGTACGTTCCCTAAAATCATGCTAATAGACTCCACGTACAATACCACGCTGTTTAAATTGCCATTTTTGGAAATTGTCGGAGTAACATCAACAAATAAAACATTTTCGATGGCATTTAGTTTTTTAAACAGTGAAAAAGGGCCTAATTTTGAATGGGTATTGCAACGTGTAAAGATGGTGATAGACGAAAAATACTATCCATGTGTTATCGTCACCGACAGGGATTTAGCCTTGCTTGGGGCATGCAAAGCAGAATTCCCGCATGTTCACAAAGTACTATGTCGATGGCATATTTCCCAAAATATACTTCAGCATTGCAGAGGTAAATGTGGGTCGATAGAGGAGTACGAGTCCATCAAACACACATGGGATTGGATGGTTAAAGCTCAAACACGCGCCTTATTCGATCAACATTATCGACGACTACAACAAAAATTGGTCAACAAACCGGGTACTTAATTATTAATTCAGTGTTTTTATTATTTAACAAATATGCACCCGATTGACCTTGTATTAATTCATCGTTTTTTCAGATATTGCTCGGTATCTGGAAAACTGGCTGCGAGATTACAGGAACATGTTTGTCTCGTGTGTTACCGATGAATATCGCAGCTACGGCCAGACAACATCGTGTAGAGTAGAGGCTCAGCACGCGTTGTTGAAATTATATTTGGGCGGCGCACAGTCCAACTTAAACACGTTGTTGATTTCGATTGATAAGATTCTTATTTCTCAAAAGAGCGCGATACAAGAGAGTTTTAACAGAAGCAAAAATGAGAAAATAAATAAATGTGATATACCAATATTTTCAGAGTTGTGGTATAACTTTTCCAAATATGCTTTTACACTCATGCACAAAGAACTCCTTCAAACGAAGTTCGCCGCAGAAGATTGTAACCATCAGTTGCGATCAATTTTTGGACTGTCGTGCTTTTGTCAAATGATGGGGTATCGAATTCATGGTAAGTATATTAAAGTCAATTTTAATGAATGCTTTCACGAAATGGTTTTACATAAGTCACTTTTGATAAATGCAGGTGTGTCCATTCCATTGGAAAGCCTTGATATATTTTGGAGAACCCTGTCTGTACCGTGGCCCGTTGTCAGTAATCTTGTGTTTTATGATGATGATGATGATGATACAAGAGAGTTTGAAAATGACGTGCGACAATTCAAAAGTGTTTTTGGCAAAGCGACGTCGTTTGTCAAGAAGAATATGTTGCACAAGTTAAGAGGGATAAACCAACCTGAATCTGTGGACACACGTCAACCTGTTGTTCAGGAAAATACCCGTGGACGTCCGAGCGCTAAGGACAAAAAGTCCATGGCTACAAAAGTTCCGGACTTGAATGAAGTACCAATCGTAGATCACCGAAGAAGTACAAATGCAAGATCTACAAAAGTCCCGAACTTACGGCAAGAGCCTCCAAGACATAGTTCTTACAAGGGTGATAGTCTACACCACATATTATATGTTGGAGATACTGTGAGCAATGGTTTTGTTGAGGCAATTCCACGGTGTTACCGTCCATACGTAATAAGTATAATTAATGTCGGGGGTGATGGGAATTACGGGTTTCGGTGCGTTGCTCACATTATTTTTCAAAATGAACATAGGTGGGCCGAAGCCAGACATAGGTTGTTGCAAGAGTTAGATTACCATAGGAAAACTTACATAGATATGTGGGGACAACAAGACTTTCGCTTTCTTTGGAATACAATAGACTGGTTCAACGGAGGTGCACCTGACGGTCACTGGATGGTGATGCCAATGACGGGTCTGGTTATCGCTTCACTGATAAACCGACCGATTGTATTTATATCCGAGCGTGGTTGGAACACATGTTTTCCGCTTTTTTCGGGGCCAAACAACACACAAGGAATCGACCCCCTTGTGATTGCCCGTGTGGGGAAGAGCTCATGTGCTCACTACATTTTACCGACGCTAGACCCAACTTTTCCACTTCCGCGTAACCACCCACAATGGAGGTTTTACCGAGAGCCAATTGCAGAAGAATGGATAACTTTATATCAATATCGACTATTGCCGTAAATATTATACAGACAAAACATTGTAAATGATTATTGATTTATGTTGTAAATAATTATACCGACAAAACATTGTAAATAATTATTGATTTATGTTGTAAATAACTGTTTGTATTATATAGTAAATGATTAAATATTTATTTAAATTAGTAAATAACATTATTGATTGATTATGCAAATTCTTTTGTCAGGTGGGCCGAAGAAATCCTTTCTGGTGTCGATGTGATAGAGGATTTATTGTAGAACGGAAATCCTGGCAAGATGGTAGTCGTGGGCGACTGTTTTATGCATGTCATTTTTCAGTGGTAAATAATCATACGTTTGCTTAGTTATGTAAATAATTTGTTTGTTAAAAATACATTTCTTATTATTTTCTTAACATGTAACAGCCAGTTACAAAAGACTATGGGTGTCGATACTTCAAGTGGAAAGATGAATTTGAAGAAGAGTATTTTAATCAAGCCTCTTCTTCAACGCAGTGCTCAAACTGCGTTGCTAAAGATAATGGGAAAAAGTTGTTGAAGGCAAGAATAAAGATGTTGGAGATGGAGTTAGAATTGGTAAGGAATCATGAGGATCACGCTTGTCAGTCGGGTGCAAGGCTCCATGATCTTTTAACCGAAATGAATAATCTTCATATGTCGTAGATATTGTTGTTTTAAAATAATATGTTAACGTTGACATTTAATTTTATAATAATAGTTGTTGTTTTTAAATAATTTAAGTTTAGGTGTAAACACTGATCTTGTAGTAGTTTATAAATGCAAATGAGTCAACGTCATCTTTTTTTATAACGTCATATAGGCAATTATTAATTAAGTATACACAACACAAAAACATTACAAACATTAGTTTATCAATGCAAATGAGTCAACGTCATCTTTTTTTATAACGTCATATTTTTTTATAACGTTATATAAGCAATTATTAATTAAGTATGCACAACACAAAAACATTACAAACTTTACTAACATTACAAAAAATATACAAAACAAAAAATATTACAATTACAACTACAAAAATATTACAAACTAAAAAAAAAAAAAAAAACCTACAACTACAAGACAAAAAAATAACAACTACAACTACAAGACAAAAAAAATGTACTAAAAAGTACACCCTCATATTTAGGGAGGGTTTGGGTAAAATATAAAAAATGGTTTGGTCAACATGCCCCTTTTTAATGCGTCTCGTGATTAAAAAAAAAGGAAAAGTCACATAAATTAATTATTACGTAATTAATGAGTGCCCATAGTATATGTTCAAACTTCATTTAGTCAGATTTGTTTCGTCAATGCATTAATTACATAATAAATAAGCAAATCTGACTAAATTAACCTACACTATAGGCACTCATTAATTACGTAATAATTAATCTACATGGCTTTTCCTTTTTGAAAACTGTTGAGGAAGTTCTTGTCAATTAAATGTATTTTACTACTAAAAAAATGTATAAAATGTTGTAAATAATTATTATGCCCTTATTTATATTCACATGTATCTTACTAAGGGTCTGTTTGGTTAGACGTTATGGACTGATAAAAGAATGTAATCAACGATGTAATGGAATGAACACAGTAGTTGAATGAGTCATTAATGTTCCATTGACTTATTTGGTAGCAAAGTTGGAATGGAATATAACATTAACGTATGTTATTTGGTACAATGCAATGGACGTTGGAAAGGAATGAAATAAATGAAATATGGAAAAATGTGATTACATGTCGTAATAGAATGAGAAAAAACTAGGGGTGGCTATGTAATGAAATTAGTGGTTATAGACGTAATGGAATGAAACAGTGAATAAACCATTCCATTACAACATTCAAAACAAACAACTATTTTTCATTTCATTGTAATAACTAATTCCATTACAACTTCGATTCATGCATACCAAACGCTATGTAAACCTTTAGGTTTTCATATATACTTAATAACCATTTATCCTTACATAATAAAAGATGACGATAATTAAATTATCTTCTTATATAGGCCACTTCTATATACTTTTAACGATATATTTTTTATTTTTTATTTTTTTTATGTCAATGTTGAAATTTGCATATGGAAAAATCACATGTGATTTGTTACTTTAAAATTACATATGATTTTATAATTTTATGAAATCAAATGTGATTTGTGAAATTACACGTAATTTCTAACATAAAAATCACATGTGATTTTTTCGTCCAAATTATATCGAAAGATAACAAAAATTATCATCGCGATGGTTTATTTTTTTGTCACTTAACGATTTACCTTTTGTAAGACATTTTATTTAAAAAAAATGTGAAAAGTGATTATTGAGGAGTGTTATTTTACATACAAGTATATATTTGGAACGAGAGCTTATAAAAAAAATTATGAGATCGTAAAAAAATATGGAAAGTGGATGGAAATGCCAAACACTGGTTTGGTTATTGGCTCAGCATATAAAAAAGTTGTTATAAGTCTAATTCATTAAAGAAATGTCGGAGGCTGCATTACGAGTTTTTCACTTTGGTCGAGTCCACCACAATCGAAACCACATGAGACAATTGTGATTGTTCATGTGAATGGTAACCATTATATTAAAGTGACACTAAGCGAAGGTTGTCCACTACCGTTAACTCATCCACTTTGGATTACATATAAAAATAGAAATACATCTTGATGGAAGAACACATATTATAATGACAATTTCCATTTTTTTTAACGTTCTTTAATTTCGATTATTTTATTATTCAAAGTATGTAAAATGTCAAAATGTCATTATCATAGTATAATGACAATTTCGATTATGTTTTAACGTTATTGATATGGTTATGTTACAGCTGGTAGTTAACATCATGATTGCTTTTTGACTATCGTCTATTGGACATGCACTCTTAAAGATATATCTAAACGTCACTCTCTTATGCACAATCTATGTACAACTCGGTAAGCAACACGAGTATATGTTTCAAAAATGCTTTTAAGATGCTTGGGCGTGTGAGAATCATTCTAAAAGCTTTATAGAATAAACGCCATATCGTAACATCTCGTTATGTTATCTCTTTTATAAATGATTTTGCTAACAACACATTTTAAAATTTTTGTTAATTAACAACTAATTACCTAAATTTAGTTGAGACAATATGCAATGTTTAAAGTTTTATACAAAATCATCAATAACTACTAACCACTTTATTTTCAAAACAAAAATACCAATCATTCACTTGATTGGTCATATTAGCGAAGATGGAGATTTAGTTAATGGTATGTCCTAATATTCTGTGAAAAGTTAGCTGTAAAAAGTAAGGGTAAAGTCCATAAATTAGCAACGTATATTTCCAACTTTACAGAATTAGGTAACGAACTTTTTTTTTTATTACCAATATAGTCATTAAAACCGGCTAATTTTTAACGATATAGTAAATATGACCTATTGAATATCCACCTCATTTAAAACCGGTCAATACAACCTGATCAAACACCACACACTGATCCTTTCACTCTTCTTTTCCACTACCTGATACTTATCAGGGACACCTTTCAATCATTGAATCTTTATCACATATCAAGCTCAGTCTGAAAAACCATGTTAGAAGCTTCCTGATGTTGCAAAAACCGTGATATCCTTTTACAGTGATATCAGCGACCAAATAATCATTTATCAACCTCATTCACAGTTGCATCCTGAACCAACAAAAGTTATCCACACAAACCCACACACCACAAAACCGGATCTACACAAAAACCACACATCACAACATGTCACAAACTCATACTATTCACACAAACCCATATAACCTTCGATCTAAAACTCATACCAAGATCCCACTACGGCGGCGATGTGAGAAAGAGAAGAAGGAGAAAGTAGGATGATCTGAAAGTCATGGGTTAATTCAGGGAATAGTGTGCCATGACTCTGGATACTGGTTAAAGATTAGAGAATAAAAGATAAGGATCTGAATTGAGTCATAGACTCTGGATGTGTGTAGTTGTTGATATCTGTCAGTGTTCCTGAAAATTCAGAGAAGTAGCCAAGAGGCTAGGCTGATAGTGGGTGTTGAGTCGGGGAGTGATGAAGACGAGAGTAATTAATGGGATTGTATTTGAATCTATTGAGTGATGAGCTTAGATGGAACTGATGATGTTATGTTATCAGTTTGCGTTAATAAGTGTTTAGATTAAAATGGAATTATGGGCTGTGTTAATAGTGAATCAAGAAATATTGTGTTTATATGGTATTTTGTGCTTTCGGATGCAACTGTGAATCAGGTTGATAAATATGAAGATTGACGGAGAAGATGTAGTTACCGGAGAACATGTAGAGATGATGACATAAGCATAAATATGTCACATAAGCTAACACCTAAGCACAAAAAAATAAAAATAAAATGCCAAATAAGCTTGGTTACCGGTTTACCAGGTAGCCTGTGAGCATATTTACTATATCGTTAAAAATTAGCTGGTTTTAATGACTATATTGGTAATAAAAAAAGTTCGTTACCTAACTCTGTAAAGTTGAAAAAGTACGTTGCTAATTTATGGGTTTTATCCAAAAAGTAATCATAAATTTTTTGGTAAATGGCAGGAAGAGATACCCAACTTAAGGTAGGGGTGATCACGGTCCAAAAACCGGACCGGACCGAAGACCGAGTTAAGGAAAAACCATAGACCGAGACTGGACCGAATGTGATCGGTCCGGTCTCGGTCCGGTCCGGTCGGTCCGATCCAAATAGGCAAGATTTGGCAAGTTTTTTCGGTTTTTTGGTCGGTCTAGACCGGACCGGACCGGACCGAAGACCCGAATTAACCAAAAAGCCTAGACCGAGGACCTGACCGAATGTCGGTCCGGTCGTTTTTGTCGGTCGGTCCGGTCCGTTTGCTCAACCCTAACTTAAGGGCACTCTTTCTTTGCATAAAAGATACCCAACTTATCCTTCTGACCAATTTTGGGTATTTTCGTTAAGTATTTAATGATCATTCGTTAAGTTTTACATTTCAAGTCCACCGCTGCTGCCACCAATCATCGTCGCCACCACCAACCCTGCCCACTACGACCACTACTAAGCACCGTCTCCACCACCAACCCCACCCACCACCGTCGAAAATCACTAACCCCACCCACCACCATCGCAAACCACCAATCTAACTACCATCACCAACCCATTCACCAATACCAACCATGAACGGCGGTGTTGATTGGGTATGGTGCTGATGGAGGCAGTGGGCTAGGTTAGTAATGACAACGTTGGGGATGACAGTGGCGTTGATGACAATGCTGAGTGGCGTTGGGCTGAAACGATGATTGGTGGGGTTGGAAGTGGTGAAAGTGGTTTGGGGTGGTATTGGCGGGTGGGGTTGGTGGGGTTGGTGGTTTGCGATGATAGTGGATGGGGTTGATGGTTTGCGATGGTTGTTGGTGGGGTTGATGGTGGATGTCGTGCTAGGTAGCTATCTTTTTATGTCATTTTTTATTTAAGATTTTTATGGAAATAAATTCTTTTAGCGCTCCAAAGGTGAGAAATCTTTTATATAATACAAGAATTACATCATTTTGGAATGTTTTTGCAAAACCCTTCTTATTGAAAAAAAAAATTGGACCAATAGGAGAGCTCGATTTTGACACATAAGCAAAATCAAGCAATATGATTGGCCAATAAAAAGTCAAAATTGAATTGATTTTGGTCAAACTTTAATAAATTTGGTGAAGAATTTGATTGATAAAAAAAAACACATAAAAATATAGGTGTCAAATTTATAAAAATAAAAACTTAAAAAAAGAGGAGGTAATTAATAAAACCTTAGTGGTTAAGTGTAAAATTATAAATCTCCATGTTTTTTAATAACTTTAGATAATAAACAAATAACCCCTTACACTTCATACCCCCTATACTTTATAATGTTAACTTTGTTTAAAATAACATGAGTAATAGTATTAGTTTTTTGAGTAAATTACATGAATGGTCCCTGTGGTTTGACGAAAATTTCACCTACAGTCCCTCAAACTTAAAAGTTGCATGTATGGTCCCTGTCGCTGCGAAAGAATAACATGGATGGTCCCTCAGACTAACTGTCGTTAGTTTTCAGTTAGTCCATTTGCACCGTTAGTCCTTTAACGACCGTTTGCAACAAACATTTGCACTGTTAGTCCTTTAACGAAAAAAATTTTAAATTTTGCGAAAAATTAATATTTGACTGAATAAAATACAAATATTTGACTGAAAAATTAAATTTTGCATTTAAAAAAAAAATTAATATTTGCGAAAAAAAATTAAATTTTTTTTTATAAATAATAATTAATTTTTTTTAAATGCGTATTTTTTTTAAAAATTAATCTTTATAAAAAAATGCGTATTTTAAAAAAAAAATTAAAATTAATTTTTTTTATAAAAGTGAATGCGCATTTTTTTAAAAAATTAATTTTTATAAAAAAATTATTTTTTTAAAATTATCTTACGTTTTTGTCCATTTTTCTTATGTTTTTCCATTTTTCATACGTTTTTTACGTTTACATAAGTTTTTGTCAGTTTTTATACGTTTTGGCCTATTTTCTTACATTGTCATCCGTTTTTATACGTTTGTATCCGTTTTCGTTCATTTTTATATGTTTTTCTTACGTTTTTTTCTGTTTTCATATGTTTTTGTCCGTTTTTCTTACATTTTTGCCTAGTTTCTTATATTTTTGTCTGTTTTTCATGCGTTTTTGTCCGTTTTTCTCACGTTTTTTCATTTTTAGACGTTTTTGTCCGTTTTTCTTACATTTTTGTCCATTTTTCTTACATTTTTTTCCCGTTTTCATACGTTTTTTTTCCTAAATTTGTTTAAATTTGGTTTTCTTATATATATTGTTTTTATTTTTCTTATTATTTTTTTCCTATATATCTTTAAAATTTAGTACAGTATTTTTTTAAAACGGATAAAAATGTAAGAAAAAAACGTAAGAAAAACGTATAAAAATGAATAAAAACAGATACAAACGTATAAAAACGGATGAAAATGTAAGAAACCAGGCCAAAACGTATAAAAACGGACAAAAACTTATGTAAACGTAAAAAACGTATGAAAAATGGAAAAACATAAGAAAAACGGACAAAAACGTAAGAAAATTTAAAAAAAAAATAATTTTTTTATAAAAATTAATTTAAAAAAAAAATGCGCATTCACTTTTATAAAAAAAATATATTTTTTTTTAAAATACGCATTTTTTTATAAAGATTAATTTTTAAAAAAATACGCATTTTATTCAGTCAAATATTAATTTTTCGCAAAATTTAAAATTTTTTTCGTTAAAGGACTAACAGTGCAAATGTTTGTTGCAAACGGTCGTTAAAGGACTAACGGTGCAAATGGACTAACTGAAAAACTAACGACAGTTAGTCTGAGGGACCATCCATGTTATTCTTTGGCAGCGACAGGGACCATACATGCAACTTTTAAGTTTGAGGGACTATAGGTGAAATTTTCGTCAAACCACAGGGACCATTCATGTAATTTACTCTAGTTTTTTTGACTTTCATCTATTAAAATAAATTTGGTAAATATGCGAATTAGTTTTATTATACGTTAATATTTTTTAAACTAATGTTAGTTTTAAACTTTCATACATTAGAATATATTTTTTTAATTAGGACTCATTTTACTATTTAAAAGTTTAATTTATGCGTACACGGGTTTGAAATACAGCTAAATTATTAGTAACGGGAATATAAATATCAAATGGTAAGCATGAGTTACTGTGATATAAAATAAATATACGCGATTCTACTTATAGCAACGACCCATGAAATTGTTATTTAAAATTTATATATGGATATCCATAAAAACATTTTAAAAACTTTACGGAACATATTTTAACTTTATCAATGCTCATTATGTGCCACTAAACTCGCACATTTTGTACAACATGATATCAATAGTTAAAGTTAAACAACAACATTAACCTCAAACTCAACATCTCTGTCAGTTAAAAATGTTATACAAAGCTAATTATTAAAAAAAAACAAACAAAAACACATCGGTTAGATAGTCATTCTTTAATATAGAAGGTGTTTTTCTTAAATTATAAAAAAATGCACGCATCACAATCCTTATTTTATAAGAATCACCTCCTAAATCAAAAAACGAAAAACTACATAGATGATAACCTAACTTTATTCATTGACTTGATGTTTCAAAAAAATAATAATAAAAAAAAAATAATAATAATAGTTGGTCGTTGTAAAGGAATTAAAAGTATGTACATGAGAATTATTCAGCAAGAATATATAGTTTTTAATTAGGTTACTATACTGCGATAATGTTATTGACTTGGTAATCACGGATGTGAGATACAACCATTATTCTATACTTATGATTTATGTGTAAACCCCTTTTTGCTTCTGAATAGAATCCGAAAGAGACCTCAACAGCACTTTGACTTATGCCTTATCTAGCTGATAGTTTTTAGTAAAATTTTTTATGGTTTAACTTTTTTGTTATACATACCAGCTTTTAGTAACTTTTTTTTTTTTTTTTTTTTTTTTTTTTTTTATGTTTTATTGAAAATTTCTACACTTAATATTTATGTTTTTACTATAAATACACTAAGCTATGATAGAATTAGTTGGAAGTTCAGGGTTTTTTACTAAGCTTCTCAAAAAAGCTTATAGCTTTATCATAAACTTATTGTGTTATGGTAATTAAATAAGCCAATAAGCACCTTTAATAAGCCAATAAGCACCTTTAATAAGCACCCTTTTAGTTCTAATATGAAGTTTTCTGATTTGATGTTATGACTAACTTTGCTGTTATCCTCACTATAATGCAACATGTTAGTGGTTTTTGCAGTTTTATGATCTTATCGCACACACTAAAGTGTAATGCAATTTGTTGTGTGCGCTTTTTAAAGAAGGATTAAGTATCAACACATGATTGTTATGGAAGGTTAATGTACCAAATATGTGTTTTAGTGCCTATATGAGGAATTTTATGGTAGGAATTCTTTTCGGAGTGTAATTTGTCTTTGAATGAATTAATAAAACTTAGCATGTGTTTACCGTCATTGATAACACTATGGGTGTCAACCAATGGTCTAAAATATGGGTGTGTTTTACCTTGATGATTTAGGCCAATTTTGAAGAAAGTTGCATTAAAGTGAAAGGTCGGTAAGGATTCAAACAATCTTAAAAGACTTACTGATGTACTCTGTCATTTTTTATGCATTTATAATTTACTTATACAAGTAATAATAATTTCTTTATATAGTTCGAGTTTAGAGAAAAATTATTCTTATACATTATAAATAATCGTAATATTAAATTTAAGTTCTACCAATTACATTTTTTTTGTTTCTCTTTATGTAATAAAGAAACTATAGTGTAAGCATCTATGTTAATTTGGTAATTTTATGATCAAACATGAGAAGTAAATAGCACAAATTTATGAAAATACAAATTTTCAAACAAAAAGGTACATTAGTAAACATGGTATGATGATTATTCATAATCAAGGAAATGAATCAATCTTTAAAGCTATCTAAATATGCTACATATATTAATGAAAATATAAGTAAAAGAAATACCACAATTACAAAACACGTCGTAAATTGATAGCACGGGTTTGCAAAACTAAAAACATATATCACTAACATCTCATGCAAGTCAAGTATCATCATGTGATTTTGCTTGAATAATAAAATATAATTTTTAATTCAAAACTATTCTCCTAAACTAATAGGTAGATTATAACATATTTACATATGATTTTTTATGTTTAGTCCACTAAGTAAAACTATTTGAAACATGTTAAATGGTTTATTTCTTAATCGATAATAATACATAATCAAAACGAAATTTTAAAAACCCTATGCGTGCACAGGTATTATAACTAGTAAAGGGATGTATGCATTGAGAGTAAAGTTTTATAAGAACTCAACATAAAGCTAAAAATGATAGCTAAACTGTATTATCTAGAAAGAAGTTAATTGCGGGTTATGTATTTCACGGTTTTCTTTTTTGATAGGTTATCTTTTTATTGCGTATATCTCTTTTGTGACAGTGACAACCATGTAAAAAAGGTCTCACCCCCTTTCAAATATATACGATACAAGAAAAAAGAGAGAATATCATTTTCATGTGGTATCTATAATATATCTATGCAATTGGCGCTTTTCATTCGACTTGTTTTTTCATTATCATTCTTTCCAAAAAAATGTAGTTTTCATGTCGAGGTTTGGATTACTTTGTCACGTTCGGAATATCTTGGAAATTTCTATGAAACTTCTTACGACATTGACATTAATATATGGGAAAATGATCACTGCTGTAACAGCAGTGATCATTAGCTGCTGTCAAGGCTTCGTGGGGGACTATTTTTGCTGCAAAATGAACATTCAAGGACCATTTAGTAACATCGGGGGGTGGGTTTTGTGTGTTACAGCAGGTAACTCCCTGCTGTGTTACAGCAGGGATGTTATCCCCTTAATATATTACTCTAGTTGATGTTTGATTTCTTTGCATTTGTCGAATTCAAAAAGATTGAAGCAACTCAATAGGAAGTACTACTTACCAAGCTGCTGTAAATCTGTAATACTTGGGTTTAAGCTGAAACTATACGCTCAGCTCGCACAAGTTGCAACACTTTGTCCTAGATAGATGTAGATTGCTCCAAGCAATAAACGTTATGAGGTTTTTCGTTTATTCTTGAGAATCTGTAATTAGATAGTACTTTTTTTTGTTTTTGTATGAAGTCCTTAAAACATCATTCGAAAATTTTAGACTACCCACAATACTAAAAGCACAAGGTGCAGTTCATTGTTTTCCTTCGCCGTTCCATGCTGAACATTCATTGCAACTCGCCAAGCTAGTTGTTGCCCCCCCCCCCCCCCCCCCTCTTGTTGCAACTCGCCAAAAGCTACTTACTCGTCTGCACGACGAGCAATGCATCCGTCCTTTTTGTCAGGTTTGTGTGTGTGTGTGTTTATGTAAATAAAGGGTATATGGGGCCCAAATGAGTAAGTTAAGGTTAGGCTGCATGCAATAACGACCGAGACTAACTCGGTCCTAGTCGGTCGACTCGGTCTTCACTATTGTGGGGAGTCGGTCGCGACCCAGAAACAAGCGAAAATATGTTGGAGTCGGTCTCAAGCTCAATCAATTATTTTTTTGTATTTTGATCCAAACCTCCAACACATTTAATGTTTAGACCGTTTGTGACTAAAAAAAAGAAAAAAAAACACAAATATATATATATATATATATATATATATATATATATATATATATATATATATATATATATATATATATATATATATATATATATACCGTTTGAATTGTAGACGTTGAGAAAAAAAAATTCCCCTATAAATACACAACTAAACAACACTTCAATTCACACAATCTCACACTTCTTTCTATTAAAAATGTCTAAGAAAACACCACAACAATAAGCAAAAGGCCGGAAATCCCGTTTACCACAACAAAACATCCCGCAAGTATCACCGGATTCGACTTTCCGGTTAACCAGTGTGTCACCAACCATCAATTTCCGACCTCGTTCTCTTGATTACCAATCTAACCGACCTCCACAACAACAAACATTCAATCCATTTGCTATGCATCGTAATATTCATCGTCCATTTGTTCCCCCGTATCAAAACAACCAACAACCACAACAAAACTTCCAACTCTCGTCGAAGCCAACAATCTATGTATGGCTCCCCCGAATCGTGCTATCGTCCAACAATGGACTCATCAATGTCTTCCTACTCTAATTATCAAAATTATTCTCCAGTAAACAACAACAATCTTGATGCTTGTGATGAACAATTAGAAAACAATCCGGATTTTTATGTTGGAACCGGTTCGGGTTATCTGAGTCAACAAATGTCACCGGGTTATCCAGGTTCGGGTCACGGATCGTATCACGATTCGGTTCCAAATGATGATCTTGTTGGTGACGACGACAACACTATTTATGAAGAGATGTCACCGGTCAAACCAAAGAAGCGTGCTACAAAGGCTAAGAAAAAGTCGGTTGAGTAAGAGGTTGAGGAAAAGGTTGACAAAGACATCTCGAATTGGTCAAAAGAGGAAGAAATCGCGTTGTGCATGGCTTGGTATGATTCGTCGGAGGATAGCATAGTTGGAACCAACCAAAATTCTAAGGGATTTTGGAAGAAAGTGATTACACACTTTGAAAAGGAGGTCGGTGAAGGGAGATCGTACAACTCAATTACTAGCAAGTGGAAAAATAGGATTCGTCCTAGAGTTGGTGCATTGCCATTTACGACAATTGTCATACGAATTTTGGAAGTGGTGCGAATGATCTCAATATTTACCAAAGAGCGTGTGACGAATATGCAATAATGATGAGGCACACGTTTCATTTGGATCATTGTTGGGAGATTTTGGGGGAGCATCAGATTTGGAAGAAAAATGAGATGCCGCATTTTTTAAAACCAAAATGAGGGTCGAAAAAAACCAAGGACTTCTGACACGGGCTCGGATGTGCCTAGTAATGAAGAGCCTCGAAATGAGCGACCGGTTGGGCGTGATGCAGCTAAAAAAAATAAGGCTACTAAGAAGAAATCGTCGGGGTTTAGTTTGGATGGGGTAGCCGAAAAATGGCAAGCAATTACGTCAAAGGCATGGGGTAAGAAGCAGGAGCTTGCAGACGAATACTACAAATTGAAGGAAAAAGAGCTGGAGCAAAGGGATAAGGAGTTGGCGCTGCAGCAAAAGAAAGCGGAGCAAGAAGATAGAAGATTGGAAATGGAAGAACAAAAACTTGAATTTGAGTGTTAAAAGAAATATCAAAAAGACCTCATCTTCTATTTCAAACCAATCGACCCATCTTTTCTCGCATTTCAATGACAAAAAATGCAAGAACTCAAAGACTCGATCAAGGAACAATACAACCTAGATGATTAGTTTTTATGTTGTAATGTTTTAATAAGTGTTGTAATGTTTTTATTTTATTTGAATTACTATGTAATGTTTTAATTATGAATGAAATTTAAGTTTGTGTTAAAAATGTTTTTTTTTAAAAAAAAATTGAACTTGGTCGCCCTTACTGTGACACTGAATCGCCTGCAGGTCGCTGGAGAGAGAAAGCTGACGTGGCAGAAAAAGTAAGAGGGATTGACCCTTATTAATGGTCCTTATTGCATGCAGCTTTAGTTGTTAGTGAGGAGGGGGGGGGGGTTAGTTGTGAAGATGTGTTAAAATGATGTGGCACCCCGT
This sequence comes from Artemisia argyi, assembly GCA_030686995.1. NCBI lineage: Eukaryota > Viridiplantae > Streptophyta > Magnoliopsida > Asterales > Asteraceae > Artemisia > Artemisia argyi. The sequence continues at coordinate 146,356,786 of CM060709.1, read as the reverse complement.
GGGCCCCAAATGAAAAGCCAAGGCTTGTTGCTACACCTTGTACTCTAACACTCCCTCACCTTTCACTTAGAGCACAAGGTGTAGCTTGTTGGGAGAGCTCGCCGTTCCGACGTGGCCAACCGTTGTGCTCATCGCTGCAGCAAGACACCCTCGCCAAAGCTCGTCGTTCACCTTCTACTCGTCTACACGATGAGGCAATTTTCTGACGATTTGTCAGGTTTTTTTTTTTTTTTTTTTTTTTTTTTTTTTTTTTTTTTTTATTGAGTTTTTTCTTTTTTTTTCTTTTATTGTTTTGTAAAGTTTGAAATGTAATTGTTTTGTAATGTAAGTTGTGAATATGTAATGTTTTGTGTAAATGTAACTATATTAAACATGAGATTGAAATTACATCAAACAACGTACAATTATTTTACAACTACGATTACAACATTAAACTACGAAACGGAAATAAAAACCCCTAAACTACAATACGATAATGATAATAAAACTACGAATCAAGAAAATGATTCAGTCTGTGCCCCAGCCCTCGTTACTCGAATCGTCGTCACTCGATAGCACAGGGTTTAATCCCAGAGCCCATCGTGAAATTGCTTCAAGGTTTAACCGATCCTGACGAGCTTTTGCCTGCGCCTCACGAGCTCTTGCCTGACGTTGTTCCTCCGCTTGAACCTCTAACAAGACTTGCATATCTTGCTCGAAGAGTTCTTCATCAGTCAACCCAAAAGTATTGGGTTGGTTTTGTGGTGGATTGTTTGCTGGTGGAAACAGAACTTTCGGTGGAGTGTTTTGTGGTGGATTGTTATATGAGATTACGGGAAACAGATATTGTGATGGATTGTTTTGTGGTGGATTGTCGTATGGGAATACGGGAAACAGATCTTCCGGTGGTGTGTTGTAAACCGATTCATTATCTGGTGATGTGTTGTTTGACATTGTTTTGTATGAATTGTTTGTGAATTATGAATGATTTGTGTATGAACTGTGGGTGTATTGTGTGCCTCTGTGAATGGCTATTTATATGACCGGTTTTTGAGTTTGAAATTTAAATATACCTCGCTCTGTTTTTTGAATTTGAATTTTAAAGGTTTATCCCCTGTTTTTTGAATTTGAATTTTAAAGATTTATCCACACGTTTTTTTTTTTTTTTTTTTTTTTTTTTTTTTTTTTTTTATTATTATTATTATTATTATTATTATTATTATTATTATTTGAATTTTAAAGGTTTATACACACGTTTTTTTAATTTGAATTCTAAAGATTTAACCGCCCGTTTTTTGAATTTGAAATTTACACATATCCCTCTCAGTTTTTGAAATTTGAATTTTTAAATACCCCTATATAAAGCATACCATAACATACTTTGCACACATTTCACTTTCTAAACAATTTTACAATGGCTAATCGTTGGTCTGTTGAAGAAGAAAACTTGCTAGCCGACATGAGGCTAATCGTTCACGAATACCATGGCGAATCCTATTTTTGGAATGAGGTTACAGAAATGTTCAACAACAAATCTGACGGTGATTTTCGTAGCGAAAACCAGATAACGGCTAAGTGGGCAAGACTTAGCACCGAATGCCAAAAATTCAATGATATATACTTGATTTGCAGCGTACAAGCCAGGACAATGATCGTCTTCAAAATGCTATGAACATCTTTAAAGAACGCTTTGGAGGGAGATGATTCAAACATATTCAAGTGTGGCTAATTTTGAAAAACAGCCCCATATGGAACAGATACAGTGCTTAACGGTGTTTTATGTTTTATAGTTGTATTTCCGTATCGTTTGTATTTGTATTTCCGTATCGTTCGTATTTGTATTTCCGTATCTTTTGTTTTTGTATTTCCGTATCGTGTGTATTTAAATGACGGTTAGTTTGAATCTGAATAAAATGCTTAACGGCTAGTTTCCCTTGTTGGCATAAATAATGTCTTAAAACATTGTTAGCATATTAACAATGTCTCTATGTTTTGATAATTACAAAGCATAAACTCATTAATCTAAAACTTATGACGTAAACAAGTTTTTAGTGCTTAATATTTGTCTTTGCTTCCATATCACTTAAGGTATGAATAAACAAAGGGTTTATTACATTTCATGATCAAAGGGGTATTTAATTAACTAACACAAAGTTTATTTAATTATATAAACATATTATATATTTTTGAAAAACACTTTTGGTAATAAAGAAAAATGTTTTATTCATACTAAATATATGAATTCAAATTTTTAACCAAAATCAGTTAGTTTTTTACCAAATAAACTTTCCCCACTAAAAGACAAAGATTCTGGCCGTTTCAGCTGGGCGGCCCCATTAATTATAAGGGGCGGTCCCCTTAAAATTAAGGGGACCGGCCTTGATTTAAGGGGACCGGCCACGCTCCTCTGTCAGAATCTTTTGCCTATAAATACCACCTTAAACCTGGATTTTTTCCTCATCTTTTGCACTTCTAAACTTTCTGATCTAGATCCAAATCTCTATTCTCTTATCCTTTGATCATAAGTGTATAATTCTTTGTTTCAAAGTGATCCAACCTTCATCCTCTCAAGTGCAAGAGAAGAATACTTCTATCTCTCAAGACAAGAAGTATTACAACTTGTTGTGATCTCCACATCCAAGTTGTTGGTGCATCATCAAACATCATTTACATTATTCTTTGTGAAGATTGTTGTGAATATTTGATTGTAGATAGTTGTGTTAGATATAGATTGTGTGATTAGTTAGTAGCTTGGTGTGAAGAAGAAAAGCTAGGAACTAGATTGGTGTGAAGAAGATAGGTGTGAAGTAGTTACTTGTGAAGTAGATTGATTTGAAGAAGTTGTGTAGAAGTTGTGACTTAGGTGTGACGAAGTTGTGGTGTGAAAAGTGGTGTGTAAATTGGTGTGTACGGTTTTCTCCGCCATAAGGGAGCTTGTTGATATAGTGAATAAAACTCTCGAGTTAGGTGCTCGGGGAGTGGAGTAGGGCAAGGAAGGTGTCCTTGTAGCCGAACCACTATAAATCTCTTGTCTCGCGGTTCGATCTTTCCATCTCTTACTTATTTCATTACTTATCATTGTAATATATTGTGTAGTGTTAATTGTTTATATTGTACAAGACTTGAGATCACATATTATCGAATCTAAGTTTTTTAAAAGCTAAGTAAACACTAAAACTATTTTTATAACGAATTAAAAAGACGTAAAACTATTCAACCCCCTTCTAGTTTTCCACATCCCTTTACAATTTCTTTTAACGGCTACATTCCCCTATAAATACCACTTAAACAAGACTTCGTATTCTCACACACACACATATCCTATGGCTAACCAACCAGCTGAGGTGCAAAACGCTATCCTTACCAGATTACGCAATGAACAAGAAAAAGAACTTAAGTTGATTAACAGTTTGCTAGGTGAGATAACTCGTATTATTCGACAGATGCATACGCCTGCTCCAGAGGTCGAAAGGTTGCGTTAGCTGCCTCAAGACCATCCAATTATTAGGACCGGTCTAGAAACTTTATTAAGAAATGATGAAACGGATCTGCAACTTCAGGTCGCCTTGAAAATGGTTAGGGAACAAGTGTTGCAAGTGTGGGAGGAGAAGTCATATCTTATCGAAAATTACAAATCTATATAAATCGTTCGATTATTTGTGTGTTAAATTTCGTATCATTTTTTTTACCGTATCGTTATTTTACGATTCGTATGTTTTTAATGTGTTGTATTGTATTTTTTTTTTAATGAAATGAATTTAGTTTATTTAATGAAATGAATAAAAAAAATAAAGTTGTAAGTGGTGAGTCCCAAATGAGTAAGTTGAGGTTAATTGTTGGTGAGGAGGGTGTTAGTTGTGAAGAGGATGTAAGGTCATGTGGCACGTGAGGCCCAAATGAAGAGGTAAACCTTGTTGCTACACCTTGTGCTCTTACACTGCGTTCCCGAGTTATTTTTTTGAAAGAAGAGAAAAGAAGTGAGAAGAAATCAAAATAAATTTTTGTTTCCGAGTTTTTTCAAAAGAGAAGAGAAAAGAGATGGAGAGTAAATTTGGTTCACTTTCTTTCCAAAATCTTCTTCCCAAAAATGGGACGATTTGGAGAGAAAGTAAACAAGGAAACTTTCAATTAATAAAATGACTTAAATGCCCCAAAATATAGTATAATTTTTTATACAACAATAGTCATATTTGTAAAATCATTAGTTTTTCTTTCTTTTCTCTCTAACTGAGGAACTAACTCAGGAACACGAAATAAAAAGTTAAATTTGATTCCTCTCCTCTTTTTTTCTGCCCGTTTTTTTCACTTCTCTTTTTTTCTTTTATTTAAAAACTCACGAACAGAGCCTTAGCGTCATTTCAATTTTCTCTCATAATTTATTTTCCCTCACTCCCTTTCACTTTTCACCTACAATTCAATAAAATACTCATTTTATATAAATAATACCTCACAAAAATACCCTGCACACGCACAAATCAAATATCTACTACTCTATTCGTCTCAAAATAATTGTTTACAGACAAAAAATACACAGTTTTACAAAAATATCATCATTACAACTTTTTTTTTCTTACTTTTTGCGAATGATAGATTTACCATTAGCTAATTAATTTAAAACTATTTTGATGTTTGTAATAATAACCTAAAGTGAAGGTAATATGGCAAACTAGAATTAAATTCCCTATTCATTTTTAAAAGTGAACAATTAATTTAAGATAACCCGAAATTAAATTATGAACAATAAATATTAGACGGATGGAGTAATAAATATATCTCACGGGTTCATAAATACACAATTTATGAAAGGTGAACAAGCCACATTTCATCATTTGATTTTGGCTTGTTCACGCGTGACTAATGGCTCACACAATAGAGTCGTGCGTGACTAATGTCTCTCACAAATGATCATGTGTGGTCACTGTGAGCAAGGGATAAAACCATACCAAATATGACCGGATGTACATAATTTTTGAACCGTATTGTAATATTAACGCTAGAAACATCTCTCGTGGATGCAACAATATTTGTCAATGTTACACAACCTTTATGTTATTTTCATACAACAATTGTCGACATCACGTGAGTAGATATCTTGATAAGATAATTTATCTGCGTATAGAAATTAAATCTTTCTTTTTAACAATTTACGTTATTTTCAGCTTCCAATATACAGGAATGGATAGATTATTAAATAAGATGTTGATAACGTATTTTATGATCAAGTCAAACTAAAAGGGCGTTTTTCGTATTTTCATGTGTCAATGTGTCATTGCTGACCGGGTAATTGAGAAATTCGACTTTTTAATTTGGAGAATTACATATATATCTCTCTAAAAGTTAAAATTACGTATATATCTAACTTAGACTTATAATTATATGTATATTTTTTTCTAAAGCTTAAAAATTACATGTATACCCAACTTAACTTAACAATTGCGTATGTATTCTTTCTAAACATTTGTAATTACATATATATCATTTCTAAACATTTAATATATCATATATATATATATATAAATATTTAATATAATTTTAAACAAGTTATTGTAATTATAATTTTAAAAATAGCAACAACCACACCTCAAGGTTCAAATGAACTAGATAACCAAAAACAATATATGAATACAATGTTTAACCACATTAAAAAATTCACTCATATATAATACGAATAGATGAAATAAACTCATCAACATATATCTTGACTGTTATATATTATACATCATAGATAAAATATGTTTTACAATAAAAGTGTATATGCTACCGCCAATTAGTTTATAAATAGAGAAAAATATATTTAATTTTTTTAGAAATTATAATTGTCATTTATTTTAGAGTTGTAAATTTAAATTAAATAGTTATTTGAATATACATGACATATTTAAGGTTTAGGAAGGATATATATTTTAATTATAAATTTATGTTGGATATATATATATATATATATATATATATATATATATATATATATATATATATATATATATATATATATATATGCAATTTTTGAGTCTTTGAAAAGATATACATACAATTACAAGTTTAAATTGAATATATACGTAATTTTAAGTTTTTGCAAAGATATATATGCAATTCCTCATTTTTATTTCAACTAGTAAGGAACTTTGAATTTGACATTTTTTTTCCCGTTAATTTGGATATTGCAAAAGATTTATAATTAAAAAAAAAAATGTGCTATAGTTGCAACGTTTTAAAAACCTGGTTGACCCGGTCAGTTGAATTGTGAACCGGTCGTGTGATCAAAAGCCGGTTTTGAACGAAAAAACAGGTTAGACTATGACCCGGTGGTTCAACCGGATTAATTAAAAAACCGGGTTTTAAAACATTGTATATTTGTGGAATGAGTTTTGAATATTTGTAGGAAGAAACATTTTGCTTAAACAAATGTGATTGTGAACCCAAGGTCTTGATACCAAATAAAAAACATATAAACGGTCGGTGATGACTAATGACACGAATGTTGTTCATTTACTTTCGGAAAAGTAAAAATTACTAATTCCAAATATTCTCTCGTTATCCTATGTTGTTCCTCATTCATCTAAGCTCTTTTTACCTACCATCTTTTATGATTATTGTTTGCATTGTAAACAAGAGTTAGTTTACTGTAAAACGTAAACTTCTAGTATGTTGTTTAGCTTATGACACGTATAGGGATATTTACAGAGACCGTAGTTTTCTTCCCATTAGCAAGTACGCAATTTCCTTTTTTTCCTTCATGAGATAGATAACTTTATATTTCATTAGAATGAGTTCGATAACGATGCTCTAAAAGTCCATTTTGTCACACATTAAAATGTTTTGAAGACATAATTGGACGGTGGAAAGCTGAAAAGCTAGATTGCATTTCAAACTCTTCGAATAATGTCAACCACAAACAAATAAATCAAACTTTGCTTTCTTAACTTTGATTAGTTTAATATTGAATTACTTGAAAGCAACGGATAATTAAAAAGTTTCCACTAACGTAGAGTTAAAGGAAACTCTTGTATCAAAAGACGTTTATCAATTTTAGGATTAAAAAAAAAAAAAAAAAAAAAAAAAAAAAAAAAAAAAAAAAAGCAAACTGATATACCTATAAGAAAGAAACAATGTAGTAGTAGTTGATTTTAAATTTCAATCCAAAGATGAACTACATTTGTGTTTTGAAAATTTTTTTTAGGTTAAAAGAAAATTGTTTGAAACAATGACCTATATGATATTGTTACCATCTTCATTAACCATCGACAAAATAAAATATCATCATCAAAAAGTAAAGTGAAACGCCAACAACATGACTTGACCTGCCACAAGAAACGTGAAAGTAGTATAGTAAGACTAGTGACAACGGTTGTGTCCATTTACGCCAGTTTTGTGAACAGATGGCACCATCTCGTCGGTGGCGCGTCGGTTTGGATCTCTTCGGATGTGACACAATTGATACACGAACTGACGTGTCACAGTTGAGAGTGGTCTAAAGTAACACTATAGTTATTTAGCATTTTAATTGATACACTAACATTTAGTAAGATGGTTTCAGTTAATAAAAGAAATTGAATATGTACCAATGGGTCTCTTGTCTAGCGGTATGGAAGTTTTACCCTCCTAGTCAAAGTCTCAAGTTCAAGTCTTGTGTAGGGTGATAGGGGTTTTCTCCCGCGTGCGTAAAGGAAAGGGTGTCATTGACTTCTGGGCTAGACCCAACTTGGTTGTGTGGGATCGCTACGCCTTCTGGTATAGGAGCAATGTAGCAACAATTGCCGTCAAAAAAAAAAAAAAAAAAAAAAAAAAAAAAAAAAAAAAAAAAAAGTGAATTTAGATTAACTTTGAAGATATGTTTTAAGTATAACTTTGCTGACGTTAAACTGTGAAATGAATCTCTATAGCTATCTTTATGATGTATGACCACTACACGTCTACACGTAGTGAATTTTTGAAGGATAACTAGAAGTTGGGCATCCAACTCGCTATACAAACAACAACAACATACCTGATCCGTCGGGACGAGTTTAATCCATCCCGCTACACGACCCTTTTGCAATTCGGGAATATAACTTGTACACTATCTCAGTGTAGTAGCTAGGGCTAAAGGGTACAATAAAATGTAGTTATGATTCTACTGTCAAACAGTATGTGTATGTAATATGCCATATAAGAGAATAATTGTACTTTATGTTAGAGTTTGACAATCAAATACACGTATTGCGGAAGCTAGGATCAAGTATAACACATAAATATTAACTAAAACATAAATAGTAAACGTACCCGATGCACTTCAATAAACCTTGATTCTTGGACAATTAGATCAATGATAAACCCCTTACCGTTTTGTTTATCGATCTCTTGATAATTACTAAAGTAAGTAATTACCTCGTTCTTGTACACACAAACTACCAACGAATAAAGGTTGTTGCAAGTAAACAAATCACTTAATGTTTTGTACTTAGAAAATCGACCCAAAGATCCCTTGGAGGGGGGGTACGATCGGCCAAGCAAAGAAGAAAGAAAACAAGATTTTTAGGGTTAGTGTGTGTGCACAAAAGATGTGTAGGTTTAACCCTTGGCCTTGTATTTATACTAGGTGATATCTTGGAGCACAAGGAAGGCATGGATCGACCCAATGGGGTGTGGGTCGACCGGCCATAGAACCCACAAGGGGTTTCTAGAACCTCCTTGACTCCCAAGTTACACTCTAGTCCTTATCTTTCTTATTAAACGATAGTTAGTCCATACGGTTAACAACTAACGACCGTTTAGTCCATTAAGTGTTATAAATATATATATATTTCATACATTTAATAAATATATATATTTATTTACATTATTCTTGTTTGTAAAGTGTGCAATCCCGAGGTCTCGTGTTCGATCCTAGACATTTACCTATTAATGTTTATACGTAACATTTAACAGCTCCCACTCGTATATTCATTAATAGTAAAATGACATTGGTTAGCGTCTTGCAACACTCCAATGCCCCTAGTTCAAACCGAGCTAGGTTTCCTGGAAAAACCTTTAATGATTCATCATTATAATTATCCTTTCATTACTAATACCGCATTAATAAAGATGTGAGTTCCTTTATTAAAATTCTGTTTCTCGTTTCTTTATGATTGAACAAAATTACCAAAACATCTGAACGTATTCCAGATAGACTTTGGGCATGGCCATGCAAACATTTTGTCAACCCTACGAGGGGCCCAGCAGTATTAAACTTCTAAACAAATCAGAAGGAATGAATTCTTTCTTGACTACAAGAATAACCCATGAACTTTGCAACACTTCTGAAAACAATCCTTATGACTCCCTGTTACGGTGAGCGGTAAATTGCTTCACAAAAATGCACTACATCCATGACACTTATCTGGTATCTCAAGTCTGAGGATAACTTTAAATATGATTCTCACATTACATATTAAATCATATTGTTGGGATAAGTCCAATATTCAATTCATCGAATATCATGTGAAATTGGTATGACTACGCATCAATATACTTTCAAGTATATCCTAAACCAATACTCAAATTTGTCTTGGTTTAATGATATTCCCATATCATTAATCGACAATGGACATTTAGAATAATAAATTATTCAAGGATCTTAAACATGCAAATATAGGATATATTATTAAGACAATGATAAATAAACATAAAACTTATTTTATTCCATTAAAATAATAATTGTACATTACATCCTTTATCCAAACACTAATCACAAATGGGCATGAAACTTTCAGCTAATCTAAGTCCTACACCTTCAGCATGCTTGTAAAGCTTAGTGCCAGGTAGAGGCTTTGTTAATTGATCCGCCAAGTTATCATCTGTGTGAACTTTGAGCATTTCGATTTCACCTATTTCGACTTGTTCTCGAACATAGTGATGCTTAATCGGGAAATGTCTGGTGCCTTTCATGATTCCAGGCTCATTGGCAAATGTGATTGCAGCAGAATTGTCACAATACATTTTAATAGGTCTTTGAATCGAAGGCATGACTCCAAGCCCTGAGACAAACTTCCTAATCCAAACAGCTTCCATTGCAGCTTCTGAAGCAGCTATATACTCACTCTCTGTAGCAGACATCGCTAGTACACTCTGCTTTCTGCTCCTCCAATCCACTGCTCCTCCATTAATGACAAAGACATAACCCGTCTGAGACTTCGTATCATCCTTATCACCTTTCCAAGAAGCATCGCAGTAACCTGTAACATCAAGTTCTGCCGATGGATTTCCCCCATAAACCAAAAACATATCCTTAGTTGCCCTAAGGTACTTAAGAATATTCTTAACAGCAGTCCAGTGAGCTACACCTGGATTTTGCTGATATCGACTGGTTAAATTCTGAGCAAACGCTACATCAGGTCTTGTGCTTTTCACCGCATACATTATAGATCCCACAGCCGAAGCATAAGGGACTCTTTTCATGCGTTGCACCTCTGCAGGTGTTGAAGCACAAACCTTGTTGCTCAAGCCATGTTGCTCTTGCATTGGCAAATATCCTTTCTTGGAATTTTGCATATTGAATCTCTTCAATATTTTATCAATGTAAGCACTTTGGCTTAATCCAATTAATCGCTGAGATCTATCTCTATATATCTTGATTCCCAGAATAAATGCAGCTTCCCCTAAATCTTTCATAGAAAAACAACTTCCAAGATATTCCTTAACCTTTTGTAAACTTGGAATGTCGTTCCCCATGATCAATATGTCATCGACATATAATATAAGGAAAATTACATTACTCCCACTAACTTTGTGATATACACATGGCTCATCAAGATTTTTAGTGAATCCATACTTTTTAATCTCACCATCAAATCTTTTATTCCATTGTCGTGATGCTTGCTTTAATCCATAAATGGATCTTTTAAGCTTGCATACACGATTTGGAAATTCTGGATTTACATACCCCTCAGGCTGCGCCATATAGATGTCCTCATCTAGGCGACCATTTAAGAAGGCGGTTTTAACATCCATTTGCCAAATCTCATAGTCATAGTAAGCGGCTATGGCTATAAGAATCCTAATTGCCCTTATGTCAGCTACAGGAGAAAAGGTCTCCTCATAGTCAACACCAAAAGTTTGTGTATAGCCTTTAGCTACACAACGGGCCTTATAGGTGTGTACAATGCCATCCATGTCAGTCTTTTTCTTGTAGAGCCATTTACTCCCAACTAGTTTGGCACCCGGAGGTAGGTCTACTTCTTCCCAGACATCATTGTCTTCCATGGATTGCATTTCCCCATCCATTGCTTCTTTCCATTTGGCCTTTTCAGGACCATTCATGGCAGCTTTATAACTTGTAGGCTCATCAAGATCACCCAGTATATGCTCATCACTCTCCACATTAAGACATAGACGAGTAGGAGCTTTTACTGGTCTTGTTGACCTACGAATGGGAATCACTTCAACTTCAGGTGGAGGACCTAAACTTTCAGGTTCTACCGGAAGTTCGTTAGTGTTTTCAGAAGGTTCTACATCTTCTTGACCGTCTTCCAGGTCATATACTCTCCCACTGAATTCTTGAGATATGAGCTCTCTTTCAAGAAAGTCTCCATACCTTGCCACAAATACTTTGTTTTCAGGTGGGTAATAAAAGTAGTATCCCATAGTTTCCTTAGGGTATCCTACGAAGATGCACTTCACAGATCTTTGTTGGAGTTTGTCTGCTGAGTCACGTTTAACATACGCCTCACAACCCCAGACCTTAAGATAAGACAGGTTAGGAGCTTTTCCAGTCCATACCTCATATGGTGTCTTATCAACCTTCTTTGTTGGAACCATATTTAGAATGCGAACCGCAGATTCTAAGGCATAATCCCAAAATGAGAAAGGAAGAGTTGTTAGATTAAACATAGATCGTATCATATCTTGCAATGTACGATTCCTTCTCTCAGATACACCATTTTGTTGTGGAGTATATGGAGAAGTAAGGTGCTGGACAATTCCCTCCTTTGCTAGATAATCTATGAACTCCTGACTCAGGTATTCACCACCTCTATCGGATCGAAGAGCTTTAATCTTCTTTCCTAGTTGCAACTCTACTTCTGCTTTGAACACTTTGAATGTTTCAAACACCTCATGTTTATGTTTAAGTAAATAAACATACCCATAACGGCTGTAATCATCCGTAAATGTTAAGAAGTAGCCAGCACCCCTCCTTGACACATGTCTAAGTGGTCCACACACATCTGTGTGAATAAGACCAAGCAGATCATTAGCCCTTTCAATCCTATTTTTAAAGGGTTTCTTAGTCATCTTCCCAGCAATGCAAGATTCGCATTTATCAAATGATTCATCATTGATCTTATTTAAAAGCCCATCATATTGCAGCTTTTTCATGCGATCTTTGCCAATGTGAGCAAGTCGACAATGCCAAAGATAAGACGAATCCAGACCTTTCTTGATTCTCTTATTGTTGATGCTATACATTGAATTATTTGTAACAAAAGCATTATCATTATCATTCATATCAATTTCAAATACACCATTCACAGCAATAGCATTAAAATAAAAAACATTATTTAAAGAAACCGAAATTCCATTGCTTGAAATAGTATGCTCAAAACCAAGGTTTAACAAACATGAAAATGAAATTACACCTCTAACAATTGACGGTGCATAATGACAATTATTTAAAGATAGTACTAAGCCCGAAGGCAACACTAAATTAAATACTCCTATAGCTTCAACTCCTGCATGCGCTCCGTTACCAACGTGCAAGAATTGTTGTCCATAGGCCAGCTTTCTCTCAACTCTAAACCCCTGCATGGTATTACAGATATGAATGCCACATCCAGTATCATATACCCATGAATTTAATTTAGGAGTAAGAGTGAATAATTCAATCATAAAGAACGCACCTGATGAGCTGGGGTTACCAGCATCATTCCCCTGCTTCTTGAGTCGCAAGTCATGAATGTAGAGAGGGCAATTGCGCTTCCAATGGCCCTTTTCATGACAATGGTGACAAGCCTGATCCTTCCTGTTTGGCGGATTCACCTTGTTCTGCTTAGGCTGATGTTGTTTCATCTTGGGTTGAGGTTGATAGGCCATGACCTGCTTGCCTTTATCACCTTTACCTTTGCCTTTGTTCACTTGCGATTTCTTCTGGATTCTCCCCCCATGAATTGCCAACACTTGCGGGGTAGGATTCTTGACCTTGGCTGGTAGACTTTTCTCATAATCAACAAGCAATGCGAGTAATTCTGAGACTGTCTTCCCCGAGCAATGCATGTTGAAGTTCTGCACAAAACCAGCAAAATCCTTGTTAAGGGATCTGTTGATCAAGTGCACTTGCACATTCTCGGGGTAACCAAAACCAATTCTGTGAAGTTGATCAAAGGAGTCCTTCATCTCATCCACATAATCGGCTACTGGTTTACCATCACCATGCTTGCAGTTGTGTAGCTTGTCAAGTTCATCATACAATTCAACTGCAGGTGACTTCTCATAAGATTGCCTGAGGTTATCAAGCATATTCTTAGGAGATGCATACTCATACTTCTTTTGTAATTGAGCATTCATGCTAGTGAGCATTAGACAAGCAACCTCATTGTACTTAGCATTAGTCACCTTCCATTCTGCCTTTGCTTCAGGTGTTGCCGTAGCAGCAGGTTCAGCAGGGCATTCCTCGGTCACATAATCCATCTTACCAGACGCCCTCAAGACAATTCTGAGCGAACGGTACCAGTCATTGAAATTCTTTCCAGTGAGTTTCTCTCTCTCAAGATGACTCTTGAAAGCATTAATCACAGTTTGGTTATCGGGTTGAGCCATATCTACAGATAAAGTTCAAATATTAGTATTTTCGATAATCAATATCTTCAAGAAAATAAAATACCCAAGGCTATATTCATATAACCAACAAATTTTCTTGAAAACCTAGGATCTATCTTTACATAGTTTCACCACATCAGTTGATCTGCTAGTGGTAAAAGTACAAAAGATAGTAATCTGTCGAACAATAATTGGCAAACAAGATTTCCAATTCCTAGATCATTATGGGATTTACATCAAATTGATTCATCAATTTGCCTTTGTAAGCATGTTTTATCCCATCTCATGCCTTAAGTTCTAGGTCTCACGCACAACTTAATTAAGTCGTCTACCTTAGAAACTGTAAAATTACAATTATGGTCTCACGCGTTAAAAGAATTTTACCTTGTTATAGTAATTTAGCCTAGGTCTCACGTTTACAAAATTAAAATTCCAAGTGTTTCTTATAGGTAGATGACACGTAACTTAAATTTTAAGGGTATTAATTTTTGATATGTCAATCAAAATTATGTACAAAGATGCATGCACTCATCTTTATAACATAAGTTTTCATAAAAACTTTTTATGTCCGATTCCTGAAATTAATACACAAAGTTTTACTTGAGGTTTATGCCAAAACCCTAAGATGACTTTCTACAACATATAATTTTAAAAGTAATTCGTTTAAGATATATTCAAGATTGTGATAACCAAGGCAGACTCTAAGGCTCTTTTCTAAGCCTTCAAATCACGGTTATGAATATCATCTTAAAAGACTTAATTTTAAAAGTATATTTGCACAAAACATCATTCAAGCAAAAGTTTATGGATTCAATCTCAAAATAGTAATAAAGTTTGAATAATGCTAGTCTCGACTGGGAGCTGATTACCGTGCGAATCGGACCACGATTGTCATAAGACCATTGCAAGATTCTTACTTTATCACTTTAGGGTTTCACAATTATTAGTCCATTTTAATTTTCTTTATGAAAACACCCTTTTATTGCTTACATCAAGTCCAACTAAAAACAATAAAACAAGTTGCAAAGAAAATCAAACAAACAATAATAATATAAGTGAAACAATTAGCCACATGCAAACCGTTTTAGAAAAGATCCTAATAAAATCAATTCTAGGTATAATAACGCATGTAATCAACTAAGGCCTTCACCTCTTAATGGAGGTGAGCCACATACATTGACGAATCAATTGCGTAGGCCAAAGCTAAAAACACACCACATAGCATATAAAATTGATTTTAATATGTATTGGAGTCTTCCCCAATTTAAGATCTATCTAAATATGTGACAACAAAACAAGATCCATGACAAACATGCATGTAAGTCACGGATTAAAACCTAACAATTAGCAATTAGGTCACAAGATACGTTCAATTAACCGGTTAATGACCTAGGGTTTCTAGTGATTACACATAATCAATAAAACCACAAAACCCTAATTAGGGTTTCATGGAGAAAATCGACCCCCCCCCCCAAAATTAGGGTTAGGGTTTCGAAATTTTTTAAAAAAAATAGGAAAAACCCTAGATCAAAAAAAACATGTATCTAAAACAATTAAAGATCCGGTTTTTATTACGTTTTAGTAATCAATTACATGTTATACATGGCTCGTGATGCCACTGTTAGAGTTTGACAATCAAATACACGTATTGCGGAAGCTAGGATCAAGTATAACACATAAATATTAACTAAAACATAAATAGTAAACGTACCCGATGCACTTCAATAAACCTTGATTCTTGGACAATTAGATCAATGATAAACCCCTTACCGTTTTGTTTATCGATCTCTTGATAATTACTAAAGTAAGTAATTACCTCGTTCTTGTACACACAAACTACCAACGAATAAAGGTTGTTGCAAGTAAACAAATCACTTAATGTTTTGTACTTAGAAAATCGACCCAAAGATCCCTTGGAGGGGGGGTACGATCGGCCAAGCAAAGAAGAAAGAAAACAAGATTTTTAGGGTTAGTGTGTGTGCACAAAAGATGTGTAGGTTTAACCCTTGGCCTTGTATTTATACTAGGTGATATCTTGGAGCACAAGGAAGGCATGGATCGACCCAATGGGGTGTGGGTCGACCGGCCATAGAACCCACAAGGGGTTTCTAGAACCTCCTTGACTCCCAAGTTACACTCTAGTCCTTATCTTTCTTATTAAACGATAGTTAGTCCATACGGTTAACAACTAACGACCGTTTAGTCCATTAAGTGTTATAAATATATATATATTTCATACATTTAATAAATATATATATTTATTTACATTATTCTTGTTTGTAAAGTGTGCAATCCCGAGGTCTCGTGTTCGATCCTAGACATTTACCTATTAATGTTTATACGTAACATTTAACACTTTATTCTTGTCCATGGATGTCGATTGGATCAATCACTGAATGACGTAAAGCCTTGTGTTTTGTTCTTTTGATTTATTCTTCATTTGAGTACATTTTGCATTATGATGAACTTTCAATCGCCATTATTCATTTTTTAATGAGTAAACTACACCGTTCCTCCTTGTGGTTTGCGTTGACCGTAGACCTTCGTCCTTTGACCAAAAAAATTGCACCGTTCACCCTTAAGTCAGAAACGTTATGCACCGTTTGTCCCTCCATCCAACTGGGCCCACCAAATGTGACTAACGCTCGTTAGTTTGGATTTTTAAAGGGGTATTTCCGTCATTTGCCTCCCCACCCTAGCATTTAAAACACAAGATCAAACGTTCAGTCCCAAGTGATCCCTAAAACACTTAATTTTCACACACTAAAACCTTTTCATTATCTTATTCCCCAAATCAATTGTGGTTATCATCCGATTAATTTATGAATTGAAACTTCACAAAGCATTAAGATGGTGTCCCCATTGTATGAAATTAGAGGAAATGAGATTACTGATCGAAATCCCTATGCCATGTACAGTAAGTATATGTTTTTTAAAATTTTTGACAATGTAGTTAAGTGTTTAAGATTATTAATCGTTATTATTGAGGTTTAGTATGATTTTTTGGGTATGTAGTTTTTTATTTGGTGTTTTGATGTGTTAAAACCCTAGACTGATGAGTTTTCTAATAATTATTTGCAGATATTAAGTCTACTCTGTTTTCAATCAGGCTTAATCATGGTGGTTTCTTCACGAGTTCACCTAACAGGGCATACAAAAATGGTAAGATCACCTTTGTGGATTTAATAGACTGCGATGAGTTTTCTATACATGAAATTGATTCCATGCTAGAAGACTTAGAGTATGATGGGAGAAGGGTGATGTTTTACCATTTCTTGAAACCTGATTATGATTTAGACAATGGACTAGAACCTTTAGCATGTGACAATGACATTCTGTTATTAGGTAAGTATGTATGTGAAGGTCTTAAGCTTGTTGATGTGTATGTTGAGCATGAAAAGACCAACCCTGACCTTTACTCACCAGCAAAGCCTAAAAAAGTTGTAATAGAGGAGTTAGATGATGAACCAACAACATCAAGGGCAGGGATTATCCCAGTGGCTAAGAAATTAGTGTTGAATGTGAATGAAGGGTGTTTAGGTAAAGATATAGGTCAAGGTAGTGGTAAAGAACAAGAGCCGTATGTTGTCAATTCTGAAGTAGGGCAAAGTAGTGCAGCTGCTAATGATGGGTCTTCTCAAGTCCCTAGTCAGTTTGTTAATGAGTTTTACTCTTCTTATGACCCTTATGTAGACACACAAGATCCTAACTTTGACCCATTTGCTGACTTGGACATATTTACTGATAATGTTCAAACTGAGGATGTCAATCAAAATGAAGTTAATGGTACTGACAATGAAGGTGAGAAGGAAAGAGATGTTGAGAGTGAAAGTGAGGGAGAGGAAGAGGATTTGAATGATGATGACAATGAAAGTGACAGTGATGATGATAGTCAAGACAATGATTACATAGCAGATGAGAATTACAATGAAGATGAAGTTGATAATGTTGACATGGAAGACTTTAGGTGCAATGTTGATGAAACTGTGGAGTTTATGGGGTGTGGAGAGAGTGTAGAAGATGATATTGAAGAGGATGAAGGAGATGGAGATGATGTTAATGAATTAGAAAATGAATATTTTGAAAGTTCATCAGGTAGTGACAGTGAATATTTTGGTTAACAATCAATGTAAATGCTTAAATTTTGTTTTACTAATTTATTAAGTGTATTTGTTAAAAACAGGGTATCATACCAGCAATTTCAAAATTGTTTCCAAGTGCAGAGCACAGATACTGTGTGAAACACATACATGAAAACATGAAGTTGCAGTGGAAGGGTACTGCATACAAAGAGTTGTTATGGAAAGCAGCAACTGCAACAACTGTACCAGAGTTTAAACTTGCAATGGAAGAGTTGAAGTCATTGAAGCAAGAGGCTTATGATTGGCTTAATCTCATTCCTCCCCAACACTGGAGTAGATCTCATTTCTCAGGTATAGTTAAAACAATCTTTCTAACATTCTACATTTCTTATTTAAAAGTTACAACTATCTGATAAAAGTCCTTTTTGTAACTTTCTATACAGAGAGAGCCAAGTCAGATGTATTATTGAACAATATGTGTGAAGTTTTCAATGGGAAGCTAGTTGGTGGAAGAGACAAACCAATTATTGCCACATTGGAGTTTGCCAGGGAGTATCTAATGAGAAGGTATTAGTTTACAGCCACATGTGGTAATTGTCAATTGAATGTAAATACCAATCTCTATAGTATAGGTTGCTAATTGTCATTTAATGTTAATACTTAGGATTGTCAATGTCAACAAACTCATTGCAAGATGTGATGGACCACTCACCCCAACTGCTACAAGGATATTGAAAGCAAATGCATATCAAGCTAACAAATACAAAGTTCAATGGGGTGGAGGTGAGTTATACCAGGTTAGTGGTCCATGGAGTGACCAGTGTGTGGTCAATGTGGTTGCTAGAACATGCACTTGTAGAAGATGGGAATTGACAGGTATTCCTTGCAAGCATGCTGTAGCAACAAATTGGAACATGGCTCTGAACAATCAGGATGTTGGCTTACCAGAAGAATGGGTTCACCCATGTTACAGATTGGATACTTGGAAGAAAGTTTATTCTTTTCATGTCAAACCTATTAGAGGTCCTATCCATTGGCCCAAGTGCAATGTTCCAACCACACTCTTGCCACCAATACATCAACCACAAATAGGGAGACCTAGGAAAGCAAGGAGAAAATCAAGAACTGAAAAAGATATCAGTATAATGAAGGATGGTAAGATTTCAAGAAAACACAAGACAGTAACTTGTGACAAATGTGGGGTCAGAGGTCACAATCAAAGAACATGCACTGGACCAAGAGTGCCAAAGTCAAATAAGAGGAAGGCTGCAAGCAAAGGGGTGGATTTAGATGGTGATAACCCAACAGGTTCACAATCAAAGAAAAGGTCTTCTACTCAACCTGCAAGCTCTGCAAGACAACAAGATAAAGGGAAAGCTGTGGCAACAGAAGGTGGGGCAAAAAAGAAGAAAGCACCAAGGAAGAAAGTAATCAACTTAGGTTGAAGTTTCTATGTTTTTAAGTTAAATTCAGCAAACTTATAACTGTTAACTTGTTTGTATGTTTTTCTGTCTGCATCAGTATGAACAATATCAGTTAAGTTGTTTTGGATGATTATGGCATTATATGCCTTGAAACTTGATTGATTAATGACATGTTATTTCCTTTGACTTTAATTTTATTGACTATGATGACTGCTTTTTTTGTATTTCAATGGTTTTGATATATGGTCTGCACAAAATGAGTATCTTTTTTAGTCTTTTGACATTAGTATTGGTAACTTGTAAATGGTGTTGTGCAGACCATGGACTATTGTAAAAAGTGAATGGGTCATTGGTGGTTGTATTAGAATGCTCATGTGTCAAAACAAATTGTAACATTCATGAAAGAAACACATAACAGATGGTCCCAAATTAACTTTTCATTACATCAAACATTATACATACATCTTCTTCCACCAAAATACATCAACCATTAAACCACCAATACACATCTAGCATTAACCAAAACCCCCCAAAATACATACTCACCATCACATCTAACTAACCTAATATGTTGAACATAACAGACACAACAAAAAAAAAACCCATGACACAATAAGATAATTCTTCAATCTTGATCTTTCTTGCTGAAGTTCTTGTACCATTGCTTGATGATTGTTCAACGACCTTAATAATCCAGGTATAATCACCACAGAACGTTGACACATTTCGGGGTCAAACCAATCAATAAACGTGTTACAAACCTATCACACAAAAACATAACCAAAAACAAAAACAAATAAACATCTGTTTAATCTTTTTGCTGATTATCAGAATATATAACTAACCTAATTGATTTGATGATAAACACATACAATTTGGGGACAACCATAAAACCTTCGACCTGGGTTTCTATCAGTCCATGATGTTTTGACAATTGCAATTGAATGACAGCGAGGACATCTAGCCATGTTTTGACAATTGCAATTGAGAGTATTAGGGTTAAAGATTAGAGACGTTAGGTGGGTGGGTGGGTATTAATAAAGATGGGAGGTGGCTAGGGTTCAACATATAGGCGGGAAAAGGGTGGGGAGGCAAATGACGGAAATACCCCTATAAAAATCCAAACTAACGAGCGTTAGTCACATTTGGTGGGCCCAGTTGGATGGAGGGACAAACGGTGCATAACGTTTCTGACTTAAGGGTGAACGGTGCAATTTTTTTGGTCAAAGGACGAAGGTCTGCGGTCAACGCAAACCACAAGGACGAACGGTGTAATTTACTCTTTTTTAATAGCATTGACAGTTATACCACCACCAGAAGATGGTTTTTGTAGCACTACTACTTCAAGTCATCTAAGCATTACAAATCAGTTTTTAATTTATGACCAAAAGATGGTTCTTGTAACATCTCAAAGTTGATACTAAACACTCACAAACACCTCGCATCAAGTTTTTATTGTCCTTACACTTCATAAAACATTCACAAAATAACACCAAACACAAGTCAACACATTTATTACCCAAGTTGGTGCACATGCCAGAATCACCACCACAATAAAAAACTAGCAATACATTTCATGAAACATGACTACTTTAACATAAGCATTTTCATTAATACAACTAAAAACAACCAACAATAGGAACACACTCCCATCCTGGACCACACTTACAATCAAACTTAAAAACCAAACACATAAATAGAAACTAAACAAACAAACAAGACCAAGTCAAAAGGCGTAACCAAACAGTCCCCACGAATCTCAACCACACATCTTACATCCTCACATACCGTAGTTCAACGGTTCAATACTTGTTGGTAGATCGGGTGAATTAAGTTCAAAAGGCTCGTTTACATCAAAAGTTTCCTTCTTGGGCGGGCTAGGCATATCGACAAATGCATTTTCAAATGCGTTGTTACTTTCAACATCACCTGGAACTAAAGCAAGATTAAGATCAAAATCCAAAGACTTAGAAGAAGAAGTATTTACCTCTAAGATTTGGACGGTCTTTTTAATGAATAGATTATGAACTCTAGCTTTCGATTTACAAACTTCATTAGCGAAAAATTCTACATCATCATCATCAATTACGGTAAATGTTTTTGAACCAATTTTGTAAGAAAAGCAAATATCGTAACTATCATCAATTTTAAACTTTTTCTTCACATATTCAACTAGTTGAGTGTACGTAATATTTCTGCGAAGTAAAATACCATGATTTGAATCTTCACAAACTAAACATACACTAAATTTAGTACTTGAAACACTCATAATTTTAGCTTTTTTTTTTTTTTTTTTTTTTTTTTGAACGGTGACTTTCATTTTTTGGATAAGAGTCGCACCTACCCCATGGTAGGCCCTCATCCACCACATACCCAGACTATGTTGTCTTAACCGGGTCCACGCTGGCGCAGTGGGGATTATTCACGGCGTCCGCCCGAAAACCGTACCGCCTCCACACGATTATAATTCGCTGGAGAAACGGCCGGATGAAAACCGGGGCCGGCTCAGATTCGAACCTGCGCAGCTAATGGCTTACAGGGTCTCCTCTTCATTGCCTAGTATCAACAAACCCTGTGGTCAAAAAGGACTTCCCGAATGGTCACCCATCCGGTACTACTCTCTCTGTGGCTCACTTAACAAGTTAAGCACTAATAATTTTAGCTTAACATGTAAGTTTACCATTCAATAGTGTCCATATTTATAACAAAATACACAAGTAATTAAATAGGCATAAATGAACCAACAACCATATCTTTCTAGATATCTTAGGTCGCGCAAATACTTGCTAGATGTCTTAGGTCGCACAAAACTTATAATATGGGTAGCACATTTTTTCAGGGGATGGATACACCTACCCACTGGGTAGTTTACCCGGATAATGTGCCATTGAGTCATTGGGAGAAAAAGAATAATATTCTCCTTTTTCCTCTAACAAAATATTAATTGTGTTTGAATTGTGTTTTTATTTTTAATAGGTAGACTACCCAGTGGGTAGCTTAAGTTTTCTCTATTTTTTCATCACATATCCATCAAACAAATACTAGTTGTCATTTACTACTTATAAATTAAACTACCAACCACATATTAACTCTAACTTTAAAGTTACTATCTACCCATTAACATTGAATTGACCATCTTTTTAACTAAGTCGAAGTATTTTTTACCACCTACACACCAAACAAATAATAATTGACATTTATTACTCATATTTACTACTAATATACTTTCCTCCTAAACACAACATTCATTTCTTCATCCTAAACACTAAAGGGCATGTTTGATACAAAGAATTGAGGATGAGAAAATAAAAATCAATTCATTTCTTATGTTTGGTACTTCAATAAAATAAAAAGGTGGAGAATTCTAACCCTTAGGATTTGGTTCCTTTGTATTTTGTGGAGAGTTGGTTTCCCATGTATTTAGTAAAGAAATGAATTCTTTGCACAATTAAATAATAATAATAATAATAAAATATTAATATTATAATAATAATAATAATAATATATTAATAATAATAATAATAATAATAATAATAATAATAATGAAATAATAAAAATAATAATAATTTAATATAATAATAATATATTAATATAATAATAATAATAATAATAATAATAATAATACTGATTTCTTGAGTCAATTCTTTGGTGTTATCAAACACTGGAATTTATATTGAATTTCTTTAAGAATCTATTTCTATGATTTGATTTCTACACTTAATTTCATATCTATCTATAAATTTCACCCTACCAAACGTGCCCTAAACTAATTTCTTTTTAACTAAGTCGAAGTATTTTTTACCACCTACACACCAAACAAATAATAATTGACATTTATTACTCATATTTACTACTAATATACTTTCCTCCCAAACACAACATTCATTTCTTCATCCTAAACACTAAAGGGCATGTTTGATACAAAGAATTGAGGATGAGAAAATAAAAATCAATTCATTTCTTATGTTTGGTACTTCAATAAAATAAAAAGGTGGAGAATTCTAACCCTTAGGATTTGGTTCCTTTGTATTTTGTGGAGAGTTGGTTTCCCATGTATTTAGTAAAGAAATGAATTCTTTGCACAATTAAATAATAATAATAATAATAAAATATTAATATTATAATAATAATAATAATAATATATTAATAATAATAATAATAATAATAATAATAATAATAATAATAATAATGAAATAATAAAAATAATAATAATTTAATATAATAATAATATATTAATATAATAATAATAATAATAATAATAATAATAATACTGATTTCTTGAGTCAATTCTTTGGTGTTATCAAACACTGGAATTTATATTGAATTTCTTTAAGAATCTATTTCTATGATTTGATTTCTACACTTAATTTCATATCTATCTATAAATTTCACCCTACCAAACATGCCCTAAACTAATTTCTTTCTCCCAAAATACATGCATCAAGAATCAAAATTCGTACAACACCATAAATTACTAACTTTGTGTACATGCGGATCACCAACTACGAATCAAAACTTAGTGGACACCGGAAAAATCCAAAATTTTCTCTTTGATTTATTCTTCATTTCATTACACTTTGCACTTGATGAATTTTTAATTGCCATTATCAAAACATTAACGGTCTTATTATTATCGCCACTAGAAGATGGTTTTTGTAACACTTCATTAGTTTTTAATTTATGACCAAAAGATGGTTCTTGTAGCATCTCAAAGTTGATACTAAACACTCACAAGTCACAAATACCTCACATCAGTTTTTAGTCTCTTTACTCTTTTAACTAGGTGTCATAAACATTCACAAAATAACACCAAATACAAGTCAACACATTTTTTTACCCAAGTTGGAGTCACTATAAATGACGTAAAGCCTTGTGTGTTATGCTTTAATTTATTCTTCATTTCAGTTAATACATTTTGCGTTTCAATTGCCATTATTCATATTTGAGTAAACATTATATCAAAATCTTATTTTTTTGAACGGTATATCAAAATCTTATTACTCTCAACAGTTCTATTATTATCAGTTTATCACCACCAGAAAATAGTTGTTGTAACACTACAGCTTAAGTCATCTTAGCATTACAAATCGGTTATTGTACCAAAAGATGGTTCTTGTAACATCTCAAATGTGATACTACAGTATTAAACAACAAAAACTTGTTGGAAAATTTAGTGCACTTGAGGGATCAATTCACACCTGGTAATGGGTTTGGAGGTATGGAGTATACATCCATTTGGTCACTGAATCCCCTGACTCAAGAGTGGTTATGTATTGAATCTGCTGATAGCATGATTCTGCTGTTAGTGTGTTTCCACTGCTAGTGTTATTTTACCACTGACAGTTTCCACTGCTAGTGTTATTTTACCACTGATGTGTTAACGTTACCACTGCAAGGGTTATTGTTTCCACTGCAAGGGTTGTAGTTACCACTGCTAGTGTTAACATTACCACTACAAGTGATAATGTTTCCATTGATAACCACTGATCCTATTATTATGGAAATTATTATGATATAATTAATGGGCCGTTAATTATACATAATACCATGGGCTAGGGTTTTGAGTATTCTCTATTATAAATAGAGGTCATATCATTCTGCATGAATATACAATATCATACGATATACTAAACACAAAACCCTAAACACTTCTATACGCATCTGGTTCTTGGTTTGTGCCTAAAGCAAGAACATCACTTGGTCTTATCCCATAGAGATATTCGTGTAACCCAGGCATAGGGTCGAATAGTTTCTATTGAAAAGTGATACCACGATTTCAAGTGAATATCCGGTACCTTCATTGATTATCTTAACCCTAATCTGGGAAGTGTTTTGCAGCTAAACAACCAACAATCAATAGAAACTATTAGTGATAATCAATGGCTGCTGCTATGAGACAAATGGCTGCTAACTTTTCCAAGTTGGAAAAGTTTGAAGGTGTTGATTTCAGAAGATGGCAAAAGAAGATGCACTTCTTGTTGTCTAGTATGAATGTGGTGTATGTTCTCACGACTGAGATTCCAGAAGACTTTGGAGATGATGCTACTATGGATCAGATGAGGGCAAGGAGCAAGTGGGAGAATGATGACTACATATGCAGAGGTTTAATTCTCAATGGTATGTCTGATTCTCTTTTTGATATTTATCAGAATGTTGAAACTTCTTAAGAACTATGGGATTCCTTAGAAGCCAAGTATATGGCTGAGGATGCATCAAGTAAGAAGTTCCTTGTAAGTAATTTTAACAATTACAAAATGGTTGATTCTAGACCTGTCATGGAACAATACAATGAACTTCTTAGTATACTTGGTCGATTCACACAACACAAGATGAACATGGATGAGGCTATTTCAGTCTCTTGTATCATCGATAAACTACCTCCTTCTTGGAAAGAATTCAAGCATATGCTTAAGCATAAGAAGGAGGAGTTAACTCTTGTTGAGTTAGGCAGTCACTTGCGTATTGAGGATTCACTCAAGGCTCAAGACATTGACAAGCCAAAGAGTAGCATTGCTACTGGTCCATCAGTTGTCAATATGGTGGAGCATAACAACTCTACCAAGAACAATGACAACAAGGGCAAACGTAAGCATCAAGATAATACCAAATCTGATCTTAACAAGAAACCTAAGGTGACTTGTTGGAAGTGTGGGAAACCTGGACACTTCAGGAAAGGTTGCAAGGGTGGTAAAGTTGGAAACAAATCCAATGGATCAGGCACAAGTGGAGGAAATGGTAACACCAATTCTCTGAAAGGTCAGAATGTGTTTAATAAGTCTTTTAAGATTTATTATGTTACATATATATCTGACATTTACTTTGTGCAGGATGATGATGTTGCGTGGTGGGTTGACTCTGGAGCAACAATTCATGTGTGTAAAGATAGAAGCTGGTTCAAGACCTACAAGTCAATGAATGATGGTTCTATTCTTCACATGGGAAACGAGTCAACTGCCCTGGTGCATGGAAAAGGATGTGTTGATTTGAAATTTAGTTCTGGAAAGATTGTTTCTTTATTTAATGTTTTACATGTTCCTGATATTAGAAAGAATTTGGTTTCTAGTAGTGTTTTGAATAATTGTGGTTATAAACAGGTTATTGAATCTGATAAGTTTGTTATATTTAAAAATGGTGTGTTTATTAGTTTTGGTTATTTATGTAATCAAATGTTCAGACTTAATATTGTTCATGATAATATTGATTCTGCTTTTATATCTACATCTAAACTTAATGATTCAAACCTATGGCATGCAAGACTTGGCCATGTACATTTTAAAAGGATACAAAATATGTCTAAGGATGGGTTAATTCCAGCCTTTTATGTGAACATTGAAAAGTGTAAAACTTGTATGTTGAACAAGATAACTAAGAAACCTTTTCAAGGAGTAAAACGTGAAACTAAAGTTTTGAGTTAATTCACAGTGACCTTTGTGATTTACATGCTACTCCCTCTTTGGGGAATAAAAAATATTTTGTGACTTTTATTGATGATGCTTCTAGGTTTTGTCATGTTTATTTATTACATTCTAAAGATAAAGCATTAGATAAATTTAAAGTATTTAAAACTGAAGTTGAATTGCAACAAAGTTCCCTGATCAAAAGATTAAGGACTGATAGGGGAGGTGAGTACATGGATACTCTGTATTTTCAGTCTGTTGGTATAATCCATGAAACGACTGCCCCTTATACTCCTCAGCAAAATGGTATTTCTAAAAGGAAAAACAGGGTGCTGAAGGAGATGGTTAATTCCATGTTGTCCTATTCAGGGCTGAGTCAAGGGTTCTGGGGTGAAGCTATTTTAACAGCTTGCTATTTATTAAATAGGGTTCCCAACAAAAGAAACAAAGTTACCCCTTATGAACTGTGGACTAAAAAGAAACCTAACTCTAATTATCTTAGGATATGGGGTTGTAGGGCTGTTGTAAGACTCCCTGATCCAAAGCAGAAAACTTTGGGTGAAAGAGGCATTGAATGCATCTTTGTTGGATATGCTGAGCATTCCAAGGCATATAGGTTTTATGTTATAAAACCTAATGAGTCTGTTTCAATTAACTCAATAATTGAATCAAGGGATGCAATCTTTGATGAGAACAGATTCTCATCTATCCCTAGACCAAGTCAAAGGATTCCAAATGGAACCAATGACAATGGTGTTTCAGAGGTTCCTACTGATGAGGTTCCTACTGATGAGGTTCCTGCTGATGAGGTTCCTGCTGAGGTTGTGGAACAACAACCTGAACCTGAGCTCAGAAGGAGCAATAGGGTGAGGACTCCAAAGTCATTTGGACCTGAGTTTCAATTATACTTAATTGAAGGTACAAGGAGTGAGGTCTCTGACCAATACTCTTATTGCTTCATTGTGGAGGATGATCCCAAAACATTTGAAGAAGCAATGAAGTCCCAGGATGTTGCTTTCTGGAAAGAAGCAAT
Source organism: Artemisia argyi (assembly GCA_030686995.1). Taxonomy (NCBI): domain Eukaryota; kingdom Viridiplantae; phylum Streptophyta; class Magnoliopsida; order Asterales; family Asteraceae; genus Artemisia; species Artemisia argyi. Next base: position 146,329,104 of record CM060709.1, on the reverse strand, counting down.
TAATGATGAGATGGACTCTATCATGGGCAATAACACTTATGTGTTGACTGATCTACCACCTGGTTGCAAACCTCTGGGTAGCAAATGGATTTTCAAAAAGAAAATGAAGGTAGATGGAACTGTTGAAAAGTTCAAGGCAAGATTAGTTATTCAAGACTTTAAACAAAAGTCAGGAATAGACTACTTTGATACTTATGCTCCAGTGGCACGTATCAGTACCATAAGATTGCTAATTGCTTTGGCATCAATTCACAATCTGATTATTCATCAGATGGATGTGAAGACAGCTTTCTTGAATGGTGATTTAGATGAGGAGGTTTACATGAACCAACCTCAGGGCTTCATCATGCCTGGCAATGAAAACAAGGTGTGTAAACTGATTAAGTCTCTTTATGGACTAAAACAGGCACATAAGCAATGGCATCAAAAGTTTGATGAAGTGGTTTTGTCTAGTGGTTATTTACTTAATCAAGCTGATAAATGTGTATATAGCAAATTTGATGAATCTGGTAAAGGAGTCATCATTTGTCTATATGTTGATGACATGTTGATCTTTGGCACTGACCAAAATCAAGTTGATCTTACAAAAGAATTTTTGTCATCAAAGTTCTCCATGAAGGATATGGGGGAGGCAGATGTTATCCTTGGCATTAGGATTAAACATGAAAGTAACAAAATTTCTATCTCACAGTCTCATTACATTGAGAAGGTGTTAAAGAAATTTAATTACTTTGAGTGTACTCCAGTGAGTACTCCTATGGATACAAGTGAGAAGCTAATGCCTAATACTGGCAAAGCTGTATCTCAACTTGAGTATTTTAGGGTGATTGGCTGCTTGATGTATGCCATGACATGTACAAGGCCTGATATTGCTTTTGCTGTGGGTAAACTGAGCAGGTATACTAGTAATCCTAGTGCTCATCATTGGCAAGCAATTCAGAGGGTCTTTAAGTATTTGAAAAGAACTATGGATTATAGTCTCTCATATACTGGTTATCCTTCAGTATTAGAAGGATATACTGATGCAAGTTGGATCAGTAACACTGAGGACAATTCGTCTACTAGTGGCTGGGTATTCCTACTTGGTGGAGGTGCAATTTCTTGGGCATCCAAGAAACAAACTTGCATTACCAGTTCAACCATGGAATCTGAATTTGTGGCTTTAGCTGCTGCTGGCAAAGAAGCTGAATGGTTGAAAAACTTGCTTCTTGAGATTCCATTGTGGTCTAAACCTATAGCACCTATTTCTATCCGTTGTGATAGTGCTGGTACATTGGCAAAGGCTTATAGCCAGATGTACAATGGGAAGTTTAGACACTTAGGTGTTAGGCATAGCATGATTCGTGAGCTTATCATAAATGGGGTGGTATCTATAGTGTTTGTTAAATCTCAACAAAACTTAGCTGATCACTTGACGAAGGGTTTGGCTAGAGACTTGGTTTTGAAGTCTGCTAAAGGGATGGGTTTAAGTCCAACTTAGTCACTGATTGCAAGGATACCCAACTCCCTTCTAAGGAAACTTGGAAGCTGAGTTCAATGTGGAAAGCTGATCATTTAGTGGACTGAAGCACATGTATCACATACATCCCAAGGTTGTGCTTGTTACCTGCTGAAAGGAGGATGAAGTCTTCACTTCTTAATGGTTAATTTTCTTTGAAAAAGTGCTAAGCAGGAGCATGAATTAAAGATGAACCACCTATGTAAATGTTGAAGTTTTGCCGCTTCAGGAAGCTTTTGGACTTTTAGCTTTTACAACATTTATGAATTGGATATGGACACATGGCTTGTATAGTGTCAGGAGTATTTTAGTGTTTGAAAACTTGTGTGTATTTATCATCAGGTATTCAAATGGGTTGAAGAGTTCAATTCTTAGAACACTCTGATTCTCGAATATTTGAAAGTATATGTACAAATGTGGAAATTCAATCCTCAGGATATTTTCATTTATGCACTTGTTTTGGTTTGTGTTTGAATTTTCATGCAAATGTAGTGAACTAAATTTGGGGAGGATTGTTGGAAAATTTAGTGCACTTGAGGGATCAATTCACACCTGGTAATGGGTTTGGAGGTATGGAGTATACATCCATTTGGTCACTGAATCCCCTGACTCAAGAGTGGTTATGTATTGAATCTGCTGATAGCATGATTCTGCTGTTAGTGTGTTTCCACTGCTAGTGTTATTTTACCACTGACAGTTTCCACTGCTAGTGTTATTTTACCACTGATGTGTTAACGTTACCACTGCAAGGGTTATTGTTTCCACTGCAAGGGTTGTAGTTACCACTGCTAGTGTTAACATTACCACTACAAGTGATAATGTTTCCATTGATAACCGTTGATCCTATTATTATGGAAATTATTATGATATAATTAATGGGCCGTTAATTATACATAATATCATGGGCTAGGGTTTTGAGTATTCTCTATTATAAATAGAGGTCATATCATTCTGCATGAATATACAATATCATACGATATACTAAACACAAAACCCTAAACACTTCTATACGCATCTGGTTCTTGGTTTGTGCCTAAAGCAAGAACATCACTTGGTCTTATCCCATAGAGATATTCGTGTAACCCAGGCATATGGTCGAATAGTTTCTATTGGAAAGTGATACCACGATTTCAAGTGAATATCCGGTACCTTCATTGATTATCTTAACCCTAATCTGGGAACTGTTTTGCAGCTAAACAACCAACAAAACTAAACTCAAGTGTTTAGTCTTTTTAATCTTTAGAGCCTAAGGTTGGGTGGTGCCATAGCCTCGGCTGGCCAACCAGCCCACTCCATGGCACGAGACACCATACCAGGCTTCGGCTTGTCGTCTTTCGGTTGGTGAGTACCAACTCATGCACCACTTTTATAACAGGGAGTGTTTTTTGCTATGGGTAAAAGTGGTGTTATGAGCAAAATGTGTAGAGTTGGCACCATTTTTCCCATGGCACTACACTTTACCTTGTGCTCTTAAACTATAGCCACAAAATAACACCAAACACATGTCAAACAGATTTTTTACCTGAGTTCGAGTCACATACCAGAGTCCAGACAACCACCACAGTAAAAAAGTCATACATTTCACGAAACATAACAACTTGAATATAAAGCATTTTCATTAACACAACTGAAAACAACCAAGAATGAGAACAGACTCCCATCTTGGACCACACTTATTACAATCAAACTTAAAAACCAAACACACAAACAAACAAACAGAAACAAAACAACCAAACCAAACAAACAAGACCAAGTCAAAAAAGCGTAGCCAAACAGTCCCCACGAATCTCAACCACACATCTTACATCGCTAGTTCAACCCATAGAAACTTAGTTCAACCCACCAACTTTGACTTTTTTTTATTCAAACCCAAGCCGGATATATTATTATATAGCAAGAACCAAACCCGGGACCGACTTTCCAACCCGACCCGACAAACTACTCTCCCAAACACTGGGACAATGAAGCGCCTTAATCTTGGTCTTACTATCACCAAAGCGTGTAACGGTAAGTGAAGTATTAAAATACTCTCTGACTTGAGTAATAACCCCACACGCGCCAACTGTCCACGCGTGAATCCACGCGATATCTTTTTCCCAATCACACCCTTCAACTATAACCGTGTTGCCAAACACGTCGACAGAAAGAGGAACAAAAACAAAGGAATCGTTGGGTTGTTCAGAGCCGGTCAACAAACGCATCATATACTGGTGTGAAGGTGGGCCATGGAACCACCATTCGAGGTCAGGTGCTAAGAGCTTGTGAACTGTGGTGACGTCACGGATGCTTAGGGCATGGTAGAGATCGAGCACCACGCTCTTTATGGGTTCAGTATCCTCCAGAACTGGATGAGAGTTAGCCAGAATTGACAGGGTTTGATAGTTGAGGGGGTGGTTTTGTAAATGTTTTTGGTTTTTTATCCGAAGAGGTGTTGTGGATATTGGAAATGGGGGGATTGGGTGTGGGTTTTTATAGGCGGGGGTCAAGGGTAGTTTCGGGATTTTTGTTTTTTTTCAGCCGTTTATTGCGTGCGTCTATGTATATACGGAGTACATACTTTTTGGGCTAACGCTTAGTAAAAATCGTGTTTTTTCAATAAAAAATTAAAACATGTTTTAACATTCATAAAAGGGTGTTTTTAACTTATGCCTTAAAGACATAAGTTAAGTATATCAAAAAGTATATAAAAGTACTTTGGAATACACACAAAAGTACATAAAACTGTATTTTGTGTGAATTCGTATGTCTTTTTTCGTGAGTCCCATAGTACTTTTGGTGTACTTAACTTGTGCCTTAGGCCACAAGTTAAAAAAACCCTTAATAAAATTCGTTTTGTCAGTGTTTATTGTCTACATTTTATTTTATATTAGTTTATTTCTAATGAGATTGAGTATATTGTTGATGTTTCTGATGTAATTCGTTTTTATAAAAGCAACAGAATATATTATATGGAATAATAAATAAATTAGCAAGGAGATAGGCTTATATCGACACTAGCATAACAGTAATTAATACTCGACATTAGAAATTACAATCACGATCGGACCAAAGGGTGAAGCGAGAAACCAACGTATTGATAGAAAACTTCAACTTTCAAACTCACCGACATAATATCACTAACGGCAATTACTCAGTAGAAATAATAAAATATGCTACAAACTGATCTCACTACAAAAAAAATAGTCCATTCTCCACACTTTTATTATCGCATTTTTAAAAAATGTGTAAAATTTTATTAGCTTATTAACACTTAATGATATGTAATTGGTTACATTAATAAATGTGGAAAAAATTGTTAAACATTAGATTTTCCACAATAGTTATAAGATTTCTCTACAATTATAAATATGAAGGTTATTTGTAACACCCAAATTCTTCACACTTTGAGGAGGTGAGGAGAATTTGGGTCTTCACCCTTTGAGGAAGTGAGGAGAATTTGGGTCTTCAATCTTTGAGAAATTATGAAGAATTTGGGTACACGCATATAAATGTGAACATTTTTTATATTTCTTTGGTACACGCATATAAATGTGAACATTTTTTATATTTCTTTCACACTTAAAAGTGTGATTTTTTTTTTATTATTTTGTTTTACACAACTATCACTTTGTCAACTTTATATTTTTTTTTTCACACTTATTAATATCACCAATTTTTACATATTACTCTATTAAGTGTTAATAAATTAATATAATATTGCACACTTTTTAAGAGTGCGGAGATTGAATCTTATCAGGTCCCCATAACAAAAAAACAAAAAATAAAAACAAAAACAAAAAAAATTAACCCTAACATTACCTAATAACAAAAATAATTTATTGTTTTGACCACTTTATTGATCACGTGGACACAATATGTTATTTTTGATTGTACAATGACCATGTTGTTTTGTACTATCTAAAATTGAATCTATTTTTTGTAGTCTGTCAACCTTATAACAACATATTGGTTGGGTATTATTCTTTACTTTATTGTAGTTATGTTTGGGGAAAAAAAAAAAGATGCGATGCCAATAAAGTTTATCTCTTCTTTAGATGATAAGTAAAATCTAATTTTTTTCGAGTTAGGACTCTCATAACTTTTTTAGAAAAATGATATTAGGTGATCGAAATGTCTTATTTATTTTTGAAGGATCGAGATGATTATGATTCCATTCATAGAAATATCCAGATGGGTTTGATCAGTGATTATTCTCAGTAGTCTTTTCTGAAGCAAGAATCAGAATATGGTGTTTTCGTTCTATTTCTTGATGCGGCATCGGGTTTCCACTTTTCGAGTACAATAGTTAATTTTCTTTGGATGAGAACTGAGAAGTATTCCCACTTGCAAGATGACACTTTTTTTTTTTTTTTTTTTCAAAAAGCAAAATCTGCGACATTGTTTCGACTCACATAATTGAGATAATGTAGTAGTTTTTGGCTCTAATATAGACAGTTTCTAGTTTTTGGTTTAGATGGCTACAAGCGAAATTTGTTGGTTTGCATACTTCATCCGAACCTATTGTTTGCTTATTATTGTGATTCTTTTGGAGTGTTTAGGCTAATAAAATTACTCTATCTTGTTTATAGATATACAGAAACAGGAATTTTTATATGTATGGTAGATATGGAAAAGGTTGAAAAAATAAATAAATAATAATTAATTACTCGTACCATCTTGTAAACGGTTTTACACATTCAATAATATTTTGGTAAATAATATGGTGTTTGATTGTTTGTTGTGTTTTGGGTGATTTGATGGGAGATTGAAACCCAATGTTCCAAATGCACTTTCTCATACGAGTAGGACAATATTTCAAACTCACCTTTTCTCATTAAAATGAGCCTTGAAATCAATTTGTACAAAGATCATCGACTATTAGTAAGATATGAAGCTGGGTACAAAAGAGGATGAAAAGTGAACTAAAATTGTGAGGCAAGTACGATAATATAGTAGAAATTTCAAAGCCAACTAAGTTGATGCACATCTTTGCCACTTACAGATAAAATAAGCCCAGCAAGGAGATCAAGAAGATCAGTCAACGTGTGTAAATGGTCAGCCGTTCTACCCCTAGGCTGAACCCGCCAATCCTTTGCCCTTTATGCGTTCGGGAAGTTGAAGATTAAGGGTGTGTTTGTTTCATTTAGATGTTTTAGGTCTGAATCTGACTACCACATCTTACTAGTAAGAGGTGGGTAGAACGTCTAAATCTGAACGAAATAATGTTGTTTGTTTTTGTATAATTGTCCGAATGATTTTAAGTGCTCGTTTTTGCAATTTATTTAAGTAACTAGTGTAAATATGAAATAACACTTTTTATCATAAATATAACATAGTTAATAAACCATCAAATATATTATATTAACACGAGTCTTCAATCTCAATTATTGAGTAAGAGGCAGTAAGACAAGTCCCCCACCTCTTACTGAGTAAGATGTTATATGTATAACTGGGTTTGACTCAAAAGAAAAAAACAAACAACCAAAACGTCGGCCCGCCTCTAACTGGTAAGATTAAGAGTGAGTAAGAGGGCTAGTAAGACTTTTTTTTAAAAAACAAACACACCCTAAATCATATCTTGCTAAATTGTGTTAAGGTAAACTCGCGTAGTTCATGCCATGTTTGATGCAAAGCAGAGGATGTGTTCCCTCAAATTCAAATTCTATCGCTTCTCTGGTTCTCAAATAGATGTAAACGGAGTTGTTCAAATTCTATGCTTTTTGTTAATTTTTTTTTTAGAAAAAAAAAAAATCCAGGTTTTAATTTTGCTTAAAGAATATTATCAATTAATCAAATTTGATTTAGATTCATGAGTGAAGTGTTATTTGTTTTTAGCATGTGTTGTATTAGTTAAAGTATTGGAAGGTGTTTGTTAAGAACTCTTTGTTCACGTTATACCAATAACTTCCCACTAGCTACTTGAGTTTCATACGTAAGCTAACATGTAGGTAGATACAGGTGGGACGCCACATATGTCAAATCCTATCCTTTTCATGGCTAACATTATGAGAAATTGAGAATGCTCCTTTGTCTTTAACCTTCAAAACAAACACCATATGTTGCCTTTTTGTCCATTACCTCAATAATTTTATATTCTATTCATATGACATGTTATTATATGTATTGATTCATTTTATAATAATCGTGATCGATGTAATGTGGATGTAACTTGGTTGTCCTTTTCCTGATTAGCAAAACGTTAGTTACGTGATTTTCTTGCATTTTAATCAGTATAAACTAGTTTGAAAAGATTGAATATGGAAAAGTTTTAAACTCTTTATAATCAAGAAGTAAATACTCCGTATAACTATTTTCGGGCCAGTCATCAATCATATCTATAATACTATAAGATTCAGTCCTATAATTTATTGTCTAGGCATCAAGATTGCATAAAGTACAAGATAATTAATGCTTGAAATTCAATATAGCCTCATAATAACTATACAATAATGAAAGGAGATGAAATGCAAGGGTTGCCCGAATTGATCACATGACATTTAGTATAAAATTAAAAGTCGGTTAGATAAAGTGCAAGAGTTGCGAAAAGTTGTTAGAATAATTAATGATTTAACTTAATTCATGTATATATAAACCGCCCAAAATCACATTTAGTATGTACATTCGAAGATGATTCACATATCTTTTAGATCTTTGAATGTTGGTAGCGGTATGTAATTCTCTTTTGCAACATTTTGGAGATGATTTACACATCTTTTAGATGTTTGTAATTAACTTGGTCTTCTTTTTTTCTTAATTTAGTTATCATACGCATGTATTATAAAAATCACACAAGATCATGCATGCTCAGATAAATGGAATCAAATATTGGGATACCAACTATTTTCTTTGTTTCTTACATATTTAAGTGATTGTTATAGATAAGAATATATATATATATATATATATATATATATATATATATATATATATATATATATATATATATATGTTAATGCATTTTCATATACAAGTAATTTATGTGCGTTTTCTATTGATGTAGCTCACATGTGCGAATTGATTCAAGAAAATGTGCACGAGCATGCATGTAAATCAACATTTAAATGGTTAAATGATACTTTTTAGCGAGATTAGTTTATGTAAGTAGTTGCTTTCGAATGCTCTTTGAAAAGTATTAGAATGAATTTATTGTGTGCAATTGAATTATTATTGAAAAGAAGAAGGTTCGCGCAACGTAAAATGTTTTCTTTTTCTATATGTAGAATCATTAGTGAGAAACCAATATTTACGCCCATTAAATGAGTTTGCCATAATAGCAAAATATAACATATTAAAAATATCAAATTGAGTAATGAATAGAAAGAAAAAAATACATAATTTTGACTTAAAGCTGTTTGTAATTATAATATCAAATAAAAAAGTTGAGTTTTAAACCTAAGCAAAAGTTCAAACTTTTGTAGAAAAACAAAACCGGTGCATTTAATGTGAAGTATATACAACATCGAGATGGAAGTGCAAGGCTTGCCGGAATTGATCACATAATATTTAGTAATTATTATAGAATTAAAAGTCGGTTATCGATTGAGATGAAGTTGAAAAGGTTGAAAGAATAATTAATGATTTAACCTAATGTAATATATATAGATATATGTATTATATTAATGCATTTTCATATACAAGTAATTTATGTGTGTTTTTTATTAATGTAGCTCACATGTGCGACTTGATTCAAGAAAATGTGCACGAGCATGTATGTAAAGCAACATTTAAATGGTTAAATGATACTTTTTAACGTGATTAGTTTATATAAGCAAGCAACTTGAATAATAAATATAAAAGAAAAAGTACATAATTTTTGCTCGAAGCCATTTGTAAATTAAAAAAAATTAAGTTTAAGACATAATGGTGGAATCCAAAAGTTTTAGAAATTATTAATAGTGTGTTAATTAATATTCATTTGCTTAGCTATTTAGAATTGAGTTTATTGATAAAATTTATTAATATTAGTTAGACTTCAATGTTAATTTTCAATGTAATTAGTTGTGCAATAAAATGAGATGAAGCTAAAAAGGTTTGTAACGATTTTTACATTGTGGCATTATTATTTATGCATTATTATACAAACTTTAACTTACAAACTTAATAAAGAAAATACTTAACGCACATTAAACTATAAAAAATTATATAGACCCCATGTGCTTCATATTACCATGCAAAAATCATCTAATGAACAAGCATTGTACGCTAAGTAATAGACCAAAAGAAACAAAGGCATTTTTTTATTATGCAAATAAGTAATAGGCCAAAAGAAACAAAGTCATCACAACTTAATAACCAAAAGCCCATTTATAAAATACAACACCACAAAACCAAAACAACATCAAACATTTTTAAATTTTTATACAAAAAAGTCAAAACGTTTCATACAACATACTAAACAATAATTAAGTATACACTCGCCAATACACAGAAAGAATACGCGATTAACAATTAGATTCAAAGCCTGTGCATAGCACGGGTTCTGCATGCCTCATATACTGTATTTAGTTAAGGCAGTCAAAACCGATTTTAAACACCTTTAAATACTCCACATGTAATTGTATTAATTAAAATGCACTTGAAGGGAGAAAAGAACCAAACATAGTCTTGTGGGCTCATGTGACAGATAAGCAAAGCATGACATGGAGAAAAAGTGTTAAGGTCAAACTTGACTCCTCGCTGTTGTTTATTCGACCCATGTTGGTGAGGGTGTTCGTTATTTCGTAGGAGTGATATGGATAATAAATGAACACTTTACCCAAGTTCTAATGTGTTCGTTTTTGTCAGGACGACGAGAGTTGCAAATAAGCAAAGTTTTTATCAAATAACTTGAGTTCATACTCAAGTTTGACTCAATCGATTCAAGCTTTTATCGAGCTCAAGCCAAAACCCAAGCCCATAAACCAGCTCAAAACTATAAATAGCCGAGCTTGAGCTTTTAATAGCTCGACTCGAACTTTTCGAGCCTTCATGTACATATATTTTGATTATACATATTTACATAAACAATCTAAAAGCTAATGTTTTTTCTTTTTTTTTTTTAATTTTTTTATTATTATTTTTTTTAACATTAGAGGTTAATGTGAATATTGATATAATAATAAAATATTTACTTTAACTGAATATATAATCTCTAACGCTCTCGAATGTTATGTATAAGTTTTTTTTTCCTTTTCATCGCGTATTTTCTTGACTTTACTGATGAGTTTGACTATCAAATAAAATGTTTATATATAAATTCGAGCTTTTCGAGCCGAGTTCGAGCCTTACTCGAATATTTACTTGAGTCAAGCTCAACCCTACCTTGTGATTTTCAAGTCGACCTCAAACCCTGTCAAGCTCGAGCTCGGCTTGACTCAATTATAGCCCTGCTCAAAACATTGATATGGCTATATGACTAATTTAGGGCTGAGTAAACGACCCGAACGGACCGGACCGACCGAGACCGGACTGGACTGAACCGACAACATTCGGTCATCGGTCTTGGCTTTTTGGCTAATTCGGTCCTCGGTCCGGTCCGGTCCACAAACTAATTATTTAGCCTTGTTGAACGGACCGACCGAGACCGGACCGGACCAACCACATTCAGTCCGGTCCTCGGTCTTGGCTTTTTGGCTAATTTGGTCCTCGGTCCGGTCCGGTCCTGGACCGATGCTCACCCCTAGACTAATTACATAGAGTAGCAAGCATAGGTACATGGAGTTATGTGGAAACAATGGGGTTGTGGCCCTCCCACAATTTTTACATCTTAGTATACAAGAAAGCTTATTACATTTTTGCCCTTCTACATCATTAAAATTCCACTTTTACCCTTCTAAAAAAATTATCAAGCTCAGTCAGCCACTGGTAACAAGTAAGAACCATTATATTCATCCATCATAGTTTGTTTCCAATGGTCATTGATGATGGATAGCATGCAAGTTAGAGCGAGGAATAGGAGACAAAGTAGAGACATGACAATTATAGAGAGGGTTGTGTTTGACAATGCCTAGTTGGAACCCTTTGACCGTGAGGTGTGGATGAGATGGTTGGGGGTTCGAAGGAGTCGTGGAATGATGTTGGGTTGTAGTAATGGTGGATTGGGTCGTGTCATTAGGTTGGGCCGTGGGGGCTGTTGGTGATACAGATTGGGACGTGGGATGTATCGGTGGAGTGGGTCGTGGTCTGTATGGAGATGTTATCAGGTTGAGCCGTGGGCTGTAATGGTGTGGTTTGGGGCGGAATTTCCTGGTGGGCTGTTGGGAAGTGCATAAGAGTGGAATATGGCATGCTTGTGATAAGGCGAGTAGATATTTGGGAAGGTTCGGTGTCAAGAAAAGTGTAGGTTGGCGGGTTGTTAGGTAATATAGACTTGAAGGGAAAAATGGTCTCGCCAAATGTTACATGACGAGAGATGATAATCTTGTTGGATTCAAGATCAAGGCATCAATAGCCACGATATTGTGATGGGTATCCTAAGAAAATGCATGGGTAGACTGCGGTTCAAGTTTATGAGTGACATGATTATGAAGGTAGCAAAGGCAACCAAACACACGTAGGTGAGTGTATGTAGGAGGTTTGTTGAATAATTGGTAAAATGAATTTGGTTATTGATAGCGGTGGAGGGAAGTATGTTTAGTAAATGTGTGGCCATGTGGAGGGCTTCGACCCAATATTAAGGAGGCAAGGGAGCTTGGAAAACGTGTTCGTATGAAATTGTTTATAGTTCGTAACAATCATTCCGATGCTCCATTTTGTTATGTTTTAGGGTAAGAAAACCGAAATTGGATTCCATTAGTGTTAAAAAGGTATGTGAAATTTGGTGTTGTCAAACCCACCACCATGAACACTTTGAAATGTTTTAATTTCGGATTTGAATTGTGTTTTAACATACAAACGAAAATGCATAAATTTATCAACACATCAGATTTATGAACCAAAGGGTAAACCCAAAGAAAATGCAAGAAATTGTCCAAAAATAACATACCGGTGAAGTCCAAACGTCTGAGTGTATGATGTCAAAACATTATTCAACAATAATATCCGAAAGAGAAAAAAAGGAAGAAAAACATGTTTTCCAAGTTTCAAGCATGACACAAAGTCATAGACTTTGATTTATTACACGAAATAAATTTATTAAAAACTAAAAAGTGTAACACTTCATTCCGGAATGACCGAGTCTTTGATGCCACGTTGAAGCAGAAACAGAGAAAACAGAAACTGTTGGTGGTGTAGTGGTGGTACGAAAGGGATATAAATCTCGGTGTTATCACTTGTTAGGAGGAGTTAACTAGTCAGGTAATCCCTCATAGAAAATCTAAATTCATCAAATTCAGAGGGGTGTAAACGAGACGAGATAACTCGCGAGCTACTCGGGATCGACTTGTAAACTACTCGAAATCGACTCGATGTAAACGAGTCAAGCTCAAGTGCGAGCTACTCGACTATATTTTCGAGTCGAGCTCGAGCTCGAAAATACTCTGCTCGTAAAGCTAGCGAGCCTTAACGAGCTTCAACTAAATTACACTTTTACCTTTTTATATACATATATTTACTTAATTTTCATACAAATCGAGTCGAGCCAAATTTGATATGTCGAGTATTCATCGAGTTCGAGCCTTAAATATGTAAATAATCGAGCTCGATTCAAGCTTCGAGCTTGAGTTTTATATAACGAGCTCGAGCTCGAGCTCGAAATATAAAGCTCAATCGAGCTCGAGTTTTAGTATTCGAGTTGAATTCAAGCTTGGTAGTACTCGACTCGACTCTTATACACCCTTGTTAACCACCATCAAAGACGACCCAATGAAAGGTTGTTACGTTTCAACCAAATACAATCTCATAATTATTTAGCGTCCCTACGTTTTTTATTTATCAATCATAAAATATGATCCCAATCACTCACCCACCAATTAAGAAAAAATCATTTGAGCAACTTTATTTAATTTGTTAAAAGTTTTAATTGTATATTTGATGCAAACAGACTAGAAATGACTACACTAGCCTCATCAAATGAAAGAACTTTACTCAGTTTATGAGTATGTTTGGCGAAATGGGCTGGGGTTGGAGCTGGAGCTGGAGCTGGAGCTGAGGCTAAGACTTAAATTATAAGCCGAAATTAAAATTTGTATTTTTATAAATTTGTTTGGCAAATGGGCTGAGGCTTATTATTGCAAAATTACTAAAAATGACATAATTAAATGAGTTTTTATATATATTAGATATTTTTGTGGGTAAATAAGTAATTTATTCTTCAAAAGCCCCGGGCTAAAGTTTTTAGCCGACTTATTTTATAAGCCCTTTCACAATCGCCATGACAAACGAAACTTATTTTATTTGCCGACTTATTTTAAAAGCCCAAGCCCCATTTAAACCCCTCCTAAACATAGCCTATATATGTGTGAAGTTGGCCAAATGCAGAACACTATGGTTGATAGCAATGTATTTTTTAAACCGTCCGGTTTTGATACGTGTACTGTTTTTAAAGTCGTAGAATAGCAATGTATTTTCATAAGTGTTCAAATTTGGTACGTGGCGATGACGTATCATGCTATATGTCATGCTATAAATGGTGCCACGTGTCAAACTTTCGGGTATGACACGTCATCGTCACGTACCAAATTAAAACATTTATAAAATACATTGCTATTCTACAACTTTAAAAAAATACACTGTATCAAAATGGTACACTTTGAAAAGTATATTTGCTATTATACGACTTAATTCTATTATTTATAGATAAAGACATATCAACCATTTTGAAGTGATCTTAACAGGAAATCTTTACGCTTGTATTGATATGTTGTGTTTATGGTACATCAAACTAAGCATAGTCTAATTTTCAAGTTCAAATCGTAGAAGTATCACGTCCAAGCAAGCATATCACTCAAATCAGTAAGTCATAAAACTAATTTTGAAAGCTGAACTGCAGCCTCGAGTATGTAATGGATACATAATATATAGTTAGGTCTAATAATTGGAAATAATCTCGTAACACAAATAAGTGTTGAACAATTGATTGTCTGAGGAATAGTTGAGATTCCTTATACAATTATTTTTACAAACATGACGATATTATTATTGTTGTTATCATTGTAATTATTTAATGAAATGGGCCCTGCAATCGCTATTAACATTTGTAAAATGAAGTGGTGTACCAGATTTCACAAACCACTTTTCGCACGATAGAATGAAATATCTAAAACCATAAAAAGAAAGAAAGGGAATAGTGTATATTTCCCTAAAAAGAAAACATTTACATTAGGATTGTTTAGAGAAAGTTAACTTTCTATGGGAGATAACTTATCTTTTGTATGCATTTGTGTGCCAAATTACTAAGAAAAACATTTGATTAATGATAATCTACGCGTTTTCTGAAATTTGCCTTTTTGGACAATATTTAACAAATGAGGATATGAGATATGTGGCTACCTTATTTAGGTAGAAAACCATCTTGATACGACCTACTCGTACCGATAGTAGCACTATTTCAAGCTAGAATAAAGGAAATTAACGAGAATTGAATTGGTTAAAAACCTGATAATAATGACTTTCATTAATGTTATGAAACCTTAAATACTAGTTTTAGTGATAACTCACATAAACTCAAACATATATCCTAACACGACTCAAACACATATATCCTAACACGACTCAAACACTTATTCGAAACATAATAAACAACGATAGTTATCTTTACCCGTTTCAAAGTCCGTGTGCCAAACTGGGGCAACGGACACACATTTTGTTCGCACGTCTTCCATTCTCTCAAGAGTAACACATCCCAAAATCAACATCACAATTGGGTATGTTTGTTAAAATTAACTGTTGTTTGGAACTGAAGATGAAGTTGTAGATTGAAATAGAGAGGTAGATTATAAAAAGAGATTATTTTTGCAAGATACATACAGTAGCATTTGATTTGCAGACGTTTTGAAGGATGATTTCTTTTATTACAGTTATGTCTGTCAAACAAAACTTATAATTTAGGGTAAATTGCAATTATATCGTTATTAAATAAATAATCTTTCGTTATCGTTACTAATTCCCATTTTATCAGAAAAAATTGAAATTTTTCTTGTTATATTATTTTGTCGTTATCATAAAATAATATAATTCACGAAATGGACTAACGGTATAACGCAAACATCGTTAAAGTAAAAATGGTAAAATTAGAAAAGGACAAGGACTAAATATATTCTATTTAACATTCTTATTTATTTTCTATTTTCATAAATTTATTTCATATGCATTTAATCTTTCATTTTAGTTATATATATATTATTTAACGTAACGTTAGTAATATATATAACGATATTACAAAAGTTAATATTTTTACTTACGATTAAAAAGGTAAAACTTCGATGGATAATTTAAATAACATATTTTGTCATATCATGCATATCACAAGAATTACACTGCACATCATCTATTCGTCATAACGAATAATTATTATTCGTTATTCGTTCGTAGTTACCAAATAGTATTTGGTCAAATTCTCAGATAAATCTATTTATCAGGTTGTATTTCGAAGCCGTTATCATAAATTCGTCCGACTTTATTTTCTTCATTTCAGTATCAATCAAGGTGAGTCATAGCCTCACATTTACTTATTTTCAAACTCCGTGAGGGGGATACATGTTATAAACAGATCACAAGTAATTTTCTGTATGCTTCCTGACTTGATATATGCCTAAGTTACCTATTGCCAAAAGACCCTTGATCATGAGCCATAAATCACTGTTATGTGAACGCGAATATAATGAATAGATCTATTTAAGGTTTGACAGCCTATCCCATTAATACTTGGCAAAATGCCATTATGCATGTGGTTAGTCGTATTAGTCGTGATAATTATATTTGAGTAAAAATAGGAATTGGCAAATTACCTATTACACGAGGGCAAAAATTATCATCAATTTGATAACACCTACGTATTTACGGTATTTGTTAACGTTTTGCGTGTCATGAGACTTAGAGCAATATATACTGCAATATCAATTTTTAACTGATTGTATTTCCAATACAATCTTACTTGTGTATCAAAATGATTACTAAATTCAAAGTCTATGATATCACTCAACATTTTGGTTGACTTTTAAACATGTATCTCAAGTATTTAGTAGGGGAAGCAAGCATGAACGGGCGTAAAACTTCAAAACTTATCTACTTTATTTAAATAAATGGTGTAAAATAAAAGATGTTTGATTCAGTTTAAAACATCAAGACTTTTATTATAATACTCTGATAGTGACCTCTTGTATTTGAATTTTTATTAATGAAATTATATTTTAAAACGTCTCTTTCGAGTCGTTTTCTATCATTATAACTTCGATCCTCACCGTAACACCCTAATTACTATTCCGCTGCCATGTTACAAATTAGGGGCTGTTACAGATTGGCATCAGAGACATAGTTATAGAGAACCAAATGTTTTCAAACATTGAACTATAACCACACTTTCAAATAAATTAAATTTACACCATATTATTTTTCGCCCGCCGTGCCTGCTTGCTACCATACTCAGTAAGTAAATCATTAAGTTTATGATACTTTAATCTTGATATATTAGAATTTTACATTCTTTGATGATAATAAATTCTTATTCTGCACTATTTACGAATCATTACAGTATTATTTCAATATGAGTATATCAGACTCCGACTCTGAGATTTCCGTCGCATCTGTTACGTCGCCTGTTTTTCGTTCTACCGTAGTACCTGACGCTGTTTCCCAAGAAACAGAACCTTTCGAGCAAGACGAGATTGTAACAACGCCTGAAAATCCTGATGTTTTGGTTTTACCAACACATATACCATTACCACATCATGAATTTGATTCATATGCACCCGATCACTTATTCGATCTTTTTAGCCAAACTTATCCATATACATTTCACCATAGAGAACAAATTCCTGAGGAAGATATACCTGCATTCAGCCGACTTCATATTTCCGATTCTACCCATCCACTTTCACCATCATTACCATATCCTCCTTGTTTTACTCCCCCAGCTCATATCAATGAAACTGACGAGAGTGCTAGGATGGAAATTATCCCTACTCTTTCACCTTCTGTAGTAGTGACGTGTTTGGAGCATCACGAAGAACAGATAGACTCACTTCTTCAGATGATTGATTATTCATCATTTGACCATTCGGATACTATCCACAATAGCTTACATAACCTTATAACCAATAGGATAGAGTTGCAGCAGGGTTTAGCTCAGATACATTCAGATATCTCCGAGACACGCTCTTTCGCGATATCATTGCGAAGAGAGGGACAGAACCGTACTTGGGAAGCCCAGCTAGCACACCGAAGAGCAGATACATTGGAAAACCTAGTAGGAGATATGCAGATTAAACACCATACCGAGATGCAGGATTTCCGAACTCAGATTTTAGAGATGGGAGGACATGTGGACGTACGTAACCATTAGAGGCAGTTAGTATTTGTATTAGTAATAAGGCATCTAAGCCTGCCGCATGTGGCAATTAATAAAGAATCTTGTATCGTTTTGTTATGAAAACTCAACTGATCAAGTTATTAATGTTATGCTGTTGGTTGTGATATTACTATATACAAATGTTAATTTATGCTTATGGTTGTTCATGTGTATTAATAATGCATATAACATATTGGAATAATTATGATTGTTGTATCGAAATAAAAACTACATATGGTGCCCAATTATTGTTAGAACTCATAAATATTCATTTCCCTACTTCACAAGATCCTTTAAACAAAATTATTGTTTAAAATTCTAAAGCTATATTTTTGTATTATCAATAGAAAAAATGGAGCATGCAAGTAGCGAAAATTCCAACCCGGAAGTAATCATGACACCTACTGAGGTTCAAAGGATGATTGGTGAGGGTATATCTGCAGCTCGTGAAGCTGATCATTTGAATAACATCAATGGAGCAAACCATGAAGCTAATACATCTACTCATCGTAAATGTACTTACAAGGACTTCATGACTTGCAAGCCAACTAATTTCAAAGGAATAGAAGGAGTTACTGAAATGGCCCATTGGTTTGAGCATACTGAGACAGTCTTCAAGAGGAGCGGCTATTCTGAAGATAGCAAAGTTACATTTGCTACCGGAGCTCTTCAAAGAGAAGCACTATCGTGGTGGAATACCACCGCGAATGCTATGGGTCAGGATGAAGCTTTCAAACTCTCCTGGAATGAATTGAAGAATAAAATGCTTAAGAAGTATTGTCCCAGGACAGAGATCAGAAAACTAGAGGATGAATTTCATCAGCTAGTAGTAAAGTACAATGATCTGAAGACATACGACAGAAAGTTTCTGGAGTTGTCGGTGTTATACCCAACAATAGTACCCGATGTTGAAAAGGCATTGGAGAAATATGTGGAAGGACTGCCACCATCTATTGAAGGGGATGTTACCACATTGAACCCACAGACAGTAGAAGAAGCTATGGGACTTGCACAGAGATTGTTGACCCGGGTGATCAAAAGAGGTTCTACCTCCACGATCAATGAGCATAAGAGAAGTGTTGACAACCGTGGAAACAACAATAGCAACAACCGCAGCTACAACAACAACTACAGTGGTAACAGAAGCTACAACAACAACAATCAAAGCAGCAACTGCAACAAAGATCAACAACAGAACCGTAGTAATCATCATCAGCAACTGAATCATCGACAAGAAGCTACCAGAGCTTATGCAGCAGTGCCTGCAGAAAGTAAAGGTTATGCCGGAACTCTACCCCCATGTAACAAGTGCAACATGCATCATACCGGATCATGTAAGGCTACTTGTGGCAACTGCAAAAGAATTGGACACATGACAAAGGACTGTCGAGCAACTGGAGCCAACACACAACCGATAGCAGTAAAGTGCCATGGTTGTGGTGAAGTTGGACATTACAGAACTCACTGTCCGAAGAATGCCAATAATGTTGCCCGAGGAAGAGCATATGTACTCGGTGATGGAAACACAACTCAGAATTCTGATGTTGTTACGGGTACGTTCCTATTAAATCAACAAGATGCTAAGATATTATTTGATTCTGGAGCAGATAAAAGTTTTGTGTCTACTTCGTTTGCCGCAATTCTAAATATTACTCCTATAGAACTAGATACTATCTATGACATAGAATTAGCAGATGGAAATATCCTAAGTACCAATACCCTAATCAAAAATTGCACCTTAACTTTTCTAAGTAAATCTTTCCCCATCGATCTCATGCCCATCCAATTGGGAAGTTTTGATGTCATCATTGGTATGGATTGGTTATCTACACACCGTGCCAGAATAATTTGTGACAAGAAAGTCATTCAAATTCCACTCAACGGTGAAACCTTAATCATCCAAGGTGATAAACCTAAAACTTCGTTCAATATTATCTCATACGCCAAGACGATGAAATACATAAGCAAAGGATGCCATGTATTCCAAATTCAAGTAACGGGAGGAGAAACAAAAGAAAAGAAGAAACAACTTGATGAAGTGCCAGTTGTAAAAGAATTTTTTGATGTATTTCCTGAAGACTTGCCTGGAATTCCACCAACCCGTCAAGTAGAATTTCGCATCGATTTAGTGCCTGGAGCAGCACCAGTTGCAAAAGCACCATATCGATTAGCACCCTCCGAAATGAAAGAATTATCTTAACAGTTGAAAGAATTATCAGATAAAGGATTCATCCAACCAAGCTCATCCCCTTGGGGAGCACCAATCCTATTCGTCAAAACGAAAGATGGAATGTTCCGAATGTGTATCGATTACAGAGAGTTGAACAAACTCACGGTGAAGAATCGATATCCATTACCAAGGATCGACGATCTATTTGACCAATTACAAGGATCTAGTGTTTACTCAAAAATTGATCTAAGATCAGGATATCATCAATTAAGAGTCAGGGAAGAAGACATTCCCAAGACAACTTTTCAAACACGGTACGGACATTATGAATTTCAAGTAATGCCATTTGGTCTTACCAATGCACCGGCAGTATTCATGGATTTAATGAACCGAGTATGCAAGCCATACTTGGATAAATTTGTTATTGTGTTCATTGATGATATTTTAATCTATTCGCGCAACAAAGAAGAGCATGCCGAACACTTAAGGATTATTTTGGAGTTACTTAAGAGAGAAAAGTTGTACGCCAAGTTTTCCAAATGTGATTTTTGGATTTCTACCGTTCAATTTTTAGGCCATATCATCAACAACCAAGGTATCCATGTAGATCCCGCGAAGATAGAAGCAGTTAAAGGTTGGACATCACCCACCGCTCCAACCGAAATTCGTCAATTTTTAGGTCTTGCTGGTTACAATCGAAGATTTATAGAAGGTTTCTCAAAGATTGCAAAACCTTTGACGGAACTCACCCAGAAGAACAAGAAGTATATCTAGGAAGAGAAGCAAGAGTCAGCATTTCAACTGTTGAAACAGAAGCTTTGTGAAGCACCAATATTAGCATTACCGGAAGGAAATAAGGACTTTGTAGTGTATTGTGACGCATCTCATCATGGTTTAGGTGCGGTACTAATGCAAAGAGACAAAGTCATAGCCTATGCTTCACGACAGCTGAAGAAGAATGAAGAAAATTATACCACCCATGATCTAGAATTAGGAGCAGTAGTTTTTGCTCTCAAGATATGGAGACATTACCTATATGGTACGAAGTGTACGGTTTTCACCGATCACAAGAGTCTTCAACATATACTGGATCAGAAAGAGCTGAACATGAGACAACGAAGATGGTTAGAATTACTCAACGCCTACGACTGTGATATTCGTTACCACCCTGGTAAAGCGAATGTTGTAGCCGACGCGTTGAGCAGAAAAGACAGAATTAAACCTCTTAGAGTTCGATCTCCAGGGATGACAATTCATTCGCCACTTCCAGCTCAAATCATCAAAGCTCAAAACAGAAGCTCTCCAAGAAGAAAACCGGCAATATGAGAAAATTGACAGAAGGTCAAACCCTGAAGATCAGGTTGACAGAATGCCAAATAATGAAAGAAGAGATGATGGAATGTTATGTTTTAAGGAAAGATATTGGATTCCTCTCTTTGGAGGTATTCGAGACCTTATCATGCATGAATCTCATAAATCCAAATATTCTATTCATCCCGGTTCCAATAAGATGTATCAAGATCTTAAGAAGAATTATTGGTGGCCAAATATGAAAGCTGATATCGCAGAGTATGTTGGTAAATGTTTAACATGTTCTAGAGTAAAGGCAGAGACTCAGAAACCATCAGGATTACTCATGCAACCAGAAATTCCGGTCTGGAAATGGGAACGAATCACCATGGATTTTATTACCAATTTACCAAGGACTTCGACCGGATTAGACACAATCTGGGTTATCATCGATCGTTTAACCAAGTCTGCACATTTTCTACCAATCAAGGAAACTGACGAGATGGAAACACTCGCTCAGTTGTATTTTAAGGAAATTGTGATTAGACATGGGGTTCCAATATCCATTATTTCTGATAGAGATAGCCGATTCACCTCAAGATTTTGGGAATCTCTACAGAAATCTCTTGGTACTCGTTTAGATATGAGCACCGCTTATCATCCGCAAACCGATGGACAAAGTGAAAGAACAATCCAAACCTTGGAAGATATGCTCCGAGCATGTGTGATTGATTTCGGAAAAGGTTGGGATAAACACTTGCCATTAGTTGAATTCTCTTACAATAACAGCTATCATGCCAGCATAAAGGCTGCACCTTTTGAGGCACTTTACGGAAGGAAGTGCAGATCACCAGTCTGTTGGACAGAAGTTGGTGATATGCAACTCACCGGACCAGAGCTAATACATGACACTACCGAGAAGATATTCCAAATCAAGCAACGCTTGCAAGCTGCTCGTGACAGACAGAAGAGTTATGCTGATGTCAGGAGAAAACCTATTGAATTTCAAGTAGGAGACAGAGTCATGTTGAAAGTTTCTCCTTGGTATGGAATGATCCGTTTTGGAAGACGTGGAAAGTTAAATCCAAGGTACATTGGACCTTTCAAAATTCTGGAGAGAATTGGTCCAGTTGCTTATAAGTTAGAACTTCCGGAAGAACTTAGTAGGGTACATCCTACGTTTCACGTATCACAACTCAAGAAATGTTTGTCTGACGAAACTCTTGTCATTCCACTAAAAGAGATTAGATTGGATGACAAACTAGTGTTCACAGAAGAGCCTGTGGAAATAATGGATAGAGAAATAAAACAACTCAAACAGAATCGTATCCCCATTGTAAAGGTTAGATGGGACTCAAAGCGAGGACCAACTTACACATGGGAAAGAGAAGATAGATTCCGTGAGAAATATCCACATTTAATTTCATAGAACACACTTGTTAGATTTCTTAAAATCGAATTTCAGGACGAAATTCAGAATGACAAGTGGGTACTGTAGAACCTCGTAAAAATTTCTTGTAATTATATCGTTATTAAATAAATAATCTTTCGTTATCGTTACTAATTCCCATTTTATCAGAAAAATTTGAAATTTTTCTTATTATATTATTTTGTCGTTATCAAAAAATAATATAATTCACGAAATGACGGAACCAATCCTCGACACGTTACTCGAAACCTAAAACATTTCATTTAAATCCTAATTACATGTCTAATCTTAATTAAATTTCCTAATTACAATTATATAACAAACGGGCCCTTAATCATTTTTCCAGCCCAGTATCTTGTTACTATTCACAGGCCCAAGATTCAAGCCCAACTTCCAAATCTTATTATTTCGTTTGATCGACTAGTTACATACCGCCTCGCGTATTCATGATTTTTACACATGACATACCAATATTTTTACACCACCTCGTTTACTACCTAGCCAACTATTAGTGTGTCAAGTGTCATGTTCATAGGACGACATTTGATACGTTTTTAAGGGGCAAAGTGATTGACGAAAATCCAAATCTATCGATTCATATAACTCAAATCTTAACCGTTTTGATTCCCGTTTGTTCCTACGTGTTCCTAATAACATTTCTAACATGTTTTTATGTTTAAATGTCATCTATGATCAGCTATAATCAAGTTGTACAAGATTTCTCAATTCGTGTATATAATAAAAAGGTGGTCGACATCCTTGTGATTCACCAAGACACCCTCCCTTATTTTATGCACTCTCAATTCATATTAAAAGTATATAAATCATCCTATAAGCCTAGAGTTACTGACATGCATAGTACTTGTGGTTTCTTTGAAAGTTTCACACTTACGTGTGATAAAATGACACCATATATACTACTTATGCATGCACCTGTTTCTCTCAATTATCATACGCTTTCAAATATTTCTTTCTTCCTAAAAACCATTCCTTGGGGGCCAGAAGTTAATTTCAATCTCGTTTGGACACAAGAAAGGGTTATCGGGTTTGAATTATACGTATATTGTTTGGGTTATAAGTCGAACGTGATTTTCCTTGTGTTTCATTCATCCACTCTCGACTCTCTACCACCTAAGAGGTGTTGTAAGTTGTTTCAAGCTTATTTCCATTCATTTCACACGTTAAAAATAGTTCATGCACCATGTTTTCATTTTATCGATCGTATATTAGTTTTACATATTATTTCACGTATATATTGTCACATAGTACACGACTTGTGACTAGCCTCTATCTTGGAAGGCCTAGGAGTCACAACACACTCATAATTCACGTTAGTTTCACTCGACATGCATCAAACAAACCCATTTTTGAACCATGCTAAGTCGCATGAAAAATTACATAAACACTTAGAAATAATACTAAGTTATTCATATATATAAACGATCCATACATGCTACAAAACGCTCGTATATCTTTAAATATCACGTAACAAACATACCATATTTTTACACGACTCAATAGATCACCTAGAAAACTACCACTTTCATTTATATAACTTGTAAAAATACTCACGTTTCGACACTCAAATTACTTCATTTTGAATTGATGAGGCAAAAAATGAACCACTTTTAGGGGGTCATTTAAGCCCGGAATTGAATTTATTTGATCAAATATTGCCCTAAATCGTTCCTTTTGTGATTTTAGGTACTTTGGGAGTGAAATCTGGAAAAGGAAGCAATTCGGACGTTTTTGGAGCATAAAAGTGAAGAAAACGCCAAAGACTTAATTTTCCAAGCTGGGAACAGTATGTGACGGCGTCAAGAGTAACAATTTGACGGCGTCAAGAGTAAATTTCATGACAGCCCAGTACAGAAATGAAGGCGTCACAAGGAAGAGCGTCAAGAGTTAAATACGTGACGGCCTGGAAAAACTTAATACATGACGGCGTCAGATGTAGATCAAGGCAGTCCGAAAATTCTTTTGGCGGCGAGATGACGGCGTCACAAGGTTGTTCTTGACGCCGTCAGCCTCAATTTTCTATATATAGTTTTCTAATTTTCATTCATTAAGTGAAACAAGTTTGGAGAAACTCTAAGGCCGAACCATATACGAATTTTACAGGTTTTTCAAGGGTTTTCAGCCCTTGAA
Source organism: Artemisia argyi (assembly GCA_030686995.1). Lineage (NCBI taxonomy): Eukaryota > Viridiplantae > Streptophyta > Magnoliopsida > Asterales > Asteraceae > Artemisia > Artemisia argyi. The sequence continues at coordinate 146,304,167 of CM060709.1, read as the reverse complement.
CCCTTACATGTGTAATTGAGATAAGTGTTCTTTTAATTCAATCAATATGTCTATGTGTTGGTTGTCTATATCTTGTGCTTGTCTTGATTCCACTATGCTAGGCTAGATTTATCTTGTGTTTGCTTAGATCTAATGAAACCTAGATGTTGATTATGTGTTGATTACTTGTTTATGGTTGTATTGGATGAGTGATTTCAATGTTAGGCTTAAGAAAACTGGCAGATCTCCAATTGGTAACATGCTTGAACGTCTTAGGAAACATGAACCGATGTGTACTAGGTTTTATTGGTTGTATTTAATGCATGAGTAAATTCTAATGATGCCATGTTAGGAGCTTCTTAGCCGACTCGACATAGGAGTGAAGTAGGCACTCATAGGATTGGGGAGTTAAGTACGCCACCCCATGAATGGTATTAAGGAATACAATCCGTCATCCACGCAACTATAACAAGTAATTAACGTGTAAAAGATATCTAGGGAGTAGTGAAATCAAAGTAAACACATTTCTCCACTTATTGCTCACAACCTTAGTTTAATATAGTTTATTTTCATTTCTAGTATTTTATTTTGATTGCATCTTTAATATTGGGTTAGTTGACTAGCAACTAATTCCGCCCAAATCCTTCAAAACCCGGGATTTTTACTTGCTTTCTAAAAAATATAAAAAATTTAAAAATAATCATCTCTCATCTTTAGAACTAGTATTTAGGTTTTCTAATCCTAGCGACACTATTCCTAGCTGAACGATCAATCCCCCGGTACTTGTCACTATACTATGCTACAACGATCAGGTACACTGCCTGGTGGGGGTTGTAAGCTTCTCGAGATCCCTCGAGAGGTAAAGCCTAGTGTAATCCCTACGCATCAAGTTTTTGGCACCGCAGCCCGGGGAATAGTTATTGTCTAGGTTAGAATTTCTTTTTATTAGGTCTACTTGCTAGATTCCTTTTTAGTAAGATTTTATTTTTATTTTTAGGTTTTCTTTAGTCTATCTTATTTCTTTGTGTTTTTGTTCGTAACTCTTCACCACCCGACATCATGGACGATGGGAACATCTTTGAACCCGTCATCCCACCACAACAAAACCCACCACTAGAACCTCTTAGGCCCCGAACCTTAGGAGAGTATTCCCGACCTAGCCACCAAGGCTATCGAAACACCATTGAGCTCACCGGAGCCAATGTGACCCCCTTGCGATCCGACACCATCCGGTTGGTGCAAAGCGGATGTGCATTCCATGGACTTCGTTCCGAAGATCCAAACCAACATCTTAAGGACTTCCTTAAAATCGTAGATTCCATAGACCTAGATGTTGAAACTAGAGAGACAACCCGATTACGCCTATTCCAATTCTCTCTACGGGATCAAGCTAGTCAATGGCTTGAGCGTTTACCCGCGGGATCCATCACCACATGGGATGATCTCACCAATCGCTTCCTTACTCAATTCTTCCCACCGGGGAAGACTGCAATGCTTAGAAATGACATTTTGATGTTTGAACAACATCAGGGTGAAACTTTCTACGAAGCATGGGCCCATTTTAAGGATCTCCTCTATAAGGTCCCTCGTCATGGTATAAACCTTTGGTTATTAGTTCAGATTTTCTACGACCATGTTGACTATCACACTAAACGTACAATCGATAGGGCCGCGGGAGGTAAACTGCGTGATAAAAACACCGAGGAGTCCTGGGCAATTGTTGAGGAGCTCGCCGCCGATAATCAAGAGATGCGGGAGTTTAATCATACAATAAAAGCGGCCATCAATGCAGTCTCAACATCTGGAGGAACCACCGAAATCCCCGATGAACTCCTATGCAAACTCGAGGCAAAAGTTGACTATTTTGAGGAAAGGCAAAGGAGACCTTTAAGTCCTATACGGGCTACTGTCAATTCTGTCTCGAAACCGAATTCAACACCATTATCAGAGTCACCCTCTAGAGAAAATATAGAGACTTTTCAAAACTATGCCCCACCTTATTCCCCTCCCGAGGAGCTTAGCTCGAAGTTTGAAGCTAGGATGAGAGAATATATGGCAACTCATTCAGATCGGCTTGCTAGATTCGAGGAAGCAGTTTATAAGCAAAAAGAGGAGATGAAAGAGAATGAGATGATGAGTCTATTGGAGGAGTATGCCAACCAGAGAACCCCCGAAAGAATGCTACTAAAGAAAGAAAGCGTCACCCCCACTACCCAATTTGTTAATTCCATCACAATTGTCCACAAGGATGACGAGAAGGTAGAAGCCTCTACTAAACAGACCTTAGATAAGCCACCAAAATCCCAGCCCTTGAGTCACTACCTGAAACACGATATAAACGAAAACACCATAACAAATTGGATTAAGGGTAACGCGCGTAACCAACCTTCCAAACAGGGTTCTGAGAAAAAGGAAAAGGGAAAAGATGAGTATGACACGTTACCTGGGGGGTCAATATTCGAGAAGCTATTGGTACAAAAAGTGGCTACTAAGCAGATAGCGTGTGGGAACTTTGAGATACCAACTAGCATCGGGGATTTGAAATATCTTAGTGCTTTCGCCGACCAAGGATCGGAAGTAAATCTTATGCCCCTAACTATTTACATCCAACTAACGTCAAAAATGCCAGCCCCTACTCATGTTAGGTTGTCCCTCGCTGGACACTCGTACGTATACCCCCTAGGAATCGCAGAAGATGTACCAGTTAATGTCACAGGATTCATGTACCCCGTTGATTTTATGATCATCGATGATAAGGGAGATGGATGCATGCTAATAATCCTTGGGGCATCATTCCTCGCCACCGCTAGAGCTGTCATTAAGTATGAAGGCAGGAAAATTGAGCTTCAATCTGGAAAAAGAAAGATTAGCTTCCCCATGACTCCGCGAAGAGGACATGAGAATTTGAGTTGGAGAAAGCTCAAAAACAACATTGACACGACACCCATTCGTGTTCAGAATAAAATTCTTGCATGGGAGGCAAGAATCAAAAGCTACAAGGAGGCTAAATATGAAAGAAGCAAAAGCAATAAGGTTCATGTCGAATTCAAACATAATCGACCAGCAGAAAGTCATATCCCATTCGAGGAAGGGAACTTGGTGCTCTTAAGACACTTGGAAACAACAATACCACCCAATAAATCAAGTCCTTAGTGGTATGGGCCTTTCACAATTGAGAGCATGAACCAAGATGGGATGGCTAACCTGAGAAGTAAAGTAGGTGGAGAGGTGATTGCAAGTATCGACAGGTTGAGGCACTACCACCACAATAGTAATGATCACAACTACATGGGGTACATCATCTCAAGGGATGAAATCACGTAGTAACCCATGACCTTGAGTCTAGCTACAAGACTCGTAAATAAAGAAAAGCGCTTCTTGGGAGGCAACCCATGCTGTGTGTGATTTTATTTTGTTTGTTTGTTATTTGTTTCCGTATGCATGCTTTATTTTTATTGTTGGTGGATCATGTTTCTAAACTAAAAAGTGAAAATACTTTACTTTGTTGTTTGGCCTAGTCTTAACTCCACCTAAAGGTACTTTTGCAAAAGATAAGTGTAAGGGGAAACCCCAAATATGTTTTTAAGAAACAAACCGATCATGATTCTCCACAATATTAAATGAACATGTATATTCGTATTTGTTAGAGTCAAATGCTTGTATTGAGTCATAATGAAGTTTTGCAGGATTTTCCAGGAAGTAGGACCAAGTTTTTCCAGAAATTTTCCAAAAACTTAACATAAGAATTTCTGCAGGTCACTTCTGACGGCGTCACGAGTTTACTCTTGACGGCATCACGGGTAAAAATCTGGAAATTTTACCAGTTTTGTTTTTCCAACGGATTCTTAAAGTTTTTGTTGAATTGTTAAGTTTTATAATCTCCAGGAAATCTGCAAACTTCATTCCACAAGCATTATATCTTATTTTGTTTTCTAGGATTTAGTAACTTATGTAGATTGCCGCCGATTTTATGCGAGGTTGCTTTGTTTGTTTTCTCAGGATTTACAGGTTATGTATGACAAGAAGATGATTTATATTCTGGAAGGGAAGCTTTGATTGTTCATTTTCTTGGAGGAAGATTTAACCTGGCCACCTTATTATCCATACCGAGCGAATCAGGGGAGTATTTGATTTCATTCGTTTTACTTATTTCACTTTTACATTCTTTACTTGAACATTGGGGACAATGTTCATCCTAAGTGTAAGGGGAGGGTAAAATGATGATACCTTACAAATACACTTTCGCTTGAGTTTGTTTGTTTGATAGTAGATGTGTAATAAAACTATGAGAAATACTTGTTAGTGTAATTTTAGCGCCAAATTTAAAATTTTTTACAACATTTAGGAGTGAAACTTTAGCCATAGCAAGCGTCTCATGGATAGGAGATTGTATGACTAGCACATAACCGTATCATTCAGAAAAATTTTCCACCTAAATATGTGAGTTTCGCCTTTAGATTTGATAGGAAAAGCATTTATTATTAGTGCTTATGAGTGTACCGGTAGCATTTAGATTCTAGAACTTGCGTTAGTGATGCATCCCGAGACCGCTAGTGAGACTACATTCGTGTAGTAGGATTTACTACATGATAAGAGGCATTAGGATCACCCTTGTGTTAAACCCGTATTATAATTACTTGACCATTTAAGTCATATTACTTGGCTAGTTAAGTCAACTAATTTTTCCTACACCTTAGCGTTGTACTCATTTTTAGTACACGAAACCCTTAGTACACCCCTCCGAGCCTATCTTTTCGTTTCTAACTTTAAGCATCTTACTTAAAGGAAGAATTTGTTACACCTCACTTAAATGTACACCCAAATCGCCTTAGCCTTCCGTGTATGCGCTCATCTTTAGTGCATTATTGTTATTTGTTAACCCCCTAAGTTAACTATCTAATTGATTACATGGTTGCTAAGTCGAGTCATATCCTTGTACATATTGTTTTGGGACGATTGGGACTCATGGGTAAAGTACTTATTTTATGGAGTAATAGGGAAGAACATCATATTTATTACCCCCATATGTGCGTTAATCTTAAAAGTACTCCAAGTGTTTTGATTTTCTTAATTCGAGTCATTAGATTAGTTTATTGTAAAGTATGTAAAAATTCAAGTGTAAGGGGAATATTCATTCCCTATGATGTATTATTTTGGATGGTAGGGTAAGAGTGTATGCAAAGAAAGAAAAAAAATAGAAAATAAAAAAAAAAAGAGAAAAAAAAAACATATGGACTACCATCCCTTTTCATTCTATGTTTATTTTATGTTTTTGTTATTTTTCATTTATTAGCTTAAGTCGAGTCTAGTCTTGGCTTAGCAACGCCATATTGTACATGTAATTAACTAAGATTGTTAACTCGCCACCAGTAAAGACTGCCTATATCCAACAAAACCGTGTATTTCATATCCCTACACCTAACGTTACAACCCTTTAAAAGACCTCTTTGATAGTTTATCCTAGGTGCTTACGCCATGTGGTGGAGGTTTGATCCTTTCCCAAGCCTATGGTAATCTATTTTGCTATGACAGGTAATGAGAGATGTTTTCCATTTCCATATTGTAATTTATACTTTATTACACCCGAGAGATGTGAGTATCTAAACACTATTTGTGAGGTGCAAGTGTATGACCTCCGTGCTTGTCTATTGGTCTTTAGTGGAACGATCATTTGTTGTAATTACTTTTATATTAGTGTTAAATGAACCCTAACTTGTATTTTGAGTAGAATAAAAGCGCATTTGCTTGAGGACAAGCAAATCTCAAGTGTAAGGGTATATAATGAGGTGAAAAATGAACCACTTTTAGGGGGTCATTTAAGCCCGGAATTGAATTTATTTGATCAAATATTGCCCTAAATCGTTCCTTTTGTGATTTTAGGTACTTTGGGAGTGAAATTTGGAAAAGGAAGCAATTCGGACGTTTTTGGAGCATGAAAGTGAAGAAAACGCCAAAGACTTAATTTTCCAAGCTGGGAACAGTATGTGACGGCGTCAAGAGTAACAATTTGACGGCGTCAAGAGTAAATTTCATGACGGCCCAGTACAGAAATGAATGCGTCACAAGGAAGAGCGTCAAGAGTTAAATACGTGACGGCCTGGAAAAACTTAATACATGACGGCGTCAGATGTAGATCAAGGCACTCTGAGGATTCTTTTGGCGGCGAGATGACGGCGTCACAAGGTTGTTCTTGACGCCGTCAGCCTCAATTTTCTATATATAGTTTTCTAATTTTCATTCATTAAGAGAAACAAGTTTGGAGAAACCCTAAGGCCGAACCATATACGAATTTTACAGGTTTTTCATGGGTTTTCAGCCCTTGAACCCTTACATGTGTAATTGAGATAAGTGTTCTTTTAATTCAATCAATATGTCTATGTGTTGGTTGTCTATATCTTGTGCTTGTCTTGATTCCACCATGCTAGGCTAGATTTATCTTGTGTTTGCTTAGATCTAATGAAACCTAGATGTTGATTATGTGTTGATTACTTGTTTATGGTTGTATTGGATGAATGATTTCAATGTTAGGCTTAAGAAAACTGGCAGATCTCCAATTGGTAACATGCTTGAACGTCTTAGGAAACATGAACCGATGTGTACTAGGTTTTATTGGTTGTATTTAATGCATGAGTAAATTCTAATGATCCCATGTTAGGAGCTTCTTAGCCGGCTCGACATAGGAGTGAAGTAGGCACTCATAGGATTGGGGAGTTAAGTACGCCACCCCATGAATGGTATTAAGGAATACAATCCGTCATCCACGCAACTATAACAAGTAATTAACGTGTAAAAGATATCTAGGGAGTAGTGAAATCTAAGTAAACACATTTCTCCATTTATTGCTCACAACCTTAGTTTAATATAGTTTATTTTCATTTCTAGTATTTTATTTTGATTGCATCTTTAGTATTGGGTTAGTTGACTAGCAACTAATTCCGCCCAAATCCTTCAAAACCCGAGATTTTTACTTGCTTTCTAAAAAATATAAAAATAATCATCTCTCATCTTTAGAACTAGTATTTAGGTTATCTAATCCTAGCGACATTATTCCTAGCTGAACGATCAATCCCCCGGTACTTGTCACTATACTATACTACAACGATCAGGTACACTGCCTGGTGGGGGTTGTAAGCTTCTCGAGATCCCTCGAGAGGTAAAGCCTGGTGCAATCCCTACGCATCATGAATCGACAAATAACAAGATTTTCAAATCCTATTTTAGTAAAAAATTTAATAAATTCGTTTGGGCTTATTTCAAGCCAAATAAGAATCAACGATCCATAAGCCCACTGGGCCCATATGAAACATTTTTAGAATTATAAAAATAGCCCAAGTCCAGGCCAAAAACAATTTCCATGCCCTCGCCTCTAAAATTCTTAACGGGCCTTGAAATTGATTCGTTAAAGGCCCATAAGCTAAAAAAATAAGCTTTTCATCAAATAAGCAGTTGAAATAAGCTTATTATTAACCTAATAAGCCACGGAAAATTTTAGATAATTTTTATAATCATTTTTGTAATTTTGGACTAAAAATGTAACGCGACGACACCTAGAAGGACTAAAATTGTAAATATTGAAAAGAAGGACTAAAACTGTAAATTCAGAACCATAAGGGTAAAAATTGATAAAAGTTAATATTCTAAGTCTAGTTTTGACTATTGGACAATTAGAGGACTATAGTTGTAATTTATTTATAAAAAGGACTAACGGTGTAACGCAAACACCGTTAAAGTAAAAATGGTAAAATTGGAATAGGACAAGGACTAAACATATTCTATTTAACATTCTTATTTATTTTCTATTTTCGTAAATTTATTTCATATGCATTTAATCTTTCATTTTAGTTATATATATATTATTTAACGTAACGTTAATAATATATATATAACGATAGTACAAAAGTTAATATTTTTACTTACGATTAAAAAGGTAAAACTTCGATGGATAATTTAAATAATATATTTTGTCATATCATGCATATTACAAGAATTACATTGCACATCATCTATTCGTCATAACGAATAATTATTATTCGTTATTCGTTCGTAGTTACCAAATAGTATTTGGTCAAATTCTCAGATAAATATATTTATCAGGTTGTATTTCGAAGCCGTTATCATAAATTCGTCCGACTTTATTTTCCTCATTTCAGTATCAATCAAGGTGAGTCATAGCCTCACATTTATATATTTTCAAACTCCGTGAGGGGGATACATGTTATAAACAGATCACAAGTAATTTTCTGTATGCTTTCTGACTTGATATATGCCTAAGTTACCTATTGCCAAAAGATCCTTGATCATGAGCCATTAATCACTGTTATGTGAACGCGAATATAATGAATAGATCTATTTAAGGTTTGACAACCTATCCCATTAATACTTGACGGAATGCCATTATGCATGTGGTTAGTCGTATTAGTCGTGATAATTATATTTGAGTAAAAATAGGAATTGGCAAATCACCTATTACACGAGGGCAAAAATTATCATTAATTTGATAACACCTCCGTATTTACGGTATTTGTTAATGTTTTGCGTGTCATGAGACTTAGAGCAATATATACTGCAATATCAATTTTTAACTGATTGTATTTCCAATACAATCTTACTTGTGTATCAAAATGGTTACTAAATTCAAACTTTATGATATCACTCAACATTTTTATTGACTTTTAAACATGTATCTCAGGTATTTAGCAGGGGAAGCAAGCATGGAACGGGCGGAAAAACTTCAAAACTTATCTACTTTATTTAAATAAATGGTGCAAAATAAAAGATGTTTGATACAGTTTAAAAAATCAAGACTTTTATTATAATACTCTGATAGTGACCTCTTGTATTTGAATTTTTATTAATGAAATTATATTTTAAAATGTCTCTTTCTAGTCATTTTCTATCGTTATGACTTCGATCCTCACCGTAACACCCTAATTACTATTCCGCTGCCATGTTACAAATTAGGGGGTGTTACAAGAGGCCTTTTTCGTTAGTTTCATCGTTAAGTGCCATGCCACCGAGGTTGTTATCATCATTTCACTGCTTTAAGGTCCACGTGGCATTTCACTTTTGATTCAGGGACTAAATTTGCAAAGTTATGTTTATCTTTTATTTCACATCTACCACCACCACCACTCTCATATTTCACATCTAGCAACACCACCACCTTTTACCCTTCATCTTCATCTTCTCCGGTGACCAAACCCAGATTCCGATAACTTTTTCCTTTCCTTTTTCTTTTTTTTAAGTGCCAGTTAAATTTAACTTATTGGTTTGGAAGCTTTGATGATTTATTCATTGACTGAAAACATATATTTCACATAATTCTCTTGTTCCCTACATTAAACATTGGGTATACTTATGATAGTAGGAAGGACTGTTTGCAAGTCACTACTATACAAACAAGGGTCTACCGAGACCAAAATATGTAAAATAGATGGCTCCTAACTACAGAAATTATTACCTTTTCGCACATGGATATCAGCAAAAGCGCCATGTCATCCGCCATTCACACTACAAAGCCGAATCTTGCTATTTTGCACTTGCTGGTGTCAAGTGCAAGTATGGAGACATGTGCATTTTGCCATGATATGTAGCTTCACGACTCGCTACAATACATATGGAAGTAATCACTTTGTTTATGTATAGTACCGAGTTGTGAAGCTAGATATCATGCTGACAATCGCATTGGTCACCATACTTACAAGCAACAAAATACTTCAATTGACAAATGCATCAAATTATGTATCCTACATGCCTATTGAATCAAATGACAAACTTTCAGCATTATACGAAAGAAAATCATTTGCAGCCAAGGACATTCCACAAAGCAAACAACTGATTTTTGTCTATAATTAAAACATCATTCAGTAACAATACAACAGCTAACCTATAACACCTATATCCTGTTTTTGGAGACTTGATAACAAGCATCCTTGTTGCTGTGATCGCCACATCTTCCAAATGACAGGACCAACTAAAGAACAGAAAATCTAATTTCCTTTGACTGTGATATGCAAGCCAAAATACTATACAAACATCAGCAGCCCACCCATAGCTCACTGTTCTAAGCATAAGGAAACAGCCATAAAGGAATACACATTGGTTGCAACCTTGCCTCACGCACCCGACTATCATAGTGTTCCAAGAAACAACATCGTCAACTACCATCGACTCTAACGTATCGTTCATGTTCCCACATTTTGCATACATGTCTACTAACGCACTTTCTACAAACACATTACCACCAAATCTACCCTTCATAATACACCCATGAACCTGAACCCCAAACCTTAAATTCAGAATCTCCCCACAAGCAGTCAAAACATGTAACACCCCCAAAATACCGCAGCGAAAGACTGTGTCACTGGGGTGCTACTTCATAATACAAAGTACAAGTTATAGAAAACGACCTCTAAATGAGACGTTTTGAAAAGTTACCATTCGATTAATGAATTCAAAGTTACAAACATGAGATTCCAAAGTATGATACATAAATGTATAAAAAATGTTTCGAATGATAAATGATAAAAGCATAAGTCTTCAGAATATGCAGCTTGACTCTATGTTCCACGCACTAGCTATCGCCTTACTAACCTGAGATAAACATGCTAAAGTGTCAACACAATGGTTGGTGAGTTCATAGAGTTTGTCTTAAAACAGTTGAAAAGCCTCAAAAGAATGTTTACACAGCAAAGGCATTGTGAATCCACTCAGTTGCAAGTCCCACCCATAACGACACTTGCAACCTGTGTGTTCACAACCCACTGCTAAATATATAGTATGATTAAGACATGTATAAGTTCATCACAACAATTAAGCAATTAGTCGTGAGTCTCTACTTCATCTCCGAATACCTCACTTGGGAGCCAATTCCCAAAGACAACTGGGAGCCACTTCCCAAAGACAACTACTAGCCACTAAATTGAATAACGCAATTAAGTATAATGCATTAAAGAATAACGCAAATAAGTATAACATAATCATGTATGTATGCAATCAAGTATAAATGTTTTGAATATATGTACAAGTAAAAGTAAGTAGTTGAGAATGTATCTCCCCCAAAGAGTTAAAGCAAAGTATGAAAAGAGTAGGGGCTATGACTCATCTTAAGTTATGTAGTGAGTAATGAAAATGGTAGTCGAATCGCGAAAGTCTCTAAGAGCAACCTAGAATAATTATTGCAACTTAGGTTGGAGTAATGTCTAAGAATACGAAGAATTGCCTATATATGTCTTGCATATAGTTTATGATGTAGTACTTAGTATATAGTGTAAGTCGTTGAATAAAAATGGTTTATGAAACATGTATAGTTTGTATATCTCTTACTACCGTTCGGGCCATCATAATTCAGAGGTCATGTAGTAAACGTTCGAGGAGCTAGGACACTTTAATTCGTAAATCCAGCAACTCGTCGATCCGTTTACCCAAATGGAACCCCTCACATGAAGTTCCCTAGTGTTGTAGTATTCAATTTGTAAAACATGTATAATAGTTATAATGATTTCGGTTTAGAAAGCCTTGAGGTCTTAGCCGTGGCCTTGCCGTGGCTTTGGTCATGGCTACCATGGTCTTGAGACTCATCCTTGGCCTTAGCCATGGTTTTGGTCTCGGCTTTAAGGTCATTAGACCCCTTGGTTTTACTTAGCCATAACCAATAAATGGTCAATTGGGTATTAAAATGGGTTGTTAAGAATTTGAAGAAAAATATCACTCGTTATGCGTTTTCAGGGTTTGAGCTTCTTTACTCCTGAACGAAAACGTCGTTCCGGACAACTTTCATGTTTTAACTTTTTGATGAATCGGACCAGAAGGTCTCGAAAAAAATCCAAATTTTGATCAGAATGTTATTAGGCAGTTTCGGGTTTTTAGGTTCGCTAACTTCTTTTGGCCATAACTTTTGACTCGTGTACTCGTTTTAGGTGATTCAAATTGCTATGTTTTCCTTTTAAAACCCTATTTAACAGTAGATAAGTGTTTCATATCATGGTTACTCTATTTTGGTCGTGGTTCTCAATATAAGTCACTAGTTTCCTTGATTACTTAACATAAGTTAACATATAGTTTCCATAACTTGTTTTACCAATTTTTATACATAATGAACATAACACAAAGACCATATATAGAATGAATGAAACATAATAAGCATAAAAATGATATTGAGCAAGAAAGTGTATTAGGGTTTCTTACAACTTTTGGCTTTCAAAAGAAAGGAAGTCAAGTATGAACTAGGACACTAAACCTATGCTTGCAAACCCTTCACCACAACTCTTGAAACCCTTGCTAGCCTTGATATAGACCTTGTGAAAACCTTATTAACTCAGCCCTAGTACCCTTGTGTAGCTCCTAATTCAACCATGGAATCACCAAACAAACTCTTGATTCATGTAGAGACTAACTATGCCTTCAACTTTGGTATGTAACTTATAACTTAGAAATCAAAGGATCATGGTTTATGGATTTGTTGTTCGGCGTTTGGAATGAAGAGAAAGGAAAAAATTAGGATTTTATTTATAGCATGAAAAGGAGGTTAGGAAGGTGCCTAGGAAGGTTCCTTAAGGAGGTTAGAGACTTAGGATATTTTCTAAGACTTAGTGGCCAAGTTTACTTGCACAATGTTTAGCTTCCTATGTAAGCTTCCTATCCTTAACTTAGTGATCAAGAAAACGCCCCATGTGGCTTAAAATTTCATTCAATGCCTATCTTGGATGACTAGATATGTGTTTTGATAATATCTTGCTTTTATGGAGTGAGTTTTGTCCCGGTAATCGCTAACGGTAAGTCGTTAAGTCATGAAACTTAAAATCGGGTATCCTAAAAATATGAAACTAATAAATATGTTAGAACTTATTAATATAACCTATCTTAGCATATTTAATGAGTGATAAGTTCTATCGGGTTGCTTAAACGCTGCTAAAACTGGAAACGCGGGTCTAAAACGCGTAATTCGCGTAAAACGCTGAACTGGAAAACGTAAAATTCCAAAACTTTTGGAATTGTCGTAAAATGAGAGAAAATCATATTTGTATTGTTTATAGTGTTTTATGGACATATCGGGATGCTGGAATGACGTTTAAACCTAAAGTAAATATCGGACACGGTTTTGTGATTTTTGCAGAAATGATCCGACGAGTGTCAAATTCTCGGATTATCATTAAAATAGTTTAACTTACGAGAATATGAAATAAAAATTTTAGGAGTGAATAGTGAAAGTGAATAGTAATAATGAATAGTAAAAATGAATAGTAGTCCGAAAATGCGAGTTGTTACAAAACACTAGGAAAAGTATACTGATTAGCCTCAACTCGCTCAGTCCTCATATCACGAAAACACTCGATAGGTCCAAGCTGATCACCCATTCATCGAACACATCCTAAGAACACTCCCTAACGTAAACATGCTCAGCTTAAACCCTTGACACTGCATTTCATAAAACAGTCTCATCGATCATGTAATGGAGCTTTTGCTTGGAGACTCATTAAACAACTTTTGTGCTTCACTTACATTTCCTGAATTCGCGTAACCAGCGATCATGGTATTGTACGTGAACTCGTCTCTTTCGGGCATTTCGTCGAACAGGTTATGTGCTTCGTTGATTCGACCCGATTTCCATAGCTTATTTAGCTTCTGATTTGTATAGTATACAGGTTCTGTTATGAACCTTCATGGTCATTTGCATGTAGAGAACAAGAGAATTTTGTGAAATATATGTTTTCAGTCAATGAATAAATCATCAAAGCTTCCAAACCAATAAGTTAAATTTAACTGGCACTTAAAAAAAAGAAAAAGAAAAGGAAAAAGTGATCGAAATCTGGGTTTGATCGCCGGAATCTGGGTTTGGTCACCGGAGAAGATGAAGATGAAGGGTAAAAGGTGGTGATGTTGCTAGATGTGAAATATGAGAGTGGTGGTGGTGGTAGATGTGAAATAAAAGATAAACATAACTTTGCAAATTTAGTCCCTGAATCAATAGTGATATGCCACGTGGACCTTAAAACAGTGAAATGACGATAACACCCTCGGTGACATGGCATTTAACGATGAAACTAACGGAAAAGGCCTCTCGGTGGCGATTTTGCAAAAATTCGGAACATTTGTGTCTTTTTTGCTCTACTTTTTATCTCGATCCCATTTTTGCAATTTCGTAAAATGTGAAGGACGATTTTTGCAATTTACCCAATAATTTAACTTATTTTTTCGCAAATAAACATAATCTCTAAACACCTTAAATACTCGACATTTAATTCTATTAATTAAAGTGCACGTGAATGGTGAAAAGAACCAAACACAGTCTGTGGGCTCATGTGACAGATAAGCAAACCATGACATGGAGAAAAAGTGTTAAGGTCAAACTTGTCTCCTCATGTCGACCCATGTTGTAGTGTGCGTTCGTTATTTCGTAGGAGTATTATGGATAATAGATGAACACTTCACCCATGTTGGAGTGTGTGTTCGTTAATCTCAAAACTACGGCCGTAAACAAGTCAAACTTTTATCAAAAAATTTGAGTTTGAATTTAAGATTGACTCGATCGAGTTGAGCTTTTATCGAGCTCAAGCTCGAGCCCGAGCCCAATAAACCAGCTCGAAATCATAACGAGCCGAGCTTGAGCTTTCAAATAGCTCGACTCGAGTTTTTCGAGCCTTCATATATATGTTTTTATTATACATATTTACATAAACAACCTAACAGCTTATGTGAATATTGGTATAATAATTAAATATTTATTATAAAAGAATATTTAGACCTTAATACTCCGAAAGTTATGTATAAGTTCTTTGTCTTGTTCATCGCGTATTTTTTTAACTTTATTAATGAGTTTGACTATCGAATAGAATGTTCATATATAAATTCGAGCTTTTGAGCCGAGCTCAAGCATTATTTGAATATTTACTCAAGCCAAACTCAAACATGGATTTTTAAAGTTCGTCGAGCTATTACTCGAGCTCAAGCTTACTTTATAATTCTCGAAACGAGCTCAAGCTCTGTAAAGCTCCAGTTCGGCTTGAATCGATTTCAACACTAGTCAAAACATTGATATGGCTAAATGGCTAATTACATAAGAGTAACAACTAACAAGTAATAACACCGTCCAAAACTATCCAATGAATGTTGTTACGTTTAACCAATAACAATCTCATAATTAATTAGTGTCCCCACGTCTTTTATTTCTCAATCATAAAATTAAAATATGATCCCACCCCGTCAATGCACCCACACACTACCCACTAATTGTCCCAAAAAGGGATCTACTATAGCGACCCCTGGATGTGACATTTTGTCCTCCACTCTTTGCTCACTCAAGTTTACAGTATAACATCGTTTTTTATCAGTTTAT
This sequence comes from Artemisia argyi, assembly GCA_030686995.1. NCBI lineage: Eukaryota > Viridiplantae > Streptophyta > Magnoliopsida > Asterales > Asteraceae > Artemisia > Artemisia argyi. The sequence continues at coordinate 146,288,854 of CM060709.1, read as the reverse complement.
GTTCCGTGTTTTTGTCAGCTTTAAGTTTTTCACTTATTAAACTTTATATTTTATGTTCCGTACTTTCAGATTTATAGTTTTTTAATATAAATAAAATTACACTATGTTTGATAGAAACTTCTGATTGTGATTATAGATAAAGACATATCAACCATTTTGAAGTAATCTTATCAGGAAATCTTTACGCTTGTAATGATATGTTGTGTTTATGGTACGTCAAACTAAGCATATAGGAACCTGCGACTAAGTAGTCTAATTTTCAAGTTCAAATCGTAGAAGTATCTATGCACGTCCAAGCAAGCATGTCATTTTAACAATAACTCAAATCAGTAATTTTTGTTTTTTGAATGGCGACATTATATAAAACTAGCAAAAGCTAAACAACAAAACAATTACAAGGAAGAGTTATTGTCAATTGGATTTCCTAACCAGCCTATCCAAGATAAACGAAAATTTGGATTTCTAGATGAAATCCACAAAAACGAATGATGTACAATAAAGTCCCAAATAGTCTCCTTCTTGGGTTTGGACACCGAAAAAATCAACTCGTTACGAAACTTCCATATCGACCATAACATCGAAGCCGCAATCCCTTCAAGAATGAACCTAGCTTTCTTCATAACTTGACAAGCATCTAACCAAGATAACCATTCCGACAAGTTAGATATATCTGGAATATTCAAATCACACCATCTAGCCAAACGAGCTCAAAGATCTCGAGACATCCCACAAGAGAAAAAAAGGTGGTTTACATTCTCTACGCACTCTACAAACAGGATATAAAAGAGAGGCGACATCAATACCTTTACGATCCATATTCACCAACGTTGCAAGTTTTGTCTAAACTCAAATCAGTAATTCATAAAACTAATTTTGAAAACTGAACTGCAGCCTGGAGTATGTAATGGATACATGATTTATAGTTAGGTCTAATAATTGAAAATAATCTCGTAACACAAATAAGTGTTCAACAATTGATTGTCTGAGGAATAGTTGAGATTCCTTATACAATTACTCCGTATTTTTACAAACATGACAATATTATGGATTGAGATCAATTCTATTATTATTGTTGCTATCATTGTAATTATTCAATGAAATGGGCCCTGCAATCGCTATTAACATTTGTAAAGTGAAGTGGTGCACCAGATTTTAACAAACCACTTTTCGCACGATAGAATGAAATATCTAAAACCATAAAAAGAAATAAGGGGAATAGTATATATTTCCCTAAAAAGAAAACATTTACATCAGAGACGGAACCAAGACTAAATATGATCGGGTACACAAAAAAATTAAACACTAATACTAAAAACATATTTTGATGGACCGGGTGCATTTAAAAAGAATTTAAGAAAAATCGATGTTTTTTTCAAAAATTAACACAACATTAAAAAAATCCATAGGGTACCCGGGCACCCGCGGGAACTCCTAGCTCCGTCCCGGTTTACATTAGGGTTGTTTAGAGAAAGTTAACTTTCTATGGGAGATAACTTATCTTTTGTATGCATTTGTGTGCCAAATTACTAAGATAAACATTTGATTAATGATAATCTACGTGTTTTCTGAAACTTGCCTTTTTGGACAATATTTAACAAATGAGGTTACGAGGATAGGAGATATGTGGCTACCTTATTTAGGTAGAAAACCATCCCAAAATCAAAATCATAATTGGGTATGCCTGTCAAAAGTAATCGTTGCTAGAACGAAGATGGAGCTAAAGATAGAGATGGAGAAGTAGATTATAAAAAAAAGAGATTTATATTAAGTAAATGAAGTAGCATTTGATTTGTAAAGATTATGAATGGTTATTTTTTTTAGGGATTTTCTAAAATGTTCCCCGAAAGCCCATATTTGAGTGAATAAAAAAGTCAAGTGCGAGTTCATTAAATAGAAAATCATGTGTAATTATAGTAGTTTTAAGGTATAATTAATGTGCATTAATTACATTTTATAATTTTTATAGAAAATATTAGTTTGATTATCATGCATTAACATGTGCTTGAAGGCACATTTTAGAAAAAATACATTTTTTTTTATAATCTTTTATAAGTTATGTCCGTCAAACAAAACTTATTATTTAAGCAATTTATTTTTTAAAAAATAAGCATAATCTTTAAATACCTAAAATATAAAGATCTAAAAATAATGAAAAGAGACAAAAGAAAATGGAAAGACAAAAACAAAAAAAGTAACAGAATATCTATATTGCGTTGTTGAGTTTTACATAAAACCTCAAAACACAACATTTTCCATCCTTTTTTTGTCAAAAAGTCGAGACTGCAATGTGAAGATCAAAATACATGATATTTTACACATTCAAGTTAATTAAAAAGAACGAATATTTGACTCAGATCTACATAACCTAACCAGGTATACTCGTAATTGTTTCCAACCATTTCCCTAGTACCCCAAGTTATGTAGTACCTAGTAAGACCTCTTTGTGAAGACATCAAAATACATGGACCTAATAGCGGAGCTAGACAAAATTTATTGGGAGGGCCGAAACAATTTTTTTTTCGAGAAAAACATTAGATGGGAGGGCCGAGATGTAAAAAATAAAATTTTAACATATGAAATCGCGAAAAAATACACTAATGGAGTTAGGCCTAGGGGCCGGGACCCGGTCCTTAATAGCTCCACCTATGCATGGACCATTATGCCAACTTGGCGGGAGTTGCCACAATGCCACACCAATTTTGCAACTGGCAAGTAGGGTATGGTCAAATATGTCGTATGACAATGTGTGCCAGTATACAAGAATGAGAAGATGGTGGAATGTCAATTTTAAGGAGTTCCACTTGGCAGGTAACATAAATTTCCACTAATTTTGTAGTCACAATCAGTCCAAATATAGCTTTGTTGAAAACTAAGTTATAATTTAGTGGATACTGAATTGGTTCCGATAATCAGAAATATAAATTATTTAGGGGAGGTGTTATTGGTACCCTAATTGCTATTGTGGCATTACCGCCTCACTTCACTTTTACCCACTCTGTTGACAAGACAAGACAATTTTTTATTGTTTTATGTTCCGTATTTTAATACTTTTGACTTATCAAACTTTATATTTTATGTTCCGTACTTTCAGTTCTGTAATTTTATAATAAAAACAAAATTAAAAAAATAAAAAGAGAGAAGGGGTGCCAAATCCATTTAGGAGTACCATGTAGTCATGTACTAATAACCGATCCCTTATTTACACTATGTTCTTGAGTTTGATTTAGGAGAGAAAGGAAATGATTTTGGAAATAAACTGAAAAATCTTGTGTTCTCAAGATGTTTTATGAGGAAGAAAGGAAGATGTTTTATGAGGAAGAAAGGAAATGATTTGGAAAGAAGAAGGAAGGAAGATCCGGTGTTTTTGTGTTGTTTATGATCCGCCCAGTTTTTTTTTAAAAAAAAAAAAAAAAAAGTTGATTGTATCTTCTCTTCTTTTTTTTACGAAGAAACTCAAGAACATAATGCAACTAAAGAAAGCATCTTAAGAATTTTCTTAAACAGATAATGTAGCGACATGCCAATGACAGTGAAAGCAAAGCCAATAGTTACAACTTGCAGAGTCTAGATTAATTTACACTTGCTCTAAAAAACAGTTTTTTGTGCAACAACTCCTTCCTTCCATTTATAAAGTTTGGACAACAAATTATTAGGATATTTAAAAAGATGAATGTGCAGAAACTTACCAGTAATCATACTCAATCTATAAATCTTCATTTATCATGAAGTCAATATTGTACTTAAGATTCCCAATTTGAGATCGTAATCCTATAATTAAATTACAAAAAAGATGAATGTACAATGATGTTTAGACTTTTGCTTGATTCTAGAAGTGAAAAAAATGTGCATGTTGGGTTAACGATTGGGTTAAAGTATGTAAATGTAGTGCGTTTAGAAATGTGCCGGTTTCCTTTTTAGCTCATTTTATATCCTACCAATTTGACCCAAATAAACGAATTGTATGTAAAGGGTCGAAATTGCCACCTTTACTCGACAAGCAAGATTATCCTGCCATGCTGGTCTTTTGGGAATGCACCTTACAGTTTTCAGTTTTTCTATGTGCCCCAGAACTAGATATAGACACTTATATCAAGGCTTAACAAGTAGTACATACATTGTAACAAAAGCATTCTAGTCGACACACTGTAATCAAATGAACAAAAGTTACAATTTAAAAATTCCCATTGATGTCACAGTTCAATAAATGCAGCTGAATGCATGATGCTAGAGATTCACTATACTTGAACGAAGAAATATAGAATATCACTAATACGCTGTAGATGAGCCATAAGGATATATAGTGATATGAATGTTCTCCTTTTGCGCAGGAGTCTAAATTTTTGCAGAAACTTTACAATTCTCTATCACACTGAAAATACCAAAGACCAAACTAGCTACCTATAACTCTATATAACTAAATTAAGGGGCGGAAAACAAAATACCACAACCAAAGTTATTAGCAATGATTTTCGAAGAAATCTCACCATTCTTTTGTTGCTGGACGCTAGAAGGATGACATATCAGCGATCAGCATTAAGCAGTTCTGTTAAAAAACAGTTAAAAGAGGGCTAAAAACTGATATTTAAAAGAGTTAAAGGCATTAACTGTCAGATTTTCTATAACATGACATCACCTGCTGCTTGTTGGAGAAGGGTCGTTTGGCACCCACAGATGCACAGGGCAAGGGTTTCTCCGCCGAATTAATACTTTTGAGAAAATACTTTATTTTCACAGTGCTTCTTGAAATTCAATAAAATTAAAATCTCGAAATTACAACAAACTAAAGGAAACTTTACAGGACAAGACAAAAGGAAAAACTCACAGTGAAAATTTAGTGATACAAAACAAGTTTTTTTAAGTTTTAATTTTCTCAAATGGAATCTCTATGTATAACAGATGGAGCCGGCGGGTTCAAAGTTACATCGGTATCTCTTGAAGTAGTATATTCTTCCACACCCGATGAGCTTTGATGTTCCGTTTGAAACCTGCTAGGACTGGGAGTGTTCGATTTATAAGGCAAGGAGGCATTTTGAAGTGGAGAAGTCGTGCCAGATTGGACACCAACTACTTCTTCTTGTGGCAAAGTTGCATCCTCTGGTTTCTTGTAAAATTTATCTTCTTTTATGTCATAAGCATTTCCAGTGCGGACTTCTTGAGCAAGCGTACACCAGCAGCAGAAGAGCCACAATGCACAATCAGTAACAGCGGGTTTACTACAACAGGCGTTAGATGCAGGTAGATTGAATCTTTTTCTCATTTGAATTCTCCAAAAGCCACCATAAAGCAAACCAAATAAACACAGGAATATCCCAGTAACCCCTAATGCTTCTCGTGCAGTTTCGTTGTCAATATTAATAGCAGCCAAATTAAATATCCAAAAAGGTGCTAAACAGAAGAGAAGAAACGTTGCTATATGGACATACATGTTTCCAAACCCGAGCCTCTCCATATTCCATCCAAAAACACAAAAACTACAAAATAACGAGAGGTATGCTGAAGAAATATCTTCCCAGAAATCAAATATGCCTCCACTCCATTTTGGATTAGTTTCAATTCTTTCTTCATCTCGAGGGGCAAATGAGAATCTTCTTTCATAAGTTTTGAGCCTCTTTTGACTTGATACACTACCATTAACACTATCTTCTTTAATTTGAGATTCCTCATCAGATGCCGTTTCATATTCTTTCCCAAGAGGGCTAACAACAGAATAGACACCAGCAATCGCAGGAGCGCCAATTGCTACAGAGATAGTTATCGCAACTCCAATTGCTGGTCTTTCTGATCTCCTATATCCAACGTTAAGACCACATAACGCATATTGTGCAAAACAATTGAGGTTAAGAAGTATAATAACAACCAACATGTGTGCCCATTCGTGAGGTTTATACGTTCCATCTTTGCAGTATATTTTTCTTAACTTTTTAACATCTTCCGTTTTCCATCTTATGAGGAGTACAAGGTGGTAAAGCCTATGCGGATGTTGGTACAGACACATAAGTGTAAACAACGCATTCAGAATCTGGTTGTTGACCTCAAACCAAGCGTCTCTTTGTGTTTTTCTAGGTAGCGCGTGGTTTAACATACCCGTCATAACAAGGAAAAGTATTGCACCAGAGATAGCAACAACTGTAATCCATATAAGAAGAACCATATTCATCGGATTCCTTATCCATTCTTTAGCTAATTTTTGATAAGTTACCCAATCGATTTTCTTAGAGAAGACTCTAGCGAGGCGCTCTCGAATAGCTTGACTTTTGCTAGAAGGTACGTTGCGTGAAAACGCATCCCTATCCTGAGCAAGCTTTTGGAATTTCGCAGTTGGTGTACCTAAATTACCGAATACAAGAAAACTCGGGGTTCTGTTTGTTACGCTACCGTCACTCGGAGTTTTTATATCGTCGACACTAAGAAATCTCCTTTGAGAAGTGTCGATACTTAGAGGTACACGACTCTTGGCTTTTAATCCATTAGGTTTCTCATCTTCCACACCTCCATTATCATTTGGTACCATTTTGGCTCTTAAGAGTGGCAGCGCTCTGAAGGAAAACAAACAAAGAACTAAATCACGCAATCGATTAAATATATAATACTCGGAAAGTTTTAAAGCTAAGACACATACGAAATATAAAACGAGCGGCTACAGATTCCTCGTTATCTTCATTACACAATAAGTCTGCAATACTCATGCAAAAACTTTCCTTTTTTAGCAACAACTACATAAAACCTAGAATCAGGATAACATATAGTTCGAGTTTGTAACGAAGTCCACATAACTATCAACATCGAAAACTACTTCTAAGTTCTAACAAACTTCATACAAGTCAATTCACTAGTTTCAACCAAAAAAAAAAAAAAAAAAAAAAAAAGGCAATTTAATCTTACACGAAACCTGGCTATAAATTCATAACATCTGAAAAGGTAAAACTAAACCTAAAAATGTCATTATCAGGTCAAATTAAAGCTGTTAAACTAATTAACATATAAATAATAGTAATCAATAACTGATGAACAAAAACTAAAATAAACATCAACAGAAGCAGTCAACGGTGCTATGAGCATGATATCAAAAAGTGAAGGAATCTTATACAGTAATAACTTGAAAATAAAGCAAGATCTGAAGATGAATAATAAGTACCTTTAGCTGAAAAATTAGCTAGCTAATTCAAATTCATGATATTCATAACACTTTTGAATTTGATTTATTGGTAGTACTATGAGAAGGTTCTTTTTTTTTAAAAAATCTTTGAATAACAAGTGGGTGTGAATATATTTCAAAAACAAAAAAAGCAGGTGGGTGTGAAAAATAATACAGTTTTATTAAGGCTAGTGTTGTCATTATTCAGTTGCATTTAAAAATAGTGATGATAATTTATTCCGACACGAGGCTGCTTTAGTTGGCTGAATAACACTCCGTTTATTTTAAAATAACTAGAACGGTACTCGCATAATGCGGCGACGAGTATTGTGGTTATATTTTGCGTTATTTTATTGCACAATTAGTTATTTTTATGCTTTATAAGTATAGATTGTTAAGACAAATAATTTTAGTTTGAACAATCAACTTGCTTCCTAACCAACTTACATGCTAACCAACCTGCTTCCTAACCAATTAATTTTGAAATCCTTCCATAATAAGCAAGTAAAAGTCTGAATTTTAAGCCTTTCTAATTATAAAATAGTCTCAAATGCATTATATAATAGTATAGATTGTCCTCTTTTGATTTTTTTAAAGTTTTTTTTTTTTTTTTTTTTTTTTTTTTTTCTTTTCCAACTTTAATTTTAAGTATTTTTGTTTGTGTTACTTGATGAAAATTATATCAATCAAAATACATTTAAAATTCAGTTCATTTATATATTTTACATCAATTACAATATAATACAAAAAGAGAAAATAGTTGAGGTCAAAATCGAAATCAAAACTTCAAAAAACAAAACAAAACAATTATTTTGAGATAAAAGAATACGCTATTTATATACTTCTAGTAGTCTTTTTTTAAATGAAAATGTACAAAAATTGTCCTTTAAGTTTTTGTACGAACGCTTTAATATCCTTTAAATTAGAGCTGAGCAATCCCGACTGATGACCGAAAATCGATCGACACAAACCGACCTATAACTCGGGTCGGGACTCGGTCTGGGTTTTCTAGCTTGTCGGAACTCGGGTCAGGTCGGGAGTCGGGATTACCCTAGAAAACACAAAAAATACCATACAAACCGACACCGACCGACACAAACCTAACTAGATTCGAGTCGGGATTCAGTTAGGATTTTTCAGCTTGTCGGTTTTGGGATGGGTCAAGATTTGGTCAGGACGGGTCGGTTTCGGCCCGATGCTCAGCCCTACTTTAAATATCATAAATAACTTGAACAATCCTTCTCGGTAGAAATAGTTCGGCTGAGCTCAAGTGTGGTGGTACTAGGGGTGGAAACGAGCCGAGCCGAGCCCGAGCTCATCAGAGCTCGAGCTCGGCTCGTTTATATATATAAAGCTCGAGCTCGAGCTCGTTTCGAGCCTCATATTTTGAGCTCGAGCTCGGCTCGAAAAATTTTCACAAGCTCGAGCTTGGCTCAGACTCGACTAATTTATATGATATGTTAAAGAAAACAAAGTTCAAATGAAACTCGGCTCGTTAATTACATAAGGCTCGAGCTCGTTTACTATTTTTAAGCTCGTTTATACGTATAGACAATTTATATACGTATATATTTCTAGGGCTCGTTTAGGCTCGCGAGCCTACTCGAGCTTTTTCTATAAAGCTTGAGCTCAAGCTCAATTATTAAATGAGCCCAAACTTAGGCTCGAGCTCGGGCTCGAGCTCGTTTAGGCTCGACTCGTTCGAGCTTTTTATCGATCCAATCCCGATCTTTTCATGAGCGGCTCGGCTCGTTTCCACCCCTAGGTGGTACTCGGCTCGATATACCTCTACATAAGAATGATCAAGAAAATGATCGAAATGGTCACAAAGATTTCAAATAGGTTATTTTTATGTAAGTTAAAGACTTTTTTTTTTTTTTTTTTTTTTTTTTAAATTGAACATACAGAAACTTTGTTTGATTTTATATGAGTAAATAGAGTTAGGATTAAATAATAATAATAAAATAAAATGAAAAGATTTTATAAACACATATTTTCAAATGCACTTATAAAAATAGATTCATTTTTTTTTTCCTTTTTTTTTTTTTTTTAATTGAACATACAAAAACTTTGTTTGATTTTATATGAGTAAATAGAGTTAGGATTAAATAATAATAAAAAATAAAATGAAAAAAAATGAGAAGATTTCATAAACACATATTTCAAATGCACTTATAAAAATAGATTCATTTTCTTTTAAAATTATCCCTTTTATTTGAAATATATTGCTAAAAATATTTATTTTTCTCATTTTTTTAACAGGTTTTTTCCTGAGTAAATATGGCATAAATAATTAGGGCCCGTTTGGTATTTTCTTTTTGCTTGGGTTTTGAGTCAAAGAAATTAAAAACAAATGATTGGTTTAAATGTTGGGTTTAGAAATTAGGCATGAGACCCAAAGGTTCCACCATTTTGAAATCCTAAAGGGAGAGCTAGGTTTATAATTTAGTTGGACCATCTTTTATCATTCTCTCTTTCTCTCACTTCACTTTACATAAAATAACACTTTTTTCAAACAATAAATTATATATCAATTTTTAAAATAATTAATTATATATTATATCAAATACAAATCTAAATCGAAATTCAAATTCAGGGCCGTTTGGTTTGTATGTGGGTTTAGGATTTGGATTTGAATTTGGATTTAAATTTAAATTTATGATTTGAATTTGAATTTGGATTTAATGTAAGAGAGAGAAAAAAAATATTTAATAGTATTAATTGTTTTATATAATAATTTTTTAATAAAAAATATTATTAATTAATAGAAATATAGAACAAGGTGAATGTAAAGGGGTAAATGGGTCCACTAAAAATATTAATACCCACTAAAACCCATCAACACCCCTATCTTTCAATCTATTATTTTTGATTCCATTCCCTCTCTAATATAACCGAACAATTTTTAAATGTCACTTCACTTTATAACTCATTCCACACCTCCCAACCAAACCGGGCCCAATCCCTAATCCAAATCAAAATCCTAAACCCTTCTAAGATCCAAATGGGCCCTTAATGTATTTTTGTATTACATCATGGTTACAAAAGTCTTTCAACATTTTATAGTTTTTTTAAAAACGTGTCTTTCGAAGAAATCAAAAATCGTTTAAAATTATTAAAAAAAAAAAAAAAAAAAAAATTGATGTCACATGGTCAGCCACATGGCTAAATTATTTCAGTAAACTGTGCTCTACGTATATATTTAAAATGGAAATTGTGATCGTTATTTTTATAGCAACCACATGTCTAATTAATAACTTTTGCAGTGTTTACAAATTTTGATTTTTTATGATTAACAGTTAAACTACAAACATTTCAATGATTGACCATGTTATAAGATTTCAATGAACAACAATTTCGTCTCAAAACTGTTTAAATCCACTAATAACGCATTTTGTATCATATCCTTTTACAGTTTGTTGGATTTTTTCACTAAACTTTTCAATCTATGCATAACAAAAGACTATTTATTCTGGATATTTAAAATTTAAACTAGATTATGTCAAGTAAACACCTGCAAATTATCAATGTAAAGTATTAACAAACTCTACATTTCCATAACTGCTACCATACTGCAGGGACAACTTTTGTATTTGCAAAATCAATTACCAACGCACCTCGAATTTTTTAGAAATATAAAGAACAAAAACAAAACCGGATACTCCATACTTCTGTATCATCAGTGTCATAGTCAATAATAAAGTATACATAACTTTTTAAGTATTGCGAAATAAATTTAAAATACATAACCAACAGCGAAAAAAGAAGGCCCAGCATTTTCATCAGTTTGACGAGCATGTTCTCGGTCTCTTTCTTCTCTCTCTCAACTGCCTGCTGATCCATCTCGTACTTGGACATACTTCTATTTCCTGCAGAGACGTCCAAGAGACCGTTAATACATTCTCAACGACTGCTTATACACAAATGCTTCAAGTGTAAGAAGAGAAACACAATTATACCTGCCACTCTTAGTTGTAGGGACAATTATTCCTCTTTTCTCAAGACTCTTGTATCGGTCTCTTGCAAGGGTGCAACATGCCTGCATAACGGGAACATTTGGTGTTAGTGGTAGTCAACATATATGGCTAATCAGCAATCCACTAATCCTTTATCTTTAGAACTTTGAAAAGTCAGTTAGCCGAACAAATGAGCATAGGAGTAGTGCCATACCTTTAGCTTCCTTAGGGAACCAGTAATTTCTTCAGATAACAGAACTTGGACAGGTGCAGGCTCAAATCTATAATGTGATATTATGTTAGCCCGAATTCTATTATGTTAGATATTATTAATCACATAATGCTACGATGGCTTTAGATAAATAACTTTTTACAACAATTTAGTAAAATGTATTTGTCGATGATATCAATAAATCTATTGCAGCTTTGCCCTAAACTATGAGAAAAGAAAGAGAGAAAAAAACAAGCCTCACTTGTGCCTCCCTAGCCGTGGTGGACATGATTTTAGTCTTTCTTGTTTAGCAACAACACGACGGAGATGTCTCTTGCTTTTTTCCTCATCCTCCTTGGCTATTTCATCAATTATCTCTGGTAAACTGTATTGAATATTTGAATCAAAAGAAAGTGAGATACTTACATTTAGATATAAGAAATGAAATATGGGTAAAGCAAAGAGTTGAATTAACCTGTCGAGTTCCTTAGAGAACGCCTTCGTCTTCTTTGCTTCTGCTTCCAACTTCATTTTTTCTTTGTTTCTAGCCCTCCTATTCAGCTTTACTCGTGTTACCCTCTTTGTTTTGAAGGGCCTGCATGGTCATAATTCTCACGAGTATGAGTTAACACAAAAAATTGAAGATGTAAAACTAAATCATAGGTCAAGACTTATGAATGATAAACTGCAAACATGACATTGACGTTTCCAAGATTTACTAAACCACTTTAAGAGCTCAAGGTTTTAAACCTAGTAAAAACATCCATTTCTCTTTTTTCAACATACTAATTTTGTGAAAAGATCGCTTTACCAACCAAAAATCACAGTTCAGGTTAGAAAACAATAAATGCACAAACAGCATAAAACCAGTGTTACCAAATACGACCCAACTTTTTCGGCTAAACTTAAGCATTACGGTACACAGTTTAGGGTCTATACTATGTAATATGCAGATCCTATCAGACATGTACCAACATTTTTATCCAGATACAGAGTGTATTCGTCCTATAAAGCTCAATCAATTTTCTAATATATACAGTCATTTGTGGTCAATATATTCTCATCACGGCTACATATTATCAACCAGTTCTATCTTGGTTTCATATTAGTCCAAAACTTGCCCCATAGAGGTTTATTATAGCTCACACGTACCCAATGTCTAAGCTTCAAACACAACTGTTAAAGGAGCAATCAACATTATGGTATCTCCCCTCAACCAGTTAGTCGCCATGAATAAGGCTATTAGTTACCAGTAAGTAAAAAGCGGTTCTCATAGGTCAAGTCAACTGTCTATTTAGATGCCTCTGTTTTGGCTTAAAATTGGAACTGCGGTACTACACAGAAAACGATCTCCAGTAGATCCTTACGGACACTGACATTGAGAAGAGAAAAACACAACCCTAGTTGAATATGGCTCCATTGGAAGTGTGACAGCAGTTAAACAAATGAAATGGACTAGTGTATCTCTGCTTTAACAGCATACTTTGGGGTCACACCAATAATTAAGACCGAAGCTTACATAAAGCCTTAGCAATATTACAATATGGACAAACAATGTTTCCCTGTCTCCAAGATGACTTACGGCAGTATATGTAGCAACTAGAGTGTAAGTATCCAGCAAAAACCACATTTATAATCAACCCAAATATCACCTAGTTGGCTAATCCACAAAATATCTTCGTAAATGATGACAAACAAATGGACGTACCTCTTTTCTAGATCAGCATCACCATTTTCATCTTCATCCTTCTCTTCTTCATCGTCATCACTCTCATTGTTTGCATCAAGGAAATACATCTGTAAAGTTTTCTAATCATTAGAGATCCATTTGATGTATATATCTAAACGGCCACAATTATAAATTAATGATATAGCGGATGTATGAAATTATTCAATTAAAGTTACCCACATCTTCCTCATTGATAGCTTCCCCCTCAACCGTTAAAGGGACAGGTGCAGGGCGCAATTCTTTTGCATAAACTTTCTGCATTTCATCTGCAACAGCCTGAGCCAATGAATCCTGCGAAAAGCAATAAACATTAACAATCAGTAATTAAAAGAAAGGCCTAAATGGTTTCAACGTAACAGTAGTAAGAAGCTTGTAGGCATATAAAACCTGATGACTTTCAGATGTTGGATTGTATGAGCATCCAGGTGCCTCTACTTCCACGGCAGGAATGGAAATAGTCTTATTGCCAACCTGTCAAAATAATTCAGATAAGTAGTAAGATAACTAGAAGAAACTGCATGCTTATAAAATATCTTGAAGTGTTGGCAACAAACACATAGGACGTTATAACCAGCAACGTGGAATCTACATCGCAGTATTCGTATTGCAGTAGCAACAACCAAATTTAACAAAGAATACCAAATCAGTAAAAACCAAGTATGATAGTTTCATCCACCGAGTGCTTAAGGTTGAATTCAGAAACAAATAAGGGGTTTTTTTGTTAGCTTATTTACCGCGTTTATAAGCTCGTATGCCCACTTTTTCTGGCTTATGAACTTATAGAGTTGAGCTTATGAGGTTATGTAAACCATAAAGCCAAGTTGATAAGCTCATTAGCCAGAAATTTTCTGGCTTATAAGCTTTTCATATTTTACACAAGCTAATAATCCCAGGAAAATAAGCACAACACAAACACCCCCTAAATGCTAATAAAACATCCTGACTGTTAACACTTAATGTTTCACCGCATTAAAACATTGATACACACAAGAAATATATACTATCAACAATATGCCAACAACCATCCTTGAAGTCGAGTATTTACCTTTCTTTTCTTTACAACGTGATCACCTGAAAATCCGCACACACAAAAACAATAAGAAACCTCACTTCAACACAAACGCACAAGTAACGATCAATTAATAAAATAAAAAGATCAAACGAATAGAAACCTTGTTCGCCCCATATATCAACCATGCCGGTATCCGCTTTCTACAAAAAACCACAAAACAACATCATCAAATATAATCTCAACACAAATTTCATTAACTAACAAACTATTCAAAGTATTCAAACATAAAACAAACCTCTGTATCTCTTTCGACCCTCTTAACCTCTTTCGGCTTAGCTTTCGACTTCTTGCAATTCGAAGAGGGGACAGGTTGTACAAAACTATTCTTTTGTAAAATACTATCAACTCGCAACACCTTCTCTCTGCTTTTATCAATCTTACGCTTCACAGACAAATCTAAACAACAATCCAAACCACAAACATAATAAGTAAAATAAAACCCCCCCAACATATATTTACATTTTACAGTCAGTAAAAAAGCAAATATATATAAAAAATGTTACCTCTGGATTTGTCTAGGAAGAAAAGTGAGTCATTCGGAGCTCCGGCGAGGGACCCACCGGAAAGAGCATCCTTGGTGGCTTTTTCATTGAAGTCTTCGATGTCTTCGGTGCTGATGTTTTTCCTCCATGCTTTTTTACCTTTTCTTGAACTCTTTGATTTCCCCATCGTTTGTTTTGATTGTTTAATTGACGGAATGTGTTTGTAAGATGAGAGTTTAGCTAAAACCCTAATTTGAAGAAGAAGATTGGAGGCGGGTTTTTTAGGGTTTTGTTGTTACTTGCTCTTGTCGGGTCGGGTTTTACTTTAATTTGAGTCCTTTGTTTGCACGCTCCTAACTAACGCCGTTAAGATCGAGGATCATTTTTTTCTTTACAATATCGGAATCGTAAGATCGGATCGAGATCGGAAAATCCTACTTAAATGTTTAAAAATCTTAATTTTCTAGTAATTCGTACTCAAAGATAATTGTATAACAAATTAGAAAAGAAAAAAGAGTTCTGAAAGTTATAGTAATATGATAAATGCAACACGTAATGCTATAAAATACAAAAATATTTAATCGGTAATTAATGACGTTGAATCTTTTAATCAAAAAATCTATCTATCTTGCTTTTATTAAACATTTACCGTAATCAATGATTGTTATATTGTTTTAATTTAACAAAATTTATTTATTTATAGTTTATTAGTTGGTTAAATTAAAGGAAGTAGGATTGAATCGGATCGAGATCTTACGATCATATGGTAAGATCCAGATCATACTTAAGATCGTATGCTTTTTAAGATTCTATGAAGGATCGGCTCATTTTTTTTAACGGGATCGTAAAATCGGAATGCTCCTAACACTCCAATTTAGGGTGCGTTTACTTTTAACTTAATGGGGTCTCGAGGAAAGGATTTGGGTCCACCCAAATAAAAGTGGGTGTTTCTTTTTAAAAAAGTTCCCTCTGTCAATTCAGACCCACATATGGCAATCTCATATTTTCATTTTCCCCTTTTATCCTCATCAACATATAACTTTTCAAAAAAAAATTCTCATCAACATATATCATTCAATTTTATTTTTCAATCCTAACTACCCATCTTATTCACCAAACCTTTCATCTTCAACCCCTAGCCTTGTCAACTATCTTCATCGCACATGTTCATCGTGCTAATCATCTGGTTTGTCATGACTTGATCCACGCTACTAATGCTCATTGAACTTGAAGTAATTTGGTTTCCTCTAATCTCTCTCTATCAAGCAAATTAGATGGAGTATATTTTTCCTTGGATTATAGCCCCATCTTTTTATATAATATTTTGATGGATCTCATATATAAAAGTCAAGAACTTGACAGGCAAATTTGGATTCAATGAGGCTATGTTTGGCACACAAGATTGTTAAGAGATCATGCTTATTTTTTCAAAAAATAAGCTACATAAAAAATAATATTTGTTTGGCAAACATAACTTATAAGAGATTCTAAAAAAAATAATCTTCCATAATCTCTTAAAACCAAATGTTACTTCATGTAGCTTATAAAAATAACCTCTTTTTATAATCTCCAGCACCAGCACCATCTCCAGCACCAGCACCAGTTCCAGCAACAGTTACTTTCGCCAAACATACCCTAAGTGTGTTGACTGTTGTTTTCGACTTTCAAACTTGTCCACTTAACAAAAATTTAAGATTATCTTGATCTGAAGTTATTTGTTGCAACTGAGAGATCAATGTATTCAACTTTCGTGATTCAATTGATAAAATGTTATAGTTTTAAGCTGTTAAACATTTAGATGTTAAAAACATTGATAATGTTTGAAGGGCAAAATTGGCATTTACTATTGATGGTGACTTTCATTTAGGTGAGAAAAGAAACACCAATGAATATTTAGCATTTGGTCCACAAAATAATTCTTATCCAGCCAGACCCTATATCTAGACGCCACTTAATTCTAAAAATAATAATAATAATAATAATAATAATAATAATAATAATAATAAAAAAAAAAAAAAAAAAAAACAGCCCCTTAGCGTGTTGGATATTTATACACAGTCACCTTTACATTTTCACCCATATGAGGGTATAAATGTCCAAACATAATTAATTAAAGTGTCCCAATCAATTGAGAGTGTGCAAATCATCTCCCTTTGGTTATATGATATGGTCAAGTTTAGCAACCTGGGTTATTTGTTCTGAGTCATGTTTTAAAACCCGGGTTGACCCGGCCAGTTGAATCGTGAATCGGTCGGGTGATCGAAAGCCGGTTTTGAGTAAAAAAACCGGCTGAACCGCCGGTGAAACCGGTTGAACCATGACCCGGTGGCTCGAACAGGTCAATTAAAAACCCGGTTTTTAAAACATTGGTTTTGACAGTTGTGCTAATACTATTGTTATTTTTGTGATGGCTAGATGATTACCCGCAATTAGCGGCGACAGTGTATAGTAGCGTTAATCTGCGTGTGAATTTTTTTTATGTATATACGAGTGTGTAGATTGTAAGAGTGAAAAAAGCTATCAGTTTATAATTTAATTAACTATTTAAAAATTTAATAAATTGCAACTGCATTATTTTTTAAAAGTATGAGAATTTTAGTCTAACAAGATGCTCATTTTTAAGTTGTTTTCTTTTTTTTAAGCAAATTTCTTTCTCTTCACATGTAGTATAGGTAGAAAAATATGTCTACTTTTACTTCATTGTAATCCTTATGTATAACGCTTATTATTTAATTTATCGGAATTCTCTATATATACTAATTCTCCTATACCAACCACATTTAATATTCAAAAATTACGGGAGCCCAATTATAGCCCAATGTTGGAAATTTAGGCAGCCCGAGAGGCTACAACTGAATCAATTTTAATATTATACATAACTGTGCCGACTTTAATTTTGGATAAAGTTGAATGCCAAAACACGTGTCTTCAAATTTCAGCATTCACTATTTTGTTAATGGTTTTTATTATAGTATCAAATTTAATTGTATTGGATCAAGATTTACAACACATGTTGGGTCGATGCTTATTACATATATCAATCAAATTCATATGACCAAAAGCAAACCTATGTTATTTTTGTTATTCAACTTTAATACAAGGAACCAACCAAAGATATATACAAACGATCCGCCGCAACGCGGCAGGTGCCTTCAACTTGTTCATAGCAATTTACGATGTTTATCTTTTATTATATAAGAAAATATACAAAGTGAACAAATAGATTTTTTAATTAGCAATGAAAGAACTCAAATTTGAACGTTGTCATAGGTGCTTCATTGTATAAGAGACCAATTGTATTCATATCTATAGTAGAAAATTTTGTACTCAGTGCTATGTGTTTCCGCTTTGGTCTAGTCAACATAGTCAAAAGCAAATGGCCCCATATTTTGTTGCACGTGTGAGGAGTCATTTTATCAATCTAAACGCTATGAGAAAGTTATCCAATACTGTTACATCACCCACAATGGAGGATGTATAGAAGTGATATCGTATAGAAGTGATTTCGCATCTGCATGGTAAGACTTATATTCAAGTCGACAACTCACGTTTGAAGAATATATTCGTACTCGAAGACAATGTAACATTTTCGTTATTGTAATTTTGACTCTCTCTTTACTAAAGTTATTCTAGTTGTATATGTTTTTATTTTTTTTAATTGTCTAATTTTTATGTCATTAATTATTTGTGCTTTTAATATTTGTCACCTTTATCAATTATAACCTTAAAAAAAAAAAAAAAAAAAAAAAAAAAAAAAAAAAAAAAAAGGTAAAAAAAATATATATTCATTTTAATCATTAAAGAAAATTAAAAAAAGTAATAGTCTTGTCAAATGAGTGCCCCAATGAACTTTGTAGTAGTATAACAGAGCTAGGTGTGGAACACCAATAACACTTTTTGGCATGCCATATTAGCGTCACCTTATTACATACTTAATAATACATCAATAACTAAATATCTCCTTTAGCAAAAAATAAAATAAAAGATCAATAACACTTATTAGTGCATGTAGGTCTCATAAAACACGACACAAAAAATACCGCTCACTTAAAATAAATAAATAAATCTACTATATTAATAAAACAGGGTTTTGAAAAGCAATCTTACTCTCAAAATTGCTTAAAACCTGCCACCTGGAAAATAATTTTGATCTAACGGCTCTGGATGTATTCCCCTTCTAAGCATTTACTGTGCAAAAAATTTGGGTGGCACTACTCTTCGATTCTTCATTTGGTATCACAACATAAAAAAAAACACACACACACACAAATCCTCTCACGATCCCCTTCTCGAAACCCTAACCGAAAAACACCATTAAACCACTCAACAATTAACCATCCTCAATCAATTGCACCGAATATTTTAAAACAAAAATCTCTCCCAAATCATTTAATCCCTAATTTGAAATCTGGATATCATTTACAAGCCTCACAAAACATTCAATGAATTTGAAAATTAAAACAAAAAATTGATGTTGTGTTTTTGATCGTTGTGTCTGGAGATTAGAATGGAGCATGTTCTGATTGATTAGGTCGTAGAAAATTTTGTTAGTGCAAATATTACGTTATTTAATCTACACAGTCTCGTTTGTTTTGATTGATGACAAACATATAACTTGATCCATAACGTAAAATGTACAAGTTACTTGTAATCTTATTTTGTCTCAACATACATTCAACACCTCTCAACGTCTCGAGTCCTCGTATGCTACAACACAGGTTCGTACATGTTTGTTATGTGGCATTATAATCAAAGCCCTTGACCAACCATTTAGAATGTTTAAAATACTTTTAGAGTCTTTAAGTATTTTAGGTGTCAAAGTGCACTTTATGTATAAAATAGAATAAGTGCCACATTAGGTGTCTTGATAATATTAGTAAGTGTACAATCTATAAAAATGTGTCTTATAACAACATAAGTACATAAAACATTTTTAGTAACTTACTAAATATCATGTAGCAAACTAATATATACATTTTCTAGTAACTTACAAGGTTACTTTGATACATATTTTAATCAAAATATAAATTGTATAATTACATCATTCCATGGATCATCATGTTCTAGAATGTGAATCTTATAAGTTGACTTTAGAAGATTTGGTAAATATCTTAGGTAGATTTACATACTAGAATCTATAGAAAGATTGTGTAAGATCTTAGATAAATATAGAAAGATATTTGGAAGATATTGTTGTTAGTTTTGGAACATGGTTTTGGAAAACCTCTTTACTTGTTTTCCTATAAATAGTAGCCTATGGTTTTGTTATTAGTTGATGAACTTGAAAAAGAAAAACACACATTCTCTCTACACTTTGCATAGATCTTAGATCAATAGAAAATCATGTAGAAAACACAATTAATCACCCTCATTATCATGATCATAATGCTTCTAACATTCATCTTTGTTGTAAGCATATCATACATCTTGATCTACCAAAGAAGCTTGGAGATCTTGCCATCATCATCCACCACAAGCATACATATATGAAGATCCATCACAACAAGATTAGAGAACTTGTGATCTTCATTCATTGAAGGCTTTCTATCAATGGAAGTTCTTTTAGATTAGTCATTCATATCCATTAGACATTTATGTCTTGGATCATCATTGTACTCATTATTATAGGTTAGATGGTTTATGTGTTTGTGCCATAAAACACAAGGTTTCTATGTTGGGCCACAAAACATAGCGGGAGTTGTTGTACCCTTGTAAAAGAACTATCGGGAGTAGTTGTACCCTTGTAAAAGAACTAGCGGGAGTGGTTGTACCCTTGTTAAAGAACTCGGTATTTAGCTTTGTACCGGAAAAAGTGTAAGCGACGATTGTAAGGTTTTCTCCGCCAAGAAGGGAGCTTGTTGATCTAGTGAATTAACTCTCGAGTTGAGTACTTGGGGAGTGGAGTAGGGCGGAAAGGAGATCCGTGATCGAACCACTATAAATCCTCGTGTTCGGTTTGCTCTTTCCTTTTACTCATTGTTTTACTTTTATATTTGCACTATATTATTGCTGGTGTTGTGACTTGATGTTTATGCTTGTGTGACAACTTGTTATATCATATGCTTTATATTAGTCATAAGACTATTATTAGCATTTCACATATTACAACAAGCTTGATTGGAAATTTGTCATATGGATGTTTTTAGAAAAGAAAAACAAACCGGACTAATAATGGCGAAACTTGACACAATGGTTTATACTATATTTGATACAACAAGTTTAAAGATTTTTAAACGAAAACGTATTCACCCCCCCCCCCTCTACGATTTCACAATTGGCATCAGAGCTTCGTAGCTCTTATTTTTAAAACAAATGGTTTTTAAAATGGAGCACGATCCATGTATCAAATTACCATTGAAGCGGAATATAATATGAAAAATGTTTCGCTAATTATGCTATGCTAATATGATTACTTGTTTTAGTTGTTTGCATACATGTTGTTTGCTTGTTTTAAGTTGGGATTACACTTGCTTATTTATGATACATAAGTGTCAATCTTGCCTTGATATTCTATTTGCTTGTTTGATAGGACTTTTGATTAGATCTTGTGCACCAAGTTGATAAATTGCTTTTGTATTACTTATAGTCTTAGATTTTCATCTTTGCATATGTTATGTGATTATTTTGCATAGTTTACTTAGGAATGAGAATTAAGTAACACTAATTAAGTATCGTGAAATATGATCAAGTGTCTAAATGTGTTACTACTATTTTAAACATGTTGTATTCTTGTAAAAAGTGTTTGGTATATATGCTTATTCAACGATGTTTGAAGTATGTGACTTGTTATAAGATTGAAAGTCATCTTTGTTTGATCATGTTTAGATGATAACACTTTGGTGTTATCAATTTTTCGTGTTTGGATTAATTTCCATTTATGGTAAGATCATAATCCTCGGCTTGATCTATATGCTAACATGTGTTAGAATATGTGTTTTTGGTTGTAATTTATCACAACTAATTAGGTGCATATGTTCCAAGTATTATTAGGATGTTTGAACGGGTTTTGGAAGTCGATAAATGTCCTTTGTTAAGGAGTGTTTGGCACTACTTGAAAATTGAACAATTTGATCGTTGATACCATGTTATTTTGTGTTTTTATGATCTTGTAGGATGATATTATGTATGTGGATTATGTGTGAACTAACAATATTTGTAGGGGATAATTTTTTAGTGCTATGCTATTTTCCATTTTTCGCTTAAAAAGTGTAAGTTAGGATCGCTCTCGTGATCTCTATCGGTAAGCATATTTTTACCCGCATTTTTTGTATTTCCTACCTACAACTAATTAATTACTTAAGTTTTAGGAAAAATTTGGAAAATCGAAAAACGTTTACTGCTTCGAAAAAGTGTTCTATCTCAAATATGAGATTCCACGGATATGGCGGAACCAAAGACTTGGTTCCGTCCTTGTTGTCGATTGGTTCCTCCAGACATTCAGCAAACTTTTTAATCTTTGAATTTTTGGAATTTTTCTAGTAATCCTTAGGTTCCAAACTTGTTTCCTACATGCTTGTTTGTATTTATCACTAATTCTAAGAGCCCTCTTAGCACACTTTCAAACAATAGGATCATCATTCCCGCAAAATTCCATGATCACATAGTACTTAGTGCATAAGTTAGTCTTTCACTCCACCCAACTCCATTGGATTGACTTCAAATGATTTGAACTTTTCTAAATGATTAGGAACCTCCAAATGTGTATGGAACAACATCTAATCCAAACACTAATTTTCATAACATGTTCTTCCTATAAATTGACCAACATTCATACTTCTAATTCACACCATCACTTCTCTTATTCTTATAATTCTAGCTAACCAAAGTCTTGAAATGACTAAATCCAATACCTCATCCGAATCATCTAGACCTATTAGGAAAACCGCTAGGATTAGTGTAAAACCATGTTGCTTCAACAAAACCATTCAACTATGCTCATCATCATCAAGTGATTCATCACTTAACATTTCCTCACCCATCAAGGATACAAACGTCATCAACCTTGCTACTCCAACACCATCTCCAAAATCTTGCAATGCCAATGTAATCACCACTCCTCCACCAAATCATTCACTTTAGTGAGAAACATTTTCCTCAGTATTCATTAAGCATATTAGGACCATTTTTACTCAATAGGAAACCACTTACCGCTAAAAATTCAATTTAAATGAAACTCACCCAAAGAACCTGATGAGTGTCTAAATACTCATCATTTTTGTCCCATCTGAACTGCAAAAACAGTTAAAAACACATAGAAACACCACATAATCCTATAAATATCCTTGGAAAGTGTTTTTATATGTTTCAGGTGCAAAAGGATTGAAAACAGATGAAAAACAAGCAAAGTTTGCACAATTGGCAGTTTCAGTCCCTGAACTTTC
Source organism: Artemisia argyi (assembly GCA_030686995.1). NCBI lineage: Eukaryota > Viridiplantae > Streptophyta > Magnoliopsida > Asterales > Asteraceae > Artemisia > Artemisia argyi. The sequence goes on along the minus strand of CM060709.1, from coordinate 146,265,888 downwards.
ATAAATTGGCATAAATAGTCCCTGGTATTCAAAATGTGGAAAATTATCATTCAAGGTCCCTATATTATTCAAAGTTGTCAAAAATTGGTCCTTGAATAAAACTTTTCAACAAATGGCATGTTTGGTCCCTCAAGTTTCTAAAATGACAAAAATAATCCCTGGATATATAATTATGGAAAATAATCAATTTTGGTCCTTTTACTATTGAAACTTGGCATGATAGACCCTTTTGATGACTTTGGATGAATTACAATTTCAACCCTTCAAATTTCAGAAAATACAAGAAAGGTCTTTGGGCTTATATTTCATACATACCAAATGGATCCTTAGTATTTATTAGTAACCCAAAACCCAAAATAAAAATCCAAACAAAACACCAACCCACCCACTATCCCTTAATCCAATCCACCACATCACCAGCCCAATCCCTTCTCCCAGGCCCAAAGCAAAAACAGTCAAACTCCCCTGGTCAAAACCACCTTCACCCCTTCCTTCCCTCCCTGGTTTCTCTGCAAATACCACCAGTAGTATCACCACCCCAACTTGCTCTGTCACCGCCCAAACTACTATCCCTCACCCATCACCTCCACCACCCCTCTAACCCCTAGCCTGCAAACACAGACCCCCAATTGCACTCACCCCTTTTTCCCGCCAAAACGAAATTAAAGGCCAGGATCCAATTTATTTATCCAACGATCCAAAATGGAAGTGGGAAGTGCTCAGGGGGCTCAGAAACCCTAAAGGGTCAATATAAAAAGTAAAGAAGGGAAGCAGAGCAGTTATATAGCTAGTTAGTTAATTAATGAAGTAGTAATAGAATAGAAGTTAGTAGTTAAATTTATGTAATCCTTTTCCTTGTAACTTTCTTTAATTATGTTCAGTTTTCAATTGTAATACATTTCCTTTAATTTAATCTAAGTTTTATTCAGTTTTCAAGTAATTCGATTTTTACTCAAATTTCTTAAATTTTGCAAAGTGTTGTTATTTACTTCAAACTGTGTTCAAATTATCCTCTAAAGCTTACATAAGTTGTTTAGAAGCTTTTTGGAGCTTCAAATATCAAAGTACTCAGAAAAGAAAAAAAATAAGAAATTATAAGAAAATAAAAAATGGTGGTTCAATGGTATTGAAGCAGAGCAAGGATGGATGGCATTTGGTTTAGTACTCCATGGGGAGTGTTAGGTTACTGATTTTGGTCCTTGTTCACCCATTGTGCACACTGTGGAAGAAACTTGTAAGGATTTTCATGTTTTCCTTTGTAACATGTTATATTAAGTTTATGTTCTTAGTAATTGTTTAATTTTGCTCTGTTAGTGATAACTAGTGAGTACTTCAACTTAGGTCTTAGTTTCATGTGTTAAATGTGTTAGAAGCTTTGTAAATCACAAATCAGTCCTCCTTAAAGAGTGTTTGGTTTAAGGGGGTCTTTGATGGTAGCATCTGTTTTATGTGTTGTTTTTGGTTTGTACATGTCCCTTTAGGTTCTAATAGGTCATTTTAGTCATAAAACATAAGTGTTGTTTTAGAAAAAGTCAAAATTAGCTTTTTACTTCAATATGTGTTGACTGTTAAGGTTTTAAGTTTCAACATTACTCATATTAGTTCACTAGTGTTAAATATAGATTAATTTGGTTTCCTTATAGCTTAAATCATCATGTTCAGTCATTAGAATCAGGATCAAACTTCAAAATAGTCAAAGTTCCAAGTTCAATTAAAAAGTCAAATTTGACCCTTATGCAGAAAATCCAAAAGTTCCAGGAATTTTCCTGAATTGTGTACTTAGAACTAGGACTTGAGATTTTCACAAGTATTAGTCCCCCATCTAAACTCTTGATTTTCACCCACAGCTTATTTTTCAGATTTTTTCTTGTTTGGCTTATTTGGCTCCTTGTTGACCTGCAGGCCATAGTACTCCCCTGCACACTACTTAGCAGTCTCACACACCCAACTTCTGTGGGCTCCACATACCTCACCAGTGGGCCCCACAGGGTAACTCATGGCTTTTGTTAGAACTTATTAGTGCAGCTTATCAGTTTAGTGCTTATCTTGGGCTTAGGTAACCTTGCCCATAGCTTATTATAGTCCTTTTTGTTGCCTGATTTCATGAAGTCTCCCCTGCACTTGTCATATCTGGCCTAATTCATAAGCTGTTTCCCAGCTTATTAGTGGGCCCCACCTCTTGAGCCTTGGCTTATTGGTAAGCCCTCTAGTTCAGCTTTTTAGATTACCTTTCCTTTTGGACCTCCAGATCCTCTTGTGGGCCCTACAAGGGGCTGCAATAAGCTGCAGGCATGTTTGGTTCTGAGAGCAAATTGGATTTGCTTATTTGATCTTAGTGGCTTATTCAGTGCTAATTTCTTGTTGATTTAGCCTCATTCAAGTTCACCTAAGTTGTTTACAGCTTAATCTATAGCTTGTGTCCACTGAGTAGCTTGTTTCAAGCTTATTCAAAGCTCAAACCTCATTTTCAAGCCCAAAAGCCATCTGTTGAGCTTATTAGGAAGCACACTGCTTATTTTTAAGTTCCACACAATTTGTTTTCATAAAAGTTGTCTCATTTCAGTATTAGAATAGTTTCATAAAAGAAAAATCAAAAAATCATCAAATATAATATTAGTGATAACTTCTATTTAAGAAGTTTTAGCTTTTTAGCTTATTTTTGTGCTTTTTCATTAAGCACTTAGGTGTTTTCATATTTTTCCTAGGTTTCTGCACCAGCATAGTATTTATATAAAAATTTTCAGATTTTTCCCTGTTCATTTGCTATTTTTCTTAATTTAATTTAGTTTAAATTAATTAATAATAATTATTTAAAAAGTCTAAAAAATATATTTTCTGTTTTAAAATTAGTTTAATATTATTTTAGATTTTTCCAAATTTAAGTTTTATTTTTCTAGCTTAAAATCTTAATTATTTGTATTTTAGTATAAATTAAATTAGTTTAAATAATTAATAAATAATTTTTAATTAATTAAATAGTTGTAAAAATAATTTTAATTTTCCAAAAATTTTATTTTATCATTAGGATTGTAAAAATATAATTTTCATATACGTAGGCTTTTTATTTCTCAAAACTCGCGTTTTATTTCGTACGTTTACGTAAAATTAAATTAAACGTACGCGTTTTTAGGTTTTAAACGTTTCTGGGTTATCTGATTTCACAATCTTGTTAAATTAGCTTATTTAAGCTATTTTCTTAGTTTAATCAATCACTCATTTATACCCTTTCCCATTCAAATTCACCCGATCACAAACCCGTTTTTATACCATCACACCTCGTTGGGACATGACGACCCGGGGAAATACTGTATTCCACGGAGCATTGGTCTAAGCTGTTTTGACTTGTTGACCATTTACCTTGGTCAATATTATCTGACCGTTTAGCACCGATCAGAACCCTTATGCATAAAGGAAGGAACCCTTTATTTGGTTCCTTGCCATCCATGGGTCCCTAACCACAAATATTTTGTAGTCATTACCCACGGTTACTACATTCTTCCATCCTTAACTCATCCTTCATCCATTAGCTTCACTTATTTGGTAACTTGACAACTTCCTAACTAATCCGGACTCGTTACTTACATAGATTACATATAATATCAAAATCACAAGTCTAACTTGTGACTATGGATATTGTCTTGTATCTATATATGTTACCTCACTTGGTTAACATTAAAGTAATGTGTCATCCTTCAAGACGATAAGGATTTACATCAAGTCATAACTTACACTTAAGTTATAGATCTATTATCAAGTCTTGCTATCCTTTAGCACTATCCAATCTCAACAAGGTAGGATTGACAACTTAAGTATTTCGTCCGAAATATTCGAGTAAATTTGACTTACGATTGTAGTCATTCAAAGTCACATCCGAAAGAATCTACACCCAAGTATTTTAACAACATATGTTAAAACACTTATCCTAACACTCTCTCAATCAATAGGGATAAAACAAATGACAATAGGTCTTCATCATTAAACATTGAGTACTTAAGTTCACTTGTTCGTTCACCATCATCTCATTCACTTCTATGATATATCTCAGCCCCTAAGCTTCACAAACATAACCAAAACCTCAAAAACTTTACTCACTAGTTATGGACCACAAGTCTTTGTATCCATCATTGTTGTTTTCAACATCCTTAAAACCTAGTACTCCCATAACACAATCATCTCAAATAAAACCAATGTTATGTCATCCCTAGTTAGACACACTAGAAGACCTACCACCTAGATCAACCAATCCACCATTCTTACCATCATTTGAATCCGTTGAGTGCATTGCTCAAAAAGGCCTTCGTCCAACATTCGTACCAAATCAAATGCACATTGAACAAACACTCAATCATATCTTACCACCTGTAGGATTAGAACCTTTACCATCAAATGAGCATGAATCTCACATTCAGTTACACTAGGTTTAAGTAGTACCACTTTCACAAGTTATCAAAGTATTGGTAATACTTTTAACGTTAGCATAAGTTTCATTAAACCTTAAATCAACATCTTAACAACATATGTTAAAATGCAATCTCAAAGCCAACCTCATACATCCTGAGCAACAATGACTCTTGAGGAGTATACATAAGAAGCTCGAGTGAATTCCTCTTGTCATCACCTAGTGAATATAATCTTGAGATCAAGTATATTTAGGATACGACTATCCGATTCAAACACCTTGGCTTCATATCTTCATTTAGGAAAACATGATGTTTTGGAAGACATTATGCCTAAGAAATCATGCGTTAAGTTTTCATCCTGTTAAAAGGATATTGTATATCCTATGCATCATTCTCTCCTTGCGACATGAACGGTTGTGTTACAAGAGATTTCATTTTACCTCATCAGGTAAATGATCTTAAATAAACATCTGCAAGTTCTATGAACTAGAGCTTTCTCATCATCTTGTCATTTTTGTCTTCATAAGCATGATGAATTTATTCCACGTAATAATTCTACTTATTGAAAGACACTATATGTGTCTAGTTCCTTTCAAGTGTTCATCATAACCAAACCTTGCTAATAACCTAGTTCAAACCCTATCTCTAGAGCATATACAAGATCTATTGAAGTTGGTAACTTCACTTAGATTCCTGTTCCAAAGAGCTTTCTTGAGAACGTTCTTATCATATTCCATTATCATACAAAAACTCATCTCTTGGTCTTGGATGACCAAATCACTTGCGTAACACATGCTTAAAGATGTCCCCTTTTAGATCATTCAACCATAGATTCCAAACACAAAGATTAAAATCTCTTGCATTACACATACATGTGTCATTTACATTTTATTTGTTTGATATAATTGGACATCTTAGCATAACCATGATAACTATTTGATTGATTAATGTGTAAGCCTTGGTTATTTATTTATGATGCCTGCATGCTTATATGTTTCGTGTTACTATATATTAACATGATTTATATGATATTTTCATTCTTTATATATATGATGTTTTGCATGATTAACGTGTTACTTGTTAACTCATGGTATGTCATTTTGAGACATGATGTCTTTATATGATATTTATATATTTGAATGGTTGTGTCTTTTTCGGTCATTCATTAGATCCATGCTTAGGATGGTCTATATAATACATGCTCTAAAATGTTATCATTTAAACATGGGTTGCATAAATTTTTCGTCTTGTTTCTTTGTCACACTATTTGTTCACTACATGTGCACTTATAATTTGTCAAAGTACTTTTGGTATGATAAACATTTAGAAGTCGTTTTATCATACAAATTAATTACATAGATTAAAATTTGTTGACACATATTTGTTAAGTTTCCATATAAAACATGACATCTTCATCACCTTAGTTTTATTAAATGTTGTTGAGTCTCATTAAATCATGTATTAATTATCTTGTCTTAGAAATATTATTCAAACAAGAAGTAGATTTGAGTTTCTCTTTAGTTTATTAAGAATCACTTGCAGTACACATATATGTGTCGATTAAATGTTATTTATTTGATATGATTGGGTATCTTGACACAATAACTATTTGATTGATTAATATGTAAACCTTGGAAAGGTTTTGTCTGAATGCTTATATGTTTCATGCAACTAAATGTTGACATGATTTGTATGATACTTTGCAAGATTAACATGTTACTTGTTAACTTATGATATGCAATTTTGATACATGATTCTTTTGTATCTATGTTTTAATGCTCTTGTCTTTTGTTGACACTCATTAAATATATACGTAGGATGTTTTAATGATGCATGCTCCAAAATTTTATATTTTAAACACAGTTTACATGAATCTTTCGTCTTGCTTCTTTTGTGTCCTTGTCACACTGTTTCTTTGCAACGTGTGCACCTATAATTTGTCAATGTGTTTTTGGTATGATTAACATTTAGAAGTCTTTTTATCCTACTAATTAATCACATAGATCATTGTGCTAATTAATGGTTAAGTATGCTTAAATGTCTAAACCTAAACAACAAAACAACTTCACAATGAAGTGTCTCAAACAATGTCATGCTCTCTCGTAATATGATTGTTTGTCTTGATGCTATGCGGTAACTTTATATCTAGTTGTCGAATGTGTTGTTTGAATAAGATGATTTTTTTTCTATCTTGTTGACATCTCTTCTCACTAACAAATTTGTTTTAGTGGATTGAGAACTAATCATCTGCCATCTCACTTCGTTCTAGCTTTTATATGCTCATCTCGCATAACTGTAATCCCTTCACTTGCATATAGTTTTAATACTAATAGGATTGAGTCTTAGAGATTTGAAATTTGTGTTTGGGTATCTTTCAATCGACCTCTTTCCAAATCGCATTATAGCTTCCGCTTTCCAAAAATCACTTCCATCACTATTTAGCTATAATAATACTCTAATCTTTCCCTCATCTGAGAAAACCACATGCCTTGTCATGTGATCATCTCGCATTGATAGAGAAGAGCTACGTGACTTCGTGGATGAAGTTCTTTGTATGCTAACCAACATCCGCAAAAACATTACTAAGCTCATCGCTTTCGTTAACCTTTAACCTCCCAAACACTTTATCATCATTCTTTATATGATGTATTACACAATATGTTGGATGTCCACCGATTAAGGCGGAGAGAAATTCATTCACATGTTTGTATCTTGTCAAAACGTATTTAAAGAACATCCACTCATGTATCTTACACCAACATGTAGGTTCACACCATCTAGTTAAAATTGGTTCACAAAACCACGAGTGTTTCAAGCCTTTTTAACCCAACATCACTAGTTTGTACCAATATCTCATCAAGTGAAAAACACATCGTGTGTTTGACAAAGTTCTTCATCTCCACAACCAACAACTAATGGAGTCTAGGATCTTTCTTAAACTAGGACTTCACAACTTCATTTTCTAGAACACCATCATAGGATCTCATCCTCTCGTACTCAACACATATCATGCACGTCATTGTAAGTGCAATCGATATATTAATCCTGTCATTCCCAACACTTTCTTAACACATTGGTTTAACCAACACTCTCCCATCACATAATGTCATTCTCATCCTCATATAGGTTTTTAATATTCTTTATTCCTTTCTTATGAAATGTTTGTTCTTAGGTGCTTATTGTCTTCACTTCTGTTTGAATACATTCAAGCATACATTATGGCATGTTACATCATCTTTGGTAGATGATAATGTCATTAAAAGTCATGTAGAACTAAACCATGTTAATACTCTTTCATCCATTGTCTTTCGATATAGGTCATTATTTCTGAACGTATTTCGTTTTCATTAGCATCAATCCTAATTGATCAAATCATAACCCGTAGCCGTCATTGAATATCAATGTCCATTCACATTTTTCTTTTCTCTTAACATTACGTAAGTCGTATTCCTTCATCCCTTTAAGTTGTGAATTTTAGATTGCATAAGTCCATATGTTCAATCTTTATTCGTTATAGCATTTGCTATACATACGAGTTTCTAATTCTTTAATATAGTCGTCTACGTTTTCACAATTACACTTGAGTTTCTAATTCTTTAAATAGTTGTCTAAGTTATCATCACCACCTTCCATCATCACTTTCACTAATCTTCATCACCATCGATTAGCGAAAACTTACTTTTATCAATATTGAATCCTCTACCGAGTTATCACCACATGAGTTCTTCTAGTAAACCAACACCAACACTAGCACCACTCACTTTAAATCTTAATATTTCAACTTTACCTTATATCTTCCTTCTAGGCTTTATTTTGTAGGATTTTATCATATTATATTCGCGTTTTCTTTTATTGTATTTCTTTTTACAAGAATACACCTCATGAGATCTTTGATTTCATGGTTCGCTACTTTGAGTCGCTTATATCATTTATATATATACATCTTATTTTTCTTTGAGATGAAATATATTGCACTAACTCTTTCATTGTAGGTTCACCATTATATACGCTCGATCGTATATAGCATACTCATCTAAGGATAAAGTTTGCATCGATTATTTTTCTTCTTTCATTATAGGTGCTTCTTGACGTAGGAGGAATATCCATCAAGCACTCTTATTGCATCTTCTACACACTTTGTTGTAGAGGACACGTTTGTCTAAAGACAAAGCTTCTATTATACTAATTTTTGTTTTGTAGGTTCATATTGAAGCCCTAAAGCAAGGGGAGCTTCTGTCAAGCATTTTTAGAATGCATCACGCACACGCATTGCTATATATCACATACTCATTATAGGATAATTATTGTCTTACACTAACCTTTATTTTGTAGGATTCTTCATCCTTGCATCATATACGTTGGTACCCTAGCAACGGGGAGTATTGATCAAGGGGGAGATAATCATGAACTAACCTTTATTCTTGTGTAGCTTTCTTATTTCTTGTATCTTATACATTGGAACCCTAGCAACGGGGAGTATTGATCAAGGGGGAGCTACAATATAGGGGAAGCATGCACACATTCATATTTATTCTCATTCTTTGACACACTTATATGTTTCGACAAAAAGAAGGAGATAAGTCAACACAGTCCAACATGCATTTCATTCATCATGCATTTTTCGTATAATTTTTATGTTGCACAACACTAACCTTGATGTAGGTTAAGGAACTTAATATGATCCATGGATCCGCTAACAACCTAAGGGACACAACAACCTTATGTAATTGGAGTTGAAGACTAAACTTCACTAGGGATGATGCAAGCTCGCCATTTTGGAGAAAAATAAAGTTAACTCCAAGGACACACCCTTTTTGTTTCGACAAAAGGGGGAGAAGAGTGTAAACGGAGAAGGAAATGTAGAAGGTGTAGAAGGAAATGTAGAAGGTGTTGCGGATACAAGTAAGTTATACGAACACAAGTAACTTTTTACATTTTACTATCTATCACGTTTACATATTTTGTCATCATCAAAAAGGGGGAGATTGTTAGTGTAAATATTACGTTATTTAATCTACGCAGTCTCGTTTGTTTTGATTGATGACAAACATATAACTTGATACATAACGTAAAATGTACAAGTTACTTGTAATATTATTTTGTCTCAACATACATTCAACACCTCTCAACGTCTCGAGTCCTCGTATGCTACAACACAGGTTCGTATATGTTTGTTATGTGACATTATGATCAAAGCCCTTGACCAACCATTTAGAATGTTTAAAATACTTTTAGAGTCTTTAAGTATTTTAGGTGTCAAAGTGCACTTTATGTATAAAATAGAATAAGTGTCACATTAGGTGTCTTGATAATATTAGTAAGTGTACAATCTATAAAAATGTGTCTTATAACAACATAAGTACATAAAACATTTTTAGTAACTTACTAAATATCATGTAGCAAACTAATATATACATTTTCTATTAACTTACAATGTTACTTTGATATACATTTTAATCAAAATAGAAATTGTATAATTACATCATTCCATGGATCATCATGTTCTAGAATGTGAATCTTATAAGTTGACTTTAGAAGATTTGGTAAATATCTTAGGTAGATTTACACACTAGAATCTATAGAAAGATTGTGTAAGATCTTAGATAAATATAGAAAGATATTGTTGTTAGTTTTGGAACATGGTTTTGGAAAACCTCTTTACTTGTTTTCCTATAAATAGTAGCCCATGGTTTTGTTATTAGTTGATGAACTTGAAAAAGAAAAACACACATTCTCTCTACACTTTGCATAGATCTTAGATCAATAGAAAATCATGTAGAAAACACAATTAATCACCCTCATTATCATGATCATAATGCTTCTAACATTCATCTTTGTTGTAAGCATATCATACATCTTGATCCACCAAAGAAGCTTGGAGATCTTGCCATCATCATCCACCACAAGCATACATATATGAAGATCCATCACAACAAGATTAGAGAACTTGTGATCTTCATTCATTGAAGGCTTTCTATCAATGGAAGTTCTTTTAGATTAGTCATTCATATCCATTAGACATTTATGTCTTGGATCATCATTGTACTCATTATTATAGATTAGATGGTTTATGTGTTTGTGCCATAAAACACAAGGTTTCTATGTTGGGCCACAAAACATAGCGGGAGTTGTTGTACCATTGTAAAAAGAACTATCGGGAGTAGTTGTACCCTTGTAAAAGAACTAGCGGGAGTGGTTGTACCCTTGTAAAAGAACCCGGTATTTAGCTTTGTATCGGAAAAAGTGTAAGCGACGATTGTAAGGTTTTCTCCGCCAAGAAGGGAGCTTGTTGATCTAGTGAAGTAACTCTCGAGTTGGGTACTCGGGGAGTGGAGTAGGGCGGAAAGGAGATCCGTGACCGAACCACTATAAATCCTCGTGTTCGGTTTGCTCTTTCCTTTTACTCATTGTTTTACTTTTATACTTGCACTATATTATTGTTGGTGTTGTGACTTGATGTTTATGCTTGTGTGACAACTTGTTATATCATATGCTTTATATTAGTCATAAGACTATTATTAACATTTCTCATATTACAACAAGCTTGATTGGAAATTTGTCATATGGATGTTTTTAGAAAAGAAAAACAAACCGGACTAAAAATGGCGAAACTTGACACAATGGTTTATACTATATTTGATACAACAAGTTTAAAGATTTTTAAACGAAAACGTATTCACCACCCCCCCCCCCCACCCCTCTACAATTTCACAAATTTATTCCGACGATCTAATTAAGGTTAATAATTTTCTTTAATACTTTTTTGTCTCAGTTATATGTTCTTATTTTAACCTGGTATGAAAACAATTACATGTTCATATTTTTTTCATTATTGTGATTGTTTTAACCTGGTATGTTTAATATGTTGTTAATTTTATCAATTACATCTTCATGTTTTTTTGATGATGATGATGATGTTCCAATCAATAATTGAAAACTGAATCATTTGAAAACTTGATATCATTTACAATCAGGTGTTTCATGAAGGGGTCACCAAATATTTAATGAAATATCTAAGATAAAGAGTATTAAGGAAGAGGTAAATGTTTAATACCTTAATATATATGCATTTCTTTGTTTGTGTAATATTGCATAATAGGTGATATTGATTATTAATAATGAGTTAGAAGGTGTTCGAGATTGCTTAGCTAAACTAATCTGCTAAATTTAAACTCAAATCAGTAATTTTGAGTGTTTTGCTTTTTGGTAAAGTTAGTGTAAATAAGTATTCAAATTTAACAGGTTGGTGCTTGCTTATATTTTCAAGCAGAAAATTTTCTCAGATTGATAACAATGAAGAGGTGAGTAATTTTAAGAACTTAAGGAATTCATTTGTTGTAGAAGCTTGTGATATGTAAGGATTTGAAATTGTAATAAGACTAAGCTACTTTTTGAATTTTTAGGATGATGGTGAAAATGTAAGGAGTTGTGACAAGGATTGAGGCACATAATCAGATGATGACATGTACTATGAACACGAGGATATGGTAAAATCTCTACATGGATCAACACCGGCGCGTGAAGTAGATGTTGTAAGGATACTTTTTTGCTCACCCTTATTTAATGCATGATTTTGACTGAGATTAAATAAACATTTGAGATATTACAAGCATACTCAACTTGAAAAGGCAAAAGCATACCACTGCCCTAATCATACATTTGAAATTATTAAAGCTAAAGTATGTGTTATTTATTTATTTTTTTTTCTCGCGGCATATGCATATGTGTGAGCTTTCAGAGTCATATGCAGCATACACGTACAACATACGCACTGGTGACATGTAAGGATGCAATCAGGTTTGCTTCTTGAGATACACCAAGTAACTAATCAATGGGCATGCTTCTTTTGTCTTAAGATATATCAAGTACTTTATTAAGAATCTTCTCTTTTGTTAATATTTTTTCTGAATGTGTAAGTTAACATGTTATCTGAAATGGGTATGCTACAACTAATTAGAAATCTTCATGAAACGAGTATAGAAAATTAGACCAGATAACCTATTTGAGAAAGAGATTAAAGATTGTAGCTTTATGGTAAATATCTTTGACTGAGTGGCTGCACGTCCTTGTGATTCACAATAGTTGAATGAAAACCATAATGTATTAGGGGCTTTTTGTAGTATTCTAATATATTAAATATATTTGTTGTTATGCAATGTATTACATATTTGCAACAATAATGGCTGCTATTTAGGATTATACTCATTGATACAAAGGAATATATTGCGGTTAATATCAATTTAGAGGGTGCTTAAGGTTGGATATTAGTGCATATATGGCTTACTGCATTCTTTTTAAGTAGACAAGAAATCCTAAATTCACCTCGAAATTCTGCTTAAAAGAAGCACTAAGGTGGGTTAGTTCTTATTTTAGAGTAAATATGAATAAGCACTCAAATGTAAGCAAATGGTTCTTAATTTTGAGTAACTAAGCACTTAGAAGTAAGGAGGCATGACTCTTATTTTATGGTAATAAATAAGTATATAATTGGGGTCACGTTAATTATTTTAGGAAGTACATGCACAAAATAAACAATGTGGTATGTAATGAAGTACTTCACCAACTTTGATATTACCGGTAACTTCTGTTCGATTTTTTAGATTTCGTCGTTATTGCTTAAGATCATGATAGCTACAGAGTGAAATAGTATGTTTTCGATTTACAATGAATCGCTTGGTGATTTTAAATTTAAGTAATACGTAGTAGCAAGAAAGTGTGGTTGTTTATGTAAAGAGGGAATATTATGGGTGTTTGACGTTTTGAAAGTGATGGTTTCTTTGCTAAAAAAAATAAAGTGATGGTTTCTATGTGATTTAGCTATTTAGAGTTGTGATTATTAATCGTTTGCTTTAGCGTTTGACAAGTTCTGCGTTTTTAAGGATTAAAATGTAAACTGACCCGTAAGTTAACATATTATAAGAATCATAGCGTGTTTGGGATTGGTTATTGGACTATTTATTGCTTATGAAATAAGCAACTTAAATCCTTCTATTTCAATCTCAAGATATCAGATTAGCAATGTATAAACAGTATTAAACTTCTCATCCGTTGTTTCATAGCGCATTAAACAATCCCAAACATCCTGTTGGTTTTGTTGGCCTCATTTTTTCTAAATGCAAAAAGTTGGTTTTTATTTTTTATTTTTATTTTTTTCTCCTTACGCTAAGCTTTATTGCATTTAATTGTCAGGTGATGTGTTTCGAGAGGATGAGAGCACAAAGAATATTGCAAAGAAAGTTGCAGATCTTTATAGCGCAAGGAGTAACTAAACATTGGAAGAGCGAGAAGTGAGTCCCATTATTCATTTAAAGAAGCTCAATAACTGGGTGTGTAGATAAATAATGAATTGACGCATAGTATATACGGTGAATTGTGATTTTATTAATTTGATCTTAATGTTATGTTATACACAATGAGCAGATTAAAAGTGTTCTAGTTCAACTTTATGCAAAGAGATGATATTTAGTTCTTGATCTTTTTTTGTCGTAAGTAACTATGGTAACTACGCTTGTCTTATACTACTACTTTAAGCACACAACTCATCAGCAATGGCGTAAAAAACTACGTGTTAAGCACACAACTCCTTCACAACGGCGTCAAAATTTTATCGAGATCATTGACTTTACAAAAAAAATAACCTCAAATAATCTATATTAGTATAGGGGAAAAAATGATCACAATATATTATTGTATCAAGCATTTTACTATTTTTACTTTTTAAAGAATTCTTGAAGCTAGCCGTCCATCGGGCGGGCCTTAAGGCTAGTAAATATATAAATAATGGCACCGGCTATTGCAACAACATAGGGACGAATAACACATTTGAACGGTGCACCAATAACACCTATTCGTATGTTATTGGTTGTGTGTGGGTGGCGAATGACGCCTAAATCATCCCATACCGTGCTCTTTAATAGACATTGGATTGCAAATACAAAGATACTTGATATTGTCTAACTCGATATTGATAAATAAATCTACTAATAAGCTTAATAAATCTTTTTCTAACAGATGTCATACGTTTATTTATTTTATTTGATCAAATCACTAATCAGTTTGTGTTCCGATCACACTTGTAAGTTTAATAAACCTTTTTCTAAAAAAGTGTATTAAGAAACTGGATAAATTCATTAATTTCATTTGTAAAAACATCAAGCGGGGATAGCTCAGTTGGGAGAGCGTCAGACTGAAGATCTGAAGGTCACGTGTTCGATCCACGTTCACCGCATTTTTATTTTTTTAAGTTCTTACCGAAACAAGTGTATAAACTTCAACTTATTAATAATTCAGGACATGTACACACACACACACACACACACACATATATATATATATATATATATATATATATATATATATATATATAATATTCACTTGCTTATGGAAAGCTAAATTATGTTATAGCCTCTCAAAAGTAAGCACTGATGTTATATATATATATATTTAATATTCACTTGCTTATGGAAAGCTAAATTATGTTATAGCCTCTCAAAAGTAAGCACTGATGTTGCATTTTGATTCTGGTTTCATTAAAATATCTCATAAGTCCTAGTGTTATACTAGTAGTATTTTGTATGACAAGGGATGCGGTTATATCAATCGCATACATGGCACACCGCACACCATAATCAACAATATCCATTTATCGATAGGCTTATACACCTATGCTGAAAGACGTTGAGCAACATTGCTTAAAAAGAATTCAAGGACTCTGCCTACATCTAGAGGATTATGTCAGCATAGTATGTAGTTCAGCGGTGTTTGTTACCTGCAGGCTTGATACCTGAACAATTCATACAAGGCTTAGTAAGTAAAACCAGTAAAGTAGATAGTGTTTGGATCCATAACAAACAATCTTTTGGGTCGAAAAAGTGTGAAAATGTCTTACTACTTCTGTTGTTTAAAACAAGTTCTGAATAAGATAAATATACCTCTAATCAAAAAGTATAGATAGTCCTCTATTTGTTGCGATATTCTATCTATGAAACGGGATTCAGGAATGTAAAGCATCGTTGTTATTTAACTCTATCACAACCTTACCATTAGCATCCATAATAGTCAGACCATACAAACATTTTGGGCCTCGTTATTTGAATAACCATAACATCTACGTCTGAATGATTTTGTGCAATCGCTTATTATGTTGGATACTATGTTTCTCAAAAAGTCCTTCCGAGTGTTATGAATGGTTTATGGCATAAACTCCATATTTGACTGTACCATGCAACTACAGCCTACATGTATAGACAGCTAGCCTAACATATACATATAATAAGTGCCTTAAGTTACCATGCCAGGCTCTTAATCTCTAATGTACCATCATTGCCTAATTGATTTAAAGGTTCGTGCATCTGTATCAGTTTCATAGCTTAGCTTTTCCAAGGCACTAACCCTGCAAAAGTACACGGTGTAATGCAAGTACTAGTATAAGAACTTGGTTTGCGTAAGCAAGAAATTATTGGCAACCCTCGTTACAGTTTTTCTAGCTTTTTTCTGGTCAAGTTTGCTGGTTCATATGATGACAGTAGATGGACACAATAAAGGATAATCATTCAATGCACGGAACTGGTACTTTAGCGTTTGACATTGGGAACCTAATTGCTTAATTAAATTACTTGGTGTTGGAACAAATATACGTGTACGAGCCATGTGACCGTGTGTCGACCGTGATCTATCTTTGTCTCAATCAATAAGGATGAGGGTACTCCTTCCCACTTTCGGGATTTCTTGCTCGCTCAATGGTCCACACGGATTACTCTAAGAACCATGATATACTTGTGACATCTACAACAAAAAAGTATCACTATGAATATCTTTCTTGTGGTCACAAAATTTTTTTGGAGTTCAGAACCACAAAAACTAGCATTTTTTTTTGGCTTGCAGACAGCTTTGTTATGGAAGTATGCACTTTGTGATGCATAACACTGCCTGGTCCACAGGATATAGATTTTGCACCAAGCCACCAACTCATAACCATGCTTCTCTTTTCTGATTGGTTCTGTTGGATGTGGTGGCCAGA
Source organism: Artemisia argyi (assembly GCA_030686995.1). Classification (NCBI taxonomy): domain Eukaryota; kingdom Viridiplantae; phylum Streptophyta; class Magnoliopsida; order Asterales; family Asteraceae; genus Artemisia; species Artemisia argyi. The sequence continues at coordinate 146,249,469 of CM060709.1, read as the reverse complement.
CCAATTTTGGCGCGGGGCCGATGTTTGGAAATAGAGGGCATGGTGGATACAAAAGGATTTTTTTTCTGCACCAAAATTGGATTTGGATTAGTATATCATACCATCATTACAAGGTCTGCTATATGCAATTTTTGATATTCCAAACTCATATATTCACTTGGACTAAAATTTTCATGACCTGGTTAGTTAAAGCATTAGGCGTATGTTTGGCGAAAGTAACTGTTGATGGTGCTGGAGATTGTGCTGGTGCTGGAGTTTATAAAAAGAGATTATTTTTATAAGCTACATGAAGTAACATTTGGTTTTAAGAGATTATGGAAGATTATTTTTTTTAGAATCTCTTATAAGTTATGTTTGCCAAACAAATATTATTTTTTATGTAGCTTATTTTTTGAAAAAATAAGCATGATCTCTTAACAATCTTGTGTGCCAAACATATAGTAGGCCACATAAGTGTTTTACAAGTTTTGTTTTTGTTTTTGTTTTTTTTGTTTTGTTTTTTTTTTTTGTTTTTGTTTTTTTTTCTTCATAAATGCTGTTATTTAGTGAAATGTTCATAATTGTTGAGGTTGCACACCCAACAATCCTCCCCTCAAACCCAAACCACCATGGGCCTCCCCTTCAACTATAGCCACAATCCCACCTTTTTCATATCGCCGACCTTTACCATCGGAACACACCACCTATTACCATCTTTCTTTCGGTATAAGTTTTATCGGGATCCACTGATACCGTCGAACCGGGGTCTAACTGAGGGAACACCATCCACATCATCACTGAGCCAGCCAACCGTAGCTCTGATGCCACTTGTTGAACAATACTGCAACAAAACCAAAGATATCAAACACGGAACCTAGAACCTTAACGTCAATCACGTGTTGCAACACCGAAAGCGAAACCTACATTGGACAAATGAACAAAGAAGAACACAAAACTACAAAGTTATCGACAAGAATATGTATACGTTATACCCTTAACTATGTTAATGTTGCTCCTAATATCCTACAATAATTATGAATGCATGTGTAAACAAAGAACACAAAACTACAAATTAAGTTATCGACAAGAATATGTATACGTTATGCCCTTAACTATGTCAATGTTGCTCCTAATATCCTACAATAATTATGAATGCATGTGTAATCTAGCTAGCTTGGTTTTGTAATGGTAATTCAGGAAAATGTTTACAGTGAGACACTGGAAGACAAAACTGAAATAGCTGTCATAACAAGAGACTTTTTAACTGTTTCTTTTCTCACACGGGTAGCCAAAACAACCTACGACAGCCCAGTAAACCAATAGATTTTTTTCCAATACCAATATATCATATGTACAATTTAGCCTTTCATTAATTTACAGTACATTTATTTTGCTTATCATATCATGAAAAAAAAAAAAAAAAAAAAAAAAAAAAAAAAAAAAAAAAAAACATGGTGCTAGAATTAATATTGAATTGAAAGGGAGATGAGTTAAACTAGACTTCATGAAAAGGACCAGCTTGGTGTGCCATACTTTAATCATCAAAAGTAATATCTTGCTCCTTGGACCAAGTTGTCTTTGGCCAACATTAGCACCAAGCAATCTCTACAACTTGTATATTGTTAGTTCTAGTCTCTTTAAGATATCAATTATATATTTTTTGTATGTTTCGAAATATTCTTGCTCCTTGAGTTTGTAATTTGGATATTACGTAGTATAACTTAATTATGTTATATTTTGTGTTTCAGACTACATATATACAAAAGGCCCTTTGCCTGTGCCTTTTGCTTGCTCTTTTTGCTTTGCCTTAGCTTTAGGCCTTTTGCGTTGCTCTTTTTGGTCGTAGCTGCTTGGTTTGGCCTTGGTCTTGTGTCCCCCTCGCTTGTCTAGGTGGTTTTGTTTTGGTTGTTTTTCTTGGTTGTCTTGTCGTTTTGCTTTGTTTGCTCTTTTACTTGGTGTGTCGGTTTGCTTTTATGTTTGCTTATATGCTTGTTGTGTCGTTTTGCCTCTATGTTTGTATTGCTCTGTTTGCTTTTATGCTTTTATTCTTTCTTTGTTTTGCTTTCTATTTCTCGTTTTTCTTTACTTCGAGCACACTTTGCACACACTTGCCGGAGGTCTTTCTGGAAGCAGTCTCTCTACCTGCAGGGTTCCCTGGGGTAGGGGTAGGATCTGTCTACATCCCACCTCCCCCATACCCCGCCTAGGCGGGATTGGGTATGTTGTTGTTGTTGTTGTTGTTGTAGACTACATATATACAAGTTAATAACTTTTATTTTATTTTATTTTATTTTTTTGTTGTTGTTGTTGTAACAATTAATGCATGTGCTGAAACCAGTGAAGTGTAGATTGTTGTCACTTGTTTTTGTGAAAGAGGAAGTTGCGCTGTCATACATCGAACTGATCGATTTACTGTCTTTGAGGAAGTTGCGCTGTCATAAATCGGTACTTGCTATAATCTCACCAATTTTAATTAACAATTTACTCCCCACATAAGTTCAACTCACTCCTTGTTGTCTTGTATACCTTATTTACTAACTTAGAGCACAAGGTGTAGTTCTTTGTTTTTTCTTCGCCGTTTTTACGTGGACCAATTTGAGCCTCACCGAGCCTCTTCGCTACACCACCCCCTCGCCACAGCTCGCCGTTTGGGAGCTCTTCGTCTGCACGGCGAGATGTTGGATTGTACCATTTGTCAGATTTGCTATATTTTAAACGTTATATAATGTTTTAAAATCTAAACATTACCCTTTTTTTTATTTTTTTTTTTATTTTTAAAAAAAACCTAACTTATTACACTATAAATATCACACCTATTTTACACATTTCCATCAAAGTTACACAACTTATATTTCAAAAACTTACACATATTAAAAGCAAGAGACATGAGTGAAGAATCGTATTCAAGTGTTAGTGACTTTGAAGAGATAACGGAGCTAGAGATGATTCTCCAAGAATTTGAGTACGAGCAATCGTTGCAAAAATGAAGAAGCCAGTCCTTCACAAAGCCGTAGATACGTCCGCCATGAACGTGAAGCTGCTGAAGCACGTCTAATGGCCGACTATTTTGGTGACCAACCAAAATATAATGAAGAAAGTTTTCGGCGTCGTTATCGTATGAGCCGTAAACTATTTTTAGAAATAGTCCAAGGTATTGAAACGTATATTGAAACTCATCATCCTCTTCCTTCGCATTTTGATTTCTTTAGAGTCCGACCCAATGCTGCGGGTGTAATGAGTTTTAGTGTGATTATGAAATGCACATGTGCCCTACACCAATTGGCTTACGGGATAGCACCTGATGCATTAGATGAGTATTTACAAATAAGTGAACACTGTGCACGCGATTATCTAGATTTTTTTACTATGTGCATCATCCAGTTGTTTGGGAAGGAGTTTTTAAGAAAACCAGACGAGAATGCCATTCACAACTTATACCACGTACATAACATGGTTCATAAGATACCGGGAATGTTGGGAAGCATCGATTGTATGCACTGGGAATGAAAGAATTGTCCGAAAGAATGGCAAGGGCAATTTCACAGAGGTGATAAAAACTATCCAACTATAATGCTTGAAGTTGCTGCGTCGTATGATTTGTGGATTTTGCATGCATTTTTTGGTGTGGCAGATGCGAATAACGATCTTACCGTTTTATATAATTCTCCGTTATTCGACGAGTGCTTGATGACATTGGCCATCAAGTTCTGTTTTAAGTATACGGAAAAAAATTTAAACATGGGTATTATCTAGCTAATGGAATTTACCTAGAGTGGGCATCGTTTGTCAAATCCTTTGCTGTTGCAAGCAACCCAAAAAACGCCGCATGGAAAGCGAAACAAGAAAGTGCTCGAAAAGATATATCGAAAGAGCTTTTGGTGTCCTCCAAGGACATTGGCATATTATTGCTTAACCGGCGCGTCAATTTTTCCGTGGGCAAGTTACGGAGAATCATGTACTCGTGAATCATAATGCATAACATGATTTTGAAAGATAAAAAATTTGCGATATCCGAAGCTGCCGAAATGTATATTCCTCCGACGCCAAATATGCAATAGACATGGGTTGAACGTTACGCAACGTAAAGAAGAAAAACCAAAGAACTACACGATAAACGCACACACGCAAGGCTTCAACGATGTCTCATCGAGCATGTTTGGCAACAACAACAATGAGAAGAAATTCAACGGAACAGGAATAATTAGTTTCGTTATAAGTTGATGTGTTGTAGTTCGTATCGTTTTTTTTTTTTTTTTTTTTTTTTTTTTTTTTTACGTTATTTTTAATTGCGTGTAGTATTTATTGTGTTGTATTGTATTATAATTATTAATGAAATGAATTTAGTTTATTTAATGAAATGAATAAAAAAAATAAAGTTGTAAGTGGTGAGATCCAAATGAGTAAGTTAAGGTTAGTTATTGATGATGAGGGGTTAGTTGTGAAAAGGTTGTAAGGTGATGTGTCATCCGTGAGCCCCAAATGAAAGAGCTTGAGCTCTCCACTACACCTTCCCTCTTAATGCTTCATTTAAGTTTGTTTGGAACGAATGACACATGTGAATTAATGTACTTTCCCGAAGTTCAGCACACGTGACTTCAAATTATTCACTTAAACAAGAATCCTATACCATAAAAAATATACATGCATGCATGTGACTTTAGGATCATATGATAGTTTACAATTACTGATGTGTTTATATATAGATTATTCTATGTCTCATTCCAATTTTATTGGATGTCCAATGTACAGGCATCATTTAAAACTGAATATATTTTTGTACAGTAATTTGGGTTAAACTTGCAAGAGGCTAAAGCAAAGAACAATTACACAGATCAAAGATAAGAATGAAGCTTTAAATTTTCGCCTAAAGTGCATGTCACTTCTTCTTGCGCTATTTTGGCCAAAAAGGACGTCGTTTCAATATTTTCAAACTAACACTATATACCACAACCTCAGTATGCCTTTGATTTGATCACCTTTGCAGTCATACTGAATAGGAGATGTAGAATGTCTTCAAAATAGGGTAAAAGGTCAAAAAACTCGGTAAATATAATGTCTTCAAAATAGTTGAAACTTTAAGATGGCTAGCTGTAGTCGAGTATGGATCTATTTTCCTATGATAAAAACTTTGCATGCCTTATAACATTAAAGCTAATCTTGATATAGACTTTAAATTATATTTTAGTTGGTTTTAAGTACCCATCTCTTTTAGAAGCAATAATTTGGATGTCACGAGACACATATTTCCTTGCAGATAGAATGGCATTTTATGCATCAAATATTATATTGGCCTATAGAGAATGTTAGTTTTGGAATTTAACTAAACAATGATGTGATGTATAACATTGGCCTCTAGAGATGTGATGCCCTTTCCCTTGTCCGAATTGCATTTTGGCCATACAAGAGACCCCAAATGGGCCATGCTAGAAAACAGATTCATCGCATATATAATTATCACAAGAAACGTATTTTACAGATGATCGGAACAAGGTGCATAATACGTGTTACAATGAATAAACATGTTGAGACTAATCGTTGTTTTACTCGTGTATTTCCTACTCTCTCTCCTCCAACTGAATCTCCCGCCATTTCCACCATTAAAATCTCGTGTATTTCCTAGATCTAGCTTGATTCAATACATATTTTTTAAATCCAATCCGATAGTTCGACTCAGAATTTCATTCCGCACATTGTGAACTAATTTTCCCCAATTTTTACCGTGTAATTGATTTGTCCGATTTTGGCGTCAAAATCCAATATCGATCAAATTGAATGAAATCATGTAATTGTAGTTTAATTGTCTAATTTTTTAGTTTTTACAATGAATAATAAAAAGAAACTAAATAAGAGGCAAGTTAAGCTACCACAACTGTATAATGACTTCGTTGTAAGTGATATGACCCAGAAACCTAAGGATACAAGCAAGAAGGAAACTGAGGGTGGTAAGTGTAATAGGAATTTGGGGGAAAAGGAATTTGTTGAGGAAAATGGGATGAATAAGGAAGGAGAGGCTAGTGGAAGCAGTGGTATGGAAGTTAGGGTTGATAATGGTCCTACTGGTTATGTCACAGTGGAAGAGGTTTCTGAAGTTGTGAATGGGGAGGAAGCAGGGAGGTGTAATCAAGTCATTGAAACAATTGAATTGAATAGCAATGTAAGTACTCCTTGTGTTAATACTCAAAGTAATAATGATAATTGTGATAATAGTAAGAATACTGTAAATGAAGAAGTTAATAATAAGGAGAATGTCACATATGCTAAGATGCTTAAAAAGGATGTTAATAATGTTGTTAAGGAATTGATATACATTGCACCTAGTGTGAATAAGGATGGGGAGGAAACTGTGGTTTTTGATGAAGAGATTGTGCAAAAAGGAAGTATGAAGTGGGTTAATACAGTATGTGGATACTTTGTGGGGCAGGATATGAGCATACATGAAGTTAGATATCACATTAGAAGGATGTGGAGTAGATTTGGTATTAAGGAAATAACTGATAATAGGAGTGGCATGAAGCTATTCAAGTTTAGAGATGAAATTGGTATGAATCAGGTTCTAAGTCAAGGTCCTTGGATGGTGAATAGTAGGCCTATGTTTGTGCAAAAATGGGACTCTGAGATTGGAATGATAAAAGTAGAACCAGTGAAATTGCCTGTTTGGGTTAAATTGATGAAAGTGCCTATGGAAGCATGGAGTATGGAGGGTATAAGTGCTATTGCTAGCAGCATAGGTAGACCTAAGATCATGGATCAAGCAACTGCTAATATGTGTCAGATGGGTATTGGTAAGACTGGTTTTGCTAGAGTACTTGTGGAAGTGGAGGCAGTGAAAGAATTAAAGAATACAGTTAAAATTGAGTATGTTGATAAGGATAAGAATGTAAAAGGATCTAAAGAGGTACAAGTGGAGTTTGAATGGAAACCTGATAGGTGTAGTCATTGTCAGGTATTTGGTCATCACGTTGATAAATGCAAAGTAAGACCAAGAACAGATGAGGAAAATAAAGCAGGGGAAGAAAGGTTGAAAGCTAAACAAGATGTACAGAAGGATGGATTCATGGATGTACAATATAAGAAAAGTTACAAGATGCAGCAAAGGAAAACTGGACAGGATAGGAATTATAGGCCACAATTTCAAAGACAAGAATATAGGAAGAAGGACAATGATAATGGTAAAGGTAAAGAGGAGGTGTATGAGGAAGCAAATCAAGGGAAAGCAGGGAAAGGTAATGACAATATGAGAAGTGGAAGTTCTAATGCCAATAGATATGATGCTTTAAGTAATGATAATGGTGAGGAAAGGAATGAAGGGAATTTAATGAATGATAGAATGGTAGTAGATGAGTATCTGAAGAAAAAACTGCAACCTACATGTGCTGAATTGAAAAATTGGACAAAAGATATGGAGGATTACTTCAAAAAGCAATGGGAAATTGATAGGTTAAATGAAAAAGAAGTATTAGAAAATAATGCAGAGGATGTATTGGAAGGTGTGAATGAATGGCTCAAACAATGGCAAATGAAAATGTCATTGGGTTGAGTCAGAATATTCTGAATTAAGGGTGCATAGTTTGCACATCTGATGTTCTGTTAGAGAAGTTAATCATGGATTTCAAGATTGCTACATGGAACATTAGGAGTATGAATAAAAGGAAAAAACAAATAGAAGTTAAAAAATTGATAATGGAGGAGAGAATTCAGGTTTGTGTAATTTTGGAAACCCATGTGAAGCCTCATAAACTGCCTAAAGTTTGTGAAACTGCATTTGGGGATTGGGATTGGATTTCTAATGTGGTACATAGTACTAATGGTTGCAGAATTTTAGTTAGTTGGGACAGGAACATGGTTGATGTGGTGTTGATTCACTCTTCCAGGCAATCTATGTTATGTCTTATTGAGGTTCTAGCTAACAAAACTAAATTTTTTTGTAGTTTTTTGTATGCTTCCAACTCTGGCAAAGAAAGGAAGGAACTATGGAAAGACCTCATTAGAGATCAAAGAATTGCTAGTGTTTATTCATGGGGTGATAATGGGTGATTTTAATGTAACAATGAAGACTATGGAGCATTCTAATGGTGGTTCTATGATAACTAATGACATGCATGATTTTGTTGATTGTGTGAATGCTATTGAAGTTGAAGATATGTGCAGCACTGGGGTCTTTTATACATGGATCAAATCTCCATCAAACCCTCAAACTAGCATTCTTAAGAAGCTGGATAGAGCAATGGTTAATGAAGATTTTATGAGACAATTTCCTATGGCTAATGCTACTTTTATGCCATATTTGGTGTCTGACCATAGCCCTGTTGTGGTGAGAATACCATCAATTATGGCTAAAAAGAGTAAACCATTTAGATTTGCCAATTTTGTTGCTGATAAAGAGGAGTTCATATCTACTGTGGAAAAGGAATGGAGGTGTGAAGAGCAAGGAGTGAGGATGTATAAGCTTGTTAAGAAAATGAAGAACCTTAAAAGGCATTTGAGGAAGCTGGCATGGAAAAATGGTAATATTCATGAAAGAGTTGGGAAATGCAGAGAAGAATTAAAGCTTGCCCAAGCCTTAATGGATACTAATCCTCATTGTTCTGAAACAAAGATGAAAGAGAGTGTTGCTTTGAAGGAGTATAATGAAGCTGTGGATGATGAGGAGAAATTCTTATTCCAGAAAGCTAAAGTGGACTAGATTTGTAAAGGTGACAGAAACAACAAGTTTTTTCATATGATTCTCAAAAGTAAAAACCATGTGAACAAGATTGTGAGAGTTACTACTGATGATGGGAGGATACTAGAAGGTGATGATATGGAGAATCAAATTGTAAACCATTTTAAAAGCTTCTTGGGTAATTCTAATGGAAACAATGATTGGGATCTAGAGGGGGTGTTTGGTACAACTCTGAATAATGAGGAAGCTTTGGATATGGTGAAGGAGATTACTGATGAAGAGATCAAGTGTGCAATGTTTGATATAGGGGAGAATAAAGCACCTGGACCTGATGGTTATACTTATACTTTTTTCAAAAAAGCATGGAAGGTTGTGGGATCTGATGTGTGCTTGGCCATAAAAGAATTTTTCCAAATTAGTAAATTGTTGGGTGAAATGAATGCCACTCTAATTTCTCTGGTTCCTAAAGTTCCTTTACCAAATAAAGTCACTGATTTTAGATCAATTGCATGTTGCAATGTGGTTTATAAGTGGATTAGCAAGATACTAACTGAGAGAATCAAATATGGTCTTAAGAAACTGGTGGATCTCAATCAAAGTGCTTTTATTCAAGGAAGATTGATACAAGACAACATTTTGATTACTCAAGAGCTTCTAAAAGGATATGATAGGAAGAGTGGTCCAAAAAGATGTTGTTTAAAGATAGATATTGCGAAAGCTTATGACACTGTGGAATGGAATTTTCTTAAAGAGATCCTTGGCAGATTTGGTTTTCATAGAAGAATGATTGATTGGATAATGGTATGTGTTACTACTGCAAAGTTTTCAATATGTGTGAATGGTGAGAGGAAAGGGTATTTTAGCAGTGGAAGAGGCTTAAGGCAAGGTGATCCAATTTCTCCATACCTTTTTACACTTGTTATGGAAGTATTTACTTTGTTAATGAAGAAGAATACTAAACAAGGAGGTTTTAAATACCATGTGGGGTGCAAAGAATTGAAGCTCACTCATCTGTGTTTTGCAGATGATTTGCTTGTTTTATGCAATGCAGATGTCAATTCTGTAACCATTATTAAAAGCACTTTGTTGGAATTTAGTAAAGCTTCTGGTTTGATACCCAATATGCACAAAAGCACAGCTTTCTTTGGTAATGTGGGTAATAATGAGATGGATAGACTTCTTGAAGTTTTGCCATTCAGTGTGGGAAAGTTACCAGTGAAATATTTGGGTGTTCCACTTATTACAAAGAGAATAAGTACAAAATAGTGCAAGCAGTTGATTGATAAGGTAAAACACAGGGTGAATGATTGGAAAAACAGATATTTGTCTTATGCTGGGAGGTTACAATTAATTGCTTCAGTGTTAACTTCTATGCATGTGTACTGGGCTGCTGTGTTTTTGCTTCCTAAATCAGTGATCTATGACATTGATAGAGTTCTTAAAGGCTTTATATGGAGCAAAGGTGAACTGAAAAAAGGTCAAGCAAAAGTGGCATGGAAGAATGTTTGCACTTCTAAAAGTCAAGGTGGATTGCGTTTAAAGAAATTGGATACTTGGAATGAAGCTCTATTGATTAAAAACTTATGGAGTATTGCTGCTAACAAAAATACTCTATGGGTTAAATGGGTCAATATGGTCAAGTTAAAGGGCAGAAGCATTTGGGATGTGCAGAAAGAAAACAATGATAGCTGGATGTGGAAGTCTCTTCTGGATTTGAGAGGAAAAGTGAAAAATAGTGTTTGGAAAGTTATAGGTGATGGTAAAAGTACTAATGTATGGCATGATCAGTGGTGTCATCTAGGAGCTCTGGATAACATTATATCAAAAAGGGACATGTATGATGCAAGACTGCATAATAATATGACAGTCAATGAGACGGTGGATAATGGAAATTGGAAGTGGCCTGAGGAATGGAATGAAATGTTCCCTATGCTTAATAACATTCCAGTACCTGATTTGCATAATAATGACTGTGATAAGACAAAATGGAAAGATACTAATGGGAATCTGGTGGACTTCAAAACTAAGCAAGTATGGTTAACTATGTGTCAAACACATGAGGAAGTATCATGGAATAAAGTTGTTTGGTTCTCACAAGGTAATCCAAGATATGCATTTATGCTGTGGATGGCAGTGAAAGGTAAACTACAAACTCAAGATAGGATTATGATCTGGAATAACAATATTGATATGAAATGCTCTCTATGTAACAAGGTTAATGATTCTCATAAACATCTGTTTTTTTAGTGTGATTTTTCAAGAAGTATATGGGAGAAGTTGACCAGGAGAATGGATAGAAACAACATTCCTCATGTATGGGAGAATGTGATTGAATACTACATTAACAGTCCAAATAATAATTCTATTGATAGTGTACTACAAAGAATTGTTCTTGCAACTACTGTCTATTACATATGGAAAGAAAGGAACTCCAGGTTGTTCACTGGTGAATTACAAAGTGAAGAGATTATAATGAAGATCATAGTGGAGAATGTTAGACTGCAATTATTGGGGCTGAGAGTTAAAAAATCTGCAAAGGTGATTGATGTTGCTAAAAAATGGTTGGTGGATATGACAATATGCAATGGTGTGACATAGAGTGAATTCTGTTTTTGAAGAGTAGTTATGGTTCTGAATAAAGGGTGTTACTAATGATTGTTTCAGAAGTGTATAATGGGGTGTGTGGCTGAAGTAAAGGTAAATTGATATTTGGAATTTTGGAAGATTGAGATTTTTGCTTCTTCAAAATCTCATCTATCATATTCAGGCCATTACAAAAGTTTGAGTACCTTGTAACTTGGAGTCCTAATTGTGTAACTGTACCTATTATAGAAGCATAGTATCTTCTGGTTTGGCCTTGGGAGGAAACTAAGAGGCTATGTTTTCTATGTAGGAGGTCTATCATAATATGGATGTACTATAAGGTAGGGCTCTCTTTTGTGAAGGGTAAATGGTCTTGGAGGGGAGTGTAAGTAGTGTGGAATTGTGAGTGGTGAAAGATGACACTACATGGTCCATGCTTTACACTCCCACAGGAGGAATGGTTGGTCCTCACTGGGGGAGAGTGTTTCTAGTTATATGAAGCCATTCTTTGAGATGAAAATGTAGTATAGCTAGAAGAGCCCTTCAGTGGAGGGGTTATGGGTTCCTAGTGATGCCATTAACCTTTCTTTACCATTCTTACTGTGGATGATGGGTGAGTGAGTATGGTAAGAAGGTAAGATGGAAATGTAGCTAGATGGTAGGTGCATACTAAGTGAATTAAGGTGTTGATGAAGTTTTTACAGTGCTCTATTTTTAGTTCTGTTTTAGCTGAATTTAGTGTTGTTAGATATATAGTTTGGATGTAATAGATATGGGATAGTATGTAGTTTGATTGTAGCAGGAAAGGGGTATGTCCCAATCCACATGGTAAATTTCTTATGATGTAAATTTGTTGATGATTAATATAATTCACTTTGCACCAAAAAAAATGTTGAGACTAGTGTAGTAGTGATCATAACTCCGAGTATGCAACTTATACAGATTCAGAACTGACCTATGAAACATGTAACAAGTAAAACACTTAGATAAATTATTTTTTCTTAATTTCCAAGCTATTAACTTCAGGATGGTAAAGATCGAAGACCTCGATGTGTAGGGTGGGTAGTGCATGATATGTGTACATTTATTTGTTTAACTACATATATTACTCCATCCGTTTCGTATTAAATGTCATGTTTGACTTTTTAAAGTCTTTCTTTCTCAACTTTGATCTTAAATATTTATGTTTGTGTAATATAATACTTGATACAAAAATATGAATGGATTAATTTTTAAACGTATTTTCATTGCGTATAATTTTTATCAAAAAATTTTTTGAACGGCGATTTGAATACAGGAACAATGTAACTTTCTCCATAAAGAGGCCATGCAAAGATCTCATCTTCAACGAAGTCAAGCTCTTGTCGTTCAATTGGATTTCTAGTCGAGGTAGGAAGTCATCTTTAAATTGGATAGAGTGGTTTAACCAACCTTGTAATGCTCTTTCCTTACTTTTGTATAATTTTTATTAAAGACTATATAACACAAGCAAAAATAAATTGATAAAGAAATATTTAAAAAGTCAAACATGGACATTTAATATGGGACGGAGGGAGTAGGTTATAAGCATTTTCATGATTGCTCCAACGGTATCACTCCCTCAATGCAAACGTACATGCAGTACTGGTCAATGCAGGCTTTCGAAGAAATAGGTCTATGGAACACATACATGTGCTCATTCACTATGGTTGGGTCCTTGAGAATGGTCAATCAGCACCCAAAACGGGTGCACGGGGTAAGGGTTTTCCCGGCTGTTTATACCTTTGGGAGAGAGAAGCATTTTCATGTTAGTTTCTTGCATAGTTCTTTATAATTGGTTTACTTTATGTGTGAACTAAACCCTAATTGATGTATGGTGAATTTTTCACCCCCTTCGATTATTTAATTACACATTCATGATAGTTCATCACACAACTCATACGTGATATACTGATGTTGGTCTTCTGTTTTCTAGGAACAATTTTCACCAATGCCACCTTTTTTTGTTGTCTTTTGCAAATTTTTGTCTTGACTGCATTGGATGATGGTGAATTGATCAAGTTGACTGCTCTCTTTGTATTGAACTCTCATGTTAATATATAATGAACAAAAAGATAAATGCAAGAACATGTTTCTTCAGCATCTTTTGGGAGTTATGTAAGCTTGTTTCCATGCTACTATACATCCTAAAAATGTATTTAATAATTTCCTAAACAGTGTTTTAACAGTCGTTTGTTATCCAAAACTTACACTTCTTGTGGCGTCTACAATTATGACATTACAATTATTATGTAATTCACCTATATAATTTGGAAATCAACAAGCACTGCACAATATTGATTCCATGTCTCATACAAGCTAGTATATATACAACCACTTCAACAAATATGTGTCACTTGATCACACTTTCTTTACGCATTAAAAAAGTGTGAAAAAAGTTTAATTAAAATATTTTCACTTATAAACGTCTATACAATTAGTATGTTAATAACAACGAAGATAGATAAACATTCGATCATTCCGAATTCTACATTAATTTAGATTTTATTTTTTATTTTTTATTTTATTTTATTTTTTTATATATATTTTTTTTAAATAAAAGAGTTCACACATATAAACGTAAAGAAATTTGAAATTCGTCGGAATAGGTCTATATGCCAATCAATTTCTTTCCGTGCATCTTCATGTGTGAGGAAATTAGTGACGTACAAATTGATTTTCATATTTTTAAGTGTGAACAAAATGATATACATATATAAATTTATAAGTGCATGTGAACTATTTCTAGTACATATATAATATAACTATGATTGCATAAAATCTTGCATATTTTTTAATTTGTTCATGTTAACAGATGTAACAAAGTTTTACACATTTTATAAGTGCGAAAAGATAAAATACAATTCCACACTTTCTAGAGTTTTTATGAATATATACAGTGTGTTAAATTACATTTTTGTTGCAATGAACATACCATCCAATTTGGTCTCACTATATTCTCATTGTTTTTTATAATAATACTATATGTATTTAGCGATCGTTGTTTTCAATTAGGTTTTTGTGTTAACTTCTTTAGAAAGACAACATATATTTACTCCGTAAGTAAAAGAATTGAAGCTAGAATACATAATATGAGATTGTATGGAAAGAATTGTATTTTAGTAATGATTAAAGCACACATGTGAGCAATAGAGGGGGGAGGGCATGTACGTGATTTGTCTGGGAGTAATGGAGACAATAATTCATGTCAATTGGAAGCAATTGAAGAAGGCAAAGCATATATAGATAGCTAGCAAAAATGCCAATTTTACAACCATGCATTTGTGCAGTCATTTGTTCAATTGATCGTATACAATATCGTTCAGTCATAAACATCTCGTGAGGCATATTATATATGTAGATACACGTACATGCACTTAAATATATATTTATAGTTAGAATGATTAAAGGTGGTTTAAAGTATGCTTGTAAACAGCAAAATTTACTATAACCGTCTATGTAACCTAGCTATTCAATAAGAAGATTAAGAAGTGTGGAGGAATCAGGTTTAGGTGAATTGAAAGATGAACTCGAACTACAAGGATGATCATGGTTCAGTTTGTCTCGGATTTAGGCTAAAACCGAAGAAAACCAAAATTTTTGGTTTTTGCTTTTTAGAAACCGTTCGGTTTCAATTTTATGTAGGTTCAGCTTTTCATTTTTTTTTCGGTTTCTATTTGATTTATTGAGGTTTGATCTTTACAAGTTTAAAATTTGTAATGCATCATAGATTAGCACTTTTAAGAGTAAAGAAACATACAATAATAAGAAAGGTAAAGGTAAGATAAATCTTTGGTTGATGAAGAAGGTTTTGTTGAAGCTTATAAGAAGAAAGGTAAATGTAAGCTTCAGGGTACTAATCGTCAAGTTGATGGGATTCGTTTTTAAAAGCCTAAAGTTTCGTATTACTATAGGCCGGTTACTAAACCAAAGAATGGAGGAGCATCGACGTCTAAGCCTTCTATACAATCGAATACAGTTTCTCCAACGGTTAATGTAGGTTCTACTTGTAATGAACCTACTACTTATCCTAATGGTAGTACGGCTCCTCCTCGGGATGACCAAGTTAAGAATAATAATTGGGTGGATGATATCAACCTTGTTGATTTGAAGAACAGCTTTGATGTGCTTAAGGAACAAGATTTAGTTTTGGAACCTGTGATTGGCACTACGGGTACTCCTGAAGTTACTTCTAGTTCTTCCAAAACTACCTCTCCATCGCCTTTGAAGACCACTCCTATTGTTGAGAAAATTGGTAAGCTTGAGAAGCTTATTATTGATGGGAAAGGCACCCTTGTGGATGATAATGGTAAACATGTTTCGGTGGCTGATGGTATAAGAAAGGGTAACCCATTCTATAAGGTGGGTGAAGTGGTTGATTCAGATAGTGATGATGAGGTGTTTGAGCCAAATGATCCTATGGAAAGTTACTTTTCATCTGCAGGAGGACATAACGAGCTTGAAGGCTATCTTTCTGATGATTATGCGGCCCAGGTCTATGACTTACCTCGGCAATTTGAGGAATTTAACAATCAGTTTGATTTCAAGCTTCAAGGCTGTTCGAGGAAGTAATCTTTTATCTGGATTTGTTTTCTTGTTTTGCATGTCTTGTTTATGTTTTTAGTGGTTGTTCTAGTTGTTGGTAGCTAGTTGTTTATTTATGTTAATATTTTTTTACCAGGGTGGAAGTTTTCTTTTACCAAATAATAATAATAACAATAATAATAAAGTGATGATTAAAAAAAATAATAATAATAATAATAATAAGTAATGACCATAAAATAAACACTAGAAGATGATTTTTTTATAAGTGACATAATAATAACAATAATAATGCTAATTACAAAATATATATATATATATATATATATATATATATATATATATATATATATATATATATATATATATATATATATATATATATATATATATATATATATATATATATTAGAAGTAATTGGTTATGCTTCCTAATTGACATTTCTAAAAGCTATCCAAATATGAGTGTTTTAAGATTATATGTATTTTGTCTGTTCAAAAATTTCGGTTTGATTTTTATCCTAAAACCAATCGAATCATAAACTTTGGTTTTTCTAAATTACAATCGAATCTTAATCCCCTTTCGAAATTATGTTTTTATGTGGTTGTCCAAACTACCACATGGGTTATTTGGCGTTTTAGGAACCGTGTTTGTTTTGACTTGAAGCCGCCATGTAAAGACACTCTCAAGGAAGAAATCATGCTTCTCTCCCATTCATGGATCGCTCATAGGCTCAAAAAGTCACATCCCTTATGGATAGACTGGATCCGAGATCCAATTCTGGCTTGTAAGTACTTGTTGTAACATGTTGTAAACTTCCTCTAGCATCTTGTTAGAGTTTTTATATTTTTATATATTCACATTATGTCGTTAAAAAAAATAAATAAATAACCAAACTATCATTTTTCAATTGGTTTCGGATTTTTTGTTTCGGTTTCACCATTTTTTCGGTGTAAGTTCCATTTTCTGGTTTTCTGCACATCCTATGTTTCATGACACAAACAAAGCAAGAAATTAGCAACACTAATTTATGCCATATCTTTGTCGATTTTCTAGTGGTGAACTCATCTTTTGTACGTGTTTTCAAATCTTTTATTATGCAAATCTTATTATATTTCCTATCTCATTATGTATAAATTAGTGCACTGCTATGTGCACCAGCTAAAAACACTTGAACCATGTTACTTAAATTCATATATATCCATATAACTGGGAAATATTCCCGACACTTTGTATTAGAATATCGAATCAGTCACTTCACGCACTGGTGGTTGCATTCCTTTAATTGATTTTTGACTCGTCACCTTTAAAATTCAAGATTTCATCATTATGTTTATGATAACTTACAAATACTATCTATTTGAAAGTCGGAAAACCATAATTAGCGATTAATAATTGTCAGTAGGCATGGTAATTACTGAATAATAATCAGTATAAAGAGATTAATAAATGTGCGAAGTTAGCGGATGCCCTATGCAAAATGATATATGATGTCTAAACATGACGATAAAGATATATTGCAACCATCTAGCTTGAAATTTTTATGAGTTCTTTGCCACTTTCGACCACTTTAAGATGAGTTTAACAAATATTAGAAAAATAATTTCATATATCGTTAACATTTTGAAGTTGGAAGTAAATTTGAGGTCCTAAAATTTTGAGGCCCTGTGCGGTTGCACACCTCGCACACCCTCGAATACGGCTCTGTGTGCGGGTAGCAAGATACATCAAACTAGTTCAGAAGAAGGTTGTAAGCAAAAACACATTCTACTTGATTCATGTGTTAGTTTGTATCAGAAAAGGTCTAGCTTCCCATTGAGTTCAAGTGGTGATCTGGTTCATGGTGATTGACGCCGGTCTTTGCAATTCGACCAGAAATTTATTTCTCGAGACAAGCTTAGTTATGCATGTTGGGTCAAAGCAAATATTGTGCATGATATTGGTTGGCATTTCACATTTGGTTGTTAAGGTTTCAAAGCCTTTAGTTTGGTAATTAATCATTTTTATGTATGTATCCATACAAACATACAATCATGCATATATATATATATATATATATATATATATATATATATATATATATATATATATATATATATATATATATATATATATATATATATAATGCATGGATACACCAAGCCTAACTCCTAACCAAAAACTAAAATAACGAGCTCCAATCATGAGGTGACATGTCACTTCTCAACTAACTCCAAGCCTAACTCCTAACCAAAAATTAAGATAAGGAGCTCCAATAATAAGGTGACATGTGTCACTTCCCAACTTAAAATTTATCTTTATTTTCAAATTTAAATATCTTTTTATCTATTTATTTTTTTTATTATCTAATTTCACCATATTTTATAAAATTTTGTGCTCTTTAATTCAACATCAATTTTGATATATTTTTATAAGTTTTTAGTTTTTAGATTTTTAGTGGGTTTTTTATTCAAATTTTTACAACTTTAACTATTATTTCAATCAATACAATCTTGATTCGTCAAAATCATATACTTTTGGGTGAGTATTTGACGGGAAAGAGATTGCGAGAATCTTTTTATATACGGGAATAATTATGTCACGGGAAAGCTACGGGAAACCCAAGCAAACACATATACATTCGGAGTGTTGTGAAACGAATTTACTAAGCGGGTAGCGAATTGCGGGGAGAGTTGGGCTAGCAATTCATTTACTACTCATATTACTATATTTTTCGCCGCCGCTGTGCGCGGGTATCCAACTAGTATATATATATATATATATATATATATATATATATATATATATATATATATATATATATATATATATATATATATATATATATATATATATATATATATATATATATATATATCTTTCCTATACCTTGCAACTTATCAATCTTTGCATTTTCAAAAAAAAAAAAATAGTACAAATATTATTTTTAAATTTTTAGCAATATTTAAATCATTCCAAATAACTTTCAAACGTTCAAATTTTTTAATAAGATAATCTTTATTAATTATACTATTTATGGTAACATTACTATATTTAGTAAAAATATCTTAAATTACTAATTTTAACTAACATGCATAGTAATTTTGGTGTGTGGATATTTAGTTCAGTAAAAACTTTCTAATTTTTTCGGCTACATCAAAGATACGTAGCATGTGTAGAAGAAACACACGAACACACAAATGGTTTTTTCGTATAAAATACTGTATTTTAAGAAAACAAAAGTTATAAGTTAACTTTTACAAAGTTTTGGTATGTAGATTTATTGATGTAACAAAAATACAAAACTTGCGGTCCATATATTATTTGTTTCATGACATTCAAACAGATAAGGTTTATTGAGTGTATTTTGTCTCGGAGACCATAAATCGTGTAAATAATTGATAGTTTCTCTAACGACGATCTATCAATAAAACATTCAAGCAAGTTGCTGGATCAGGATCAGTAACATAACATATTTATATGGAAGATTTACATGCCGAAAACGGATCAGTGATCCAATCGATCCATAGTGGTGGAGTCGATTTTTTTAAATGAAGAAACTACCATCTCTATGGATCTATTGGATCACTGATTTTATTTTGACACGATTTTTAAATAGTTGATTTATAATCAACTCGATACTAAACTAGTCTAGTTCGTGCTAGAACTACTCGAGTAGACTTTCAAGTCGAGTTCGAGCTTCAAATTTATTGGCTCTTGAATCTCATGAGGTTAGGTCAAATGATTGTTTTTATCCTGTTACATGCATATAATTAACTAATTGCTATCAGTTTATAGTCTAATATGTATAATAAGTGAATCGACTCAAACTTTATATGATATTTTTTGTTAAGCTCGAGCTTGGAATGTAAACTCGATCGAGCTTGAATTGAGTTTTGTAAACTCAAATCAAATTGTAATCCTGAATTTCAGCAGTACGTCGAGTCGAGTTTGAACTCAAACTCAGACTTGACAATAATCGACTCGATTGTGCTCCTTTATTCTAACTTTCGAGCTTTTTTTTTTTTTTTTTTTTTTTTTTTTTTTTTTTTTTTTTTTTTTTTTTAAATCATTTGATAAATATGGCTTAAATGAAATGGCATACAGAAAATGCCAAGGAAAGCATAAAAGATGATCATAGCACGGAAATGGAGGTAGATATGTGTTGCTACAAAATTTCGTGAACCTGTGTCATAATTTTTATCGATTCAAAATTAACACTAAAATGCGATATTACCTTGAAAGTTGTTAGAGTACATAAAATTAATTAACTGATAATATAAATATGTTTGAGTAATATATAGCATGAAATAAAAAGCATGACAAATATACAGTTAAAACTTCAATTTAACTACAAATAAGTTTAAAATTTGGGTTTTTTTTAGGAATCACAATTATTATTTCTTTAAAAAAAAAAAAAAGTAAGTGTGGGATTGCACGTGATGACAAAAGATTGACGGCTGTTTGAGAGAAATACTCCAAATTCCCCGTGAGAACCCTTTGGCCCCATATATACCACGTCACTATATATCACCTCATGCTATATTTTTTTTATTAAACATAAACTAATAATGACAACAAGAACGCGTTATCAAATTGTTATCTTATATTATATAAAGCTTAAGTAGCCTTATAAATATAAATAGGTCATAATAAATGTCTCAAGAATATATTCTATCATATGAAGCCTTCAACATTGATTTCAAGCAACTCAAATATCTCAATTAGTATGTGTACATTGATTTCAAGCAACTCAAACGTCTCAATTAATAGTGGTTAGTCTTTTTACCTTCCCGTCCATGAGTTACAAATATTTTATCAACTATATAATGTGTCAAAAATCACACACAACAAACCACAACTTCCTGCACACCGCGTGCACATTGGGCTACAACTTATTATGGTGGTAAAGTAAGCATCATATCGTCTTACTTATTTAGCATATTGATTTATATTGTTTTATGTAAATTTCACGTGTGTTTTGTGTGTGTAACAATGTAGGACATAAAAATGGTGCTTAGGAGGTTTGGTAGTAACATCATCTTCTCTAATGGTTTAAAAGATCTTACACATCGTTGTCTTATCTATTAAGTGGAACATACACGAACATTTTCAATTTGATCGAAAATACAATATATTGATTAACTGTATTTAAGTTACTAACGATCAATTATATCTAATTGTTTTTTGCAGCGCATCAAGAAGCATTAAAGAAATAGATCAAGAAGTCACAAAAATTTTATCAAAAACAAAACATGCAAAAGGCCAATGAACAACAACGACAAAGACAACAACAACAAGAACAACGCCACAGCCACCGGTGGAATAAATACTTAGCATTCATATTAATAGTACGTTATAAATCAAACATGCAATATTTTACTTCATGTAATACCGATAAATAGGCTAATACTATTGATTCGTTAGCAAGTAAGTTTATTGAAAATAATGTGACGAGCATTCAAGTTTTAGTCAATAATTATTGCTACACTTTGTTGGTGCATTTTAATAGTTTTGCTCTTAATGTAGTTTTTTGTCTTGCGCTATGTTAATGTCACTTTCTTAATTAAACGCCTTGGAATATTGCGTGACTTTGATATTTGATATGACTGTGTAAATTATGTCGATGTTACAAAAGTTGTGGTAACATCACAACTTAGGAACTTATTGTCAATAAACTATTTTAAATGTATGTCATGCTTAAAAAAGGTGTGATACCATCACAATTTAGATATATAATGATGAAAATAAGTGACAAAGCTTACATGTCAATAAACTATTTTAAATATGTGTCATGCTTAGAAAATGTGTGATACAATCACAACTTAGATATATAATGACGAAAATATGTGTCGAAGATTACATATTAGTTTTATATCAAAATAAAGGGATGTTACAATTTTGTGAATAAATACAAAATCTAAACTTTATAAATAACTACTAATATGTCATAAAAAGTTTAAATATAATGTTACAATCTTGAGAATAAATACAAAATATAAACTTTATAAATAAATACTAATATGTCATAAAAAGTTTAAATATAAAATTTATCGATCAACTAAGGTCATACTTACAAAAGTCTAATAACGAAAAAAATTACTGCACATTACACTATGACCAATTAGATAAAGCCCGTGTGCAACGCACGAGTCTGAATTATTCATATACTAAAAGCTTAAGTAACCTTAGAAATGTAAAGTGGTCATAATAAATGGCTCACAAATTGAAAGTGAAATATGCAAGCTTCAAGCAAACCAACCATCTCACGAATTGAATGTCAGGAAGATGAAGTAAAACATAACCAATTGAGAATAAATGCAGCAAATAATCTTTTCGGTTGCTTTTATAAATAGTCACTATCACTATTTTCACCACATCATTTTTTCCCGATCTTGACCAACATGCAACAATCAATAACCCATTCAAATCCAACAACCTTAATCGAACAACCAACATCAACCAACAACAAACAACTTCACGTCTCACAACTGACAACAACAAATCCAAAACTATGACTTAAAAACTGAAGAAGAAAAGAAACCAATCCTACAAACTAGACACAACCATGAACCCTCACAATCAAATTTGTTAAGCCTGGCTTCATTAATATCCGAACTTATTCAAGAAAGGACTATAACAAAACTGTTACAATCTTTCTTTTTGTTCGGTTTGAAAAACAAAAACGCAAACAATATCAAATCACCCTACCCGAGACCCATCCTAGGATCTTGAATCCATTTAAACGCGTCCTTGATTCATCTTGAACATCAAAGATGAAAAAGGTCACGATAAGGATGTGTGTTTGTTTTTGATTCGGATTTATGGTGAACTTGATTATATTTGAACCACAAACGAAGACATATGTTAGGGTTTTGTTCCGATTGTGTTATTTAAATCTTTAGATGTGTGATTCGTTTATGATTTGATGGTATTAAATCAAGATGAGATGTAATTGTTTGTAGGGAAAAGATATATTTAATGATGGTGATAGATGTGTTTGTGTGTGAGTTTAGAGATAGGGCGGAGTACACAAAAAGTAAGGTTAGGTCTAATTGTGTTTAGTTAAATGTCGGGTCTATTGATTGATTCGAGCGGGTTTATGATTCGGACTTGGGTCACTCGATCTGATTTTTTATTATATGAATTATAATTTATACTCTTGAATATACTAATTACTTTTAATAATGTAATTTATTTCATCTTTATCCGTAAATGGTGCAAACCAATAGACTAAAGATAAAACAAATACGTAGTAATAATTCGGGTAATCATGTCCACAATTAGTATCGGCAATTAAGCGATTATGTTATTTTGAGGATTTACCATTTATATAATTTTACTGTAGTTTAAATCTTACATAATAAGTAATATCATTTTGACGATTTATGTAGTTTAAACAATATAGATATACCATTTATATAATCTGTTATAAATTAAATTTAAATCTTACTCAATAAGTAATATCGCTATGGAGATTAATTGATTATCTTAATATGATTTTAGTTTCATTTGTAGAATGACAAAAAAAATTGGCAAAATGAAATTGTTATATTAGTTATTAAGAGTAGAAAAAGTATATGGTGAGATTGATGTCTTCAAATATATTTATATACGCAATATGCTTCAAATTAAAGATACTAACAATATTGGATCAATTTTCACAACAATAAAAAAATATTGAAACTTAAATGGTTTTTGTGGATAAAATAAAGTTCGAGTAATTAAGCGTAGTAATGTGGAGCTACCGTATTTTATATGATAAACCAAAAGGATAATTCATTGTCACAAGTTGATCTCAAAATATAGAGAATATCCACTTTGTTACGATTTTATATAAGGGTTACATTTATTTTGAAAGAACCGTATGCGTTTAACCTCCCTTTGACATTTAGTATGTAACTTATACATATTAAAAAGTTACATGTGAAGAGACTCTTTCAAATGTAGCATCTTGAAAAATGTCTTTTCACATATACTCTTTTAATGTCAATAAACTATTTTAAATGTGTGTCATGCTTAAAAAAGGTGTGATACCATTACAACTTAGATATATAATGACGAAAATAAGTGCCAAATATTACGCTATGAACACTTATATACAGCCCATGTAATGCCGAAAATTAGTGTTGAATAATACACTATGAACATTTAGATTAAGCCCGCGTGCATTGCACGGGTCTAAATGACTCCACACATTAAACTATGACCAATTAGATAGAGCCCGTGTGCAACGCACGGGTGTGAATGCCTCGTATACTAAAAACTTAAGTTGTTTTATAAATGCAAAGTGCTTATAATAAATGTTTCATGAATTAAAAGTGAAATGTTGAGGCTTCATGTGTTAGTACATTGATTTAATAGTTATGCATAAGGGTAAGTACATAGGATTAGTAATTCGAGTAATTAAAAAAAATTGTACGGTATAAGTAGTTTAAGCAACATCAAGAGTATATCAATTACACAATATTAGGTGACTTAATTTAATGTGCAAAAGGATTTGTGCATAAAGTGTACTACGGTACAAGGTAGTTTAAGCAACATGAAAAATATATCTTCTATACTATCTAAATATTAGAGTGCTTAATTTAATGCGCAAAAGGCATTGTGCACAAAAGTTTGTACGGTACAACATGTTTCAAGCCATCTATAAACCTCAAAGAATACAAACCAAAAATGCCATGAATGCATAAATTAAACACACCAATTAGTGGTTAGTCTTTTTACCTTCCCGTCCATGAGTTACAAATATTTTATCAACTATATAATGTGTCAAAAATCACACACAACAAACCACAACTTCCTCCATACCGCGTGCACATTGGGCTACAACTTATTATGGTGGTAAAGTAAGCATCATATCATCTTACTTATTTAGCATATTGATTTATATTATTTTATGTAAATTTCATTTGTGTTTTGTGTGTGTAAGAATGTAGGACATAAAGATGGTGCTTAGGAGGTTTGGTAGTAACATCATCTTCTCTAATGGTTTAAGAGATCCTACACATCGTTGTCTTATCAGTTAAGTGGAACATTTTTACTTTGATCGAAAATGCAATATATTGATTAACTGTATTTAAGTTACTAATGATCAACTATATCTAATTATTTTTTGTAGCGCGTCAAGAAGCATTAAAGAAAGAGATCGAGAAGTCACAAAAATTGTATCAAGAACAAAACATGCAAAAGGCAAATGAACAACAACGACAAAGACGACAACAACAACAACAACACGGCCACTGGTGTGATGAATACTTAGCATTCATATTAATAGTACGTTACAAATTAAACATGCAATATTTTATTTCATGTAATACCGCTAAACGGGCTAATACTATTGATTCGTTAGCATGTAAGTTTATTGAAAATAATGTGACGAGCATTCAATTTTTAGTCAATAATTATTACTACACTTTGTTGGTGCATTTCAATATTTTTGCTCTTAATATAGTTTTTTGTCTTGTGGTATGTTAATGTTACTTTCTTAAGTAAACGTCTTGAAATATTGCGTGACTTTGATATTTGATATGACTGTGTAAATTATGTCGATGTTACATATTGAAAATGGTAGTATATAATAAAAATATCTTCACACTATCATCTTAACAATAAAAATCTTTTAAATCGAAGAAGTATATAAAGGAGAAGAAAATTGTATTTCAAATGTTATCCTACACCTATCACGAGGTAAGCCTTATTCATTTGAGTTTGAGATCATGTGATTCATGTCGTCATACTGTAAATACTTAGAGTGAGTTACTAATGAATGCTCCAAATTCGATATTATAATTTATGAAAAAATGTTGTAATAATGCATTAATTAAAAATAATTTATGTAACTTACTCATATTAAAAGATTACATATGAAAAACCTCATTTAAATATAACATTTTACAAAAAACCTCTTCACATTAAAGAAAGAGATCGAGAAGTCACGAAAATTGTATCAAGAACAAAACATGCAAAATGTCAATGAACAACAACAACAAAAACAACGCCATGGCTACCGGTGTCAATATAGATGAATACTTAGCATTCATATTAATAATACGTTACAAATTAAACATGCAATATTTTACTATACGAATTATAATTTATACTCTTGAGTATACTAATTACTTTAATGTTTTATGTTTTTTTAGTTTTGTTAAAAAGGAATTTTGTTTTATAGTTCACTTTTAATAATGTAATTTATTTGAACAACGAAGTCCGTCTTTAACAAAAAATGAGAGTTTCAAACATGAACCGAAAATTAGTCCCGAACATTACGAAAAAAAACAATTAGATCCAACCTGTGTGCATCGCATGGGTCCTAAGGTAGTCCAAACCTGTGTGCATAACATGAGGATGAATATAAAAGGTCTTCAACATTAATATCATCACTTTATATTTAAAATAATTTATGTAACTTATACATATTAAAATATTACATGTGAAGAGACTATTTTCAATGTAACATCTTGAAAAAAATCTCTTCGCGTATACTCTTTTAATGTCAATAAAAAAATTTAAATGTGTGACATGCTTGGAAATGTGATACCATCACAACTTAGATATATAATGACGAAAATAAGTGCCGAAGATTACACTATAAAAACTTATATACAGCCATGTGCAACTCAATAAAGTATTTTAAATAAGTATAAAGCTTAGCAAATGTGTGACACCATGACAACTTAAATATAAAATGACGAAAATAAATGCTTAATTTTATGCTATGAAAACTTCTATACAGCCCATGTGCATCGCACATATTTTAAATATATGAAAACTTCTATACAACCCATGTGCATCGCACGGGCATTGATGACTATCATAAGAAATAGTTATAACTTAGCCGGATGTATTAATATTAGTTAGTTCTAATAAAAAACGATAGACTCAATACCAAAATAAATAGACAAAAAATATTACGTAAAAAATACATTTTAAAAGATTACATGTCAATAAACTATTTTAAATATGTATTATGCTTACAAAATGTATGCTACCATGACAACTTATATATATAATGACAAAAATACGTCTTGAATATAAAATGACGAAAATTAAAGACGGATATTAAACTTTGAAAACTTCTATCCAGCCTATGTGCATCGCACGGGCTTTCATAACTATGAACATTTAGATCGAGCCAGTTTGCATCGCACGGGTCTGAATGCCTAGTACTACATATAAAGTATTAAACACATTTGCTTAACAATAAATGATATTGTTATACTTAATTACAATTTAAATCATTAACTATCTTCATTCTTAATTACTCAACACCTATATATACATAAAAAAATTACATACACAAATTAACATTACTATACACTGTCGGCGCTATGCGTGAGTAATTGTCTATTGGCTTAAAACACGAAATAACAATTAAGCGCTTAAGTTACATGGATTGTCAAATAACAAGCTTAAAACACGAAATAACAATTAAGTGCTTAAGTTACACGGATTGTCAAATAACAAGCAACTAGTAATTAATAATATCACTAAGTCATTAAAATTAAAATTTAATACTCTCTCCGTCCCATATTAAATGTTCATGTTTGACTTTTTAAGTATTTCTTTATCAATTTTGACCTTAAATATTTTTGCTTGTGTTATATAATAGTATTTGATAAAAATTACACGCAATAAAAATACATTTAAAACTTAATACATTCATATATTTTGTATCAAGTATTATATTACACAAACAAAAATATTTAAGGTTAAAGTTGAGAAAGAAACACTTTAAAAAATCAAACAAGACATTTAATATGGGACGGAGTGAGTATTACATATAACGAATCCTATATCATCATCTAGTTGTCATTAGTCACTAGTCATTGCCAAGACTGACCATAAACAATATTCAGTTGTTTTCTGCGAACTTCAGAGTGGGATGTGATTCAATCCATGACTTATTTTTTAAAAAGTTTTCCCTTTTATAACCCACAATAATGTTTGTGCGAGGGGAAAATCAGGTGTCCAAAGACTGACCCAAAAGTTACCGTATATGAGGTTTCAACTAAATTATCTTAAAATCCAAACATTGGGCGCACAAAGGTTAACACTTTACTTTATTTTATTCGATGCTAATAGAAGTTTATAACATATCACCTTACAATGTAGCCAAGAAACCATAATGTGCATGATTAGTTATACGTATAAAAGTGACATATATTTTTTACCCTTCAATTCCAAACAAGAATCACGAGCTTATGATTCTTCAATTCCACATCAGTCAGCTCGTGTTAGCATTGTCTAGTCTCCCCCATATCCCTTCTCTTAATTACCAATATGCCCACACAAATGTTTTCCACACATTTCATAATTGTCTTTTGACCCGTTTTTGCTATTCCACCTCAAATTTCAAACTCACATATCAATTAAACGACAAACTTTTAGAAAAAAAACAATTTTACCACAATTTTTAAAATTTGATTCTCTTTAATTTGGTATAAATTTTGTTGATTATTTCAATTTTTTTTTACATATTCACTGATTTTTGATTTTCTTGATGTTTCTTGCCATTTTCGACTCTATTTTTAACCTTCAAAATTGTCGAATCATAAAATACTTAAAACACGAAAGTTGTAGGTTATAAGTCCATCAGTTTGTTTATACTTTTTTAGTTTATTTGTGTTATAGTTTATAGGTTCATTATAGGCAAATGTTCAAAAACAGGTTAGTATTATTTTTTATTTTTTTCTTCAGATATTCATCAGTTAATGCTTTTTTTGTTATATATATTTTTTTGTTCATATGTTATGTTATCGTAGGTTCATCAGTTAGTTTATTTGTTTTATCATAGGTTAATCAGTTAGCTTATGTATTTTCAGTTGATGAATATTAGGGTTTTTTTTTTTAATCGGTTATTTACTTTTAGCTATTATGTTATCAAAGATTAATCAGTTAAATTATGCTTTTTTTGGTTCATCAGTTATTTACTTTTAGCTATTATATTATCATAGGTTCATCAGTTTGTTTATATTAGCTATAATGTTATCATATGTTTATCAGTTAGTTTATTTGATGAACAAAAACTGATGAACTAAACCCAACACCCAAAACCCTAAATCCTTAATTGTTGTACTGATGAACCAATGTTAATGAATAAAAATTGATAAATAAAGTAACTAATGAACAAAACGCCATCTTTAATATGTTATATCTCACTCATATGACATCGGATTTGAGTGAGTAAAAATCATTAGTAAAGATTGACCTAAATCTATAATTTTTATGTTTTACAATTTTTCTAACTCGAATTTAATATTGTTCAAATTTATGGTTAAAAACGCAATAAAACACAATACGTACATTTTTTTAAAAAAAACATTACTTTTTCACAACAACAACAAACTCAATCCCGCCGGAGCAGGGTAAGGGGGAGGCAGAATGTAGACAGATCCTACCCCTATCCCAGGATAAACCCGGGAGTAGAGAGACTGCTTCCAATGAGACCTCCAACAAGTGCAGGTGTGTAGGTGAGAGGGTAAGAAAGAAAAGAAAATAGAGCCAAAAAGGCAAAGAGCAAAAGTAGCAAGCAGGCAAAACAGACAAGCACACAAACAAAGCAAAACAAAACAAGGAACCTGAAAGAAGGCAAAGAGAGGAAAAGGGGCACATGCAAAAGCACAAGCAAAGGGGCACAAAAGCAAAAACGCAAGCACAAATAAAGACACAAAGCACCTAAAAGCAGGCAAGCCTAAGGGAGCAACACGGAGAAAAGCATGCAAACGCACTGGGCCTAAAGCTAAGGCAGAGCAAAACGGGGCACCAAAAACCAAAACGCGGGGGGCAACGCAACTAAGGGACGCCAAAAGCCTAAATTCAAAAACAACCTAAACCCACGAAACACCTAGCTAGGACTACCCGCAGATCCTAATTCTATCTCTCCACGCCTTCCTATATGAGGTCATGCCTTCGGACAAGAGAAACTCCTTCATGTCGAGCTTAAGTCTATCCCCCCATCTGAGTTTGGGTCTACCCCTCCTTCTCACACCATCTACTACTAGTGCTTCAACTCTTCTAACTGGCGCTGATTGTGGCCTCCTCCTGACATAACCGAACCACCTCAACCTTCCTTCTCTCATCTTCGAGATAATAGTCTTGACCTCAAGTTTTGCTCTGAAAACTCCGTTCGGAATCATGTCAAGCATGGTTTTACAACAAGTCCATCTCAGCATTCTCAATTCCGCCACCTCGACCCTGTTGGCCTAGGCCTTGGAGATAGGCCAACACTCAGACCCGTACAACATAGCCAGTCTAATTGCCACCTTATAAAATTTTTCCCTTTAGCTTTTAGGGGACGCTCTTGTCACAAAGGACTCCCGATGCCGCTCTCCATCTCGCCCAACCAGCTCTAATCTGTTGGGTAACGTCCTCATCTATCCTCCCTGATTTGTGAATCATCGATCCCAGGTATCTAAAAGACTCCTTGGGCTGAAGGATCTGGTCACCAATACGAACAGCCCCTGCCTCGTGGTGGCCTGCCTCAATCCTCCAAAAATCACATCTTAGGTATTCAGTCTTCTTTCTGCTCACCCGAAGACCATTATCTTCTAGGGCCTCTCTCTAGTGCTCTAGTATGAAGTTTAACCCTTCCGTCGATTATGCCACTAACACAATGCCATCAGCGAAAATCATGCTCCATGGGATGCATTCTTGTATTCCTCGGGATAACTCATCGATAATCAAGGCGAAGAGGTAAGGACTAATGGCAGATCCTTGGTGGATCCCGATTTCCACAGGGAAAAACTCTGAGATCCCCACTGTGGACCGTACACGAGTCTTATCCCCATCGTACATATCCTTGATGGCTCTCACGTATCTCCTTGGGGTTCCTTTATCAATTAGATTTCTCCAAATTAACTCGCATGGGACGCTATCATAAGCCTATTCAAGGTCAATGAACGCCATATGTAAGTCCTTTTGTCTCTCTCTATACTTCTCCATGAGACTTCTGAGAAGGTGGATAGCCTCAATCGATGACCTACCTGGCATAAAACCAAATTGGTTCTCAGACACCGACGTCTCCCTTCTCAACCTTCTCTCAATAACTCTCTCCCAAAGCTTCATGGTGTGGCTAAGAAGCTTAATGCCCTTATAGTTGCTACACACTTGCACATCCCCTTTATTCTTGTATATGGGAATTACTTCACTGAGTCTCCATTCTTCTGGCATCTTATCACCGGAGAAGATCTTGTTGAAGAGGCAAGTCAGCCATTCTACCCCCTTCTCACCCAGACACCTCCAAACTTCACTAGGGATTTGGTCCGGCCCTACTGCTTTGTTTCTACCCATCTTCTGTAGTGCAACCTTCACTTCTGGTTAGCTAATCCTCGAATAGTAACACTCAGGAAGTTGGCTAGGGTTCTATCTTCCCCGCTTCCGCCAGTTCTCCCTTCGTTGAAAAGAGAGGAAAAATACTCTCCCCATCTTTTCCTAATATCCTCTTCGTTCACGATGGTCCGTCCGTCTTCATCTTTGATATATTTTATGTTTCCTAAATCCCTCTGTAGAACCGTAGAGGGGGGTGAATACGGTTTCTTCGGCTTTTTAGATGTTTAAAAACTTTAAGCCAAAGAGAACACCAAATGGTTGTTCAATAATCCAACAACCACAAATACAACCAAAGTATATAAAGCGAGTAAAGAAAGACACCACGATATATACTGGTTCGGGATGGGGGGTTTATACCATCCGTACGTCCAGTTGCGAATCCGCGACTCCGATACTATTCACTAGTATAATCCTTTCGGTGGACTACAAACCGTTACAATTCACTCCACCGATATTCACCAATATCGATGCTCACAAAGAAGGAGTTACTCCCACGGAATTCCGCCCTCGGAATCCACCCTAAAGAATCTCGCGATTCGACTTAACCTATGGGTCACCAAGACCACTACCAAGACTTCCCACGAAAGTATCAAACCCCAACTAGATCCCCAATGATCTAGGCTTGGTCACCAAGACACAAGACTTCCCTTACAAACAATTGAATGAATGAATGAATGTTTGTTCAACCAAGTCCTAACCTAACCTAGAGACTCGATTGTAGTAGAAAGGGTAAAGATAAGAAGACCCTCGACACAATCACAAGAGTGGATTAGGTTCTTGTGATTCTTCCCTTGCAAAGAAGAAGTGTTCTTTCAAATGATATTATGTGAAAATCAAGAACACAAGAGATAGAATTAGAGGATTAGAGAGAAAGAATAATGGCAAGGGGTGAGGAATACAAGAGGCAAGGGTGGTATTTATAGTCCAAAACCCAAACTTGGAAAAATTTTACCGAGGCCGGCACGTCACCCGCGCGTCAACACGCGGGCAGCGCACCAGGAGTCTGTAAACATTTTCCCAAAACTTTGGGTTTTGATCCTTTAAATACCTATCCTTGCTAAACCCCCAATAGTACTTCACACTAAACCTTAACATTAATCAATCTAAGGTTTACCAACTCAAATGGCCAATTTGAAAAATCATTTGTGAAGTGTTTATAAGAAAACCAAATACCAAGGGTAGAAGAGTAGAAAGGGTAATTTGGTAGGGGTAGAAATGGTATTCCTCACATGGCATAATAGAGAAGAGAGTATGCCATGGGATAATCCTCAAGGGAAGGGTTAAGGTGTAACTAGGGTTAGGTTAAAGGTTTATAGGTTCAACCATGGTTAGGTATAGAAGGGTTAAGTGTATAGAAGTAACCATGGTAAGGTTGAGAAGGGTTAAGTGTATAGAAGTAACCATGGTTAGGTTAAAGAGATTACACAAGGGAATGATCCATCCTTGGTGTGGTTAAGAGTTAACCATGGTTGGGTGTAGAGAGGTAACCATAGATGGGTTAAGAAGTATGTTGGTTAGGTTAGGGTTGTATGTTGAGAGCTAACCATGGTTGGAAGAGGTGAACCATGGTTGTGTTAAAAAAGAGAATATCCCAAAGGTATATTCCTTTGCTTGGGGGGGAAGGGTAAATGGAGGGTTGAGATTGTTTTGGTTTGAAATAGATGGTTAAGATGTGTTGTAAGAGATTGGATGGTTGAGATGGTTTTGGTTTGAAATGAGTGGATGAGATCATAGTGTCCTTTTGCTTGGAGAGGAAGGATGATCCAAGGGTTGAGATTGAGTTGGGTTTGAAATGGAGGGTTGAGATTAAACACATGTGGTATAATAGAGAAGAGATTGGATGGGTGGTTGAGATGTGTTTAATTTGAATTGGATGGTTGAGATTGGAGATGTGTAAGGAATATAAGAGATGTGTAAGGGATGTGTAAGAGATGTGATGTTGTAAGAGAATAGATGGTTGAGATGGATTGAATTTGAATTCAATGGCTTAGATCAAAAGTGTATAGGGGACAAAGGTACACTTTTGTGTAATTGTTGTAAGGGAATGTTGGAAATGATATTTAGAAAGGATTGTAGGAGATTTGGTGGTTTTGGGTTTGATGGTTTTGAGGTAAGTGGTATTTTGATGAAGAAGATAATTAAGAAAGTAATTAAGAAGAAAATAATCTAATTGTCATTAAGAAGAAAAGATTTAGACAATTAAGATTATAAGTTTAGAATATCATAAGTTACTTATTAGTTCAAGTAACACAACGTCGAGAATCCATAATTTCATACCTCGTGACTTTTCACGACTCGACATTCTCAACTAATACTTTGGTTCAAACAAGTTAAGTGCTTTGCCTTAATGTAAAGCATAACTCAAGTGGGAAAGGATGCGTTTACGCAAAGTGACCTTTGACTTAGTTTGACCAATAAGGGAGTAAACCCATTACGTAATTAGAGAAGACGTAAGCACGGGATATGAGCATATGAATGCTTTCACATGATGTTACGTGAAATAAATAAGCTCCCTAAGTTTATAAAAGCCTTGGCTAGAGGCGTTAGCTAGAAAACATGAGTTGGCGTTTTCCCGTAAATGGATGCTTTAAAAGTTGGATCTCTTTAATCCCAAAACTCGTTTCGAGTGTTCTCAATTAAGCACATAACATATTCATACCTGTATTGAAAGATCCACATTTGTCGGGTAAGGGGAAAGCCGACTTTTAAAATTCGTCCCGAGAATCACAGACGCCTGGCGCGTTACCCACGCGTTGACGCGTGGGTGGCGCGCCAGCAGCAGACATGTGATTCGGGGAATTTTTATTAACGTTTGTTATTTTATGTGTTTCGATGGTTTATTTGTCATCATTAAAATATAAAGAGATCTTGATTATGTTGCCTCAACAATCTCCCCCTTTTTGATGATGACAAATAAAAACCGAAAGCAAATAAAATTACAAAACTTAGCGAAGACAAAGCGCGCCTTTGGTGTAGCTTGCGTATTGACCTTTGCCTTGTAATTTGGTGAAGCCTTTGATGTTTCTTGAATGGTCTTCACGCTCCTTGCTTTCTTTCTCCCGCCTTTTGTCGAATCAAAAAGGTGGGACTTCCATTTTGAAATGGAAAAGTAGCTTGTTCCAATAGCACCCGAACGTGCTCCCCCTTGAACATAGCTCCCCCTAGATCGTTGCTCCCCCTTTTTTTAAGGCGGGGATCCATGGGTCAAGAGCCTCACCTTTGCGGTGGCCTAGCTACATGAAAACACCACAACATGCAACAAACAAGAAAATCCTCACATGTGAAGGTCCAAAGTGGGTTAAGTTACCATTTGGATACTTGCAACATGGGTTAGTTCACATCATAAATATATAGATAGGTCCAAGATGACTCCAATATCCAAATGTTGAGCATAATAAAGATAGAGTTGAACTAAGCATGAATTTTTTCATAAAAACCATAATATACTTCATTTCACATAGAAAAAGATAAAGCATACAACACGAACACTACCTAATACAAGCTAGACAAACATCCTACAACACATTATGAAGGACATATAATAAGATCACCCTACCACAATTTATTCATACAACCATGTGACAAGACTTAGGTTGTTACATTTTTAGACCAAGGTTTTACTTTATCACTCTTCTTCCTCTTCTTGAAGAGTCACCCTTGAGATGTCTTTAAGAATGGCGGTCATCACCAACATATCATTGTCGATGGATTTATGTAGCTCTCTAATCTCCTCACGAATAGAGAGAACATTCTGCTCAATCACACCATTTGTTGAGCAACACTCACACTTACGGGTGTGATCATTCTCTACGGGTTTACCAAGCTTCCTTTCAATCTTGGTCCAAACATCATCTCCAACAAAGCAAAGTTTGAGGAAATCTCTCACAATTGGGATTTCCGCACTACCAATGCTATCCCAATCTATATTTTGCTCCTCCTCTCTTGTCATCATACGCCTACCATCATTGAAATGGTATGATGACCCAACAAATTCTTCTTCCATGTCCATGTTTGAGTAAGTTATTTGATATTTGCAAAGTTTTATGTCTAGATAACTTAGCAAGATTACTCCTTTTATAGGTGAATTAAGTGAGTAGTTAGGAATCAAAGTACATGAAAATTTGTCAAGTAATTAATGATCAAAGTACTTAGATGCTTTGATTAGATGTTCAACCCATCTAATACATGTACTAAAACACCTATATTCAATGAGGCATGGGTGTTCTATATAGGCTTTAAGTGGAGGTTTGGAAAACTAGAATCTTATGCTAGTTACTATCAATTCCCATGCATGTAACTATAAGTAATTAAATACTTAGGGAATAGCTTTATTCAATTTAATTTTGAGCATGCAACATGTAGTTTATTACATAAAATGAACAAGTGGAATTAGATATAAAATCTTCAACACAAATGTGAATTGTGTTTTGACATAGTCAATATTATCGAGATGAATCAAGATAATTTGTGTCAAGTTTTTTCTTGTTCAAACACATAATATAGACATTTAGACTCTTTAATATTATCAATCATTGTTTGAATAATGAAACAAGTAGGGTTGGATCAGTTGGAAAACCCCTTGCCTCTTAACCTAGAGGTCAAGGGTTCGATCCTCACTCCCTACAAAAGGCCGGAGGTCCTTTCTACCTTAGGTAGAACCGGAAGCAGCCTCTCTACCTTAGGTAGGGGTATGGTTGTCTACATCTCAACCTCCCCCATACACCGTGGAAGACGGTATTGGGACCCATAACCCGTGGAAGACGGTATTGGGAGTTACTTTACTTTACTTTCTATTGTTTGAATAATGAATTGATGAATATTTTTCATCTTTGGAATTTGTAAGTTCATTTCATGCCTTCACATAAGACCTAATCATATAAACATGTAGGTTTTAGTGGCATCCTAATAACTTTTAACACATTTTATTTCCATATAAAGATTGTTCTCTTAAGATGCATGTATAACATAAACATCAAAACCTATCCCAAAGCAATTTGGACTTTTGAAAAATATCATGCCAAAAACTTAGACTTGTTTGTTTTGTGACCTAAGTGTTCTTTTATTCAAGTCACCAATGACTTGTTGTATTGGATGACCCCTCGCTTCTCTCATATCCTTAGGATTGCCGTCATCCGAAACATTAACTTGTAATGTTGGAGACCCCTCATGATTTTGAACTACATGTTCGTTAATCACGTCATCTTCTACCGAAGGAGATAGTTTGGGCTCGGGCATGCTCTCATCAAAGGTCACATTGAGAGATTCCTCAATCCTCATTGTTTCCTTGTTAAGCACTATGTATGTTTTACTCGTTTGAGAGTATCCTAAGAAAACACCTTCATATGACTTTGGGTCGAATTTGGTGAGGTACTCTTTGGTATTAAGTATGAATACTTTGCAACCAAAAACTCTAAAATACTCTAGGGATGGTTTTCTATTCCTAAGTATTTCATAAGGTGTCTTATTAATTACCTTTCTTATATAAGCTCTATTAAAAATATAACATGCGGTATCTAGGGCATGACACCAAAACTTTTGTGGGATGGATTGCTCGTCAAGCATTGCACGACTCATCTTTCTTAACTTACGATATGTTCTTTCAACAATCTCAAGCGATTGAGAAGTGAGTGGGCCCGATAAGTTATAAGATATTCCATGTTGTTCACAAAAGCTTCCAAATTGCATTTTATCAAATTCACTACTATGATTTGTTTTAATTGAAACAATTGAACAAGCAAGTAGGTTTTCAAGTTTCTTTCTTAAAATATTGAACTTATCTAAGACTCCTTCTTTATTTTCTAAGAACAAAACCCATGTATAATTTGAATAATCATCTACAATCATCAAAGTGTAGAAGTTTCCTCCGTAGCTTTGGATTGGAGATGGACCATACAAATCCAAGTGAATCAACTCTAAGACCCTATTAGTTGATACTTCATTTTTATTTCTATTATTAGCTTGTCCTTGATTTCCTAGACATATATCACAATAATGCCTTTCAAAACTCAACTTTGGTAAATTCTTTACTAGCTCGTTGGAAGCTAGGTTTTGGACTAACCTCATATTGGTGTGACCTAACCTCCTATGCCAAAGCGTTGAGTTGTCCACCATGGACGTGAGACAAATGTGTTGCTTAGAATTATCTCCTAACTTGCATGTATACAAGTTGTTTCTCCTAACACCTTTAGCTAACATAACATCGCTTTTACTAATAGTACAATCTACTTTAATAAATTTGACTTCACAATCATTATCACATAATTGACTCACACTAATTAAATTAAAACCTAGACCCCTAACATGCTCAACATTGGATATTTCTATGGAGTCATGGAGGACATTACCTTTGCCAACAATCTTGCCGTTAAGTTTGCTTCCAAAAATGACTTGATTGTCGTTATACTCCATGTAAGAAGTGAACAATCTTCTATTCCCGGTCATGTGTTTAGTGCACCCACTATCCACTATCCACTTGTCCGGTTGTAGATCACTTTTGAGACAAACCTACAACAAAGACATGACTCATACTATTGGTACCCATTGTTTCTTGGGTCCATTTTGGTTATATGAGTTTCCCAAGTTAAACATTCTTGGGTCTTGAAGTAAGACACGTAGTTTCTCAATACCAAAATTAGAAAAAGTGGACCAAGGATCATTTTGAAACCGATTTTGATTTTGATATCTTGGTCTATAGTAGTTGTATCCTTGAGGTCTAAAGAAAGCTTGGTTTGGGTAGGAGTTGTCTCTCCTTTGGTAGTGATTATATTGGTATTGAGAAGACTTTTGACCATAGAAATTTCTTCTTTGGTTATTTTGAAAAGATGGTCTTTGGTTGTATGAGGTAAATGGTCTCATATTAGGTGTAGGTAGTAGTGGTATATTATTTACTCGAGGTGGTTTATAACCAAGACCATTGCGAGAACCCGAGTTAAAACTTTGTTTTGGGTTTTCTCTTCTTGCAATGGGAGCTTAATTACCTCGAGTACTTACAAGAGGAGCTTGAGGAGCAATTGGTTTAGTAAAGAATTTTGATGATTCTCTAATTTTCCTCAGAGGGTTGGCGTGCTTCTGGCGCGTTGACCCGTCGAGCAGCGCGTCAACCTCGGAAAATTTTGGAGTCTCGTTTTCTTTAGCCTTTATAAAAACTATTGGTTTTGTTAGACTCACGGGAGTGGTTTTACCTTGTTTAGAAAATCAAAGACCTCCCTTATCTTGAGACACCTTTTGACGACTTATTATTTCATCTAAATCATTAGTGCTCTTTTTATATTTAGAAAAACTTAAAGACTCTTTTTGAAGTTCCAACACTTTTTCATTCAAAGAGTTAACCTCAATTGTGAGTGATTCACAACTTTTACAATGTTCAACCACCTCTTTGCAATGTTTTAGTGTTTTCACTTTATTTTCAAGTTCACAAATCCTTTTATTAGATTTAACATTTTGTAATTCAAGGAGACGTTTTTCCTCAAGAATTCTTTCATAAGTTTTTCTAAAATCATCATCAATTTTAACAAGTTCCCCATTCTCCTTTTGCAAGTTGATAGTATCTAAATTACTAGAAGAGGAAGAGTTTAGAGATACCTCAAGTTTTTCTTGAACCATGAGACATGTGGCGTCATTAGTTGGTTGTTCTTCATCTTCACTATCACTCCATGCTCCACCCACGAACGCCTTGTTCACCTTGGGCTAAGGACATTCATTGATGAAGTGACCATTTTCTCCGCAATTGTAGCATCCTTGGGTTCGCCTTGAGCTCTCACCAACCTTGTTGTCAACACCTTGGTTTCCACCAAAGTTGTTTCTTCCACCATTTCCTTTGTTACCAAATCTATTTCCTCGCCTAAAGTTTCCACCACTTCTAAAGAACTTCCTAAAGTTTTTTGGCCATGAGGTTGTACTCTTCGTCGTCCACCTCATCTTCTTCATCACTATTATTTTGGCCATCATATTCTTGACTTCTTGTGACCTTAGCTTTGAGAGCCAAAGACTTTACTTTCTCCTTCTTGTCTTTGGTGCTAGCCTTGTCATTCTCGAGAATCATCTCATAAACTTTGAGATTGCCGATGAGATCATCAAGAGGGAGTTCTGCCAAATTCTTGGCTTCTTCTATGGCCGTCACTTTTGGTCGCCACTTGATCGGAAGGGCTCGGAGGAAGTTTCTCACATGATTCTTGTTGTAAAAACTAGAATCAAGAGCCGTGAGGCTTGTGATTATAGCATTGAATCGTGTGTAACCATTGTCAATGGTTTCATCGTCGGAGATTGAGAATTTCTCATATTGTTGTATGAGCAAGTCAATCTTGCAATCTTTGACTTGTGAGTTCCCTTGGTGGGTGATGATGAGCGAACGCCATATCTCCTTGGCGGTTTTGCACACATGAACTCTCTCGAACTCCCTTCGAGGTAGAGCATTGTAAATCATCATCTTGGCTTCATCGTTCTTGCCAAATTTTCTCCTTTCATCTTCTTTTAGATTCGCAAATGGCTTTTCCACCATCAACTTTGTTTCCGGATCTTCCACCATGAACACAAAATCTCCATTTTGAATGATCTCCCATAAATCAAGATCTTTGGACCTAACATAGGTCTCAAACCGGGTTTTCTAAAAACAAAAACCATCGGTTTCTAGCAAAGGTGGTCTTTGCATAGAACACCCCTCAACATAGTTCTCTTGAGCCATGGATCTATACTCTACTTTACCAAAAATCTTGTCTAGGATTTTAGATTTTTGGGAAAGAAAGTTTTTGACTTAAAACGACTTCTCGGGAAGGTTTTAAAGCTCAAAAACTTGAGTATTCAGCTCTGATACCAATTGTAGAACCGTAGAGGGGGGTGAATACGGTTTCTTCGGCTTTTTAGAGGTTTAAAAACTTTAAGCCAAAGAGAACACCAAATGGTTGTTCAATAATCCAACAAACACAAATACAACCAAAGTATATAAAGCGAGTAAAGAAAGACACCACGATATATACTGGTTCGGGATGGGGGGTTTATACCATCCGTACGTCCAGTTGCGAATCCGCGACTCTGATACTATTCACTAGTATAATCATTTCGGTGGACTACAAACCGTTACAATTCACTCCACCGATATTCACCAATATCGATGCTCACAAAGAAGGAGTTACTCCCACGGTATTCCACCCTCGGAATCCACCCTAAAGAATCTCGCGATTCGACTTAACCTATGGGTCACCAAGACCACTACCAAGACTTCCCACGGAAGTATCAAACCCCAACTAGATCCCCAATGATCTAGGCTTGGTCACCAAGACACAAGACTTCCCTTACAAACAATTGAATGAATGAATGAATGTTTGTTCAACCAAGTCCTAACCTAACCTAGAGACTCGATTGTAGTAGAAAGGGTAAATATAAGAAGACCCTCGACACAATCACAAGAGTGGATTAGGTTCTTGTGATTCTTCCCTTGCAAAGAAGAAGTGTTCTTTCAAATGATGTTATGTGAAAATCAAGAACACAAGAGATAGAATTAGAGGATTATAGAGAAAGAATCTAGAGAGAAAGAATAATGGAAAGGGGTGAGGAATACAAGAGGCAAGGGTGGTATTTATAGTCCAAAACCCAAACTTGGGAAAATTTTACCGAGGCCGGCGCGTCACCCGCGCGTCAACGCGCGGGCAGAGCTCCAGGAGTCTGTAAACATTTTCCCAAAACTTTGGGTTTTGATCCTTTAAATACCTATCCTTGCTAAACCCCCAATTGTACTTCACACTAAACCTTAACATTAATCAATCTAAGGTTTATCAACTCAAATAGCCAATTTGAAAAATCATTTGTGAAGTGTTTATAAGAAAACCAAATACCAAGGGTAGAAGAGTAGAAAGGGTAATTTGGTAGGGGTAGAAATGGTATTCCTCACATGGCATAATAGAGAAGAGAGTATGCCATGGGATAATCCTCAAGGGAAGGGTTAAGGTGTAACTAGGGTTAGGTTAAAGGTTTAGTGGTTCAACCATGGTTAGGTATAGAAGGGTTAAGTGTATAGAAGTAACCATGGTAAGGTTGAGAAGGGTTAAGTGTATAGAAGTAACCATGGTTAGGTTAAAGAGATTACACAAGGAAATGATCCATCCTTGGTGTGGTTAAGAGTTAACCATGGTTGGGTGTAGAGAGGTAACCATAGATGGGTTAAGAAGTATGTTGGTTAGGTTAGGGTTGTATGTTGAGAGCTAACCATGGTTGGAAGAGGTGAACCATGGTTGTGTTAGAAAAGAGAATATCCCAAAGGTATATTCCTTTACTTGGGGGGGGGGGGGAAGGGTAAATGGAGGGTTGAGATTGTTTTGGTTTGAAATAGATGGTTAAGATGTGTTGTAAGATATTGGATGGTTAAGATGGTTTTGGTTTGAAATGAGTGGATGAGATCATAGTGTCCTTTTGCTTGGAGAGGAAGGATGATCCAAGGGTTGAGATTGAGTTGGGTTTGAAATGGAGAGTTGAGATTAAACACATGTGGTATAATAGAGAAGAGATTGGATGGGTGGTTGAGATGTGTTTAATTTGAATTGGATGGTTGAGATTGGAGATGTGTAAGGAATATAAGAGATGTGTAAGGGATGTGTAAGAGATGTGATGTTGTAAGAGAATAGATGGTTGAGATGGATTGAATTTGAATTCAATGGCTTAGATCAAAAGTGTATAGGGGACAAAGGTACACTTTTGTGTAAGTGTTGTAAGGGAATGTTGGAAAGGATATTTGGGAAGGATTGTGGGAGATTTGGTGGTTTTGGGTTTGATGGTTTTGAGGTAAGTGGTATTTTGATGAAGAAGATAATTAAGAAGAAAACAATCTAATTGTCATTAAGAAGAAAAGATTTAGACAATTAAGATTATAAGTTGAGAAAATCATAAGTTACTTATTAGTTCAAGTAACACAACGTCGAGAATCCATAATTCCATACCTCGTGACTTTTCACGACTCGACGTTCTCAACTAATACTTTGGTTCAAACAAGTTAAGTGCTTTGCCTTAATGTAAAGCATAACTCAAGTGGAAAAGGATGCGTTTACGCAAAGTGACCTTTGACTTAGTTTGACCAATAAGGGAGTAAACCCATTACGTAATTAGAGAAGACGTATGCACGGGATATGAGCATATGAATGCTTTCACATGATGTTACGTGAAATAAATAAGCTCCCTAAGTTTATAAAAGCCTTGGCTAGAGGCGTTAGCTAGAAAACATGAGTTGGCGTTTTCCCGTAAATGGATGCTTTAAAAGTTGGATCTCTTTAATCCCAAAACTCGTTTCGAGTGTTCTCAATTAAGCACATAACATATTCATACCTGTATTGAAAGATCCACATTTGTCGGGTAAGGGGAAAGCCGACTTTCAAAATTCGTCCCGAGAATCACAGACGCCTGGCGCGTTACCCACGCGTTGACGCGTGGGTGGCGCGCCAGCAGCAGACATGTGATTCGGGGAATTTTGGCTAACGTTTGTTATTTTATGTGTTTCGATGGTTTATTTGTCATCATTAAAATATAAAGAGATCTTGATCATGTTGCCTCAACACCCTCCTTCTTCTCTCTCAGGATTTATCAATCCTGAATATATCGTTAGCCCCCACATTGGTGTCCAGTCTCTTATACAGATATTTGTACGCTTTGTCCTTCGCCTGGGCTACTGCCTTTTTCGCTTCTCTTTTAGCTACTTTATACATTTCTTCTGCAGCAGTAATGTCCGCTTGGTTGCCCTCTCGGCACAAAAGAAGCTCTCTGAACCTAGATTGTTTCACTGCAACTTTGGCTTGCACTTCCTCGCAAAACCACCAAGATTCCCTTCTGAGCGGTTGGGTTCTCGCTGCCCCACTCGCCACACCAAAGGAATCCTTTGCTGCGTCTTTGATGATGTCGGCAAGAGTGTTCCACATCTGGTCCGCGTCTCTAGCAGTGAAGTCTTCTGACCGGGTAGAAAGTCCCTCTGAGACTTTCACTCTAAACAACTCTGCCGTCTCGCTGTTCAATTTCTTCTATAGAATCCTCGGCAACCCGGTCGCTTCTCTACTTGGTCGTTGCCTCAGGAAAAGTGCATCTAATGCAAACAGTCTGTGTTGGGATGAGCATGCCTCGCCTGGGAAAACCCTGTAGTCCCTACATGCTCTAAGGTCGCCTCTCCTCACCAGCAGATAGTCAATCTGGGTTTTGTG
The DNA here is from genome assembly GCA_030686995.1 of Artemisia argyi. Classification (NCBI taxonomy): domain Eukaryota; kingdom Viridiplantae; phylum Streptophyta; class Magnoliopsida; order Asterales; family Asteraceae; genus Artemisia; species Artemisia argyi. The sequence goes on along the minus strand of CM060709.1, from coordinate 146,206,202 downwards.
ACCCCCACTCTGGAAGGTGATTAAGTGGGCATCTCTCTTCTTGAAGAAAGAGTTTGTCACTACCAAGTCGTGGGCCGTAGCAAACTCTAAGATCGAGCGACCTTCGTCATTCCTAACTCCAAAGCCAAACCCTCCATGGACCTCTGCATAACCATCCGCTGCCGCTCCTATATGGCCGTTCAAGTCACCCCCTATAATCAACCGCTGGTCCTCTGGACACACCCTTACAAGCTCATCAAGAGAGTCCCAGAAGTTCTTCTTCTCTGCTTCACTCCGGCCCACCTGTGGTGCGTAAGCGCTGATTACATTAACGCTCTCCCCGTCAATTACTAGAGTAATCGACATGATCCTGTCGCTGCTCCTGATCACTTGCACTACATTGTCCTTGAGACCCGCCGCCAAGATAACTCCCACCCCCTTATTCGCTGTCCTAGAGTCCGAGTTCCAAAGTTTGTATCCGTTTCCTTCCCTTGTGTTAGAACCCTTCCATTTTGTCTCCTGGAAACACGCAATGTCAACCTTATGTCTCCCCAACGCATCAGCGAGCTCAAAGAGCTTACCGGTCAAAGACCCAACATTCCAACTACCCACCCTAACCCTACGACAAGGCACAAAAAAGGGGAGACAAAAACGCACAAGAAAATCCAAGGAAAAAAAAACGAAACTGAAGCAACAATTAAAAGTGAAAGGAGTAAGAAAGAAATACTCTGCCGCCGCCGGAAACTAAATTCCGGTCAGCAGTGGTGGTGGCCGAACGACGGCAGGTGGTGGCCGATGGCTGTAGGTGGTTGCAGGCTATGGAAAGCTTGGGTCAGCCTCAGTAAAGCTTTACTCGCCCAAAAGTATCCAAAAATCCCACTCCTCCTGTTCAAGAAAATAAATCACAAAAAACACCCAAAAGAATTTTGGCTACGCAGCGGCACGTGTGGGCGCGTCGGTGAGGAATAGGGGCTCAGGTTGGAGGGTTAAACTCGGAAAATGGCGAATTGTTGGTGGTGAAATTTAATTGTAAAAACTTTCCCGAAAAAAATGGAAATCCGGCAACTGTCACCGGCGCGTGGCGGTTCAGGTAGGCGTCCGACTTGCTGTGTTATGATTGGTGTGTGTTGGTTGATATGGTGCTGGTGTTAAAACAATGATCGGTGTGTCTTCAGCTGTAAGGTTATGTTATATCACTGTATGAGTATTAGCGATCGTTAGTGTATTGCATGTATGTCTGTTGTTTATTTCTTCCCAAAAAAAACATTACTTTTTTAGTCTTACATTAATAAAATAATTAATGATTCATTGTGTGACAAAAATTAGTACATTTAGCTCAATTTTAACACTAAAAATCTAAGCTAGACATTTCATCAAACACCTTATGTGCAACAAATATGAGTAAAACACCATCTTTAACATGTGATATCTTACTCATATGACATCGGATTTGAGTGATTCAAAAACCTGTGTAAAGAGTGAACAAAAATCTATAACTATCATGTTTTAAGTTTTTCACGATTCGACATTTATGAGGGTAAAAAATAAGGCCGAAAATGCTAAAAAAATAAAGAAAATCAAGAATCATTTGATATGTAAAAAAAAAATTCAAAATATTTAACAAGATTCATATCAAATTAAAGAGGATTCAATTTTAAAAATTATTGTGAAATCGGTTTTTTGTAAAAATTTGTCGTTTGAAAATTATTTGCGTTTGAAATTTGTGGTGAAATTAAAAAAACGGGCCAAATGATCAAAATGCTCTCTAACCGGAAATATTAAAGGAAAAAGGGAGGGAATGGTTGTGGGACACATGTCACTAGTTTATTGGCTTTCTAGACTTTTTAAAGTTTTTCTAGACATTTCATAATGGAAATTGATTTGCACACTTTGAAAATTTATTGGAACACTTCATATGTGCATTAAATACTTGTACAATATTAAACATTCTGTTTCAACTGTTTGTACCTTGAGTGTGCAAATAACTTTTGTGAGTGTGCAAATCATTAACATTTCATAATTAACCTAATTGTATTACTTTTACATCTAAACATTAATAAAACATTGCATGTGTACATAAATGTTGTAATAATTGTAAAATATTACTCTCTCCGTCTCATATTTATTATCCATATTTCCTTTTATTAATGTCTCAAAATAATTGTCTTATTTCTTTTTTAAGTAAAAACTAGAGAGTTTAGTGGGGGAATATTCTATATGAGTGATTGAAAATTAATCTGGACCCATTTTTATTAAATTATGTGATTCTTGTCTCGTGACAATAATTTTAAGACGGGAGGAATAATACGTCACAAACTTATCCTCCTTAAATCATGATTAACAAAGTAAATACTAACGTTCTTCTTAGAAAATCCTCTCTCCCCCCTCTCTCTCACACACACAAAAACAAAAACACCAGATTCAACTAAGCCTCTGATCACTAAATATTTTCCGGCGGTCGGTCTCGGCCGACCGTCCGGATCTCCTTTTTACTTTCCTCTCCTTTAAATAAATAATAGTTTTGCCCACAGATCTGTCATCTCCTCTCTCCAATGCCGCTGTTGTCGCTGCTGCTACTGATGTTTCTGCTCAGATCCGTTGGTCCGTCATCGACGGCTGCTGCCGCGTAGGGGTTTGACTTTAGATCTGTTAGGCTTTTGTTCGGCTCCTTTAAGGATGCCTAGTTTTATCTTCTTGGTATGTATTATGTACTTTGTGTACTTTTGTCAAGCTACATTTTATATGGTTGTATCAGTCAAAGCTCACTCGGGTGATTCCCCCCACCTTTGAATGGTGTTGCTGTAGGCTGTCTCAACTATTTGGTGTATGTCTTGTTTGGCTTAACTTGTTATGTTTTGATGTAACTTGTTATGTTGTATCATCCTCCATTTGTGAGGTTTGTAATGAAATGAATCCTTTGTTCAAAAAAACAAAACAAAAAACAAAGTAAATACTATCCTTGAAGTTAAGGATTGATAAGAGACTTCCCTTGTGATCATGTCTTTTGGTTTTTTTCATAAATACACATCTCTACTTCATTATAAAGCATTTAAAACCGTGTTAAAATACAAAATTTAAAATCTTATATCAATACACTTATTATGGCAAGATTTAATAAGTATAACTAAAAAAAAAGTAAAGTAAAGTAACTCTCAATACCGTCTTCCATGATATATGGGGGAGGTTGAGATGTAGACAGCCTTACCCTTACCTAAGGTAGAGAGGCTGCTTCCGGTTCTACCAAAGCTAGAAAAGAATCTCCGGCCTTGCAAGGGGTGAGCATTGAACCCTTAACCTTTGGACTCTAAAGGTGTCAACCAGTTGATCTAAATCTTGCTCTTTAAAACACTTTTTAAAAAATTAATTAAAAATATATAATATAATTTAATATTGAAAAAAAAAAAAAAAAAAAAAAATCTATAACCATAACTATCTATTGACTTTTTAACTCTTATAATAAATGTTATTTTTAAAACACCCATAAAATGAGAAATAATGTTATTATACATATTGTACAAACTAAAAAACACACAAAGTTTTATACAATTAATATGCAAACAAGTTGATGGTACACATGGTTTTAAAAACCTAACCAGATGAACTGGTTCAACCGGTTCGGCTAGCTAATAAAAGCCGTCCAAAAACGAACATGAGAGAATAGTCAGAACCGATAAAAACAAGTGAATCGGGCCGGACCGGGATCATTTTCTCCTTGTTTTTCTCAAGTTAATCAGTCCGTTATTGTTATTTTGTTGGTGCGTCAACTTTAATCTTAGGATACCCACCGCTGCAATTGCGTAAGGTACTAGTAATCTGCTAGTATTTTTAAAGATCTAGTTTGATTGTGAGATAATTACGAGGTGGATCACCCGCGCGTTGCCGCGGGATGTTTTGCCAAAGAATTTGCAACGAAACTCTAAGATGGAGGACCAATTGCAGACCTCTAAGACGAATGACTAATTGTAAAAAAAAAAAAAAAAAAAAAAAAAAAAAACGGTCGTTAAGACCGTTAGTTATAAGGACTAAATTTGCAACGAATCTCTAAGACGAATGACCAATTGTAAAAAAAAAAAATAAAAATAAAATAAAATAAAATAAAATAAAATTAACGGTCGTTAAATACTTAACGACCGTTAGTTACTGTACATTCTACTGTTCACTGTGAGTGTATTTACTGTAGCTTGTGCTACTGTAAATCCTGATAAATGTTAGTATTATAAATTTCATTACGTAACGTAAATGTCGTGATCCTCTTATTTAAATCGATGGCCAATAAACGACAGAATCCACCTTATATGAATTTTCTGTTTCTAGTCATCCATAAAATCATTTTCTATTACATATATATACGATTCGAGCTAGCAACCCTAACGGGCCATTTTTATTTATTGGATACCGAGTTCAAACAGAATATATAATAGTTTAACTTTGAGGGAGTATTTGGTATTTTGGTTCAAAGATAGCATAAGACAGTCATGTGTGAGTACTGATCAGTAGCAAACAAGCGACTGACCATTGATTTGAGGGCTCATCAATTCTCTTTATAAGTGATTGCAGTTTCATATTTTGGTTCAAAGATAGAAAGAAGTAACTAACTAAAAATGGTGTCAACAAGAGATCACAAGAAAGCTGCACTGCATGAGAAGCTGCAACTTCTTCGATCCATCACAAACTCTCATGCAGTAATTCCCTGATCTTTTCATCTGATTGATTACTTTTGTTGGCTTAATTTCTTCATATAGATGCCCAAATAGTTTTGTTTCTCTTCAAAAGGGTTATCTTGATTTCTTTCACTATATATATAGTTTATGGACTTATGATATATATTCTTGTTGATCTTTGGGAGTTCGTTTGATTTTGAATGGTGCTATATGTGATGAATCTATTGGTGAAAACCTTTTTAGATTGTAGATGCTTATTTGTGTTTGATACGTACTGTGAACCATTGCCTAAACTATATTATAAATGTTTTGTAAATACTTGTTGCAGGAGAACGGTCCTTCGATCATACGAGATGCATCCAAGTACATCGAAGAGCTCAAACACAAAGTACAAATACTGAATCAAGATATAGCAAGTGGACAAAGTTCAAGCTACCAGAATTCAGGGCCAGTGGTATGTGTATTTATGAATATGCATATACATATGTGTACGACCAACATATATTGTAATCAATGGTGGCCTCGTTCGGTCCCTGTCGCTATTGTATATTTCATGGCTTTTGCTTTCATGACACGATTAGGACCATTTAATAAAGATACCAAAAATTAGGTAACGAATGAACCTAATCAAATTAGTCGTATCTAAGATATATATCTTTTTACAAAACAAAATTTAAAACAACGATGAATTGATAACCATGTGAAGACAATGAACTCGATCGAGACTTTCTATGGTCACCTTGTGAGAATGACAACCGGCCTCTTAAAAAATCTCCATCGAACATATTTTTTATTTGTTGTACTTTGTATTGCAGGTAACTGTTGAAGCTGTAGAAAAGGGTATACAAGTAAATTTGTACTCAGAAAAGAACTGCCCAGGTCTACTAGTTTTTGTATTGAAAGTTTTTGAAGAGATGAGTCTTAATGTGCTTGAAGCTAGGGTTTCTTGTACAGGCAGCTTTCACTTAGAAGCATTTGGAGTTGAGGTACTTTCAGATACGGACTTTACTACCCGTCAAACATACGTATATTATATAAGACTGAAAAATGCATTAGATCTCTAAGCCTGCTAGAAATATAAATATGAAATGCAGTTCATTTCTTGAGGATTTAAATGCATGAAAGTTTGTTGATTTCATGCATATAGTTGAATCTTTAACCATTTATTTTGAATAAATTTCAAATTAGTGATTTTGAGTTCAAAAGGGGACAATTTGTTTCAACGATCTCTTTTAAGTGTTAAATGATGACAACATCCGTTCATCTATAATTATAAGAGAACATAGATTCAAATATGAAATATTATGTATAACGTAACATTGCAATTAAAGAATGAAACAACAACAATCTAAATGCTTGAAACAGTGATCTGTTTCCAAAGTCGTTAAGTTAACAGATGCCAAAGGATTAGTGTAGGTTCTCTTCCAACTTTTTCAAGTTCAGTTAACAAGACTACAACAATGATCTGTTTAAATTAGCTTGCTTCAGATAGCCTAAAAGTCCCTAGGTTTTCAAGAATCAAAATTTTTATTGTGTTCTTAATTGTTTGCATTGAACTGAGAAGGAGTTGTTCTTGCAGAGTGAAGAAAATGGAGAAAGCCTAGATGCTCATATGGTGAAACAATCAATCTTACATGCAATCGAAACCTGGAGTCAAAATAGTGATCCTCAAAATAACGATCGTCAAAATAGTGATCGTCAAGACTGATCAATGGATATCCGATTAGCTCTAGTTTCTTGAATCTTGTAAAATTTTCTTGTTTGCAAGAAAAACTGCAACATGAAGATCCGGGCAATAGCATTCGAGCAATATATAGACCAACAAAACATAAAAATAAGCTTGAAGTCAACCCCCTACAAGTGCTAGCTAGGTATGCTTGAATTACTCTATGTTCATAATGCATTGTATCCTTTTGGAATTAAATTTCAAATAAAACCCATGTCTTCTTAGGACTATTGTGGATGTACAATGCAATTTCAGTAGTCATATTTCATTTCAGTACTGTATTTCTTTTTCTTTTTTCTGCTCACATTATATTTTGAATTGCATTCTTCAAATTAACCTACTTACATCCATATAAAATATATCATATATTTATATATATCGCCATATCGGCTTTGCTTTTGTATACTAATACAGTAATACGGTACAAGAGTGACATGTAAGTCCCATTGTCGTCTAACCTTGCGATGAGTGGCTTCCACGGATATATCGAATTCAATACAACTGACATGCACACTTTTTTGGTGTTTGAGTGTTTTATTGTCATGTTCTTGCTAGCTAGCTAGCTAATTCTTTGTACACGCGGAATTCATTGCATGTGTATGATCACCTAAATTTTCATGATCGATATGAGCCATTGAACCCGTATTTGGAAAGCTTAAATGGCACTATGCTTTTTGTAGGTTTTTAACGTATGTGTTTATGATAATTTCATCAAAGAAATCATATATAGATATTAGCTAGATACATTCTATCAAGCTTCAGTGTATAGTGTTATGATCATTGTTGATCTTGGAGACTTGGACGACATGTCATCATTGGTTAACTACTATGATATTAGATGTTATATTGGCTAAATACAATGCAAGATATGCAACTTGATAAAGATATGAAATCTTTAGAATGATATAGAATCTTATTAAAGATTTACAAAGATTATGCAATCTAAGAATCTCAGCAAGTTGGAGGCAAGTTGCAAGCAAGTTGAGATGGTTTTGAAACCTATAACTAGAAGGCTTTTCCATTTAGTTTGACACACCAAAAACACACAAGCATCTTGTAGTGTATTTCTCTTCTTTCTTTTGTAATAGTGTATTTCTAGTTTAAGAAATATATAAGGTTGTGGTGTCACATTCTCTAGTTCTTTTCATATTGTCTAAATTTTCAATATGCTAGTATGAGGTATAGTAGTGGTGTTGAAATATTCACACTCTTTACCTAATCGGTGGGATATTATCGCGGTTATTCCACAACACTTGGCTGTATGTTATAAAAAGCACACAGCATGTTATCTGGCTGGGCTTTATGAGCCTACAAGGCTACACGCTATAGATTAGAAGCATGATGTAAATTAAATCTGAAATCTGAATGATTTTCCAAAACAAGTGTTATTTAGAGAGCCATGACTTATGAGAGTACACAAAGTGGATAAAATCATATTAAAGCATCAATTTTATGGACATACATGGACAAATATTTATAACAAGATTGGTACTTATCAAAACGACTGGATCATGTAAAAACCATTATAAACGCATGTGTTATATGTTCTTTTAGGTACCATTTTATGCCTATGAATACGTTTTATTCGAATTTTTTCTAGTAATGTACCAATTTGACAAGAGGCTAAGTTACTCGTGTGGTAATTCGACCATATTTACAAACAAACGGAACTCTTGTTTAAGTATATGTAGAATTGATGGTCTCGATTTGTAGCTTAGGTATCGCTTCTTCTGTTCTTTATTTCCAAAAATGATGCTCGTGTAATCTGAACCGTCAAATGTGGGTTCTTAAGTGCAAACACATCAAATCTAGCTGCAAAAACTACATCCTCCATGTTTTTAACAACATAACTCAAGGCAGTCTCCTTGAGGTTGCGATTACAAGTAGTACCCGCAATCTCTAGAATGTCAAGTGCGTTGCTCGTGTTGAGGATTTCAAGCATTCGGTTCTCACAGAATTTTTGTAAGAAAGCGATCTCATATTTGTCCGCTGCTATTGTTAATGAATAAAGATGTTTATCAAGCTTTTCTCTAGCCAAATCGCCGCTATATAGGAATTCCAGCAATGATTCAAGTTCTTCGTGGTTGAGTTCAGGGAGGGTGATAGTGTCGTTTGGTGCGGCCTTGCATCCATCTGAGTCCAACATGTTTCTAAATATATTCGACCTTGTTGCCTGCATTGCAAAGGTAGATATGTTTTTGAGCAAAAGTTGGGCTCATTTGGGCTGTAGCCCATCTGGTAGAATGATTTAAGCCTAAAACTTGTTAAATTGATATCTCAAAGCCCAAAACAAATGTTACTAACTATTAGTCTATTACAGTGCACTTTCATCAATTGGACCCTTTCTATTATGGCTTAATTATCTTAAGACCCGAATGTAATGGCAGGGGCTTTCACCACCACCAACTCAGCGTAAACAAACACCCTATGCATCAAAGATGACGCGTAAAATGGATAAAAACTTGTATACCACGTTTAGGGGAAGCTGAAGACCCTTACTACTAGCAACCAAAGAACACAATATTTTTTTAGTAATTTTAATCAAAGTTATTATATTTATGGTTAGTAGTTTACAAGATAATATTGATGGAATAAGTGTGTATTCCCTAGCTTTCATTTGACACATGTCCTAATTGTAAACCGGTACTTATAACGTTTTTAACAATGATTATAGTGTATTGCTATACTATAAGCAATCATGAGGTTGTAAAATATATAGATAGAAAGTGAGTAGCATACCAGCAATGATCTGTGTGCAGGTATGCAGGGAGCATCATTACCAGGCTTGATAAGAATATCTGTATGGATTTGATCTCTAAATGCCGCATTGAATCCACTTAAAAATTCCAACTTTTGGTTTATTTCTTCTTCAATCCTCTTCATCTCCTTTAACCATTTCAATGAACTCATGAAACCCTGAAAATTTTCATTATGTACTTTAATGAATATGTTATGTGTAATCAATTTTCTTTGGCTTTTAGGTAAATGTCGTGGTCCGCATGAAAAAGGATCATTCTTGTAAAAGGTAATTTCGACTGAAAAGGGAATAGCATAAAGATAATACCAATTTTTTTTTTTTTTTTTTTTTTTTTTTTTTTTTTTTTTTTTTAATGTCAAAAAAGCTCTAACAATAACAATACCCAATACCGTATGCACGAGGGTATGTGGAGATGGAGTGTAGACAGATCATACCCCTACTTTAGGGTAAACCCGGAAGTAGGGAGACTGCTTCCAAGAAAAAAAAGTTCTAAACACAGCTGATAAAAAGATATTTATGTGAAAGGAAGTAACATCAAGAAAAAGAACTGGCACCAAATAACAAAAGAAAGAGTAAGAAGGCATGCTTAATTATTATTTACTTTAAGGTCATTTTGATCATAATTAGTTAAGTTAAATAAAATCCCTTTAGACACTATCTCATAAAATATTTTACTTTGCATGCTTGCTGCTAATCTTGAATTGTAGTTTTTAACAATCATAACCACAAATTACTGAAAAAACAACTTTAAGATATGATCCTAAATAATTACTGTAGTAAAATGATAATAAAACATTGAATACATAATTAATAACCTTGGAAGAGTTAGAAACTGAAGGATCAACAGAATATTTCCCAGAAATCTTATGATCAATATCGGTCTTGTTTGTCATGGCGATAATACTTTTGGCACCTTCATAACAAGCTACACATATGGTGTTCCTTGGAGGCCTCATATTATACGGCATAGCGCTGCATATCGAGCAATCCATAATTACCAGATATCAAGATTATGAAAGGTACAAAACCCGAAAGATTGAAGAACACAAATCAAATAATAAAGATAACGAAGACAGGAGATGATTATGAGTATGAAGTATTGTTTAAGAGATGATGTGTTGGAGGATGCTTTTTGAAGTTATATATATATGAAAGAATCTACAAAAGGAAGCAATTAAAAAATTGCTTTACTTATAAGCATATATTAATTGAATATTACATTAAAGCAAGCATAATTAGTTAACATTTCACTATTGGAAATATAATGTTAACTTTCTAAAAGGTACACTTTCTCTTATAATATTTTTGCTCATGGGCTTAATATATTTTAAAGGTTTTTAGATGAGGTCAATGAGATTGTGTTTACAAAACAACCCTTGTAGTCAAAAGCTAGTTTAAATACGTTTGCATCATTGCATGCATGAATTGAACACATGGTCGTATTTGTTTATGAGAAATACTAAACTCCCCTAAAATTTTGCATGCCACGTTATTTGTGAAAAAGTTTTTGTAAAATTTTTATGATACTAGCATTTCTCTTTGTTTGTAGCATTTTTTTTTTTTTTTTTTGGTTTTTATGTCATGCCTTATTATTAAACGGTTGTTTATCGATGTTTAGGTTTTATACCATTACAGAACATTATAATTCAACATCTATATAATCTTTTATTTTCGGCAAGAATATATATTGCTGTTGTTGTATCTATAAAATCTTTCATATTTAATTATATTTTAGTAAGAAAAATAGTGGCACAACCAAAGTTTAGTGCCAATTTCACCTAAGAGTTTAGTGCCAATATTTAATTAACTTATCATTTACATATATCACATCTAAATTAAATACAAACATATACCACAACATACTCACATATATCCCATGTCCAGTGTTCTAGCATCAATACCTTTTTCGTATGCCAACAAGCCAGCGATCAACAATTGGAAATCAAAATACTCCCTTCGTCCCAATATTATTGTTTCTGGTTATCCCAAATTAATTGTTCACTACTAAAAACGGATAAGAAAATTTGATCGAGATTACTATATTACCCTTACTTGAAATTGTTATTACAAACTTTCACTAAATTAGTAATTAATTACTTAGGAGCTTCTGCACAAAAGTAAGAGAGATAAAACAGTAATAATAATTTTTTCTTAAAATGTGTGTTTTTGTCGGTAGACAATTATTTTTAGATGGAGAGAGTAGCTTAGATAAATAATTAAATGATTTACATACCATTATTGTCAAGATAAGATATAGAGAGGGGTTAGAGAGGAACAAAGGGAACAATAGTTGGTGAAGGATAAAAATGTCAAATACTATGAACATGGACCAAATTAAAGGAGTGGTTACATAAGGAAAGTGGAAAAAGACATCCCAGCCATGCAACAGCAAACATGCGGTAAGCTAACCACGTCTTTAATTACTCCCTAAACGATTCTATGGCTATGTTTGGCAAAAGTAGCTGTGAGCAAGAGCATTGAGCAGGAGCAGTGAGCAGTAGCTGTGAGCTGTGAGCAGTAGCCAAAAAAGCTCACAGCTTCATAAAGAAGCATTGGGAAAATGAGCTTTCCTAAAAAATAGCAAAGCCCACAGCTCTCATGCCAAACAAACATCAAAAACAAAAAAACTCATTCTCACCGCTCATTACCCAAAAAAGCTCCAAAAAAGCTCCGCGCCAAACATAGCCTATATCTCTAATATATAAGCCCTATCTTTTAAAAAGTTTAGCATGTAAGTCTAGCTGTCTACTTCAAATAATCCTTTGAATGATTAGATTAACTACAATATTCGTTTGTTTAATCATTTGGGTATGACCCTATAACCTATCTTGGATTATGCAATGTAAGGTTGTTTATTCTATTCATTCGATTAGAAAACGTGGTGTACAAGCAGTTAAAACAAGATTCAAATATGTTATAGCTATCTAATGTATTAACTCATGACGTGCAAATCAATTCTCATTCTTCTTTTTATGTTTCTCAATGTAAAAACAAGTATTTCTTTTCGATGTATAGATGTGGATAGTTAATAGTTAAGATGTACTACAAGGCATTAAAACGTAATAGCTAGTTGTCTAGTATCGTAGACCTCTCATGGTATGATTTTATGAGCTATCACTAGTTTTTGTTGTGATTTATGACAAGTTTTTACAACAATAACCATTTCTTTGATGTGATTTATGTCAAGTTTCTATTTCTTACAACAATTCCCTTACCTTTTCTTCGACGTCAAGTTGGTACATATGTAATGTTGGACTCATTTCTCATGGATACAATGGACTAATATACATGAGCTGGAGGCCCAAAATAATAACACTGTAATTAGTGTAATACATAAACTTGGCCCTGTCAAAGTGTGAAACCATGTCCCATTCGGCCACTCTCACATTTCCATAACGGCATAACCCATAAAAAGACATCAACAGTAAATCACTTTCTGACGTAATAAAAGTCCCAAGAAAACGAAGTGTCACCGGCTGATTTCATTTTCTAAAAAGTTGAACAACAATACTAGTTTGTCTAAAGACTGTTACAAGGTGAAAAGGTAACGTGTAACCAAAGTCTCAGAAATAACGAAAGGGCTTGTGTTCAATACTCGATAGCAACATATGTTGTGTGAGATGCTTGGTTCATTAGGTTAGGATATGCGAGATAAATTTGTAGTGTATACATTGTGAGATTATTAGTTGTCGATTAAAGAAAAAAAAAGTGGGAATAGATTAATTAAATCGGAACAGAAGACTAATAACATATAATCTTGTATTATAACCGTAATATCAAATTTACAAAGCAAAGGTGCATCTTGCAGGTGCATTATTCAAGAAGTTATAGTAACTTGTGACCAAGGAAGCTAGTATCATCACTTGGATTAAAGACCATTTCCAATGGCCTTAGTTTCTAGTTTTGATGGTTCACTGCATGGTTGTGATCAGCTTCTTCATTCGTTCCAAAATGGTGGTACAGAGCCGCACCAGATAACACGACCAATGTCAAAGCTTGTGCATGCATCCTAGACGATGTCATAAACAAGAAAATTTAGAAACAACCAAGTATAAATGATTTAATTTATTTCCTAATTTAGTACTTTAGTCTACTAAATTTTCATATGGTTATTAATATTCCGTATTCGACATTTATGTGTTTATAACAACTTATCCTTTTTAGTTTTTACACAAACTAACCACCAGGTACCATTTCATGACTTTATATATAAAACTTTCCTATCATGTTTACATTATTGATAAGATAGATCGAGAAAAAGCTAAAAATACAAAATTATAGAAGTGAAGAAAAGGTGGTTAATTAGTCACCTTGCATGAATAAGCCTCATGCTAGGCTTAAATGTAGGTCGTTTAGAGCTTGTGTAAGCCATCGATGCTCCAACTGCTGTTGCCCACATCGTTCCTACACACACATCCGTACGCATTAAATTGTAAGTACTATATATATGCATGGTTTAGAACATCAATCATAATTAAAATTCATAATACTAAGATTATGAAGTTTAAAGTAGACCAGCTATTTAACTAACCAATGCTAGTAAGCTTGTGCTCTGAGACCCAAGATTGTAAACTTTCCATTTTTAGCTGTTTGAGAAATTGTTATTTAAAAAGTTGTTGTTTTGAGGATGAAATGAAAGTTTGGAGTGAATCTGGTATATATAGGGTGATGCATATATACTGTAGGATATAATTATTTATTTATATTTTGCCCCTTGATTCTACAAACCTTAACTTAACCTCCTGAAGTTCTTTGTACTGTCAGAGACTCAGAGTGTGGGAAAAACCGGTGCAACATCCGCGGTTTATTTATCAATGTCTCGTGTAACTTTACTACCCTTGACTTTAACATGATTTGCATTAGGTATACTAAAAGTTTTTCAATGTTGCATTTTAAGAACATGGTAAAAGATAAAAACAGTGGGCTTTGAACAGTAACTGAAGAACCCCATGGTTTTGAACCATATTTGAGGGTCCTCTTGTTTTTTTTCACAACTTAGAGAATCTTGGGATCTATTTTTTGCACTTTTTTTCACATTTTGGGAAATCACCACTTAAAAAGAATTCTGAATAATAAAAATGTTAGTAACTAATTGCCATAATCAAGTATATTCTTAACAATAAAAATGTTAGTAACTAATTACCATCCAATCAACCTTTTGTGAGTCTAACCATGTGTGGCATATGTAACTTTTATGGGTGCAGTCACTATTGAAAATAGCGTTTTGCTAATATTTGTTCACGCTAGACACATGTTCATAACACATAAATTAGGAATGTTTTAGTTAAAATGCTTAAATAAGCTAATTGTGCTTATTTAAGTCATCTCCGAAATCCGAACACATACTTCACAAAATCTTCAAATTTGAAGGAAAAAAAGCATATTAATTTACATTCCTCCTTCAAAACCGTGTCTTCTCCAACCATGTACTCAAAATTTGAGTTACAAAACCTGATGTACTAAACTAATATATATTTAGGCAATCACTTAATTATCTACATTGATTTATGTATGTAAATATATTATTATATGTTTGAAGAGTGAATAGTGATCATCAAAATCAAATTACGAATGATATTGAGAGTGCTCTAAAAAGTTCTCTAAAAATGGAGCATGTTTGGAGATAATTTTGCGTGCTCCGTTTTTCAAATATAAAGAAAAATGTGGTTTGAAACACATGGTTGGAAATAGGGGTGTTCATTGGTTCAACTTTTAGGTTTGTGGGTTGTAAAATTCAGGTTCATCGGTTTAAAAATTTTTAAAATCAAAACTAAAGTCAAATCAAACCAATTATAGAACATATAAAATCAAACTATACACCAAATTAGAATCCGGTTTGATTTCGATTAAAACCAAGAAAACCAAATTCTAGCAAATTTCACAATATAATTTAGAAATCATAAATAAAAACCTAAAAGTTTAAATAAGATTAACAGTTCTCATAAAATGCTCATGTAAATCAAAAAATGTTTACAACTTAACATAAATAAATTAATGACAGGAGTACAAGATACGACATAAGAAATTTTTAGAGGTCAAGTTACTTCACTCAACAAGATATGCATCACAATTTAGATTTTAAGAAATTTTCTTTTGTTTTAAACATATTTTGAGACTTTAGGATTTTCATTTAGAATAATATGATAGAAAGTATGTATGATTTAATCTTTTTGTGTATATATGGATATTCGGTTTTTTCGATTTGATTTTGTTATATTTTTGTCAAACCATACACCAAACCATATATTAATTAAATAATTCGATTCAGTTTCAAACCAAACCATACACCAACTAAAAAATTCGGTTTGGTTTTATTCGGTTTCAGTCTGTTTTATTTTTTGGTTTATCCGGTGTCAAACCAAACACTGAACACCCCGAGTTGGAAAGGACTTCAATACATGTTTTGATATGTAAAAGTGTGTGTGTGTATATATATATATTTAATATACTTTAACATTTACCCAAACTAGTGGGCACATATTATCAAAATTATTATTACAGATTTTACCATATTACTTTCGGATGAAATTATTATTACAAATTTTAAAGAAACTATTAACTAATTTATTATTAATAGAACTATAATTTTGCAAAAAGTAATAATAATATTATTAATAATAATAATAATAATAATAATAATTTTTTTAATGTGTTTTTTTATCAAGAGATAATTATTTTGAGATGAAAAAGAACGAACATAAATGTATTGATTTGTATTTTCTTACATGAAAGTCATGGAAATTTCTATGAGTAATGTGGTTTATTCTCCCTCATTAGATCTCAATATTTTGCTTCATTCTCCGGACGTAGTGGTTGTATAGTAATTTTTTCTACACGTAAACAAAGTGATCACAAATTCTGCTACAAACACCACAGGGAAGATCTAAGTATGGCTGAGCATCAGTCCAAAAACTGAACCGAACCGAACCAAAACCGAAAACTATTAGCATATAGAACCGAAACCAAACCGAGTATGATTGGTTCGATTCGGTT
The DNA here is from genome assembly GCA_030686995.1 of Artemisia argyi. Taxonomy (NCBI): domain Eukaryota; kingdom Viridiplantae; phylum Streptophyta; class Magnoliopsida; order Asterales; family Asteraceae; genus Artemisia; species Artemisia argyi. The sequence continues at coordinate 146,190,085 of CM060709.1, read as the reverse complement.
TTGTGTCGGTTTGGTCTGGTTTATATGGTTTAGGTGTGTTTTTCTCAGTTTGGGTTGAATATGGTCGGTTCGATTCAGTTCGGTTTTTCGGTTCGGTTCGATTTTTTATCCAATATGCTCAGACCTAGATCTATATAAATATCAACAAACCTCAGTGAAGCACAAGGGTAAAAAAGACAACGATAAAACCCTAAAACTATGGATTTGTTTATTTCCATGTGCATGCGCTGTTATACATTTAAATATTTCTTTTAGAATATATACATACTTTTTAATTCTTCAATAGTGTGTAAAACAAAATTTTATCCACACTCTGAACCCTGGAGTGCTCAATTACTAATTCCATAATATTTTGAAACCCTAAAGAGAAAACCTCCTCTGGTGAAAAAAGGATATTGATACCCTTACAATTGATTTTTTCATAATTCTTGTGTGCTCACTTGGCCACCATTATTGTTCTTTAGATTAATTACTTTAAGGATCAACGTGGTTCAGTGAGTTTTATCTGTTTGTGTGATTGTAGGGCTATATCTTTATTCATTGTTTTGTCTTTTTGTGCATGCTTTTCCTATCTTGCTGATTTATTCAAGACTAATAGCTCTACATAGAGATATTATCCATTAATTTGTTAGAGTCTAATTATATGACGAGGTGGTGCTTATTCATTTATAAAACCCTAATTCAATTAGGGAATTTCTGCATTTAAAGAAGTGTATACATTGATAGATCTGCTTGTTTTCTTTTGTTTGTAAAGTTGTGATGCTGAAATCGAGGTTTTTAGATTCGGGTGGAGGAGGTGAAAAGCGGAAAAAGAAAAAAAATGTTGATGCGACTAGTGTTAGTTCTGATCATTCTTTGTTGGAGGTTGGAGTGAACAAGCTAAACACTGTTGCTGCTGATGAAGTCGTTTGGGAACCAGAAAAAGGTAATAATGTGGAGTCTACTATTGGTGTACATGATTCTACGAATCTCAATGTTAATGAAGGGTTGCTGTAACACTCCGTAAATCCCATGTCATTTATTAATGCTAATTATCGAAACTATTCTAATCAAAGCCAATTTTGCGGGCTAATTTTTTTTTTTATATGAGACACCATTTGCATAACACCTGTATCACCGTTGGACACCGTTTGCATGACATCTGAAACACTTTGGTCACCGTATGTTTATCACCTGGTATCACCATTGGTCACTCTTGGATGTCACCCAATGAGGTTAACACCGGTAACTCCCACTTGCGACGCGACACCTTGTAATGACACCAAAATATATATATATATATATATATATATATATATATATATATATATATATTAACTATTACGAAATTACCATTATACTATGTGTATATATATATAAGTATATATACGTATGAGCAGCCCCGTTAATATTTTCAAGTTTTGCACTAGCCGACACCGACACCGACACCGAAAATAAAGTTACGAACATATTAGTCACCGAAACCTCGTTATCATTTTGGGCCTATGATTTCACGAAGCCCACGATACTCTTTTTCTTTTCCTGTTTTGGGCCGAGCAACACTTAAGCCCAAATCTGTTTCTTTCTTTTATTTTTATTTTGGGTCGTGCGACTCCTAAAGCCCAAATCTATTCCCTCTTTGTTTCTGTTCGGGCTGAACACCACGAAGCCCATAACTATTTCGTTTGCTTGGGCCGAAGGTTCACTACAAGCTCAGCTAGTACAAATATTTAGTAACACAATTGTTTCTTCCTTTTCTTTTACTACTTGACACCACCAAAACATTGTTCTCATGCCATGTTGTTCATCCTTGGATCCTAACTCGACACCACAGTCCACAAAAACTACGCAACACAACCATGTCGACACTCTTGGTTAACTCTTTCCTTTCTTTGGTTCCCCCACAACTCAAGTCAAACATAAGACAAACCCACGTTTTCCTTCTTTTGCGTGAAAGACATACCAAAACCAACACCTATAGCCACCCTAACACACCCTAACATTTCCTAAGAATCCTTACCCAAAGGTTCTTGTGTTTCATTAACCACAAACAAAGACCACCCTTGGCTCTTTTTTACCTTAAACAAATCCACAAGGACACTCACATGTCCCTAATCTTTCTTTGCCCTAGTACTAAACAAATTCAAAGTATCATCATAGCCCCTAAAGACTACTAATCGACTTGACATAACATAAGCAGATTTGGACCATGCTTGTCGTTGTTCGAATGACACCTCCAAGGACATAAGTCACATGTGAACCATGCTAAGTACTTGGGATCCTCCTATAAATATTGGTGTGCTATTTGTTAGTGCAAGTTTTAAATTTATAAGGGTGAATTACCAAATCTAGAAACAACACATACGAGCAAGTGTACTCGTCCGTTATAGCAAGATATGATGGTAAGTCGGGATCGTTCGCAGGGATTTGTGAGTGAATCAAAATATAAGTCTAAAAGTTAATCTCTAATGTACGCAAATAAGATAATAAGCAAATCCAATAAATTAAAAGCTACACTTTTTTAGACTAATTTTCTACTTAATGACACATATGATTGTGATAACTTTTGATAACATGTTGGTTGAAATAATTAGATGGTGATCTAATCTATTGTTTTTACAAGTTAAACCTTCGTCAAGATTTTAGTTCATAAAAACAAACTTTAGGTGTAAACCAATCAATTCAAGATCTATCCAAGGTTCATAAGGTATGGTGGATATCTTAAACACAAGACAAACTCTTATTACAAATCAAATACTCTTAGGAAATGGTCAATACAAAAGGTAACCTCTTCATAGACAAAAAGGTCACAACTGTTTATAAACATTTAAACTTTCGCCCAACTAAAGGTTTACAAACAATCCGATTTGATGTTATAAAAGCATTCTTATTACAATCATACTTCTTGTTTCTTTGTTTAGTCTAGAATAATTATGGTGAAAAACAATCATTCATAGACAAATGATTATAACTAGTTGAGTAATAACAAATCTTTCGACTTTTGAAACTATTATAAATTAGTTAACCTTGACTAAACAAATGTCACGATGAAACTTAAAGTACAATTAGTTCTTAGGATTGACTTGAAATTGAATTAAAACATGTTATCACAATCATAATTATCACTAAGTATAAAACATCATCAAAACAAGTGTAAAAAGATTACTAGCCACTCATAGCAAACATGCAAATAAACTCAGAATATTTAACATTAGAATCCATGGTTTTAAGTCTTACAATGCTTTAAAATTGATAACAAATGACAAGGTATTGATAACCTAAGTGTTGGTGATGATTTCTTGAGATTTTCGGACTCCAAATGTTGCTTCCTTGGTTCTCCAAAGTTCCTGGTTCTTTCTGCACAAATTTCCTCCTTTGAGAGCTAGATGATGACAATAATTGTGAGTAGTAATGAGAGTAAATGGTATCTTGAATGGTGTCTTAAATTATGCACTTTTGAGGTCCTTATATGCTTGTCCAATACTCCTAGTAACGAATAGGGAGTTAAATGTTGAAACTTGGACAAAAAGATACTAAGAAGGGCCTAGAACCATGGGACAAAAGACCAAGATTCGTGCACAAAAGTTGGCAAAAACATGCAGAAGTGGCCATCCGATCGGTTGCGGGTTGATACCGATCGGATGGAAATGGTCATAATGGCAATCCGATCGGTTAGACTCCAACCGATCGGATGGTAATTCCTGGCTTCTTTGGACTTTGACTTTTCCTTGTGTAACTCTTTATGCACTATCCAAACTTGATTAACTTCTGAACTTGGAACTTTGAGATGACAAAACTTAGGTTCTCATATGAATTGCTTCACAGATTGGACTTTTGAGCTCGGGAATCTTCGTGTAATCGCTTATACTTCATTTTCTTCACTTTTTCTCCATTTTTCCTGCATTTGGCTACATATGCTACAAAAACATACGTTGATACGATTTAGTGGCAAAAGCATATAAAAACAACCAAATAACATACACAAAAACACTAATAACGCTTATAAAAACATGTTAACTTTGAGCGTTATCAAATCCCCCACACTTAAACTTTGCTTGTCCTCAAGCAAATCTAGAAGAAAACTAAATATCCACATGGTAACCAAGAATGATTAGAAAAATGTGATGCAAATCCACCAAGTACAAGTACAAGATAAGATTCATCATTTTTAAGCTTAAGTGGTGAAAAATCGAGATGTTTGACAATACCCAATGATTTTCTCGCTTGATTAACATTTCTAAACACCTCACGAAAAAGAAATAAAGTATAATTCACTCAATCACTCATTTATTTAGGTAGTGGAGTATATATAAGAGAAATCACACTCATTGCTCAGTCATGATCCAATTATTACCATAAGCTTGTACAAGAAACAAAACTACACCGCAATGGCGTAAGCACCAAGTCTATATATCAAAGAGGTCTTTTATTTGGGTTGTAATGTAAGGCTTCGGGTTGTACCAGGCTTATGTTCAAACATCTCATACAAAAACACAATAGATTACTGGCGCGAGTTCTTGATTTCTCAAAAACCGGATGGTCACTACAATATTCTTGCACTTGACATTCTCACAAAGCCATTACTATATCCGGATAGATAAAGTAATTTGGTAAGGGTAGGGATAAGGCATGGGAATATTTATGAAATTGGTTTTACAAGAAAAATAAAATCAATTCTAAGTCTCATTGTTGCTAGTTACCGAACAAACCACGAACCCGTAAATGATTATAGTTACAATCTTCCTCTTCTTCAAATATCGATACATCGATTCGCCATAACAATATTCTTCATACTTAGCACATTGGCTAACAACATATCACAAATTATCCTTTATTCACATATATAGCACATTAGCTATAATTGTCACCTTATAGTTGCGATTTTTTTTTTTTTTTTTTTTTTTTTTTTTTTTTTTTTTTTTTTTTGCAAATAAAATCCCCCACACTTCGCATAAGCATCACCACAACAATACAAATAAGAAGCTGCAGTCTCCGTCTTTGTTGGAATGGCACACACATGATTGGTGAAGTGTGGCTAACTAATAATCATTAGAAACAATCCAACAACCAAGCAACTAGCAACCCACCATTTAGACTTCGACAAGGGTTAGGCTAAGGTTTAAAGTGTAAAATCTTTTTGTATTTTTCTGGATTTATCAAAAACGAAATGGATGGCTCGGAGGGTGTAACTAAGGGTATCTAGCGTTAAAAATGAACAATAACAAAAGGGTTAAAAATTGGAAATTAACTTATCAATGTGACTAGCTAAAAATCAATAATGAAGGCTATTTGGTTAAAATCCTAAGATTGCCACTTATCACGTATGTATACTTGGTGTGTATTAATTTACACACCTTTTCTTTACCAAATGCCGGACCAAAATGACCAAAAGCCGACTTTAAAATGCCAAATATGTTGTGTTTTTGTGTTTATGTGGATGCAGGTACGGATATGGATAAAAGTGACAAAAACAGCAAACACGAGCACGAGACAATGAAAAGGTTCAAGAGCCGAAGCCGGGGAGTAATTTTCATTAAAGATCACTTTTATGCTCAGATTGTCAGAATCTACCCTTGAAGAATCAGAGTTTGTCAAGTTTAACCCTTGGAAGTATTTTTCAGAATGGCAGAATCAGCCCTTGCATTTTCAGCTACTTACATAATTGGTCCTTGTAATCTTATTATACCAAATCTGAAAATACATTAAACATTCCAAGCCTGGTCCAATAACTTAATCCAAATACCACAACACTAATTAACACCAAGCCCAAAATCAATTACCAAGCCCATACACCCAAAGCCCAATTCTGGTCAAAACTATACATCTACAGTCAAAGAAGTCAACACGGGTCAACCAACCCAAACAAATAATAAAAAAACACTTGCCTCCTCTTTTACCCCCAATTCACCCACATACCCAGAAATTACTATTCACCATGAACACTAACTCCCCAATCCTATTAATTACCACAATTAAGGGTAATTGGGTCTATTCTGATGGCTTCTAGAAGGGTGTCAGGAGTGTCAGAACTTGTCAGAGGCAAAGAAACACACGCTCGGAACATGTGGCAGTATATGATTGGTCCAAACGCGTCATCACATTCAATCCAAGGGTAGATATTGATTTGGAAATGATTGGAAGAGATCAAGTGGCTTATGATGGCTTCAAAGAAGCACAACTCACACGGATTGCCAACATGGCAATCCGTGAGCTCACCTCCTCATTTTTCCTATAAATAGATAGCATTTGTAGCTGATTAGGGTGTGGAGTTTTGAGTAGCAAAACTCTGCCGAATTTTCTTCTCAATCATAGTGTAATGTTTACTTTTTAATTGTAACAATTTTATTTTAATGTAATCAATTTTCTTTCAATCAATTTAGTTTAAGCTTTACTTTCTGCTTGTTATTTTAGAATAAGTTTCATCAGTTTAATTTAGTTTTACAATTTTACTTTTTATTGAAAATTCAATTTCACCCTTATTATATTGTTTCAGTAAATCAGAAAAGGAAAAAAAATATAGTATATATAGTTTTCATTGAAGTGAGTTTATATCAAAGTTAGTTTTTAAATTTGTACATCTCATATCAGTTTTATAAGGTTTTTGAGTGAATTTTAGCATAAACTTTCAAAAGTTAGTTGGTCAATAGAAGTCAGCAGTTGGTATTGGTAGTGATTTGTGGTGAAATTGGACAAGTTTGAGTGAGATTGGGAAGCACTCAGCCTGTCAAAAGACAGGCAAAAAAAAAGGGAACCCCCACTTTTCATGCTGAGGGGGATAATTTGGTAATATCTGTTTTTTTACTTTTGAATTAGTTTCAGTAATTCAAATCTATAGTTACATTAGAAGTTTCTGTTTCATTGATTATAATTGCTGTGTAGTAGTAATAATTGGTGTAGTATAGCTTGTTTGTTCATTTGATCTCATCTGTTTTGGAGATCTATTTTCATTAGTCTAATATGAGTAACTGTCTTGGTGTGGATTTGTGAGTTTGCTCTTCTGTTGAATCTAGATGATATTAGGTGTGGATTTAGCTTCTGTTAGTGATATTTTAGTTAATTGGATCAGTAGTTCAGTAGTTATAGCTTTATGTATGCATATTGTAGTGTAACTAGTAGATAAGGGGGTGTTTGGATGTAGCAGATTTAGTGTCATGTGGTTGTTATTTCATTGATTCTCTCCATTAAAGAAGTTTATTTAGATTAGTTAAAGTCATTTAGATCAATACAACAGTAGTTCATTTGTACTAATAGTCAAATCAGATTTCATATTAGTATAACAGTTAATATCATTGAAATCAGTTAGTGATATTGTAGTGTTAGATGCATAATAGTTCTAGTAAGCTTAATTTTAATCAATCATTGCTTATTATTATAACTTAGGAGTAGATCTTAGCTGTTCAATTTGGGAAAGGTCAAATTAGTTCATGCATACAAAAAGTCAAAATCAAGTAGAAACTCAGTTTGTGGTTACAAATTTCATATCATTCCTAGGGTTCAGTTTTGATTAGAAATACCATTAGCTTGTTGGTTTGTGTTCTTTAGCAGTTTGTTAATCAACATTAATAAGAAAATCTGAGTTTTGAATTCATTTGCTTATTAGGATTTTGGTTTGAAATCAACTGTTTGAGCATAGTTTTCCCCTGCACCATTCTGTTTTACCAATTTTCATGGCATCATTTAGTCTAGTAGTTGAGTTGTAGTATCTAGTCTTTTGCTATTTTTAGAATCTCAGATTGGTAGTCTATCATTTGCCCCCTTAATTTTCTGGTTTAGATCTTATTTGTACTGCTTATTTAGGCCTGCTCGTTAGTAGTGTAGAATAGCTTTCTGTGTTGATCCATTGGGCTGCTAGTGCTTAGTTGAGCTTGTGTTTGTGCTTAGTTGATGTTTCTTAGTCCATTAGAGTGTTTAGCTTTGATTTCATTGATCTCTTACTTCTGGCTTATTTTGTTCTTGGTTGTGCTTATAATTTTGGCTTATCATAGACTGCTTATTACTTGCATCTAGTGCTTCTGTGTGTTTCCCTGTGCATATTTTAGCATTTCTGAGTCTTTTGTATCATATTGCATCTGTGTTTCAAGTTTGGTTAAGTTTCTTTGGCAAGTGCTTATAAATAAGCACTTGCCATAAGCTGTTTAAGCTTGAATAAGCACTTCTGCTTATTGTTTTTAATCCAAAAATTTTCTGCAACATTTCCATATTATTTTTGATTTTCTGGAATTTTTCCAGATTTTTCCAAGTTATTTTACTATTTTTCTTAATATTTCTTCATTATAAATCATTTTTAAATCAATTTTAATAATCAAAAATCAATAAAAATTCAGAAAAGGTTGTGAAAAATACAAAAATAATTTAGAAAATTCTTTTATAATATTCTAGATTTTTTAGAATAGATTTCATAATTTTTCCATTATTTTTCACCTTTTCTTTTATTTTTTAATTACTTTTAAATTCAATAAATAGAAAATAAATAAAAACTCAAAAAAATAATTTTCTTTTTCTTAAAATTCTTTTTAATAGTTTTAGATTTTTAGAAAATTGTTTCACACTTGTAGGATCGTTTTTAGAATAAAAGTCGCGTTTTATTTCGTACGTTACGTTTTATAAATACGTTTGCATTTCCGTTTTCACGTTTTTGACTTTCGTGCATATATAGCTTGTACCTTGTGCATATTTCATAATTTATTTTCATATTTTGATTTCACAATCACTTTTTCACTATTCACTTACACTACACGATTCCCAAATCGATAATTCGGATATTCCATTCGAGCCTTCGTTGCGAGAACGACCCGGGAATTACTTTCACAAGTATTTCTTTGGAATAATTTTATACTATAATTTGACACACATCAAATTTTTGGCGCCGCTTCCTGGGAAGGCCGAAGTGAATTTTTGAATATCGTTTTGAAAAATCGTGTTTTGTTAAGCCTTCATCTACTTTGTATATATATATCTCTATAAAAATTGAAAAAATCAAAACACTTTTTCTAAAATGTTTACAAAATACCAAAAAAATAATAAAAGTTACAGCCTCGACTCGACCGAAAGGAAGGGCGTTGTAAACCAAAAAAGTCTCGCAATATAACGAAAACGTGAAATTAGTTGTTTATCAGATTATTTCAATTACTACAACCGAATAAGCGGGAAATACGGATAGCTAAGACATTAAATTGCTAGCTGAAGAGAGATCCATTCTTCTCTCCCGTCCCGTCGCGCGTGGTTTTGAAAGAAACGGTTTTCAATTAACGTTACGTTTTAAGAAAAGAAAAACAAAAGAAATAAAAAGTTTTTGTGATAAAATATAAAAAACAAAAAGATTTTCTTTTCTCTTTTCTTTTTCATTTTCTTTTTGATTTTGCTTGTGGTGTATGCACACCCGATCTTCTTTTGAGAGTCTTACGTCTCCGTTCTCTAACCCCGAGCGGGTTTTACGACATACGAGTCGGGTTCATTTCCTTGACGACGAGGAGATGAACCAAAACGAACACAACGGACCCCCGCCGATGGGTGGTCCGCAGCACAATGTTATCCCGCCGATGGGACAACAACCGGCATTTGATCCACGTCCGATGGAAGAACAACTCCAATCACCATTCAATGGTGTGAGGAGAGCTATTGTGATTCCGGACATCAATGCCAACTTTGAGATCAATCACGGATTACTCAATTTAATCACGGGTATATCTTTTCACGGGTTCGATCATGAAGACCCCTATGCTCACATCAGAAATTTCACCGACATTGCTGACACCATAAGAATGAACCAAGTTCCTCATGATGTGATGAAATTGAAGTTATTTCCTTTCTCCTTAAAAGGAGCAGTCCGGACTTGGCTAGAAAAGGAACCACCTAATTGATTCACACTTGGAATGATCTCGCTTCCAAGTTTGTGAATTATTTCTATCCTCCTTCTAAAACTTCTAACCTACGTTCTCAAATCTTTCGGTTCCAACAAGCTTTTGATGAAACGTTTAGTGAAGCTTGGGACCGATTCAAAGATTTTAAGGAAAAATGTTCGAACCATGGGTTTACCCGCCTTCAGCAGATTGATACGTTTTATAATGGGTTATGTCATGCTGACCAAGACTCACTCAACTCTGCTGCGGGTGGTAACTTGTTGGCTGGGAACACGAATGATGCTTTCATGATAATTGAGAATAAAGCTCGTGTGAGAATGTCAAGGAATAAACCTCAAGTGTCTAATAATGGTAAAAATAATGATGAATTGGTAAATATGATTGTGGCTTTAACAAAGAAAGTTGATGCAATGTCTATTGAAAAACCAAACCATCAAGTCAATGTGGTTAGTCATGGTTGTGAGACTTGTGATGGTCCACATTTGTATTATGAATGTCCGGCCACTGGTGCCTTTTCTCAAGAAAACGCGTATGCTGCAAACGCGGGTAACAACGGTTACCCACAACCTCAAGGAGACCGTAATCTCCTCAGCTACCGTTCACCTCATTATCTTGGACCACCCGTTCTCGAACTACAAAACCAAGTCAATCAAGTCAACCAGAATCATAATGTTGTGAATCGTAATAATCAAGGAAATCAAAATCAGAGTCGAGCTAATAACGGTTTTCAAAATCATAATCAAGGGTTTAATCAAAACCGGGGTTTTCAAGGTAATTACAATCAAGGCCCGCCTCAAGGGAACAATTTTCAAAACCAACAAAACTTTGGAAACTCTGGGAATTTTCAGAACGCAAATCATGGAAATCAAAATCATGGTAATTACCAAAACCGTGGGCAGAATTTCAACAATAATCAAAATCAAGGTGTTATTCAAAATCCGTCGCCCACGGAAGATTTGATTAAGCAATTGATTCAAAACCAACAATCTTTTATGGCAAAATATGAAGAGTCAACACGGTTGTTTGCAAATCAAATCAGTGATATTAACAAACGTTTAAATGATCGACCCTCGGGTTCGGGTATTACTTCTTTGCCAAGCAACACGATCGCAAACCCGAGGGGCGAAGTTAAGGCGATTATGACTCGCAGTGGTGCTAAATATGATGGACCCACAGCTCCTACTACCTCTTCTTCTTCGTCTCCGCCTAAGGTAGTGGACTGTGAGACCGAGGCGACAAAGGACATGGTTCCTCCTATTAATAATGGAGGAGTTGAAAACGTCCAACCTCCGGTTGTCCAAAAGTCAAAAGATAAAGAAAAAGTCGTTTTTGAGAATAATGTGAAATACAAGTCTAATTTGCCATATCCATCACGATTTAACGATGAAGAGCTCCGTGCAAAGTCTAAAAAACAAATGGAAAAATTTCTGGATATATTTCAAAAATTACACTTTGATATAAGTTTTATGGATGCTCTCGTGTACATGCCAAAATTTGCTTCCACGTTCAAAAACCTCATAAGTAATAAAGAGAAATTGCTTGAATTAGCCGAAACGCCGATAAATGCTCAATGTTCCGCGATTCTTCTCAAGAAGCTTCCCGAAAAGATTGGTGACTCGGGAAAGTTTCTCATTCCTTGTTCATTGAAAGATCAAGAAGTTTGTAACGCCCTGGCCGATTCGGGTGCGAGTATTAACCTCATGCCATTATTGATCTATGAACAACTTGGAATGGGGGCTCTTAAACCGACGAGAATGACTTTAGAGCTTGCTAATTGATCGATTACTCATCCAGTTGGAATTGCTGAAGACGTTTTTGTTCGTGTGAATTCGTGTACTTTTCCGGCAGATTTTGTTGTTGTCAATTTTGAGGCTGATCCGAGAGTTCCTCTAATACTAGGGCGACCGTTTTTACGAACCGCTAAAGCCCTAGTAGATCATTTTGAGGATACTCTGACTTTACGACATGATGACGATATTATGATTTTTAAAGCCGATGCTTCGAAATTGAAGAAATACTCCGTCAAAAGCGTTGATATTTGCGATTATTCTTTTGATGATTTTGTCAAAACTTTCGTCTCCGACTCTTCCCCATTATTTCCTCCGACTAAGGAATTTGATTCTTTTTGGGAATAGGTCGATGAATTTCTTGGAATTGAAACGATTCCGATTTCTGAGACTGGCTACTCTTACTTTGATTCGGAGGGGGATATTATTTTTCTTGACAATTTGTTGAACGAAGAATCGTCAATCCATCCGGATAAAGTTAAGACGAAGATTGAGCTTACAATTGACGATCCTCTTGAGCCCGAGCTCGAGGAATTTTTACCGGACTTTGAGAGTTTTACCTTTGATACGACTGAGGAGATGAGTGGCAATCCCACTTATCGTCCTGATTTTTTTGATACGACTTATGAAGCTTTTCATTTTGATCACTCGGAAGAGACGAGTCGTGGCAGTACCACTTCTCATGCTTTTATCTCTCTTCCGGAGTATGAGCCATTTCGTTTTAATGAATCTGAATGTGAAATTGAAAAGTTTTCTAAACCTGAATATGAAAGTTTCAATTTTGATCTTGAAGTTGATCATGATCCGGGTGGTGTGTTTAAAAATGAGAGTTTTAATGAAGATTTTATCCCATCCCTCCCACCCGGAAAAGATTTTAAAATGAGCTTGAATGATAAAAGTCATAATTTCACAATTATGAAGTTTTCTTTTGATGATGATGAGTTTTTCATGATTGTTATCATGACCTTCTTGCCATTTGTAACATTTGGTGTGGTTTCTCTTATCCTTCACTCCGTGAGGATGTTGTTTTTGACCCTGGTATCGTTTTTCAAAGTTTTCACCATTCAAATACCATCGGTTATCTCTTCGGGATGGAACTTTCAAATAAATCATATGTTTTTCAAAATATTTTGAATGAAAGCCCGAGTGAGATTATTTTTCCACGGATTTTTCCCTAAGGACAAATTAATTCAGGGATCGAGTCAAGCTACGTGAATCGAAAATCAAAAACAAAGCGCTTCGTGGGTGGCAACCCATGCTTATCCAATTTCATCTTCTTAATTTCTATTTTCTAACAAATAACGTGAGGAGGGGGTGCCTCTTATACTCTTGTGTTCCGTGGTTGTTTGTGATGTTTGTTAGGATTGTCTGCGATTTATGATGACTCTCGTGCTCGTTATCTTCTCCGCTCGAGTTTCATTCATCGGTGCCTATTGGAAGTCCTATATCCGTGAATCTTATCGACTAACGTTTTCTTTGGCATAATTAATAAACGGCCTAGAATTTTGTTAGGATTACCTTAACCCGAAAAACATTGAGGACAATGTTTCATTCTAGTCTGGGGGAGGGTGAATCTTCTATTCGATTTTAACCTTGCATTTTTCACAATGTCGTGCACTCTTGCAACTCCGTTTTTCCACCAAAAATAAAAAAATTAAAAAAATTGAAAATTTCAAAAATTTTGAGAAAAATAAATGAAAAAGTACAAAAAGATGAGAAAAAGTTGAAAAAGTTGTGCAAAAATATAATAAAGTTTGAATAAGTGTTTTGACACCTTGTTGACTTTCTTGCTGGCGAGAGTAGGAATAAATATTTTGACTTGACCGGGCGTGTTGAGCCCTAACTTGTTCCCTTAACCAATGATAATCACATAAGCTTGTGCTAGTTTTGTACACAAGGAGCTATAAAATGCGAATTCTTTCTTAAGAATCTGCAAGTTCCCGTACTTGACTTTATACATGCGCAGCTTAAAAGCTTTCGCTAGTCTTTTACATCAGGAGCTAGAAAACGCGAATTCTTCTTCTAGAATTTGCAAGTTTCCGTAACTGACTTTATATATGCGTGGCTGATTATTGGCTAAGTATTCGCGGGTTTCATTATTTGGAATCTTAAATTGCGAAGAGCGAGAAATGATAGAGTTTATTTAGAAGTTAGATGCTAAACATGGAGTAGTGGTTCTCTTTAGAGCTCATGAGAGGTACTTGTGGCTTTTTACTCCCATCAGATACGTCACCAACATATATAATAGATGTTCTAGGTTAATTAGTGGTATTTCGGTTTGAATAATATTTAGTTCTTTGTTTTCTTAAGAGAATTTTTGCTTTAGAAGTTGGGTACATATCAAGAAACATCAAAAAATAAGAGCAAAAAGTGAAAAATCAAAAGTCAAAAGTTGATTATCTATGTGGTTTTGGAGCTACTCGATAAGCTTCCATTGATGTTATGAGAAAAGTCAAGAAAGAAAAAAAAAAAGTGAAAAAAAATGAAAAATATGAAAAAAGTGAAAAGTATGAAAAAATTGAAAGTTGAAAGTTATGATTGAATAAGAGTTTGAATGTAAATAAGTTGTTGGTGCGTGAGGTGCATGTGTGTAATTCTGAATTGGACACATGAGGTGCACATGTAGTACTCCGCAACTTATATTTCTGATATTGTATGTACCAAAATTCCTTGATGTAGACCGAATTTCTATTGCAGTGGTTCTTAAGAGAAAATGAATAACTACTTATCGTTTTAACTTAGGTATACTATCGGACTAAAAATTATTGAAACGAGAAAATATGAAGCAATTCATTTTCTCAACAAAATAAAATATTAAGATACAAAACCTAGGAAATGGGAGTAAGGAGTTTCCACAAGTAACTGTTATGAGTAGTGTTAGCATCTAACTTGTAGATAAGCTGTGATCTCATTTGTACGCTTAGTTTGGGGACTCGTGAAAAATCAAGGATGACGATTTTTATCCGTACGATCACTTCTTAAATAAAAGTGGTTCTACTCATTGACCCTAATAATTATTGCAAAATAATGAAAGTTCAACAAACCGTCACAAGAATAAAGTATGAAAAGTACAAAAATAGAAAGTGTAAGTGGAATAAAGGAATAAAAAGGAAAATTTTGGAAAACGGAGAGTTTTCGGGAATAAATGATTTTATTACTTCTTTCGAACCTCCTTGCTACTTTTCAAAGTTAGTAAAAAGAGTTTTGAAATTATTTATCCCAAAAGCGTGAATTGATCACATTGCGTGAGGACACGACAAAATCTTAGTCTAGGGGATTTTGGTGTGTATTAATTTACACACCTTTTCTTTACCAAATACCGGACCAAAACGACCAAAAGCCGACTTTAAGATGCCAAATATGTTGTGTTTTTGTGGATGCAGGTACGGATATGGATAAAAGTGAGAAAAACAGCAAACACGAGCACGAGACAATGAAAAGGTTCAAGAGCCGAAGCCGGGGAGTAATTTTCATTAAAGATCACTTTTATGCTCAGATTGTCAGAATCTACCCTTGAAGAATCAAAGTTTGTCAAGTTTAACCCTTGGAAGTATTTTTCAGAATGGCAGAATCAGCCCTTACATTTTCAGCTACTTACATAATTGGACCTTGTAATCTTATTATACCAAATCTGAAAATACATTAAACATTCCAAGCCTGGTCCAATAACTTAATCCAAATACCACAACACTAATTAACACCAAGCCCAAAATCAATTACCAAGCCCATACACCCAAAGCCCAATTCTGGTCAAAACTATACATCTACTGTCAAAGAAGTCAACACGGGTCAACCAACCCAAACAAATAATAAAAAAACGCTTGCCGCCTCTTTTACCCCCAATTCACCCACATACCCAGAAATTACTATTCACCGTGAACCCTAACTCCCCAATCCTATTAATTACCACAATTAAGGGTAATTGGGTCTATTCAGATGGCTTCTAGAAGGGTGTCAGGAGTGTCAGAACTTGTCAGAGGCAAAGAAACACACGCTCGGAACATGTGGCAGTATATGATTGGTCCAAACGCGTCATCACATTCAATCCAAGGGTAGATATTGATTTGGAAATGATTGGAAGAGATCAAGTGGCTTATGATGGCTTCAAAGAAGCACAACTCACACGGATTGCCAACATGGCAATCCGTGAGCTCACCTCCTCATTTTTCCTATAAATAGATAGCATTTGTAGCTGATTAGGGTGTGGAGTTTTGAGTAGCAAAACTCTGCCGAATTTTCTTCTCAATCATAGTGTAATGTTTACTTTTTAATTGTAACAATTTTATTTTAATGTAATCAATTTTCTTTCAATCAATTTAGTTTAAGCTTTACTTTCTGCTTGTTATTTTAGAATAAGTTTCATCAGTTTAATTTAGTTTTACAATTTTACTTTTTATTGAAAATTCAATTTCACCCTTATTATATTGTTTCAGTAAATCAGAAAAGGAAAAAAAATATAGTATATATAGTTTTCATTGAAGTGAGTTTATATCAAAGTTAGTTTTTAAATTTGTACATCTCATATCAGTTTTATAAGGTTTTTGAGTGAATTTTAGCATAAACTTTCAAAAGTTAGTTGGTCAATAGAAGTCAGCAGTTGGTATTGGTAGTGATTTGTGGTGAAATTGGACAAGTTTGAGTGATTGGGAAGCACTCAGCCTGTCAAAAGACAGGCAAGCAAAGGGAACCCCCTCTTTTCATGCTGAGGGGGATAATTTGGTAATATCTGTTTTTTTACACTTGAATTAGTTTCAGTAATTGAAATCTATAGGTACATTAGAAGTTTCTGTTTCATTGATTATAATTGCTGTGTAGTAGTAATAATTGGTGTAGTATAGCTTGTTTGTTCATTTGATCTCATCTGTTTTGGAGATCTATTTTCATTAGACTAATATGAGTAATTGTCTTGGTGTGGATTTGTGAGTTTGCTCTTCTGTTGAATCTAGATGATATTAGGTGTGGATTTAGCATCTGTTAGTGATATTTTAGTTAATTGGATCAGTAGTTCAGTAGTTATAGCTTTATGTATGCATATTGTAGTGTAACTAGTAGATAAGGGGGTGTTTGGATGTAGCATATTTAGTGTCATGTGGTTGTTATTTCATTGATTCTCTGCATTAAAGAAGTTTATTTAGATTAGTTAAAGTCATTTAGATCAATACAACAGTAGTTCATTTGTACTAATAGTCAAATCAGATTTCATATTAGTATAACAGTTAATATCATTGAAATCAGTTAGTTATATTGTAGTGTTAGATGCATAATAGTTCTAGTAAGCTTAATTTTAATCAATCATTGCTTATTATTATAACTTAGGAGTAGATCTTAGCTGTTCAATTTGGGAAAGGTCAAATTAGTTCATGCATACAAAAAGTCATAATCAAGTAGAAACTCAGTTTGTGGTTACAAATTTCATATCATTCCTAGGGTTCAGTTTTGATTAGAAATACCATTAGCTTGTTGGTTTGTGTTCTTTAGCTGCTTGTTAATCAATATTAATAAGAAAATCTGAGTTTTGAATTCATTTGCTTATTAGGATTTTGGTTTGAAATCAACTGTTTGAGCATAGTTTTCCCCTGCACCATTCTGTTTTACCAATTTTCATGGCATCATTTAGTCTAGTAGTTGAGTTGTAGTATCTAGTCTTTTGCTATTTTTAGAATCTCAGATTGGTAGTCTATCATTTGCCCCCTTAATTTTCTGGTTTAGATCTTATTTGTACTGCTTATTTAGGCCTGCTTGTTAGTAGTGTAGAATAGCTTTCTGTGTTGATCCATTGGGCTGCTAGTGCTTAGTTGAGCTTGTGTTTGTGCTTAGTTGATGTTTCTTAGTCCATTAGAGTGTTTAGCTTTGATTTCATTTATCTCTTACTTCTGGCTTATTTTGTTCTTGGTTGTGCTTATAATTTTGGTTTATCATAGACTGCTTTTTACTTGCATCTAGTGCTCCTGTGTTTTCCCTGTGCATATTTTAGCATTTCTGAGTCTTTTGTATCATATTGCATCCGTGTTTCAAGTTTGGTTAAGTTTCTTTGGCAAGTGCTTATAAATAAGCACTTGTCATAAGTTGTTTAAGCTTGAATAAGCACTTTTGCTTATTGTTTTTAATCCAAAAATTTTCTGCAACATTTCCATATTATTTTTGATTTTCTGGAATTTTTCCAGATTTTTCCAAGTTATTTTACTATTTTTCTTAATATTTCTTCATTATAAATCATTTTTAAATCAATTTTAATAATCAAAAATCAATAAAAATTCAGAAAAGGTTGTGAAAAATACAAAAATAATTTAGAAAATTCTTTTATAATATTCTAGATTTTTTAGAATAGATTTCATAATTTTTCCATTATTTTTCACCTTTTCTTTTATTTTTTAATTACTTTTAAATTCAATAAATAGAAAATAAATAAAAACTCAAAAAAATATTTTTCTTTTTCTTAAAACTCTTTTTAATAGTTTTAGATTTTTAGAAAATTGTTTCACACTTGTAGGATCGTTTTTAGAATAAAAGTCGCGTTTTATTTCGTACGTTTCGTTTTATAAATACGTTTGCATTTCTGTTTTCATGTTTTTGACTTTCGTGCATATATAGCTTGTACCTTGTGCATATTTCATAATTTCTTTTCATATTTTGATTTCACAATCACTTTTTTACAATTCACTTACACTACACGATTCCCATATCGATAATTCGGATATTTCATTCGAGCCTTCGTTGGGAGAACGACCCGGGAATTACTTTCACAAGTATTTCTTCGGAATAATTTTATACTATAATTTGACACACATCAATACTTATATTACAAAAATTTAATCTCACAACGGTCCTGTAATGATTTACAAGTACAAGTTCTAGAATAAATAAAATCACCGGCACACTCATAACAAAAGATTCAAGCATAAACGATGTATGCTAGATATGAACAGGCTAAAATCCTCACAATTTAGTGGAAAGGGTTATAATATGTTCTAGCAAATGTTGTCGATCCTAGAATGGATTGCAATATTAATCGGGACACATCTCAAAATTTTCAAAAATTACTAATTTTACCAGTGGATAGATCCAGTTATTCTAATAAATTATTCCTAAAAGCGTGAAAACAACTAGATTATAAGGACAAACAAAATTTAAAAATTAAATCGATATTAGTCTTAATTTCTTATTTTAACTACTTACCCCCCCCCCCCCTCCCACTTAAGTTAAACATTGTCCTCAATGTGATAAACGGACTTAAAAGTATGAAAGTAGGGAAAATGAGAAAATAAACCATGATATCCGGTGTTGTGTTTCTATCCAATCTTCTGTTTCTTGCAATCAACATCTGCATTATTAGAAACAAAAACAAACAAACAAATAGCATTGCAGTTTTATTCAAATTAGTGGCACACCCCCACACTTAAGTTCGACCAAGTGGTAAAACTTTGGGGTATAGACACTGAAAAATAAAATAGATAAACACACGGGTTGCCTCCCGAGAAGCGCTTGTTTTATTAACGAGTCCTCAGCCGGACTCAAACTTCGAATAGATTAGGAAGTTTTAGTGTTATGTTTCCTTTTAGGGATATACAACACATTTCCTATCACAATTCTCTCTCCTGTTTCATCTATGTTTTCCAATTTAACATTTTCCCATGCTCTAGGAAGAGCATCATAGATAAAACCATTACTGTGTGCCCAAGGGATCATTCCCTTGTGTGGAGCCATGAATGTGATAGCTTCATATTCAAATTCGGATGAAATTTCTTCATTAGAAATCACGTTTAATTGCTCTTTATCATAATAGAGTTTAATTCGGTGCCCATTTACAATGAAACTTCCACCATGTTTGTCAAAAAGTTCAACATAACCTGATGGAAATCCATGTTTCACTACATATGGTCCAAACCATTTTGGCTTGAGTTTCGGAGCTTTAAACTTGTATTTCATATTGAAGAGCAGAACTTTATCTCCAGCTTTGAATTGTTTTCGAATTTTCAGCTTTCTATCGTGGTATGCCTTGGTTCTTGCTTTATATAGCTTGGAGTTTTCATAAGCTTGAAGTCTTAACTCATCAAGTTCATGTAATTGCAAAAATCTCTTTTCTCCAGCTATTTTTAGATCAAGATTACAGCTTCTTAACGCCCAGTAAGCACGGTGTTCAAGTTCGAACGGTAGATGACATGTTTTCCCATACAAGAGTCTGTATGGTGTTGTACCAATTGGTGTCTTGTATGCCGTACGAAATGCCCATAGAGCGTCGTCTAATTTCCTTGACCAAACGGAAGGATTGTCTTTAACCGTTTTTTCAAGTATTATTTTTATAGCTCTATTGGTATTTTCGACTTGACCACTAGTTTGTGGATGATAAGCTGTAGCAGAACGATGATGAACTCCATATCGTTTCATTACTTTCTCCATTTGTTTATTACAGAAATGGGATCCTCTATCACTTATTAAAGCTTTAGGAATTCCATAGCGAGCAAAAAGCTTTTTGAGAAAGTTGACAACAACTCGTGCATCGTTAGTAAGAAGAGCTTCAGCTTCTACCTATTTGGAAACATAATCGATTGCAACGAGGATATATTTGTATTTGTGTGATTTAGGGAAAGGTCCCATAAAATCAATTCCCCAAATGTCGAATATTTCACAGACTTGAATACTCTTTTGAGGCATTTCGTCTCTTCGAGAAAGGTTACCGGATTTTTGGCACGCATCACAGTTCTGAACGAGAGTATACGCTTCTTTGAAAATTGTAGGCCAATAGAATCCAGCATCGAAAACTTTTCTAGCTGTAGTGGAAGGACCATAATGGCCCCCAGTTGGGCCATGATGACATTCATCAAGAATTTTTCTTGTTTCGGCACCCGAAACACATCTTCGTATCATACCATCCTTGCACATTTTAAAAAGGTAAGGTTTCTCCCAATAATAGTGTTTTAGTTCTGAAAAGAACTTACTACGTTGGTAGTGACTCATCCCTTTTTTAAGAATATCTCCTACAAGATAATTTGCGTAATCTGCAAACCATAGAATTTCCTCATCATCATCTTTATCTATCGTCATGAGTGTTTCTTCTGGAAAATAATCATTAATTTCATTTTCTTTTAATTCTTTCAAATTCGGATTCTCGAGACGTGACAAATGATCTGCTGCAAGATTTTCTGCTCCTTTTTTGTCTTTTATTTCGATATCAAATTCTTGCAGTAATAGAATCATCTGATAAGACGCGGTTTTGCATCTTGTTTGGTAAATAGATATTTGAGTGTGGAATGATCGGTAAAAACTATCGTTTTTGAAAGCACGAGATAAGATCTGAATTTGTCGAATGCAAAAACTACGGCTAATAATTCTTTCTCTGTAACCGTATAGTTTTGTTGAGCATTGTTGAGTGTTTTACTAGCAAAGTATATAGGACGAAAATGTTTTCCTTCACGTTGTCCTAAAACAGCTCCAACAGCGAAATCGCTTGCATCACACATGATTTCAAATGGTAGTGACCAATTAGGTGCAACCATAATTGGGGCACTAGTCAATTGACTTTTCAATGTTTCGAAAGCTTTAATGCAGTCGGCATTGAAATCAAATACAGAATCCTTTTCTAAAAGTTTAGTCATAGGACGTGATATTTTTGAAAAATCTTTGATAAATCGGCGGTAAAAACCGGCATGTCCTAGAAAACTTCTAACGGCTTTAACGTTAGTTGGTGGTGGTAATTTGGTGATAACATCTATTTTAGCTTTGTCTACTTCCATCCCTGAACTTGATATCTTGTGTCCTAACACAATTCCTTCAGTTACCATGAAATGACATTTTTCCCAATTAAGAACTAGATGTGCAGCTTCACATCTCTCAAGCATTTTATCGAGATTGGAAAGACAAGTTTTAAAAGAATCACCAAAAACTGAAAAGTCATCCATGAAAACTTCCATAGATGTTTCAAGCATGTCTTGAAATATTGCGATCATACACCTTTGAAAAGTTGCAGGTGCATTACATAGACCAAAAGGCATACGTCGATAAGCGTAGGTTCCAAAAGGACATGTAAATGTGGTTTTCTCTTGATCGGCTGGATCAATAGGAATTTGGTAATATCCCGAAAAACCATCAAGGAAGCAAAAGTATTTGTTTCCTGCTAATCTTTCGAGTATCTGATCCATGAATGGTAAAGGAAAATGATCTTTCCTGGTGGCTTTGTTAAGTTTTCTGTAATCAATACATACTCGCCATCCAGTGACAGTTCTAGTAGGAACTAATTCATTCCTTTCGTTTGTCACTACAGTCATTCCTATTTTCTTTGGAACACAATGAACTGGACTCACCCATGGGCTATCCTCGATAGGATAAATGATTCCTGCATCAAGAAGTTTGATGATTTCCTTCTTAACAACTTCTTTCATATTTGGGTTGAGTCGACGTTGTCTTTCTACAACGGGTTTAGTACCTTCTTCACAATTGATTTTGTGTTTGCAAAAATCTGGACTAATTCCTGGAATATCAGAAGTTTTCCACGCAAAAGCGTGTTTATGCTTCTTAAGAACAGAAACGAGTCTTTCTTTTTGATTTGTTTCGAGCAACGATGATATGACTACTGGAAGAAGTGAGTTTTCTTCTAAGTAAGCATATTCGAGATTATTGGGAAGGGTTTTGAGTTCCAAATCAGTGGGTGGTTCTTCTAGAGATGATTTGATTTTCAATTGATCTTTCTCAGTGATATCTTCAAATTTCTCTTCTTCCTCTTCTTCTAATTTTATTTCCATGAATTCCTCAAATTCTTTATCAGAATCTGTTTCACTAATCTTTTCTGAAGTAGTCATGAATGGTTTCGAATCGTCAAGTAATGCATCCAATTCTTCTTCAGTGACTTCATCAATTACATCGATGTTATAGCATGTGTCATCACTGGAATTTGGATATTTCATTGCTTTATCGATTAAGAATGTGATTCGATATTCTCCTACTCCAAGATTAAGTTCTTTGCCTTTGACTTTAATCATTGCGTCAGCAGTGTTTAAGAAAGGTCTTCCTAAGATTAAGGGTACTCGACTATCTTCTTCCATTTCTAAGATGACAAAATCCACAGGAAAAACAAATTTATCAACTTGAACAAGCATATTTTCAGCAACCCCAACAGGATATTAGTATGTATGGTTGGCTAATCTTATACTC
Source organism: Artemisia argyi (assembly GCA_030686995.1). Classification (NCBI taxonomy): domain Eukaryota; kingdom Viridiplantae; phylum Streptophyta; class Magnoliopsida; order Asterales; family Asteraceae; genus Artemisia; species Artemisia argyi. The sequence goes on along the minus strand of CM060709.1, from coordinate 146,167,314 downwards.
ATCTTAGTAGGTTTCAATGTATTGATGGAAAGTTTAAAATACAACTAGGGCATCAAATTGATACTTGCACCTAAATCGGCTAAAGCATCACATGTGATGTTGTTTCCTAATGTACATGGTATAAGAAAACTTCCGGGATCTCCAAGTTTTGGTGGAATTTTGTTTTGAATTATAGCAGAGCATTCTTCATTGAGAACGGTAGCGGAAATTTGTTCCAACTTGTTTCGATTATTAAGAAGTTCTTTCAAAAATTTCCCATAATTGGGCATTCCAGCTAGAACATCAACGAGGGGTACGTTAATTCTAACTTCTTTGATCATCTCTAAAAACTTCTTATTTTGCTCCTCTCTTTTCTCTTTTCTTAGGGCTTGTGGATATGGTATTTTCGGTGTATAAGGTTTTATTGGTGGAATGGTTGGTTTTTAGGTTGGTTCTCCTTCAACTGCTTCTTCTTCAGCTTCTTCCTCCTCCTCATCTTGAATAAGAATGTTATCGGTAGGAATGGGTGGTGGATCATATGAGAGACCACTTCAAGTGAATACAGCATTGATATGCTCATTTCTGTTTTGTGGTGGATGATAATTCTTATCATTTGATCCAGATGGTTTTGGATTGGATTGGGTGTTACTTGGTAATGTACCAGGAATTCGAGAAGAAAATTGATCAGAAAGTCTACCAAATTTTTGTTCAAGATCCTGGATAAAATCTTGATGATTTTTCTGACCTTGCTCAACTTTGGTTTTGAGATTGAAAAATTGGGTTTTTACAAACTCATTCGTGGTTCTTTGAGCATTTACGAATTCTCGTATCATTTTTTCAAAATCAGATTCTTCCTTTTTATCTGAATTTGTTGGGTTTGGATTGTCTGTTCGGGGTTGAAAATCACGGTTGTTATCCCTTTGTTGGCGATCTTGCCAATTTCCAGAACTTCTTCCGAAATAGTTACCACGAAAACCTCCTCCACGATATCCTCCTTGGACATAATTGGCTTCCCCTTCGTTGGGTCTATTCATAGGTTGGTCATCACACTCGGATGATGTGTGATTTCCTTCACAATTATTACAGCCATCTCGCATTTCTTTCATTTCTCCTTTTATATCTTTGTATTGCGAGTCCATTTTAGAAGACAAGGCTTCTATTTTGTCCATGAGTTTCGAATTATCTGAACTTTCGGCAAAAGCAACGGTTTTCCGTATGGGTTTGGTTTTGGAATCTTTTGACCAATCGAGTTTAAGAAGTACTCATTCTTCAAGAAGTTGATATGCCTCGTTAGGTGTTTTGTAAAGGAAAATTCCTCCGGCATCAAGGATTGCTTGAGATGCTTCATCAAGACAATGATAAAAGATTTGGATTATTGTTCCTCGTCCTAAATTTTGACCATGACAACTTCGAAGCAAATCTTTCATGCGAAGCCAAGCTTCAACAAGAGATTCATTAGGATTTTGTGAAAAAGCACGGATTTCTCCGTTAGTCTATCATACATGGCAGGTGGAAAGAATCGGATTACAAAAGCTTGCCTCATCTCCTCCTAAGTATTAATAGTTCCTGGGGTTAATTCGTTATACCATACTTTGGCATCTCCGGCGAGTGATGATGGAAAAAGTTTGAGCTTGATAGCATCGACATTAGTATCTTCATAACGAAACATGCCACAAATTTCAATGAATTCGGCAATGTGTTTATGCGGATCGGCCCGCGAACGGCCATCGAATTGACGGTCTTTGATCATAGAAAGATGGTGACCTTTAACGATAAAGTTTTCACCATGGTCGGCGACAACAATAGCAGCTCCATGAGTAGGTGCTACGGTTCTATTGGCGGCCCACATGGGTTGATCGTCAGCCATGGGTATTGGTTCAAAAAGATTGGAAATCGGATGTTCTTCGGAAAGATTATCAAACCAATTAAGAATAGATGAAGATCTCTTCTTACGAAACAAACTTTCGGGATCGGATAAAGGTGTACTAAGCTTTTTAGTAGTAGAACGAGTGTTCATACAACTACCAAGAGAATCGAGTCAATTACCTAAACAAAATAACAAGAAAAAAAAACGAAAGCAGAAAAATCTATCCGAATCGGTTGGATACCAAACCGATCGGATGGACGCTACGGTAAAAGTAAAAATATGGGAAACCGATCGGCTGGAACTCAATCCGATCGGATGGATGCTACGGATTTTTTTTTTTTTTTTTTTTTTTTTTTTTTTTTTTTTTTTTTTTTTTTTAGAAAACGAACACGAAAAGAAACGGACTTTTAAAACTTACAAGAAACACAATCAAAATCCCCGGCAACGGCGCCAAAAACTTGATGTTCTATTTGTTAGTGCAAGTTTTAAATTTATATGGGTGAATTACCAAATCTAGAAACAACACATACGAGCAAGTGTACTCGTCCGTTATAGCAAGATATGATGGTAAGTCGGGATCGTTCGTAGGGATTTGTGAGTGAATTAAAATATAAGTCTAAAAGTTAATCTCTAATGTACGCAAATAAGATAATAAGCAAATTCAATAAATTAAAAGTTATACTTGTTTAGACTAGTTTTCTACTTAATGACACATATGATTGTGATAACTTTTGATAACATGTTGGTTGAAATAATTAGATGGTGATCTAATCTATTGTTTTTACAAGTTAAACCTTCGTCAAGATTTTAGTTCATAAAAACAAACTTTAGGTGTAAACCAATCAATTCAAGATCTATCCAAGGTTCATAAGGTATGATGGATATCTTAAACACAAGACAAACTCTTATTACAAATCAAATACTCTTAGGAAATGGTCAATACAAAAGGTAACCTCTTCATAGACAAAAAGGTCACAACTGTTTATAAACATTTAAACTTTCGTCCAACTAAAGGTTTACAAACAATCCGATTTGATGTTATAAAAGCATTCTTATTACAATCATACTTCTTGTTTCTTTGTTTAGTCAAGAATAATTATGGTGAAAAACAATCATTCATAGACAAATGATTATAACTAGTTGAGTAATAACAAATCTTTCGACCTTTGAAACTATTGTCAATTAGTTAACCTTGACTAAACAAATGTCACGATGAAACTTAAAGTACAATTAGTTCTTAGGATTGACTTGAAATTGAATTAAAACATGTTATCACAATCATAATTATCACTAAGTATAAAACATCATCAAAACAAGTGTAAAAAGATTACTAGCCACTCATAGCAAACATGCAAATAAACTCAGAATATTTAACATTAGAATCCATGGTTTTAAGTCTTACAATGCTTTGAAATTGATAACAAATGACAAGGTATTGATAACCTAAGTGTTGGTGATGATTTCTTGAGATTTTTGGACTCCAAATGTTGCTTCCTTGGTTCTCCAAAGTTCCTGGTTCTTTCTGCACGAATTTCCTCCTTTGAGAGCTAGATGATGACAATAATTGTGAGTAGTAATGAGAGTAAATGGTATCTTGAATGGTGTCTTAAATTATGCACTTTTGAGGTCCTTATATGCTTGTCCAATACTCCTAGTAATGAATAGGGAGTTAAATGCTGGAACTTGGACAAAAAGATACTAAGAAGGGCCTAGAACCATAGGACAAAAGACCAAGATTCATGCACAAAAGTTGGCAAAAACATGCAGAAGTGGCCATCCGATCGGTTTCGGGTTGATACCGATCGGATGGAAATGGTCATAATGGCAATCCGATCGGTTAGACTCCAACCGATCGGATGGTAATTTCTGGCTTCTTTGGACTTTGACTTTTCCTTGTGTAACTCTTTATGCACTATCCAAACTTGGAACTTTGAGATGACAAAACTCAGGTTCTCATATGAATTGCTTCACAGATTGGACTTTTGAGCTCGGGAATCTTCGTGTAATCGCGTATACTTCATTTTCTTCACTTTTTCTCCATTTTTCCTGCATTTGGCTACATATGCTACAAAAACATACTTTGATACGATTTAGTGGCAAAAACATATAAAAACAACCAAATAACATACACAAAAACACTAATAACGCTTATAAAAACATGTTAACTTTGAGCGTTATCAAATATCCTCACATGAAATGCTCACCCTCACCACACTTTCAAATCTCACTAAGATCTCAAATCGCAAACTCTTTCTTTCTTTCTTGCTTACTGTCGAAGGCCACTAAGCACGCACAAGTATAAATTGGAGCAAGGATACTAGTTGGGTAACTATTTTGGATCGAGGGTCGTTTGGTTGTTTCTTGTCTCATAACATATGATCTCTTCACCACCTTATAGGTGTGGTAAGTTTCCATCTTCCTTTTTCAATTCATACGTTACTCATTTCTCATTTTCACGCATGGCATGCATTTCACGTCTTGTATAAACACTTGGGTTTTAAAATCTCACGTAACACTAGTATATATAACACCTCGACACCTTTAGAAAGGGCCTTATAAATTCGTTTTCTCACGTACGATGTATATATGTTTTTCGATAACCTACTTCTTTGAACCAAACTAAACCGAGTTTGCTTAACATGCATGAAATATGAGACCATATGCTACAAAATATAAACTAATTCCTAGTCATGTTCGACACCCTATGACTAACTAATATAAATCGTTTGGGCCTTATGTGGACTAACGAGCCCATAAAGTTCTAAAGGAAATTTTCGGTATAACATGTATAAGGATTTCGAAATGTTTTTAAAACTTTAAAAGCTGATTTTGGAGGATACAAATAAGATAAAAATGTTATTTTTCTTTGTACAAAAATTTTGTTTTCTTTTTTTCAAAAACTTAACTAAGGACTATTTTTGCAAAAACTTTCGTTAAGGGACCAAAAATGACAAAACTGCCAAACTTTCAGACTAAAACTAAAACAGTCGACTTCTTATGAAACTAGAAGGTAGAAACTGTAAATGTGTTCATTTCGAGGTCTAAAGTGTAAAAAGAATAACAAGGAATAAAATTGTAATTGTTTTAACCAAAGGGTAAAAGATGTAACTTTTCTTAAAAGTTAAGGGTAAACTTTGACAATGGTATTTATTATTACTACTTTACATAATTATTTTTGTTATAACTTTGAATAAATATACACTATTTCTAAAAATATTTAAAACAAATATTTTTATTAACGTTATTATTATAACGGATAAATTAACACTTATTGATCACCTATTTGTATCAACGTTATAAACAGCTATAAAGTTATTTTGGAATATTTAAGACACCCGAATCGATATCACCGTACTCGAGACATATCACATGTCATTCACGCATCGAATCTGAAACACCGATGGTAATACATGTATCACATCAATATAGGTCGCAAGTCGGAGGATTTTCATTACTAGTCGTAGCAATACACCGTCACCTTTGAGCACCGTTGTGATTCACACACACCCGTCAGGTGAGTTCATGGTCCCACATTTTAATTATTTCTAAACCCTGTGGGGAGATACATGCTATAAACTGAACACAAGTATTTTTCAGTATGCTATTACTATTTGATATTGCCTAAGTTGACACCCGTACTACAAGTCCCTCATATCACGAACCTTAATCACTTGTGAGTGAGCGCGAATATAGCTAATAGATCTATTGGAATGGCAGCCCATCTTTGTCAAAGTGATCATTTGGCAAGAGGTGTGCTATATTCGAAGTAACATGGAAACCGAGTACATTTCCATCACCGAGAGCCCCTTTGTTATCTACATCCCCCTTTGAGCACCGTTGTGATTCACACACACCAGTCAGGTGAGTTCATGGTCCCATATTTTAATTATTTCTAAACCCCGTGGGGAGATACATGCTATAAACCGAACACAAGTATTTTTCAGTATGCTATTACTATTTGATATTGCCAAAGTTGACACCCGTACTACAAGTCCCTCATATCACGAACCTTAATCACTTGCGAGTGAGCACGAATATAGCTAATAGATCTATTGGAATGGCAGCCCATCTCTGTCAAAGAGATCATTTGGCAGGAGGTGTGCTATATTCGAAGTACCATGGAAACCGAGTACATTTCCATCACCGAGAGCCCCTTTGTTATCTACATCCCCCTTGGTGTAGGTGATTTTTATCTTTATGATATTTCGATACGATGTTAAGGCTTGAGTTTCGTGAGGCTTAGGAGCAATATGACACCAGTTTAGTCAAGACCGGTCTATATTGGCTTGTTTATTTCAAAATACTTGACTTGTGTTCACACTATTACTCATTTAAACTACTATGGATTCACTCAACCATTGTGTTGATTTTTTAGCATGTTTATCTCAGATAACTAGCAGGCATGATGACACGGAGCTAGCAAAAAGGGCACACTGGACCTCCCTTTTATTTCAATAATTATATCATTCTTTTCAAACTCATCATCTCTTTTGCAAAACAATTAACATTTGGAAAATATTTGTAACTCTGACTACTTTGAGTTTTCATGGAATGATATTAACTATCTTTTGAATTGTTTTCTATAAGTATGACTGTGTTCTAAACTGTAATGACCCCGATTAGACTTCCGTTGCTTATCAAATTTTCGGGGTGTTACAGTTGCGTAATGTTAATCCTGATCAAACTGTTGGTAGTGAAACATGTCCACAATCTGGGATCGAATTCAGTACGAAAGAGAATGTTGATAGTTCTCCTACTATTACTGATTGGATAGAAAATGATGGGAATATTAACTTGTCTACACTTGTGGTTGAGAATCCTCATACTACTAGTCCTAATACATCTACTAATGATGTGGCTGGTCCTATTCAGGTACATGGGGATACGGTTAAACCTAGTCGTAGTGGTATTGTTGGTGAATCATTGGCTACTCCTAATCTTGCACATGTGGCTGCTCCTAATGCATCTACTAATGATATAGCTGGTCACCCAAATAGTATTGATCAGGTGGTATTGGATGCTTGTAAAAACTTTGAGGAAGCAATGCACGATGTTGAATTAAAGAATGCGAAGAATGCTATGCCGAGTTGTAGTGGTGTATAAACAGCTCCAAAAGCTTTTGTAACTAGCCCTAGTGTGCACATGGGTGCTCCTTCATTTGCTAATGTTTTAAGTCCGGAACGTGTCACTAGGAAGGTTAACTTTCGACCTTTGGTTAATGAGAATTGTATTGAAAATCATGACACTTTGTTACCAAAGGCTTCTATGGATATTGTTTTAAACTGATATGATAATACTCTCGTTGGTTTCTTTGTTGGCAAGAATATTGCCTTCCCGATTGTTCAAAACTATGTCACAACTACGTGGTGTAAGTTTGGTTTGAAGAAGCTTATGAAAAATGATGCGGGTGTTTTCTTTTTTAAATTCGATTCTAAAGAGGGTGTAGATAATATGCTTCAGCACGACCCTTGGTTAATCCATAACTCGCCTCTCATTCTTAACAAATGGACTCCGGATGTTCCGCTAACCAAAAGTGAGGTAACCAAAGTTCCTGTGTGGATTAAATTGCATAATGTCCCTTTACTTGCATATTCTGGTGATGGCTTGAGCTTGATAGCTACACAAGTTGGGAAACCGATTATATTAGATGCTTTTACAAGCTCAATATGTGTTGATTCATGGGGACGTATTAGCTTTGCTCGTGTTTTAGTGGAATTATCATCGGATTCTGAATTAAAACGTGAAGTTACTATGGCTATCCCTAAAAAGGATGATAGTGGTTTTATTACAGCATGCATCAAGGTTGAGTATGAATGGAAGCCTCCTCATTGTGAGGAGTGTAAAGTGTTTGGCAATGACCGTATCAGTTGTCCTAAATGTGTTAAAGAGGCGGTTCGTAGTGACATTAATGTGGCTTTGAAAGCTTCTACTACTTTGGAGAAGACGGATGATGGTTTTAGTGAGGTATAGAATCGTAAGGTTAAAGGGAAAAAGGTTGGGGTACCTCAGAAACAACCGTCTCGTGGTATTGATGTGAGCAAAAGGGCTTAATTTAAGCCTTCTAAGCCTAAGTAGGTGTATGTAGCTGTGTCAAAGAAGCCGAATGCTAATAAGGAGATAATTAATAATGAGGCAAGTACGAGTGGGACGACATTTGCTACATCAAACCCATTTGATGCTCTTGCTATGGATGATACTGATGAAAATGGTATTCCTTGTCCTACTCGCATTGTTGAGAAAACTGGGAAGCTTGAAAAGCTAATTATTGATGGGAAAGCTACTCTTGTAGATGATGATGGTCATCGTCTAAAAAAGATTGATTATCCGGGTAATAAAAAGGAGGATAAGGTGGATGGGTCTCAAAAGACTTGTAATGATTCACAAGAGTAGCTTATAAGTGACTTGAAAGAGAAGGAGCAGGTTGCGGCTTCTAAGGCTAGTTCCTTTTCTTCTCCGTATGCCAGGGTGGGTAACCCATTTTCTAAGGTGGGGGAAATGGTTGTTTCGGACAGTGATGATGAGGAGGTGTTTCCACCAGATAATCCAATGGCAAATTTTCTCGCTTTGACAGGCGGTGGGCACGAGCTTGAAGAGTACTATGATTACTATGCAGATCAAGTCTACGATTTACCAGGGCAATTGGATGCTTTTTATGATATGTATGATATCAAGCCTCAAGGTCGTGATAGGTAGTGATTTTGTTTTTGGTAGGTGTCTTGTGTAACCTAGTGAATAGTGGTTTATTTTCTAGTTTAAACGATAGGAAGTGTCTTGTTATGTAAGTTTTTCTGCCTATGTAACGGGTTGAGATATGAGACTTCACTCATATCCTTTGTACTTAATCGTTTTTTGGAGTAATACATTTGCCGAGGAAACCTTTTACCAAGGAGAAAAGAAAAAACCCTTTGAGTGCTCAGGAACTCAATGTATCATTGGCCTACAAAGTATAACCAAGCGTATGCATGATTAAGGTTTGTTTTTAGATGTCCCGACTTTAGAATTGTTACATTTCACATTTACATCACAGTTTCTAACATTATATATCTATACTACATATAAAGAGTGTATGATCAAATATTGAAAAGTGAAATCTTGAAAGTCAAATGTGAGAGGAATGCACAGTGTAATTAATACTCTTATTAAAACAGCCATAACTTAAAAGTACAATAATTTATTCACATATCAAATTAAAAATAACCAATTAAAACACCTCTTACTAAAAAGTAAATAAAATTTTCATAATATACAATTTAAACAAGCTATAACATAATCTAAAATATAAAATAATTAAACACACTAATTAATGTTATTTTCACATTATACAAATTAATAAAACACACAAAGCTTCATACAAGCTAACAAGTTGATGGTATATATAGTTTTGAAAAGACTGGACCAACGGGTTTAACCGAGAACCGGTGTCGCCACTGGTTCGGCTAACAAATAAAAGCCATACGAAAACATATATTTCAAAAGGAAACTATTAATACACATCGAAAACTGGGTTGACTCGGGACGCTTCAAACCTGGCGGGTTGACCCGGTTTAATTTGACCTGTTTTCGACCCAACCCGTCGGGTTGACTCGGTTTAAATCGACCCGTTTTTCGACAAGAACGGGTCTAACCAGGTTTCAAAACATTATGTTTAATCCCTAAATCTTCAAACTTTTATTATTTTTCGTTTATAACCCATAAATTTTTTTAGCACTAAACGATATATCACTATAAAATCTCGTTGCTATGCACGAGTACTCGTCTAGTATCAAGTTATACACATATACTTTACGTTACGTGATTAGATATTGTTTCTGAAACATGTATATCTGTAATTAAATCACTAAACTATAGTGTCCAAATTAGAATGGAGCACCATAAAAAAACTTGGAAAGAAGCCAATAGTTTTGGGCATGAAAATAAGGTGGAGGGCCACTTTATCGAGAGGAGAAAATAGTAAGTTGTCCCCCACTTATCTCCAATCATCCAACACCGACCATAATGAACTCAATGATAAAGAGTGTAATGAAAAAATATAACATGTAACAAAATTAGTGTGCTTGTGTTTTACAGTGCTCGATATTTCTATAACAGTTTAGAGTAGAAAAATACATATGGGATATCGTGGATTCTGATTTTGGCATACATGTTCACTAAAGAGTATATGGAAATATCTTTATGTGATACGAGTGTAACTTACTACTAGATTATTTATGGGGCCGTCTCCAAGTATCGAAGGGCCTATGGAGAATTCTCAAGTTGGAGCCTAAAATAATGTAATCAACAGTTATTCAAATTTTGCTAACCTATTCAAATTTTATATAATTTTAAGCCTAAAGCCGTTACTTAGCATTTTTATGGTTATGACGACCCGTATATTAATTTAGTATCTATGTAAATGAGTAGTAAACATTTCAAGCTAAGTTTCATGTGGTTTCTTTCGGTGTTTTGTAACCTGGTTCGACTTGGCCGGTTGAACTGTTTTTAGCCGAAAAACGAGTCAAAATAAACCGGTTTCTCGAGGCTTGAGAATCTAGTTTGACTAGCTGAGTTTCAAGTGACCCGAGTCAACTCAGTGCACCAAAGTCGACCGAGTTTGATATTTTTTATTTTCTTTATACTTTAGAAATGTATATGATAAGTTTGGATTGAACGTGCGATGATGGTTGATGTTTTTTTTTTTTTTTTTTTTTTTTTTTTTTTTTTTTAAGTTTAAAACTTATATCGTCGTTGACTTATATGTGTTTGGTATCGTGTAATTTATGTTTTATAAACCTATAATGTGAAGGCTATTGAATTTTTTGAGGCTTTATGTATGTATGGTATTAAAAATTAAAAGTTTGGAGGTATTTAGTGAGCCGAAAAATTGTAATATACTTAAATGGAAAAATTGTAATATACTTAAATGGAAAACCAGGTTAACCTGGCGGTTGAACCGGTAACCCCGTGACCTGATAAATTGACCGGGTCAATTTGAGACCCGGTTTTTAAAACATTGATTTCTTTGGCAGTTTGGCAATCATTTACTACAAACATTTCAGACAAGGATTTTTGTTCGGTTACTATCTTGAACATACTACTAGGATTCATTCTATTACGGTGCTTAGTATATTATCTTATCAATATATTAAAAGCCCGGGATGCGCTCCTGTGACAACTGTTCACGCTACAGTTGTTTGAACAGTAAACGTGCTTCAAAAAGTTGTACCCAAGAGTACCTGTTAGACCACATATAAACACACCACACAGTCACACACCGCCATTCTCGATCCTTCTTCTTTTCTCCCAATAACCAGTTTCTTCCTGAAAGTTGTTCAACAAATCCACCAACAATCATTCTCAACCATAGAGCAGGTATGCTCTTCTTTCTAGCATCTTTTGTTTATTCCGATTTTGGTACAATCGATCTCAACCATAGAGCCGGAGGTATGTTCTTCTTCTAACATCTTTTGTTTGATTCCGATAAAAAATAAGGGTTTTTATGTTAGATGTAGATTAAAAGTTTGGTGAAACGTTTTTGTTCAGTTTAAGTTGTGATTGATTGTATTTCCTTTTTTTTTTTTTTTTTTTTTTTTTGTATTGTAAGGTTTTTTCCCCTGAAGTTGGGGTCTGGAAAGTGACCAGAATCAGTTAACATTTTTACATTTTTTAATGGCATGGTTTTAATAATCCTTTTACAATAACATAGTACTACATTTGTAAAAATATTTTACAATAAAATTTGTACTGTAAAATGATGGAAAAGGTTCTTAGTTGGTGTTTGGTTAGTTATCTGCTACTTATGAAACCTGCTTTGTACCTTTGTGTATGCAACACCATTGCACATTTCATTTTTCCATCACTAGATTTTTAACACCAAATATATTTTTTAAACAGAGTTGGGGTATTAAGAGAACGTAGAAGGGTTTGCAACATGTGATGTAGCTCATAGAAGATGGGCAAAGTGCTTGGTGTTCATACTCTTCTTCATCCAAGGGTGAGGCTACAAGACTTTTTACATATGTATAACGTGTCTCAAGAGTTCTTGACTGCAACGAAGAAGGTATAGTTATAGCTCCCTTTTTAAATTAAGTATTCATTCTCATTTGTATGTGCTCAGAATGTGAAAATTATGGTAACATAAGTAGATTGGTGGAAGGTTGGGATATAGCATTCGTGGAACATTTACAGTCTTAGGCGAAAGCCTTCGTCGATTTTCAGCATAAATCTCAGGTAATTTTTCGAAAACGTCTCTTTGAGCCTTTGTTATTTACTTGGATTTTCATTGCAGTGATCAAAATCATGATTAATATGCAGGTGGCAAATCAAAATGTTTAAGGATCAATAATCAATTGTGATTCCGAATTAACTGGCCGTGTTCTGTATTAGCAATGATTACATGATCCTTACTCAATCTAGGGCTGTATATGGAAATAATGAAGAAAGGTTTGATCCACACCGGGCTCCATATAAGAAAGAAAGGAATCACAAAATAATGAAGAAACTTATCAGACTTTTAAATAGTGATTACGATGTTGAGTCGTTAATTTTAAATCTTCTAATTGTTTTCAACATCTAGCAAATCCATAGTGTCTAAAAATATCATTTACCATGACGAAAACTAATATGTATTTATTACATGTTCAGGAACGTCGGCAAGTCTGACTGACGAGTGCGTTACCAGGAAGTCAGTGTATTGTATACACTGCACATCAGAAAGGATATTGATCAGCAATTTATTGACCGAAAAGCAATAGAAGCTTGCGATCCCATTGCTTGCAGAGATGTATGGCACATTTTTTAGTGGACGCGATGCATGTTATGGTGAAAATATCGCCAACGGACAACTGACCCTTCATATGGGTGACAACATCAATAGCGAGGAAATCATCCAGGTACTAAATCCAGCCTTTTTAGTGGACGCAATGCATTTAGACGAAATGAAATTGCCACTCCTACTGCCCACAAGTGTTGTTGCATACTTAATGCACGCCTTTTTTTTTTTTTTTTTTTTTTTTTTTTTATATATATATATATATATATATATACAATATTAGGCTGAAAAGTGTTGTTGCATATTTAATGTGCGCCTCTCTTTTTTAGAATATTAGGCTGAAACTGGGTTGTGTCTTTACTCCTAATAAGAAACTGTCACTCACTTTGATGGCTACATTATTTTGTAATGCACCTGTTCTTTGCTATTGCCTATTTGGTAAAATGTTGACTTATTGATATGTAGAACAATAATTTACATATTTTTGTTTAAATCCACATTAAGATGTCAATGGCATCATATGTGCAGATGGAGGCAGATACGTTACACCCTCATGCCCAGTCTTAATTGTTCGAAAATGAGAGTTGCTGCCCATGGTATTGAAGCACAATTCCAGATATTGTATCGCTGCAGTTGAGGTACCTAACCTTTACTATAACGCTTTTCAGCAAAGGTTGTTCATGATTCATAGATCTGATGGTCGATGTGAAGTGCTTGCGATGCGCCATCTACATGCCAAATGAATGAACGTAAACACCATTTAATTTAGATATCCTTGATTGACGTTCATTTGTGAAACTGATGTGGAAATCATAATCTTAGTGCTGTAAGCAGTAAGCCACAAGTTCACAAAATGTAATACCAAATGTAGCCCATGTAAACTCCATTTGTGGTTAATCAAAATCAACCATGTTTGGTCTGTTCACGGATTGAAAACGAATGTATACAAGGTTAGTCTTATACAACATTATTGAAACACATATCGTTTACATTAATGGCAAACAATAAAGTTAAAGTTTGGCTTACACAATTTTCTCTTCTGCAGGTGCATTATCCCAAAAGGCATACCCAAAAGTGCAAAGTGAAAAAATACATGGATGTAATCAGACTAAAATGTCCGATAGCAAATACAAAAGAATGAAAGAAGTCTACAGTTTATGAAGATGAACATTATTTACAAAATGTTATACCAGTTGGTGACAATGCAAGTTCCATATGTAGTTATCAAAAACAACCCCGTTTGGTTCATCCACATATTGAAAAACAGGGTATACAAGGTGACTCGACACTAACAAACCTACATTATTATTACACATGATTCATCATTTCGCACAATGTTGTAATCTGTATAGGTTTGTCATACACTCATCTTCACCTACGTTACTGTCATCAACTATTTATCACAGCACCCCCGCAGCAACGCGCGGGCTACCCCACTCGTTACTTCAATTATTCAGGTAACCATTTATAGTCACTAGACGAATACCCGTGCATAGCAACGGTTCCTAGCGGCAGATAATTAACGATTTGTGATATTGTGGTGAGTGTTTTGTGTAGCGTTCAAAATAGAACGTGAACATATCATAATGTAATTGCAAACGGTTGTACTACATGATAACTAAAGTCTAAGAAAAATTCTTAACATCTATCAAACAACATATAAAAACATTTATAGTTGCGATATTGTGATAAGTGTTTCGTGTAATGTTTAACATGAACATGAAAATATCAAAATAAACTAAAACAATAATAAAAAAAAAGTTGTAATATATTGTCTAATCATAGCTTAATCATAGTACTTTTATAGTTTGAATGAGTGGTTCGCCCGCACGTTGCCGCGGGAGCATTGTGTACTTGCAACATATATGACCATTACATCCCGTGAACCCATCCCAGGAAAAGGGCTACATGAATTAAATTCCGGTGACTAATTTTGTGGCGATAAAATATTTTTCATGTATACGTTTTTTTCTAAAAGTATCTGCGATTAGCGGCAGCGGTGTATGTTTGTGATTTATATAGTAAATTTGTAAGTAACTTTTATTATAGTTGTTTTGTTAAATGGTGGTTTATAGTCTTTGACTTAATTCCATTGAGTCATTTTGTGTGTGTTTTTTATATAGCAAAGTTTGTGGCATGACGACGATGTTGTAGAGTTTCTGACTATATTTGATTGTAACCGTTGGTTACAAATGGGAAAAATCATACGCTATCATAGGCGCTTCTAATCTCTTTGAAGATTCTAAATGCAGCATGCGTTGAAACCCGCCTATCGTGAATTCTACACCATAAAATTAATAACAAATCCACACTTTGTAAAAAAAATTAACCAACAAAGTTGCAACAAAATTAAATAAAATTACTCACAAATAAAATAAAATAATCAACAATTTGTTACTCACAAATAAATTAAATAATTTGAAAATTGCAACAACCTGTACCTTTTAGAAAAGGTCATGTATTGAGAACCGAGACACCGTGTGCATAGGGAACTGAAAAGGTGGTATATAATATAATTATGATGTAGTTGTAAAGGAGATGTGCACTCAGGTTATTGATGATAATGGAGTAAACGACAACCACCCACTCTAAACCACTTTATTATCTCAAAAGGGACTCACTTTAATAGTACTATTGATCCTCATAACATGTGATTGCACTAACAAATAAAATATTTATTTAGTATCAATTTGAATTTCAAAAATAGCTAATTTATGTGACCTTATTTGAGTGTGACTAATAAATGTTGATATTTATTTGTTTTTTTCGATGCATGCTTTTGCTTTAACTTAGAAGACTCCTTTGATATGTCACACTCAATTGGTAAATTTTCGATGCATGCTTTTGACTGTGTTTTGACAGTTTGCAACTTTTTTTTTTTTTTTTAATTAAAAAAATTATATTAAAAATTTACAACTTTTATTTTTTTTACAAAAAAAATTCAACTTTTATTCAAATCATTTAAAAGATCATGGAGCCGGGCACTTGGCTGTTAGAAAAAAAATTACAAAATTATATTAAAAATTTACAACTTTTATTTTTTTTACAAAAAAATTTCAACTTTTATTATTTTTAACAAAATACTTTTTTTAAAAAACTTTTATAACATTTATTACAAAAAAAAAAAAAAAAAAAATACAACTTTTTTTTTTAAATTACAAAATTATATTAAAAATTTACAACTTTCATTTTTTTTACAAAAAAATTTGAACTTTTATTCAAATCATTTAAAAGATCATGGAGCCGGACACTTGATTGTTACAAAAAAAATTACAAAATTATATTAAAAATTTACAACTTTTATTTTTTTTACAAAAAAATTTCAACTTTTATTATTTTTAACAAAATACTTTTTTTTAAAAAACTTTTATAACATTTATTACACAAAAAAAAAAAAAAAAAAAAAAAAAAGGCAAAAAATGTGGCCGCATATTTTGACCAACCATTATCAGATTTTAATTTAAAAAAAAAGAAAAAAAGGTGGGGCTAAAAGTAGGGGCTAGTGGGGGACAAAAAAGAAAGGTGGGGCTGTAATTGGAGGTTACTTTTTTTCTTTTTCATTCCCATTACCCAACAAGCTTTTCTGGCTCTTTTGTCAAGAATTTAAATTTTGAAATAGTACACTATATTGTATTTGTATACTACGTATATCTTTTCCAAGTATCATGCTTTTTCTTTTTTCTTTTGCTTTTGATACTCCCAAGAATGTCACAGCTAATTTGAAACTCAAATTCAAGTTATCTTTTCATTCTTGTTTTTTTCATCTTCACCATTATCTACAATCCCCTTTTCTAATCAAGATGAAACGCATTCATCTTCAAAGAACCATTCAGCTTCTTCAGAGACCTAATACACTTTAAACTTAAGACAAAAATTATAAAATAAACTTATAAAAAAATTTATAAGCTTATAACAAAATTTATAAAATAAACTTTATAATAAATTTTTTCCGGCGACCACAACTTTTTTCCGGCGACCACAACTTTTTTCCGGCGACTATGGTAGCTTTTCAGGCAGCTGCTGCAATCGGAGGCACTACAAATAAAATTAAAAAAAAAATACGTTAGATCTAAAAAACGTAGCGTTTTACAAAAAAAATCAATAGGTCTAAAAAACGTATGAATCTGAAAAACGTATAGATTTAAAAGAAAATAGAACTCGAAAATAAAGCATAAATCTAAAAATACGTATAGATTTTCAAAAAAAATAGAAATTGAAAAAATCTAAAAATCACATGGAATTAAAAAAAAATAGAACTCGGAAAAAAAAGCATGGATCTTAAAAATCGTTTAGATTTTAAAAAATATATCTCCAAAAAAAAACATGGATCTCAAAAACGTTTAGATTTAAAAAAATAGATCTCGAAAAAAAAACATGGATCTGAAAAAAAAATGTATAAAACCAATATATATAAGAAAAAAATTATATAAAACCTATGGATCTATTAGAAAAACTAAAAATCTATGAAAAAAAATTATAGATTTACAAATAAGTAAATATATATACGAAAAAAAAATGTATGGATCTATGAAAAAAAAAGTAAATATATATACGAAAAAAAAAATGTATAGATCTACCAAAATACCTTAAAAATTGATGGGTAGTGCGTCGGTTGGAGGCTGTGGTGGCGGCGGTCGGTCAGGTGGTGGCGGCAGTTGGGTATGGTGGTGGTGAGGTTGTGGTTGATGGAGAGATGTAGTTGTGATGTGTTAAAGAGAGAGAGAGAGAGAAGTGAATATTTGTGTGTGTGTGTGTGTGTTTGTGTTTGGATCAGGGATGTGTTTGAGGTGAGTGTGTGTGTATTTAATGAATGGACAAGGGCAGTTTTGGTATTATTGAAAGTTCAGTTTTTCACATTTGACTTGTTGACCAAATCTCCATTATAAGTAGTATAGATATAGATTAATCATTATCATCATATTGAACTTAAAACTTAGCTCAGCGAACTTAGATATGATTGTATCTTATATTTATCTATTAAACCCGAATATTCGCAAGTATAGTACTTGCAACATTACGAACAAAACCGTCAATAAAATGACAGAGTGTAGGTATCTAATGCCCAATTGGCAATTGTGTAAGCTGATACATTTTTCTTTTCGCTTGATGAGTGTCCACTTAAATGAAGCAGAAAAGAGGGATCAAAACAACAATATCATGCCACAAACTAGCAATTTTCAATATGATTATGTCCTATAAAACCCTAACATGGGTTTTTTTACGCCACCTATGTGTGACACGATTACGTTCCGTCCAAAAACCCCAATAACGCACTAGAAAAAGTTCCCTATCTACTTTGTGAGCCCAAAATCATACTAGTATATACAAATAGTTGTGTATTGTGTCACCTTATCAAACGACAAAACATAAACAATGTCAATACATACTAATACAAATTGCGCTCATCAAAAGTCAATAGCGCGTTTGGTTGATAGGATCTGGTATAGATTCAAAGAATGATAAGGAAATCGAACATTTGGTATATATTAGTGAAGCCTGAGATTAAAAAAAATACTTCAAATTAGGCAACAAGCCAGGTTTTCAAACAATTGGCCCATCTTTTGATAGATTTTATGTGTTCCTTAACATTATTTTTTTTATTCATTTCTTATAATAATAATAATTATAGAAAAATACTCCTTATTGTATACTTCTATATATCTTTTTAGTCTCATGTGTGAATTATTTACCGATGAGTAAGAAATTGAGTCCTTTAATTAAATAAAATAGTGCTACTTAAGATGTAAGAGGATAAACTGAAAGGAATTTAAGAGGATACAACATTTTTTTTTTTTTTTTTTTTTTTTTTTTAAAGTTTTAACGTCAAATCTCATATCTATTAACTTAAAATCCAAACACACCCTTATTATAAATTTATAACAAATGAAAACAAGACAAGCAATTCCAAACACCCCGTTTTCGGGGTCCATTTGGTTGACATATTTTTTGGGTAGTTTATGAATAATGGTAAAAAGTAGATGTTATATATGTGCTAATGGGATTTTAGTGTGGTGGGAGCTTCCGGCTAACGGATTTTCTACGTATCAAGAATGGTTAAGTTGGTTACAAGGATTAGTGTGGTGGGAGCTTCCAGCTAACGGATTATTACAAGGATTCTAGTGTGGTGGGAGCTTCCGGCTAACGGATTTTCTACGTATCAAGAATGGTTAAGTTGGTTAGAAGGCGTGAAGTTGAGGAAAGAGGTGAAAGAATTCTTTGAAGGTACGATGTTCGTTTCATGGTGGATCATTTGGAACTATCGGAATAAGCTGATTTTCTCATTGCCTGCTCCTACAAAGGCGTGCTTATTTGATCTTATTGTGTATCATTCGTATGTTTGGTGTAATGCTAGAGCTAAGAGGAATATAGATTGGTTAGGATGACTTAAAAGTCCTTTGACTTGTCTTATGTAATTGTTTCTTTTTTTGAGCTTTAGTTCCTTGCTAGGCTCGCTAATAAATCTGCCGTTAATATATATATATATATATATATATATATATATATATATATATATATATATATATATATATATATATATATATATATATATATATATGCGCTAATGGGTCCAATGATCAATGATTTGAGCATGCACAAATTCTTAGTTGGAAGGCATGATTACAATAAAATTATATTTATTTTTATTTTTATAAGTAGTTTGTCTTTTACGAAAAATAAGAAAACCTCTATTTTCTTTTCCTTTATAATAATAAGTTTTTGTTTTTTTTACTTTGATATTCATTTACAAAACAAATAATAATTTAAACAATTACTTTTTACATTTTTCTCACTAATTAGACCGAACGTAACAAGATGCGTCCCATTCTAATTTCTTCTAATGAACACGTCCCCTCCTACTACATGGACCATGCCAAACAAGCCCTCCCCTCCAATGCATTTTTTTGATCTATCACTGGCAGGGGCGGAGCCAGGACTTTATTGATAAGGGGGCAAAATATGATAATTTTTAGAAACCACACTAAAAATTGGTCCGTTGAAAGGGCAAATTACAAAAATAGCCAAAAAAAATTTCGAAAATTTGCACTACAATTTTTTTCGCCGGGGGCTCCTTTATCTCCGTCACTGATCACTGGACCGAAAGAATTGAGATGGTTTGTGTGTGTGGGCTATTTATTTATTTTTGTAAGGTTTTGTTTTGTTTTTTTTTTTTTTTTTTTTTTTTTTTTTTTTTTTTTTGTAAGTGAGGTCTTTAATACGAGCATTTGGTATGTATTTGGGGCAAGGAAAAAAGAAAGTAAGGTGACACTGATGTAACACTTATTTAATACCAAATCAAACAAAATCCTAAACCTTTTGGCGAATTCGGATATCCAATTCCCAAACACCCCCGCACGCATATCCAGTTTTCACTGGTATTCCCGCCATTAATTAGCGAATTCCCTCCAAAGAAGCCCCACTACAAAAACCACACACATTTTTATACTCTTTCACAAATAGAATCAAAACCGGAAACACTAATCGAAGAAGAAGAAGAAGCAATATAATGGTGTCAGTTAAGAAGAGAAACCCCCTTTTCAATCTCACCAACCTCACTTCCAAACAACCCAACAAACCTCATGTCCGTACCACTCCTCCTACTCCCAGCCCTGGTATACTCTTTTTAACACAAATGTTTGTTTGTTTTTATTCAATGTTCAACTGGTTTTATTATTTTCTTAATTGTCTCTATTTGCTTTCAATGTACTAGTTGAACTGGTTTTTTTTTTTTTAGCTGATGTTGCTATAATCGTAATAAGTTACTACTATTTGTCATTTGATTTGAATAAGTTTTATGATTTAACTTGTTCATGTGGTCTGAATTGTTTTATGTGTAGTTTATGATTTAATTTATCTGGCTGTGTTTGTTTTATGATTTGAGCTACATTTGTTTTGAGTGAGTGCAACATATATAAGTTTGCTTCATGTGTTCTGTTTTATATGATAGTACCGTCATCTCAGGGCTTTCTAATTTTTGAGTGGCTGTGTTTGTTTCAACTGGTACGTGAGTAAGCATTGTGTAGAATTCATGTTCTTGGGTTATTATGATTCTAAACTAGATTGTTTGTTGGTATTGTGTAGATGATTGGGTTCGTTATGGGAATCGTGTAGCATCTAGTCGAAGACAGACTATGTTCAAAACCAGGAGGAGTAAGACAAAGGCTTCCGCTATTCCTGTTTATCATGTTTCGCTTGAGAAAGCAAAGAAGAACACAGAGGATGTTCATATGCCACTTTCTGCAGTTAAGTTACCCGGGAACAGGAAACAAGTCGCTGTGCCACCTAGTCCTCCAATGAAGAACGTGGACAGTATGGATCTTCCGTTAGGTGAGAAGTCTAAAGATAGTGAAAAGGCGTTTGTTGTCAGTTCGAGTCTCTTTGAATTTACTGAGAAGTACAATGAGAATGAAGTTGCTAAACCTCTTAACAGGTAGTATGTTATTACGTACTTACACAAGCAAATATATATGTGAATGTACGTTTTAAATTGATAAGCATTTTCTTGACCGTTTTAAAGGGAAAGAAAAAGTGGATCACACTGTATGCGCATGTATGTTTAGTAAGTTTTATCAACAATCTTTGTGATCTTTGTCTTTTTTTTAGGATTAAAGTTGAAGGAGCAGAAAAAGAGTCACAGTCTAAGTCGTCAACAGATAACAAGGTTTGTTCATATCACGTTTTTCTAGAAGTTGGATGTATCGTTATGAGAATTGCATCTCTTCCAGAGTTTAATTTTGCAAAATCAGTACACAGCACATAACTTTTGACATATCAAATATACATGAACTTGGATTACAGAGTGGGCAATGTCACAATAACTGCACGATAACGTTGCCAGCATGTTTGTATTCTGCCATCATGGTTACTTACAATTAAAATATCAGCATATAAATACTGTTAATGATTGTGAAGGATAAAACTCATGACCATTAAGTCAATACTACATTTTATAATGTTTTAGAAACCAATTGAATAACTACCAAAAAGTTCATAATGATCATTGTTGTGCAGAACAAGAAATGCTCATCAAAGGGAAGTCCCAGAGCATATGTAGTCCCACACGAGTTTATTAGACAACAAATAGCTTACTATAAAGAGATTGATGAGTATGAACTAGAAGTGGAAGAAGTGGAGTAACTACCAGTATATGAGGAAATGAGGAATGATGTTTTATTGTAAGTAGGTCCATCACACTTATTTGAGTTTCATATATTGTCACTCTCACATATGTCAAAAATCAAAATATCCCCAAATGATCAAGCACTTAGCATTATGATCTACATGGACAGCAAGTTATAATACGCCTATATGTTACGTACTATATAAAAACATTTTATATTGATATAATATGACGTAGCAGTTGTATATCCATATTGTTTTATACTCGTATAATATTCTCAAAACAGTCTCGTGCTGTCATTAGGCCCTTTTGTTTAGTGGATTATACCCCTTTAGCACTTTGGTTTAGTTGGATTGTGTTCATTATATATGCTTGTTTTACTCGTCGGAAGGTTTTGGTTTTCTTTGATTGATTCAATAATTTTTTGAGTTGGTGGATGTTACATAAGATGGGAAATTCACCTAACACCCTGTTCTCAGCACTTGTATTTGTTGTGAAACATTACCTCAGGAATCAATTAATCTTGATATAGTGTGATTTATGAGCTCATGACAGTAATTATCTTAGTCTTAGCTCTCAATACCAAGCATTATGCAACATAAAGGCACACTGACAGGAAGGCAATGATTTCATAACATGACCCGTGCATGTTTTTTGGCTGGTGTCAAGTTGACTACTGCCTTTTGGTTGAGTGCACAAACCCTGTCTAATGAAATGCTTTGTAGGGTAGTTTTGGCACTTGGATTGCAGTGAATTCAAAAGTAAGAATGATGGTGTAGTTTTGAAGGAAAATATGCTGTTTATCATACGAAATATTAATGCATACACATCTTTCATAGGTAACCTTGTAGCTAATACAAGAATGATACCATTTGTTGGACTAATGGACAAAGCTTGTATAAAACAGATTTTTATATGCAATGTATACTGCTCATGTAACGGATGTGTACTGCTCATGTAACGGGTGTAGGACGTAACACAGTAGGACCCGTAATAAGTGTTGTCATTAGAGAGTTTTTTTCCTTGTTTTTAGCATCTAATTGTAATGAAGACACAAACAAGTGGGAGGTGATCTTTAATGACATTTTGTATGGTCTCAAATGATGCCTGATATATGGACATAGTTTGGAGTTTGGACTTGCCTAGGTTTTGTTTTCATTTTGGTTGATGCTACAGTTGCCCCTGAATTATGGAAATCTCCATATCCTTCATCTTCCCGGTCCCATATCTAATCGTTCGGGAAGCCTTTCTGTGTTTATTACTTCTAGTTTATTAATTAGCTGTCAGTATTGTTTATTTGTCTCTCTTATTTTGAAACCAAATACTCGCACACTATTGTCCCCTTTGGTACTTGAATTAAGAACCTATTGGTAGGTTCACATTTCTCTTAGATACTAAAACCTTTAGGCTTCAGGTTTGAGAATATTTTTTGTTGTCTTTCAGTGGTAGAAAAATTATAATCTTGGGTCTACAATGTCTACTCCACCACTTCTTGGAAATGGAAGTTGAACTAGGATAGGTTTTTACTTGAGAAGGTAGATTGTAAAACAAAAGATCGTGATCCACATTAAATGTAGGATAACGATGTGTGAATAATGTATGCAATATGGAATCTCTGCTCTATGCGTATTCTTTCGGACCACAAGTAGAGAGAGAGAGAGAGAGGGGGTAGCCAACAACATAAACGGCATGTTGATTTAGTTTTCGCATCTTTGATTCGACTGGGGTCCTTAGTACCTTTGAGCAGATTAACGAGTTTCCCTTTCACATGGGAAATCCAATTGTCCCTTCAACATTTCCAACTAAGTATTCAAAAGAATTGGATGTCTAAGATGTTATATAACAATATACCTTCTTCTAAATATTTATACTCATTGTCAATTATTTACATCACCTTCATTCAGTTTTGATCAAATCAAGTACCTGATATCAGAGGTGATATTTTGATCAAGTTTTAGGTAAAGTAACTGATTGTGTTATATTTGCTCTCCAACATATAAATATATAATTAGTAGATCATAACATGGCTAAAAGTGAAACTTGCCAAATGGGTCAATCTAGAATAAAAATTGCAGATCAACCCAACTAGACTTGTTTTTGCTTATAAGGAATCACTCGATTGCACCCTTAACTATATTGACCCACCCATCTGTCACCACTATTTAAACTATATCATTATAATGACTAAGAACGTTTAATTATTCCCATTGATCTTGTTTACATCTTAGTTAGTATGTTAGACTTTAAATAAAACAAGGTGATCCCATGGGTGACCAAGTAACATTCTTGGTGGATGTGGAGCTTTGGGTGCCATCTTATTCAAAAGGTAACAACATAAGATGAATAGTATGATCCAATAGATTTGGAACATGTAAGACGTGAGGCGTGTTCAAATATTGTACATTAGAATTATAAGATAGTGAGTTCGACTGTGCACTATTCAATATTTATTCAACGCATTCTTTCATTTCAAACCTATAATATCAGCATATCACTGTAGTTTGATTATTTTGGCCAATCACATAATAGAAATCAACACCCTGTTTAATGGGCAATGTGTTTTTGCTACTTTCAAAAGTATAGTTGATGATGATAGAATATGTAGTGTAATGCTTGGTTATTGGCTGAGAATGTCCTTGCCAAGTTTGCTATGGCCATACGGTCGTTGTTATGTGTTCAATTCCGAAGGGTCCACAGGATATGATACTTAGACACCTCTTACGGTCTTGGCTTTTTTGGTAATGTTCGGTATTCTTGATCTTTTTATGATCTTTTTATTATTGGTAATGTAAGGTTTTAAGATTACATGCTGTAAAGGTACATTAAATATTTTTATGTTTGACAATAAAAAGGCCAAATGGTATGTCAATTTTTATAAAGAAATTTCCAGTTTTTATTTAGTTGATCAGAATAAAGAAATTAGGCATCAAATGAATATCTGTCGACTGGAATAGAAAATAATTAAGTACCAAGTGAATGAACAAATTCTGCTAAAAAAAGTGAATGAACACATTTCTGGTCATATTGAATCCAAGGAAGAGTTCTGTGTAATGCGTCAGCATCAAAGAATGAAGAGTGAAGTATACCTGGTAGTGTTCAGTAGAGGAAGAGTTTACTTTGCAGACTACTTGAATGGTAAGTGTATCATGTACTCGTGTGTATACTGAAGATATTTATTGAGTGGATTAAATTGAAGTAAATAACATTGCAAGATGCAACACGTAATTTCCAATATATTTTCTGAAAGTTACAACATTTAATTTTTAGAAGTGTTAAGTCGACAAACGCGTACTTGACTACTTGCAGTGCTTGCATATGTCACTCTCCTCGGTCGGTCATTTCCGCCCTCATGGAAGAAGCAATTTGTCGACAGAACTTTGAAGGAGCAAGACAAGGTCGACGACAAAAAAAAGTAAATATATATAAACAAATAAATAATTCTGGATTATGTGTTGCTAATTCATAAATGTAGGAATAGATATATATTTTGCATTTTTTCGACGAAAAACAAATATAGTAAAAAAGAATCCTAAGATGCATTTAAGATTACAATCGAAGGTTACAAGATGCCAACCTGATGATTGCATTGAACTTGCTACAACTAGCATTGATGAAATACTCTGATCCTAACCTTGTTGAAATGCAACTTGTGAAATGAAACAAAACATAACCATGAAAGACACCCTTATAAACCCAACAGTCTCTAAAATCATCTTTGAAATGAAACATCGCCTTCACCGGGGCTAACTCACGTGACGGTAGAAGCACGACAAGAGAAGATGAATTGATGAAGCAACCTTTGACAACCCGCCAATCTCGAACTCCAAAAACCAAACCCACCGAACGCATAACCACATAATATATTTTACATGTTAGCGGCAAGGGATCCGGTGAGAAGAAAAACTAAAATGAGGAGAATGAAAATGATTTCTAACCACACATTTCAAATAAAAAAGATAGTTTTAAGGGGAGATGCATCTACTTTTATAGATGCATCTATTGTGTTCTCACCTTTCTTATTCTATTTTTTTTTTCTTTTCACATTTGATCCTAACTCACATGTTAGCCCCCAAAAAAGACCGAAATAAATTGCTACGTGATGATGGTATAATTTTGAAAGCCTCACGTGTTGACTGTTACAGTTTCCATAAAGGTTTTTGTGAGTTTTTTTTCACCTTACATTTGCTTTGTTATTCTTATAAGGAAATTATTATTTATTGTAATGATGTTAATCGAAGTGAATGCTTCAACCTTCAACAACTCGATCAAGAAATTAGTTCCAATTAGTAATATGAAATACTCAGGTTGTGTCACGCTAATAAGAATAAGAACAATAATACCATGTCATTAAGCTAGATTTCATTTCGAGTTCCAAAGTGTTAGCTAAAACATAGCGATTATTCTTTTTCTCGATTTTATTTAATACTTGATCATATAGACGAAGTACGCACAAAACTCACATTTTACGATAGGAAGTTTTCAGCCCCCCAATACATATGCCCAAGTTCTGCCGCTGGTTTTGGTATATGCCATAAGGACAATACTTCTTGTCTAGATACAACACCACACACAAAACAAAAAAAAAAAAAAAAAAAAAAAAAAAAAAAGGTAGACAGCCTTACCATTCTATAAAGTGAATATATGGTCTGAACTCTGAACTATACTTGTTTAACGGGCTTGAATCTAACAAGCTTGAATAAAATTTGAATTGTCATTCGAATGCACGTCAACTAAATTGTACCAACCTTGAGTCCTCGACTGATTCGGTGCCAAACTACATCATGAACCAAATACAACCTCTGAGATCTTGTTAGTTTGACAAACATATATAGGGGTGAGTATCGGGCCGGAACCGACCCGTCCCGACCCGAACCCGACTCATCCCGATCCCGATTACCTGCAAAATCATAACCGAGTCCCGACCCGATTGCCAGTCGGTGTGTGTCGGTCGGTTCGGTCGGTGTCGGGATTCGGTCGGGATGTCGGTATCGCTTTGTTCTTTCTTCGGTTTTGGCCCGTCCCGACCCGACCCGTCCCGACCCGACTCCCGAGTTCGCCGGAATAGCAAACCGACTCCTGACCCGTTTGCTAGTCGGGATCGGAATCGGGCCGTCGGGTGGTCGGAATCGGGCCGGTAATCGGGGGTCGGTCGGTAATGCTCACCCTTAAACATATACGTGTTGTTTGTTGCTCATGTGGGGCAGCTTGTTTAGCCTTGTCCGGGTTGAGATGTGGGATCCACTCACATCCTTATGTACTTCAATGTTTTTTGGTGTACAGGGTACAATGCCCTTTACCCAAAAACATATACGTGTTGAAAACATTTTAAGTTCTCAAAATAAGATATCTATTAAGTTCCATTCCCCAACTAAACAATACCAAACGAATAACTAATCGTTAAGAAAATCTAGATTCAAACAGAATGCAACCAAACCTCCTGTTTGATACTTCGGTTTTGTTAGTCAAATTAGCATTGTGTTGCCTACTAAATACCCATAACTCTACACTTGTAGGCTTTTGCAAGTCAATGCATGGTGCTTGTTTATCTATAAGTTGAATACACATATACACTTATTCTTGGTCCCAAACACCCCACCAGAGAATTGAAGTCGACTAAACAAAAGGCTATAATAGTAAAATCACAAGTACACATGAGTCTCTATTTATAGCATTAGTTGCCTCTTTTTCTTCTCAAGTTTTAAGCTTCAGAAATGGAAGAAAAAGGATACACACAAGATGGGACAGTCAATCTTCGCAGGCAACCCGTGCTTTCTTCCAAGACTGGCAAATGGAAAGCTTGTGCTTTTTTAGTTGGTAACTTTACTAAACACCACTTTCTTGATTTCATATTTATATATCAAGATTCTCAAAACTTACATATATAGTTATTTATTTTCTGCTTTTTCTTAATGGGGTATGAAAAGGGTATGAAGCGTTCGAGAGAATGGCGTTTTATGGGGTGGCGTCGAATCTTGTGGTGTACTTGACTACACAATTACATGAAGACACGGTTGCTTCAGTTAGGAATGTGAATAATTGGTCAGGGGCAGTGTGGATGACCCCTATATTTGGTGCATACATTGCTGATTCTTATTTGGGTCGTTTTTGGACTTTCACCTTCTCGTCTATCATCTATGTCTTGGTACGTAATTTTTTCGATTTGTACTATATATTCATCTTAAAAGCGTATCAAACATGATATATATGAAATTTTATCTTGTAAGGTTTTGAGTTTGATCAAAAGGTTATTGCTTCTTACTTTTTTAGTATGCAATTTGATCCATGAATTTTCTTTGAATTAAAATAAGGAAATAGGTATAAAGAAAAATTCTTGGCTTAAATTTCTTGTCACCAACCATAGTTAAGTAGGCATTAAGTTGCACTATTTGTCAACCTCAAAGTGGTTATCCTTTTCATTCGAATTTTAAATTTAAGCATTATTTAAATTAGTGGATCAATCAAAATGCGCCACTGGTGATAAATAAAATTATCAACTTATCATCAAGAACAGTTTCTTATTCTTTAACCAGAAAACTTTATGCACATAAAAAAACAAGACCTTATCTTGATCATGCAATTTACCATGATTCATCTATTAGGATATAAACTTGAGGGTAACTACCATTCATGTGTATGTTCTACCTCGTCATCGAAGTTTATACTATACGTACATTACATAACCGTCTCCTACAAAGATTAATGTTCGGATCATAATTTATGCAACGACTAATAACCCGTGTTGAAATTTGTATATTTTAGGGGATGGTGCTATTGACATTGGCAGTTTCAATCAAATTCATGAAACCAACATGCATAAATGGAGTATGCAACAAAGCCAGCACTTCACAAATTGCATTCTTCTATTCAGCCTTATACATCATAGCTATAGGTGCAGGTGGGACCAAACCAAATATTTCAACATTTGGTGCTGACCAATTTGACGATTTTGACCCTAATGAAAAAAGATTAAAGGTCTCTTTTTTCAATTGGTGGATGTTTAGTAGCTTCATGGGTGCACTTGTTGCCACCCTTGGTCTTGTTTATATTCAAGAAAACTTGGGTTGGGGACTTGGTTATGGTATCCCAACCATTGGTCTCATTTTGTCACTTCTTATTTTCTACATTGGCACCCCTATATATAGACATAAAGTTAGGAAGACAGAGAGCCCCGCCGGTGAAATCGTACGTGTAGTTAGGGCTGCATTTGCCAATCGACACCATGAACCACCACGTGACCCATCGGAGCTCCATGAGCTTGATTTGCAACATTATGTTGATAGCGGGAAACGCCGAGTGTATCACACTCCCATTTTCAGGTACTAACTGTTTTTATTTTTCTGTAAATATGCTAGAGACATTTTTTGTTGCACGTATGATATTCTTGTATACGCATCAAAATACAACTAACCAAACAGTTCACGAAAAGCCAATCTTTTGGAAACGAACTTTTACCAAAAATAAGGTGCCCTACTACAACTTGCTGGTTGGACCATAACCCTTAAAAAGGGACACACACGCAAAGAAAGATAGGATAGACACTCGCATTCATTACCAAATATGGCATTTTAGTTTATATCTTGAATAAAATATATGGGAGGTTATATGCACACCACAAATATGCATATGTGGTTTTATATAATGTTCATTACAAATGCAATTTTGTTGTGTGCACATCACTTGTTGTGTTATTCATATCACCTCCCAAAATATATACAGTAACAAATTTAGGGGTAGAGATGGAATTTTCATTGCGAATAGATTCTCCTGTGTGCTAGTTAATAGACATGCACATACACCTTTAAAAAATATATTGTACATTCTTCCATTCTAAAAGCGTCACTAATGTTATCTTAACTTTCTATATTTGGCAATAATTTCTGAAACAAACTAAAATGGTAAAGTGAACGAATTGAGAGACTCTACACAAAGAGAGCATCCAATATTGGCAATAAGGGCTATTTTAGTCATTTTGATTGTATGTTAATTTGAAGAGTTTGGATGACATGTTTTCCTATTTTGATAGGTCAAACCTAAAAAATGCATAATTAATTTGATAAACTAAGGCCTTGTTTGGCTACATTTTTAATTAGTCATGTTTAAACAAAAGATGACTTAATGTAGATACTTTTTCTTTAATCACTTTTTTCCATAAAACCTTGTGATTTTATTATTATTATTATTATTATTATTATTATTATTATTATTATTATTATTTTATTTTATTTTATTTTGTTTTTTATTTTTTGGTTTCATAGTAAGATAGTTAAGTCAAATTCGAACATCACCTAAAATAGTTAAATTAACAAATAGAGAGACTAGTAAGGAAAGTGAGTATCCAAAATTTTGCAATTAGGGCCATTTTAGTCATTTTGAATGTAAGCTTTAGTTTGAAGTTCGGAAGACAGGTTTTGCTGTTTTTGGTCCATTGATATCTTTCTTGTTCCAGATTCCTCAAAGTTGTTTTACAAATTACATGCCTATAAGTCCCTATAGATTAATTTATTGAGGTCATAAATACACATTTACATTAAAAATCTCGAACGCATTGTCGGTCCCTTACTAGGTTGGACAAGATAATTAATACAAGGTGGTCCATCACATTAAAAATTTCGAATGCATATATAGTCGGTCCCTTGCTAAGTTGGGGATGACTCACTGTAAGGAAGTTTGTTACAACTGCTGGAGAAGATAATAAAAGAATCATTAAATGTTCCATAGAAACCTGCTTATTGAAGCTGGCCGATGAACATTATGCACACATGCAGTAGCAACATGACATTCATTGGATGGTTCACCAGTCATGTTCATTTAAGATTCATAATTCTACACTTGTCAAGTACATATGTGTAAAAGTAGTATTTAACAAAAACATTTTTAACGTGACATTTGCATTAAAATATGTTATAAACATTTCTCTCTTTTGCTGTTTTTGATAAGCCATGTGCAAAATTTATATGAAGATAATGAATACTTGTACTCAAGAAAATATGTTTCTCTTTTCATTAATAAGTAGTTTTGAGCAGATCATTGGGTTTATATGAATTTTTCAAGTGTACCTTCGATTTTTGAAACCGGTGCATTTGTACACCCCACACATGACACATCTTCAAATATGTGTCTGCTCTCGAGAAAAAATAATGGGGCACTATCAAGTGGGATTTATTTACATGTTTTGTACCTTTTATGGCGGTTTATGAAGAATGGTGATTGTTATCTAACGTGAGATGACAAGTTTGATTGCAGGTTCTTAGACAAAGGTGCACTAAAGGAAGCAAGGCTTGGCGTCTCACCATGTACAATAACACAAGTGGAAGGAACCAAGCTTGTATTAGGGATGAGCATGATATGGCTTGTTACCTTAATTCCTAGCACTATTTGGGCACAAATCAACACCTTGTTTGTAAAACAAGGCACTACTTTGGACCGGCATCTTGGATCAAGTTTCCAATTACCGGCAGCATCATTAGGAAGCTTTGTTACGCTCTCTATGTTAATATCAGTACCAATGTACGATAGATATTTTGTGCCTCTAATGCGTAAAAGAACCAATAACCCTAGGGGAATCACCATGCTCCAAAGACTCGGGGTAGGATTTGCAATTCAAATTCTAGCCATAGCAATTGCGTATATGGTGGAAGTTAAAAGAATGAAAGCTATCGAGGCACACCACATTTTAAATCCTAAAGAAGTTATCCCAATGAGCATTTTCTGGCTATTGCCACAATACATCCTATTAGGGGTTGCAGATGTGTTTAATGCTATTGGATTGCTTGAATTCTTCTATGACCAATCTCCAGAAGACATGCAAAGCCTTGGAACAACGTTTTTCACTAGTGGAATTGGTGTTGGCAACTTCTTGAACAGTTTCTTGGTGACCATGGTAGATAAGGTAACAAGCAGGGATGGCATGAAGAGTTGGATTGGAAAAAATCTAAACGATTCACATTTGGATTACTATTACGCGTTCCTATTGTTAATTTCGGTATTGAATTTGGGAGCTTTCTTGTGGGCATCAAAGAAATATGTTTATAAGCGGGAATCAAATGTAGAAGCAAAAGATGCAAATGTAGAAATAGAATGCAAACCCCTGGAAACAAGTCCACTGGGGTTGCAAGTTTAGAAAATTTGAAATATATTTTATTGTTATCCTATTTATAGTAAAAGTTTTATTAGTTTGGAAGTAGTTACGTTGCTTTGTGTATGATCACAATAAAAAAGCCTTTTGTTTATATTTTTATTACAAAATCTAACTTATTATGTCTTCATATACCAATGGTATTGTTTCATCTTGAACTTTCACTGCCTTAATCAATTCTATTGGCAGGGGCGGAGCTATGTACGAGCCATCTGTGACACGTGCCACACATGGTTTTTGGCGATGCAATGTGATTTTCTTGTGAATTTTAATAATTTTTTGAAAGTGCTACACTTTTTTTTAGAGGTGTTTTGAGTTGTGTTCTTGAAGAAAAAGAAGAAGATAACAAGGTAGAAGATGATGAATAATAACATTAATAAATGTGTTTTGTCCTATTTGTCTCTTATATTACTTTCTACTGTTAGACTTGAATCAAAACTCGTGTGTATTTTTAATATTCAAAGGTTGGTGACTTGGGTGTTTTTTTTTTTTTTTTTTTTGGGTAAAAGGTCAACGACCTGGTAAATATATTACTCCAAAAAACATTTAAGTACAACGGATATGAGTGAATCTCACATCTCAGCCCGTTACATAGGCGAAAGGCTTACATAACAAGATACTTCCAATTTTCTAGACAAGAAAACAAACCATTTAAAGACTCGGACAAAAATATAACCTACTTCCTACGACCTTGGAGATTAAAGCCATAAATGGCGTTAAGAGCATCCAATTCCCCTGGAAGATCAGAAATTTGCTTCGTGTAATCATCATAGTCATCCAACTCATCTTCACGCTCATGACCACCACCAAAAAGATTAGCTGATTCATCGAACGTGTTAAGAACCTCCTCATCATCACTATCAGTAACCACAATATCACCCACCTTAGAGAATGGGTTAGCCCTCTTATTGGCAGATGCAGACGGAATAGGAACACCTTTATCATCCAAAAGGGTAGCTTTCCCATCGATAAGTAGCTTTTCAAGCTTACTAATTTTCTCAACTATAGGAGTAGAACCACCTTCCTTAGTTACCATTAAATCACTCACAAGGGGTTCTTGTGATGTAGTACCAGTCTTAACCAACGTATCCTCATTAACTTCCATTGTACAGCAAGCATCCACATCCATGTTGGTGTCATCATTAGGAATACCAAACGTATCCGTATCATCCATATTAAGAGCATCAAACTTGTTAGATGTAGAGATCGTTGTACCACTAGAACTAGCCACATCAGGAGTCTTCTTCTTATTGCCACCAACATTCTTGGGTTCAGGAGGAGTCTGTTTGGGTTGATACTGAAACTTCTTACCCACAACAGGTTTAGTAAACCCTCCTTTACCCGGAATTGTAGAACCACCTTGTTTTCCTTTCTTCCTGTTATTGACAGTCTTGAAACTATCATCAACAGGCTTAGTAGGCTGAACAGGAGGTATAACAACCTTAGGGTAGTCAGTCAGAGTATGACCAAATATCTTACACTTGTCACAACGGGGTGGTTTCCACTCATATTCAACCCGTATCTTCTCAATAGTCGAACCCGTACCATCAAGTAATGGTATCTCAACAGTGAGGCTTTCCCTAAGCACCTCATCCGATCTCACTTCTATCATACATCTTGCAAAACTACTGCGGCCCCACGATTCCTTACACATATGGCTTGTAAAAGCATCAAACCTTTTAGGCGTGCCAATCAATGTGGCAAGAAGACTGAGGCCATCATCAGAAAACATTGCAAGGGGAACCTCATGGAATTTAACCCACACCGGGATGTTAGTCAAATCCTCTTTCAGTAGATTAGTGTTCAAAGTCCAAGGTTTAAGAATAATAGGAACATTTCTAATCAACCAAGGACCGTTCTCCAGCACATCATCAACACCTTTCTTCGAATTGAACTTAAAGAAGAAGAATCCCTTTGCATTCATCATAACCTTTTGCACACCAAACTTAGCCCATGCATTGCGTACATAGTAATCAACAACAGGAAAAGCAAGGCGTTGGCCAAGGAAATAACCGTAGAGAGTATTCTCAAACCTCGTGTTTACCTCTTCCACTATTGACAAAGGAACAGAAAGGTCAACACCATCCTTCTTTTTGCTACATTCCAACCTCCGAAAATTAGACACATGTTTCAGAGGTTCATTAGAAGTGACAGCCACATAAGAACCCGACTTCCCTCCACTAGTAGTAACAACCTTAGAAGCATAAGGACCAGAATTATGCCCAGTATCGCATGAGGAAGAAGCCTTATTAGCAACAATCTCACTTTGAATATTATCCATGGCTTCATCAAAGTTCGTATGTGCCTTAGATAGCAAGTTCGTCACAGTATCAGCACTAGTACTCGGCTCCAAGTCATCACCATGTGGTGTATCTTTTGTAAGTGGAACCGGCTCCACCTCAGACAACAAATCAACACCCTCAACATTAACGTTACCATTCCCACTAGGCTTGGACACAATAGTAGCAACTTTGGAATTCAAAAAACCCTTGTTCATCATCTCTCAACACCCACGACCTCAAAACCCAGACACAACAGCACGCATGCAAACAAGATGAATATTGAAACCCTAATCGCTTAGGGTTTAGATAATAAATGCCCAAATCACTAACCTCCCATCATAACAATCGAATAGTTAAAGGTAAGATTGAATGAGTATGATCGATTACTATAACTCACAAGATCGATTCAAGAACCCTTAAAAGGGATTCGTAAAATCGACTGAGATCCAGAAACACACGATCCAAGAAAAACCCTATGAACAATCAATCAGAGATCATGAAACAGATAGCAAGATCAAGAATCAGGCACTAGATTGATTGAGATAGTCGATTATAAGTAAGGGTTTTTTTTTGAGTCGTTCTTTCTTTTTAGTCGCCAGAGAGAAGTAAGGGTTTCTTTTGACTTGGGTGCTTTTAGTTTTCCTATTGTATTTCA
This sequence comes from Artemisia argyi, assembly GCA_030686995.1. Taxonomy (NCBI): domain Eukaryota; kingdom Viridiplantae; phylum Streptophyta; class Magnoliopsida; order Asterales; family Asteraceae; genus Artemisia; species Artemisia argyi. The sequence continues at coordinate 146,132,531 of CM060709.1, read as the reverse complement.
ACATCTTTTATTTACCTTATATTTTATAAAAGTTATCTACTTACAATAGTGTTGTAAACTTATAGTTATAATGTTGTCTACTATATGATTTAAGAGATTTATATTATTTTTACACTATGTTTATATTACCCGAATTCAAATAAAAAAAAAGAAAAAAAAAAAAAAAAACTGGTTTTACCTTAATAAATGGAAATAAAATTAAGTTTATTCACAAAATGAATCGAGTAAAAAATCGTACCACACACGATCCAAAATTCTGTATCCACCACTATCTATTGGGCAATACGATATCAACATAAATGGATCATATAATATTTGATCCAAACATTTAGAGGAGTATAATAGGCCTTGAATAAACTATGTAAAGTAGCAATTAATTCTTTATTTTTTTCCCTAACTTATCTTCCTAACTTCAAGTATATTTATATGTGTACTCCGCTCATTGAGTTAGAAGGATAAATAGGAATAAATACCATTTTTCTTTACGTAACGAAAGGGCTTGTATCCCAATAATATCACATGTTGTGTGAGAAGCTTGCCAACCAAATGGCCGTGGGTTCAAATCTTGCATAGGACATGTGAGATAGATTTGTGATGTAAATATTATGAGATAGTTAAAATTTGTTGTTCTCGTTACTTAGTGAATAACTATTTATTAGTTAACACTTAAGTAACATGTTTGCTAACAAGATATATTTTTCTTTCGATACAACAATCTATTTATAGACAAAGACAAAGTGGATACAATGATAAACTAAAGTAGTAAGAGTGATTTAGCTTCTATTCCTAGTATGGTACAAGACATACTTTAAAGGGAACAATTTTAATAATTTTTGTACTTTTTATTAACTATAGTACTTCTTGACTTTTGATAATTGTTTTTTGAACTTATCTTCCCAAGGAGTTTCCTGCCGATTTATCAGAGTTTTGATTATACATCAAAGACATCAAAGTCTTTAGAATGCCAACAATGTTTGAGGAGATCTTCAGGGAGTCAGTGTTTTCTTGTCATCACACACTGACTCCATCATCCTGATCTTGGTCTTTGTCCTCACACTCTGAGTTTCGCCTCAGGTTGTGATGAGTCTTTATTTTCAGACTCTGAAGAACTTCTCGAAGATGACTCCCTGGTATATTGTACTCATCAAGGACTTGTATTCACTTATGTTGTTTTTCATTCAAATCTATACTAAGAGACTTTGGGATCTGAATTGGCCTAACAAAATTGTCGTTTAAAAAAAATCATTTTTCTTTGCGTATATACTAATAAAAAACTCGTAGATTTACATATTTGATCAAAATGTATAAGTTGCCCAAAAATAGTAGACTTATGTTCACTTAATGGAAAGGAATCCCTGCTTTGTTTAGCCTTATGGCAAACTTCACAAGGACCTTCATGATTTACATTAGTAAGATATAAAGAACCTTTTAGCAATTTCAAAACCTGATTAGCAGGGTGACGCAACCTATTATGCCAGACTTCTTTGGACACATGATACACACAAAACTCACTCCGATTAGTCACAGCAAGACAAGTAGAGTCCTTATGAAAAATGTACAATCCACCAAACTCACTACCAGTCACCAGAACACTCTCCTTTTTTCAAATCCTGAATATAACAGGTAGTCTCATCAAAACCAACAATAAGTTTACTATCCTTAATCATCTTATGAACAGATAACAAACTCACAGAATACTCAGACACAACTACTACATCAAACAAAATCACAATATTATTCAATCTTAAATTTCCAACATGTGCAATTTTAGCCAAAGTACCATTAGGATGACCAACTGTAAGTTTTAGATCAGATATATCAACAACACCAAACATTTTTTTCCTGTATTATTAGTCATATGCTGATTAGCACCTGAGTCAATTATCCATCCCAGATGGTAATTGACTCCACCCAATTTAATGTTAGCCCAGAAAAACTTATAAAAGTGTTGATTAAAGAAAACCTTATAGTCAATGTTACAAAAATAGTGAATCGGTACTGAGGCGGTCCATGGCCGATTAGCGATTTTTAACCGATTAATCGGCCGATTTTCTTAACTCGGCCGATTACCTTGTAAATCTCTCCAAGGTCCAAGGCCGATTAGTGATTAATCGGCCGATTCTTGCAAGACTGCTTATAGTTAAAGAAAGAACATGAGGCACTACCTGCCATAGTGGCATTAGCAGCAGTACGAGTCTTATCATTCAAAAGATTCATCAAATTTATAACCTATTCATTAGTAAAAGACACAGTACCACTATTCTTCCCATCACCATTAGACCTAGATAAACCCTTAGCCTCAACATTTTATTCGTATTATTATTAAAACTAGTCACAGGCTTCAGGTTAGGATTCTTTTTAAAACTAGGGGATAGCCAGTTATTTCAAAACACCTCTCAAAAGTATGTCCTTTCAAACAATAGTGTTTACACAACAAACTATCATAATTTCCTCTATTATTATTACAGTTGTTACCAGACCAGTTATTATTATTAGAATTTCTTCTATTAGCATTATTCACATTAGGTCTATTAACAAAGGCAGATACCTGAGGCTTCTCAGATTTCACAGATGTGGTAGGAATCCCCCTATGGGATTCTTTCCTAAAAATGATGACAAAAAAAACCATCCTTAACCTCAAGGAGAACTTCCCTAGTCAGGATGCTGCTCCTAATGGGTTAATAGATGTCATCAAGACCCATCAAGAATTGCATCAACTTCAACAACTTAGCATGATCAGTCAGTTCAATCCTAGCCTCACAAACACAATCAGGCAGTTTAGTGAAAATATCAAATTCTCTCCAAAGAGAACTCAACTTATGAAAGTATTCAGAAACATGTAAACCCCCTTGCTTAAAGGTATTAATCTTTTGCAACAAATTGAAAACCATAGAACCATGAATTCTATCATAAGTATCCTTCAATTCTTTCCAAACACTAGCATCATTATCAGAAAAAAAAAATGACTAGGATACACATCTTGAGATAAAGAAGTAAATATCCAATTATGCACCACTGCATTACACCTGTCCCACTGGGCTTCCAGCAAAGGACTAGCAACATAAGCAGACCTAAGACAACTACCATCAAGAAAACCTATCTTATTTTTAATTTGCATAGCAAGTTTAATAGCACTAGCCCACACCCTATAATTCTCAACACTAGACAATTTAATACTCACAACAGAGGCACAATTATAATCATTAGGATGCAGATGCAGAGGGTTACTCTAATTTGTAACAACCGTGATTTTAGCAGGTTAGTTAGACTTTTAGCCTCGAGTTAATATAACTTTGTTTGGTGTGGTTTGAGTAGTTATATGGGTGTTATTGTGTGTTATAGTGTGGTTAGTATTTGAGTTAGCACTAAATCCCTTCGCGTTGTGGTTGTTATTGTGATTTTTGATGATGTTAATTTTGGGAAAGTTCATTTTGATTAGCTATGTGGTGTAGAAATGACTTGTGTATATTTGGCGTTTTGAGGTTTTGCATAACGAGTCTTCGTTCAAGTTATTGAGCGTTAGTAAGTTACAGGGATGTTGTTTTTGTGAGGAAATGCTTATGGAGTGTGTAAAAATCTATTTTTGGAAACTTTATTTTGAAAATGAATATTTTCCGGTTTGTCGTAAAATTAAGGTTTATTGCGAAAGACGTTAGGTTTTGTTATGGGAATACATAAAATATGAAAAGTATGAGGTTTTGAGTGTAATAAATAAATTAATAAAAAAAAATAAAAAAATATTTTATTAGGGGGGGGGGGGCGATTAAGGGTATTAGGGGGAAAAAAAGGAAACCAAATTTGATACCAAATACAACTCTAAGCCTTAAGGGTTATCCAAATTAATTATAAATACAAAATCAAAACTCCCCTATCCCTTTTTCTTGCTATTAGAGTCGACACAAGGGGGATCCAAGAAGGAAAAAATTAGGGTTTCATAATTGTCTAGCAATCATCAAAAATCAAGGTAAAATCTTTAACCCTTATGTGTAAATAATTAATTATTGTTATGATTCATGTAATAATTAATATGATGGAATCTAGGGTTTATATACTTCTGTAAATTATTGAAGTAAAACATGTTAAGATGATTAGATGTTAATAATATGGTTAATGGTTAAGGGAATTGAACGTAAAACATGCTAGTTATTGAGTTAGGGTTTGGACAGATTTGTAAGGCTGTAAAGATGTGAGTGTAAATAACAGATGGTGATGAGTTAAGTCACGAATTTTAGGTCTAAATTGTAGTATAATGAAAGAGCTTTCCAAAAAGTCCAGCCACGATTGATTTTGAGGTTGGGAAGTCGGTCTTTTGATTTTTCTTTGTTAAGGTGTCAAAGCTGTCAAACTGGGACAGATTTTGGATAAAAGTTTGAGGGTGTCATGTGGTTGTAAAAGTGGTATTTTGACTTGGCCTTCTGAAATAGTTAAGTTTTAGGTTATATTAGACTACCACAAAGAGGATTCGCGATAAAAACTTGTGGAAGTAATTATTAAAAATCAAAACTTTTTGGTGTGCGTTCAGATATAAATTTGAGTAGTTGACAAGTTTGAATTTCTTATGAGTACTTGTGTGTGTTATTGGTCCATGGCCTTCTGGGATTAGCTTCTATGCTTATGAGAGACCATGGAAAATTTTTGGTGTGAGTTGTTGAGCTTTATTTGTCGTGATTTTATGTGAGTGAATGTACTCAAAAATTCTGCGTTTTCTGAGTTTTAAAGTGCAAGGGATTTAGTGAGTATTAAGTTATGGTTGTGGTTAGTGTGGTGTCTAGGAGATCCATGGTGGGTCATATGAGTCTTAGACATCCATCATATGTGTATTACATGGGTTGTAGCTTTTAGCTTGACCTTGTGTAATGTGGATTATTTTTGTTTGCTATAGATTGTGAATTGCTTTTGTGAAAGCTGCGGAGTTTAAGGTGAGTTCATAGTCCCATATTTTTACTTTGTTTTAAACTTGGGATAGAAATGATGCTTGTCTTAAATGATTTGATTTACTGTGATTATGTGTGTGGTGTTAATGAGTTTGGACCTATAATGTTATCGTATGCATGCTATGTGTGATTATTTGCTTGTGTGGATATATATGGGATCCAATTAGGAGGATGCTTATCCTGTTGCTCGCGTATGCGACCTAATTGATGTTTGATGGGGTCGGGGGCACGAGCCGTCCTAATGTAATCATTGTGGGGTCGGAGGACACGAGCCGTCCTGTTGTAAGCATTGTGGGGTCGGAGGACACGAGTCGTCCTATTGATTGCCTTATGAGTGCTTTTGCCTTCGTGTGTGAATATTAACTTGCAAATGCATGTAGCTATATGATAACTATAATTATTTGTACAACTATATTTTGTAATCACAGTGAATTTAGTTGCCTTGTGTGTTGAGTCTCAAACCTATGAATCTCACCAACGTTATGTTGACATTTTAAGCATCATTTTCAGGTGAGCATTCTAAGGCCAAAGTTGAGGGCAGCAATTAGGCGAGACTTAGTTGCATGGAGACTTATTTATGTTTTGGGATTTGATTTTATTTGGTTTTGGATTTGATACATTTATGTTTTATGTTCGGTACTTCCAAATTTATTGAAGATACCTTTTGGATTTTGTTTTGTTTATTTATCTTCGGGTATTGTTACAACACTGTGTGTTGGTACGTTGCTCTATTTATGTGCATGTATTTGTTCTCTATGTTGACACCAGGTGTTGTGATGATATCAATGAAGTTACACCTGCGCGTTTTCGCCGTGGCAAGGTGTGACATAATCTAAACTACTAATCATAATAGCAATAATGAAAAGATAATAAACAACTAAACAAACAAACAGATAAGAAGAAACAAAAACCTAATAACCAAACAAGCAACAAACAATTACTAAAATAGATAAACCAGGAACAAACAAACCAGAAACTCAAACTACCAAGAAACCAATCTTTACTTCTAAGACTGCCCAAATCCTATCCTCCTTTGACCTAGACACAACTGAATTAAAACTAAGGCTAATCCTACACAACTCACACCCAAGAGTATCTAAATGCCAAGCAGAGCAGACTGGGACAGACCAGAGCAGGCTTCTGTACCAATCAATGTTGGCAGGTCAAGATGTTAGGTTGTCCGTTTGCACCCACTCTCACTGAAACACAGGTCTCTTAAAGGAGAAGGCAACTTACAGTGGTTATGAAGTCACAAGCAGCGGAAGAGTGAGTAATTAACTATAGATTCACTTAGTCTAGAGTTATTGCCACCAAGAAACAACCCAATCAAACCACAGATCGTCCAGAAATAGAAACCCCAAATATCCAATTAGGGTTTCAGCGAAAACCCACCAAGATTGCAATTAATTGTCACAAACCTAATTAATTACAACCAAACACCTTCGAATCGAACAAAATCAAGAATCCCCAAAATCTAGGGTTTCAAGAAAAAACCCTAAATCTTCAATTGAGAACACCAATTTTCAATTAAACCCAAATCCAACAAGATTCAACAGCAGGAATGTTGAATCCACTAAAACCTAATCAAGAATCACTAAGAATCAGTAAGAAGCAAAACCGATCAAAGCCTACAGCTTTGATACCATGTAAAAATGGTAACAAAACTACTAACACAATGAGTTATCACCCAACCAACCACCCCTTGGTGATTTAATCTTTATTATAACAATATACATATTAGACTTGTCCCCAACACGGATTTAAGCCAAGTACAATACAACAGAAATATAGCAGTCCCTCTATAAGGTGCTGCTTACAATCACTCACACACTAAACCAAACCTATACTAAACAATATCATAAACCAAACCACAATCAAGATCAAGAAGATCTTGATGTAAACTGCTTAACAAAACTACTACTAAACCCAGAAACCCTTAAGATGATGATCCACTTGAAGAGAGAAACAATGTGTGAAAACTGAGAGAGAACTTTGACCAAAATAGACTGAAAGAGGCAACCCTAGCTCGGATGAGAGCTTATATAGCCCATATTTACATATCAAACCCTACATAATGAAAACAACACAGACAATATTTATTTCAATACAGACTCCTCATTATTATTGCATGCTATTTGTTATAAGATTTAAATATACTCCTTCCGTTTCAAAATTATTATCCCCTAACAAAAAACACACAAATTAAAAAACATGTATTTATTACTATTTTGATTTTTGTAAAAGCCACCAACAATTTACCCTTTGACTATTAATTGGTGATTTCTTTTAACTTTATAAATAATAACTTTGATTAGGGGTAGTAAGGTAAACTTGAATTATTTCAACTTCTATATTTAGGCATAGATAATTATTTTGAAACATACTAAAAACGAAAGGTGAACTATAATATTGAGATGGAGGGAGTAGTATTTTCTAGCCCTTTACTGAAACTATATGAAATTTAATGTTCTAAAATCGAGCATATCGATCGAGTTAAAGTTTTCAGATACTTTTAACATTTTTCTAAGTAGGCTCATGTCGGTGTGCCATTTGATTTTGGTTGTCTTTATAGAGGAAGTCAATCACTCAATCCCATACGCCAATATGTCTGTGTATGGGATTCACAAATTAAATGTGCAATTAATATCTTTATACTTAGATCCGGTTTCAATGGTATTATTTTGTTGTTCCATTACGTTTGCTCTCGCACATGACCCAGATGCGCACTTTAAATTAAATGCTATCTTTTATGTACCAAGTGTGCAAGCAAAGTTCACCCCAATACACGCTAACATGCACAATACGACCTAAATTTTTAGCAAAATCAAATATAAATATAAGGTTTTTTCATTACCAATCTCGTAATGTTTGACCTGTTATATTTACTGTACGTGTATTCGAGGACCAACTTTGTTGATATTCTTGTGTTGAAACTTGAAACTATTTGATGTGTTAAGACTTAAGAGCTTTGTTTTGTTTAGGAAAAAATGAAATCATGTAATTTGCTGGAAGCATACATTAAAAATAAATAAAGTATTTTGTGACTCTCGGTTTCATTTAATGTCAATGTCTAACTAACATGGGCATGCATGTGATGAGATCTCACTTTGCTCATCCACATTCACATACTCACCACTATATATTAGTCCCTCAAACTCCAACTCTTCACAATCATCTTACAACTAACTAACAATGTCGAAGTTCTTAGTCCTCATTGCTCTATGCCTCCTTCCAGCACTTTCCATCGCTGCGCCAGGTGCAGGCAACCCCTTCCGCCTTAAGGGTCGTGTCTACTGTGATACTTGCCGTGCTGGATTCGAAACCTCAGTCACCAAGAACTTAGCTGGTATATATCTTCATACTTTAATCTCTTTTATGGGGTTTCATTTTTGTTAAATTTCGAATATTATAGTATGTTTAATGAAAATGTTTTCATATATGCAGGTGCTAAGGTTAGAGTAGAATGTGTAGACAGGAACTCATTAAACCTAAGGTACACACTAGATGCAGTGACCGACTCGACTGGATCCTACCAGATGGAAGTTCCAACAGATCATGGTGATCAGAAATGTGAGTGCACCCTTGTGAGCAGCCCAGACCCTGAGTGTGCTGAGCCTAACCGTGGTCGTGACCGTGCCACAGTCATCCTTACTCGCAACAATGGAATGCCATACGATTTCCGTTTTGCTAACGCTATGGGTTTCTTGAAGAAAACACCATTGCCTGGTTGCACCGAGCTCATTAAATCTTACTTTGCTGAGGACGCTTAATTTCTTCTCGGTCGATCTTATAGTCATTGGTTTTTAACTATCAAAGTAAAATGTCTCATTTGCTCAAGAATAATTATTACAAAGTTTAGTGTATACTGTAATGTGTCTTATTGACCATAATGGTAGAATCATAGCGTTCTTAATTAATACATATTGTTTTTTATACAATGTTTGTATTCTACATGTTCGAAAAGGAAAATGCTAAAAAAGCGACATCAATTAGGTACTTCATACGAGAACTGTGTAAGCAAAAGAACAATGATGTTACAATAAAAAGTTATCCATATCAGTTTTGATGTGGTTTGTTTGTTTGTACCCGAAAAATGTACATGTCGTGAGTTCACATTTGCTACTTAGGTGTTCGTTTAAGCTTATTTTCGATCCCGGCTAATTAGGATCTAACTGATTTTCTATAAAACTACTCTCTCCGTCCCAAATTAAATGTTCAAAGTGGACATTAATTTTGGGACAACCAAAAAAAGCAAAGTGAATATATATTTTGAGACAAAGAGAGTAATAATTAAGCTCAAATTTTAGGCCTTATGATCTTGTTTAATGTTATTCACACTTGCTATTTCCACAATACATCTAATATATTATAGAGGCTGTTAAGCTGAATGTTGATATGTTTACTGCTATTGTGGTTGAATTCTTCTATGATCAATATCCCATGAAGATGTGCAAAGTCTTGGAGCAAGACTACATGATGCTATATATCTATGAGATCAAGCCAACTTAACATCCATTCAATCAAAGTTGTTTCATGTTGTTGTCCAAACTACACTATGGCTGATTTGAAAACGAGTGGATCTTCGCTCTCCAAAGAAACCAAATCAGCCATAGTGTAGTTTGAAAACGAGTGGTTTAGTTTGGATCTCCACTAAGGCCATATAAGATAATTTAAACTGAACTGAGTTGTTTAATAATCCGTCTCAAGTGTAATTCTTTATATCCCTCCCAAGCATCTTGGTAAGGTGTTTTAATACAAAAGCCGTTCCGATAAATGTATAAAACTTCTTCAACAGGAAAGGCAAGAAGGGGACCGGGAAAGGTTTAGATTATTATTACAGGTTCGTTTTCCAAATTTTCGATATTAAAATTGGTAGTTTTCTTGTGGGAGTCAAAGAAATATGCTTATCAAACAGATCAAAAATAGATTAATAAAAATGAAACTCTAGAGTCTAGAGATGCATGGAAAATGGAATGCAGATCTTTGAAAACAATTTTATTAGGGTTGCATTGCTATTTAAATCAGTTGTACCTTTTAGAAAAAGTTTTTCTATTATTGAGGGAAGTAGTTGCATGGAGTGTATGATTGTGTTTGTCTGATTCTAATCTATTACGTCTTCGTAGACTGATAGTATAGTTACAGAAAAAGCCATACAAATACAACAAAAGCCAAATCGCAGAAAGGTATTTGATTAAATCATCAAAGCATTTGAGACCCAGTGGACTCTTATTAGTAAAGCAGTAAGTATTTGGGCTTAAACCGAACTAGTCTTAGCTTGAATTAAACCCAAATGTTATCATGAGACCTAGAGGTGTTCATCGGTTCGGTTCTCGGTTAATCGGTTTATTCGGTTAAAAAAATTTTTTTGGGTCATAACCGAAAATCGAACCGAACCGAACCGAAAACCGAAATTTATATTTGAATTACACTATTTATATATTTTTTAAATTTAATTATATATATTTTTGGTAAAAAAAAAATTTTTCAACCATAAAAAAGTGTTTTTTATATTAGTATAAAATTCTAATGGATATTTTTTATATATAAAATAATATAAATATATAAAAAAATATATACATTTATATAAATTCGGTTTTCGGTTCGATTTTCGGTTCAGATAGTCAAATCCATATTCAAACCAAAAACCGAATTTTTAATTCGGTTCGGTTCGGTTTTAACAAGTTCGGTTCGGTTATATGTTCGGTTCGGTTTTTTTTCGGTTCGATTTATTCGGTTTATTACCCGACCCATGAACACCCCTAATGAGACCAGACACCAATACTTTTTCTTTATTTAAAATAAAAATTTATAATAAATCATAGAAAATTGACTATAAATAGATAGTTTCTTTCCTTGTTATCTCCTAATCTCAACATGGAGTTATTAATACCCTAGCTAACTGCAAAGTAGTTTCGTACTAATACCTGCTATTTTACGGAGGCATTTGTTAGCGGCGATTAAAATAACTAGGCGTAAAAAACAAATTGTAACTTGATATTAACCAAAATATAGGTGAATTAAGAAATTATTAAATGCATTTTGAATAATATCAAGATTTTTAGCAAACTTTACATTTAGGGAGGAAAATCAATGGGGTTCCTGCAAAACCCTGCCTGCCTTTGCATATATATTCTCTTAAAATGCAAAATTACATATATATACTTCAAATATGTACAAATTAAAATCCTTATACATCGAAAACTTACAAATTAAGATTCTCAAAATTCTATGTTATTACTTATTCAAAGGATACGTTATATAATTCTCCATCTCTTAAATCTTACACAAATAATAGTTTGCAAATAATTATTATTATTTAACAGAATATAATAATGGTCGTAACTTATATTTAATATTCACATGATAACTTTTTAAATTAAGTAGGCTCATGTGGATGTGCCATTAGATTTTAGGAAGTCTTCAAACATCATTCCCCATGTGTACATTGACAAAGAGGGATTCTTCAACCTAATTGTCATAAATTTTTCTATTCATAATTTAATACTCCATCCGTTTCAAAATTATAGTCCACGTTTCTTTTTTGAGACGTCCCAATTAAATTGTCCACCATTAAATAAAGATAGGGAAGTTTGATCGAGTTTACTATATTATCTTTGCTTGAAATTATTATTACAAACTTTAAAAAAGACGTTAATTAATTACGTAAGGGTAAAATTGTTATTCTGACGATATATAATGACAAATAATTATATTTGCGAATTTGTGGTTCTGAAGTGACCTATGATGCAACACTTACGGGTTCAATTTGTAGTTATTGCAAGAAAAATAAGTATGTAGGTTAGAAAAAAAAAAAACAATAAAAGTTTGAGAATGAAACAATATTTAATTATTAATTTAGTGATAGATATAGTTACCAATTTTAATTAAAAGTACATAAGGTATAACATATTACTCATTTTTAAAATTTTAAGTTTCAAAAAAATTATTCATGCGTTATATATGGTATACATAGGGTAAATTACAAATTTTATTCCTAAGGTTTGTCATTTTTGCAATCTCTGCCACTCCCAAACTTAATTACAAAAAACGTTATTACTGTTCACGTTTTGTTACAAATAAAGCCATTATCATTAACACTCTTGATACGTGGGAATCGCACCAGGCTTTACCTCTCAAGGGATCCTGAGAAGCTTACAACCCCCACCAGGCAGTGTACCTGATCGTTGTAGTATAGTATAGTGACAAGTACCGGGGGATTGATCGTTCAGCTAGGAATAGTGTCGCTAGGATTAGAAAACCTAAATACTAGTTCTAAAGGTGAGGGATGATTGTTTTTGTATTTTTATATTTTATGAAAGCAATTTAAAATCTCGGGTTTGAAAGATTTGGGCGGAATTAGTTGCTATTCAACTAACCCAATACTAAGATGCAATCAAAATAAAATACTAAAAATGAAAATAAACTAAATTATACTAAAGTTGTGAGCAGTAATTGGAGAAAATGTGTTTACTTAGATTTCACTACTCCCTAGACATCTTTTACACGTTAATTACTTGTTATAATTGCATGGATGACGGATCGTATTCCTTAATACCATTCATGGGGTGGCACACATAACTCCCCAATTCTATGAGCTCTTATCTCCTCCTACACCATGCCCAGCACAACTATAGGGATTGTAAACAGTGGCTCATGCATTAAATACAACCAATAAAGACCTAGTGCGCGTCGGTTCATGTTTCTTAAGACGTTCAAGCATGTTACCAATTGGAGATCTGCCAGTTTTCTTAAGCCTAACATATAAATCATTCATCCAAGACAAGAATAAACAAGTAATCAACACATAATTAACATCTAGGTTTTATTAGATCTAAGCAAACACAAGATAGATCTAGCCTAGCATGATGGAATTAAGATAAGAACAAGATATAGACAACCAACACATAGACATATTGATTGAATTAAAAGAAAACTTATCTCAATTACAATGAAAGGTATCAAGGGTTTGGAACCCTTGAAAAACCTATAGAAGTTGCACCAAAATCGTACTTAGGGTTTCTCCAAAACTTCTCTCTTAATGTGTGAAAATTAGAAAACTATATATAGAAAAATGGGTCTGACGGCGTCAAGACAAACATTGTGACGCCGTTACCTCGCCGCCAAAACTATCCTCGGACTGCCTTGATCTACATTTGACGCCGTCAAGACTTAATCATTTCCAGGCCGTCATGACTTTTAACTCTTGACACCCTACCCTCGTGACGCCGTCAAATCTGTACTGGGTCGTCATGGACTTCTGCTCTTGACGCTGTCAGAGAATTACTCTTGACGCCGTCACCTACTGTTCCCAGCATGGAAAATTAAGACTTTGGCGTTTTCTTCACTTTTATGCTCCAAAAACGTCCGAATTGCTTCCTTTTCTAGATTTCTCTCCCAAAGTACCTAAAATCACAAAAGGAACAATTTAGGACAATATTTGATCAAATAAATTCGAATTCGGGCTTAAATGACCCCCTAAAAATGGATCATTTTTCGCCTCATCATATACCCTTACACTTGAGATTTGCTTGTCCTTAAGCAAATGCGCTTTTATTCTACTCAAAAGACAAGTTAGAGGTCATTTAACACTAATATAAAAGTAATTACAACAAATAATTGTTCCACTAAAGACCAATAGACAAGCACGGAGGTCATATACTAGCACCTCACAAATAGTGTTTAGATACTCACATCTCTCGGGTGTAATAAAGTGTAAATTACAATATGGAAACGGAAGATATCTCTCACTACTTGTCATAGCAAAATAGATTACCATAGGCTTGGGAAAGGATCAAACCTCCACCACATGACGTAAGCACCTAGGATAAACTATCAAAGAGGTCTTTTAAAGGGTTGTAACGTTAGGTGTAGGGATATAAAATACATGGTTTTGTTGGATAAAAGAAGTTTTTACTGGTGGCGAGTTAACAATCTTAGTTAATTACATGTACAATATGGCTTTGCTAAGCCAAGACTAGACTCGACTTAAGCTAATAAATGAAAAATAACAAAAATATAAAATGAACATAGAATAAAAAGGGATGGTAGTCCGTATTTTTTTTTTTTTTTTTTTTTTTTTTTTTTTTTTTTTTTTGCATACACTCTTACCCTACCATCCAAATAATATATCGTAGGGAATGAGCATTCCCCTTACACTTGAATCTTTACATACTTTACATTTAACTAAACTAATGACTCGAATTAAGAAAATCAAAACACTTGGAGTACTTTTAAGATTAACGTACATATGGGGGTAATAAATGGTGTTCTTCCCCATTACTCCATAAAATAAGTACTTACCCATGAGTCCCAATCGTCCCAAAATAATATGTACAAGAATATGACTCGACTTAGCAACCATGTAATCAATTAGAAAGTTAACTTAGGGTTTAACAAATAACAATAATGCACTAAAGATGAGCGCATACACGGAAGGCTAAGGCGATTTGGTTGTACATTTTAAGTGGGGTGTAACAAATTCTTCCTTTAAGTAAAATGCTTAAAGTTAGAAACGAAAAGATAGGCTCGGAGGGGTGTACTAGGGGTATCGTGTACTAAAAATGAGTACAACGCTAAGGGTGTGGGAAAAATTAGTTGACTTAACTAGCCAAGTAATATGACTTAAACGGTCAAGTAATCATAATACGGGTTTAACACAAGGGTGATCCTAATGCCTCTTATCATGTAGTAAATCCTACTACATGAATGTAGTCTCACTAGCGGTCTCGGGATGCATCACTAACGCAAGTTCTAGAATCTAAATGCTACCGGTACACTCATAAGCACTAATAGTAAATGCTTTTCCTATCAAATCTAAAGGCGAACCTCACATATTTGGGTGGAAAATTTTTCTGAATATACGGTTATGTGCTAGTCATACAATCTCCTATCCATGAGACGCTTGCTATGGCTAAAGTTTCACTCCTAAATGTTGTAAAAAAATTTAAATTTGGCGCTAAAATTGCACTAACAAGTATTTCTCATAGTTTTATTACACATCTACCATCAAACAAAACAAATTCAAGCGAAAGTGCATATGTAAGGTATCATCTTTTTACCCTCCCCTTACACTTAAGATGAACATTGTCCCCAATGTTCAAGTAAAGAATGTAAAAGTGAAAAAGTAAAGAGAATGAAATCAAATACTCCCCTGATTCGCTCGGTATGGATAATAGGATGGCCAGGTTAAATCTTCCTCCAAGAAAATGAACAATCAAAGCTTCCCTTCCAGAATATAAATCATCTTCTTGTCATACATAACCTGTAAAACCTGATAAAATAGACAAGACAACCTCGCGTAAAATCGGCGGCATCCTATATAAGTTACTAAATCCTAGAAAACAAGATAAGATATAATGCTTGTGGAATGAAGTTTGCAGATCTCCTGGAGATTATAAAACTTAATAATTCACAAAAACCATAAGACTCCGTTAGAAAAACAAAACCGGTAAAATTTCCAGATTTTTACACCTGACGCCGTCAAGAGTAAACTCCTGACGCCGTCAGAATTGACCTGCAGAAATTCTTATGTTAAGTTTCCGGAAAATTTCTGGAAAAACTTGGTCCTACTTCCTGGAAAATCCTGCAAAACTTCATTATGACTCAATACAAGCATTTGACTCTAACAAATACGAATACACATGTTTATTTAATATTGTGGAGAATCATGATCAGTTTGTTTCTTAAAAACATATTTGGGGTTTCCCCTTACACTTATCTTTTGCAAAAATACTTTTAGGTGGAGTTAAGACTAGGCCAAAACAACAAAGTAAAGTATTTCTACTATTTAGTTTAGAAACATGATCTACCAACAATAAAAACTAAGCATGCATACGGAAGCAAATAACAAACAAACAAACAAAATCACACAAAACATGGGTTGCCTCCCAAGAAGCGCTTTTCTTTATTTATGAGTCTTGTAGCTAGACTCAAGGTCATGGGTTACTACGTGATTTCATCATTGGTTCCACTCTCTAGGTCGTCTTCTAAACCAGTATCGCTTTCATAGTGCAAGTACTTCGGGTCTTCGAACTCGAAAACATCTTGTCGATACTTAGAACCAAGCTTACTAACATCCTTAAAGAATCCACATGATAAATCAGAAATGTTTTTACATCCTCTCCTAACATCTTCATCACACAAAATAAGTTGGGAACTTATCTTATCAAGCCCGTCACAATCGATTTCCTTAAGGTCTTTTCTCTTGTATGGCGTTTGGTATGAAATCCTCCTAATCCCATTAGTGAAGGTCATGATTCCGTTCAAGTCATCCACTATCAAGTTAGTGATTTCACAAAAGGGTGCTCCAAAAACGACTTGTGATAACCTAGGGTCGACATAGTCTTCTATGTTGTCCACAATTGTGAATTCCATAGTGAATGCCATATTTCCTACGAACACCTGGATTTCATGATCCTTACCAACCACTTTCTCTCCCTTGTAAATCATCCCCCATCTGCAGATGTTGTTATAATGGAACAATGACATAAAATTCTTTGGCAAGAATACATTAATGTAGATGTTATCGAAGTACTTATGACCGATCATGCAGGGGATTTTGAGATTATTCGGATCACGCCGTCTTATCTTCCCCGACTCTCCATCCTTCGACCCATATAGATTCCCCTCAAGGGAAGGACGATACTCGTACACCTCCTCATTATCCCTACGAAAAATTACCTTCCTAACACCATTGGTGAGTAATACACTACCATCTTTCTCATCAAAGATTGCTCCCGATTCATTGATAAATGGTGTCCCAAGAACAAGGTTAGTTAACGTTTGATCGGTGAGAGGATCCACGTCATCAACCACTGTGAGGTTAGTATTGTAAACAAGCTCTCCAAACCTAATTGATAAATTTTCTATTACTCTCTCACACGCAATGCGTTCTGGGAAGGTTTCATGGTATAGGGAAAGGGGGATTATGTTGACTGGGAAGCTAGGATCTATATGACTATCGGTTAAGAGCTTTTCCTTAATGGTACAGGGGATTTTGAAAACTTTAGGGTTGCTTTCCTTAGTCTTATCGCTACTCCCACTAATAACATCCTCCATTTTTCTCTCGGGTTCTTCTATAATAGATTTACCCAAAATGGTTGGATTTCTCTCATGCTCTTCCGATTTCTCTTTCCCTTCATCCGGTTTGCCGGATTCTTGCGCGGTGTATTGCTCGGGTAAACTGGTAGGTTTTCTGGCCGAATCATGGTCTACCCTTGAGGTCTCATCTTTAGCTGTCCGACTGAATTTGTTAGTTTGTTGTTGGGTTGGGTTGGGTGTTGAAGCAGATATCGTGGTGATGGTGTTTACGAAATGGACTGGTCCTAGGGGGTTGACAGGCTCTTTTCCTTTAGGGGATAGATGTTTGAATAACTTGCTAGGACTTTTTATTTTCACAGGGGAGGTTGGTGGACTCATGACGGTAACAGACTTAACCTCATCAACGTGAGTGGGTTTATTAACAACATGCTCTTTGATAGCAGTTAACAGATTACAAATCTTGTTATTCATGTCAGCCTGCTGTTGTCTAAATTTGGCCTCGAGCGTAGCGAGCTGTAATTCTTGAGATAGAATGAATTTTTTTTAAGTATCTTCACAGCTTTGCCTAGGAATGCCTTGTGATGGAAAATGCTCAGACCAAGTGAGTGGTGAGGAGTCATTGAAGGATACGCTTCGCGTTTGATACCCTCTGAAATCAGGTTTATCCTTCCATGCCTCATAGGCCTCGTCAGAAGTTCGAGGGCCTCGTCCCACGTGTGACGATGTGAATTCGTTATAAGCACGTTTTGGAAGCTCCATGCAGTTATGAGTCTCGTGAGGACCATTACATAATTTACATGTGGAAGTGATTCTGCTTACATGGCTTGAGGATTTTGGAGCTTCGTAAGACTTCATGAGAGACTTGACTCGACCTTCAAGTTCCATGATCCTACGGTCGGGAGTGCTAGAATTGTTCGAAGGCAAAGATATTGCCTTGACCGTTTTGTTCAAGTCACGGGGATCATTCCAACTTTCGTTGTCATAGAGAGCAAGATCTTCTATGAGTTCCCATGATTGTTCCGCACTAAGATCACGTAGCTTACCACCGACCGATTGGTCAATGGCTCACCTCGTGGAGATGTCGATATGGTCATAAAAGATTTGGACTTGGAGCCAAAGATCTATGCCATGATGAGGGACTTTTTGGAGTAAGTCCTTGAAACGAGTCCATGCTTCATAAAGAGATTCATTTTGACGTTGTTGGAACATCAAGATGTCATTCCTAAGCTTAGTAGTTCTCCCCAGTGGGAAAAATTGAGCAAGGAAACGAGTGGTGAGATCATCCCATGTGGTGATGGATCTCGCGGGTAAACGCTCAAGCCATTGACTAGCTTGATCCCGTAGAGAGAATTGGAATAGGCGTAATCGGGTTGTCTCTCTAGTTGCAACATCTAGGTCTATGGAATCTACGATTTTGAGGAAGTCCTTAAGATGTTGGTTTGGATCTTCGGAACGAAGTCCATGGAATGCACATCCGCTTTGCACCAACCGGATGGTGTCGGATCGCAAGGGGGTCACATTGGCTCCGGTGAGCTCAATGGTGTTTCGGTAGCCTTGGTGGCTAGGTCGGGAATACTCTCCTAAGGTTCGGGGCCTAAGGGGTTCTAATGGTGGGTTTTGTTGTGGTGGGATGACGGGTTCAAAGATGTTTCCGTTGTCCATGATGTCGGGTGGTTACGAACAAAGGCACAAAGAAATAAGATAGACTAAAGATAACCTAAAAAATAAAAATAAAATCTTACTAGAAAGGAATCTAGCAAGTAGACCTAATAAAAAGAAATTCTAACCAAGACAATAACTATTCCCCGGGCTGCGGCGCCAAAAACTTGATACGTGGGAATCGCACCAGGCTTTACCTCTCAAGGGATCCTGAGAAGCTTACAACCCCCACCAGGCAGTGTACCTGATCGTTGTAGTATAGTATAGTGACAAGTACCGGAGGATTGATCGTTCAGCTAGGAATAATGTCGCTAGGATTAGAAAACCTAAATACTAGTTCTAAAGGTGAGGGATGATTGTTTTTGTATTTTTATATTTTATGAAAGCAATTTAAAATCTCGGGTTTGAAGGATTTGGGCGGAATTAGTTGCTATTCAACTAACCTAATACTAAGATGCAATCAAAATAAAATACTAAAAATAAAAATAAACTAAATTATACTAAAGTTGTGAGCAGTAATTGGAGAAAATGTGTTTACTTAGATTTCACTACTCCCTAGACATCTTTTACACGTTAATTACTTGTTATAATTGCATGGATGACGGATCGTATTCCTTAATACCATTCATGGGGTGGCACACATAACTCCCCAATTCTATGAGCTCTTATCTCCTCCTACACCATGCCCAGCACAACTATAGGGATTGTAAACAGTGGCTCATGCATTAAATACAACCAATAAAGACCTAGTGCGCGTCGGTTCATGTTTCTTAAGACGTTCAAGCATGTTACCAATTGGAGATCTGCCAGTTTTCTTAAGCCTAACATATAAATCATTCATCCAAGACAAGAATAAACAAGTAATCAACACATAATTAACATCTAGGTTTCATTAGATCTAAGCAAACACAAGATAGATCTAGCCTAGCATGATGGAATTAAGATAAGAACAAGATATAGACAACCAACACATAGACATATTGATTGAATTAAAAGAACACTTATCTCAATTACAATGAAAGGTATCAAGGGTTTGGAACCCTTGAAAAACCTATAGAAGTTGCACCAAAATCGTACTTAGGGTTTCTCCAAAACTTCTCTCTTAATGTGTGAAAATTAGAAAACTATATATAGAAAAATGGGTCTGACGGCGTCAAGACAAACATTGTGACGCCGTCACCTCGCCGCCAAAACTATTCTCAGACTGCTTTGATCTACATTTGACGCCGTCAAGACTTAATCATTTCCAGGCCGTCATGACTTTTAACTCTTGACGCCCTACCCTCGTGACGCCGTCAAATCTGTACTGGGTCGTCATGGACTTCTGCTCTTGACGCCGTCAGAGAATTACTCTTGACGCCGTCACCTACTGTTCCCAGCATGGAAAATTAAGACTTTGGCGTTTTCTTCACTTTTATGCTCCAAAAACGTCCGAATTGCTTCCTTTTCCAGATTTCTCTCCCAAAGTACCTAAAATCACAAAAGGAACGATTTAGGGCAATATTTGATCAAATAAATTTGAATTCGGGCTTAAATGACCTCCTAAAAACGGATCATTTTTCGCCTCATCAACTCTTTATTTTTTTCCGTTAGTGATGTTCAAAATCATGCGAAATGACTAATATCTCTCGTTTTGTTCCTCACTTTTATTTTCTTTTGAATTTCCAATTAATTTTAACAATCATCAAGAACATCAAGAATAAACCCAGATTTTCAAAAGTTTGACACCAAAAACTCGCTGGAAAAAAAATGATAAAGAATCATAGGTGGTATATTTTTGTTTGAGCAGTAATCATAGGTGCTCAAACAAAATATCACCTATGATTTTTTATCATTCTTTTTCAGTGAGTTTTTTTGTGTCAAATTAAAATTATGAAAAATATAATGTTCTTAATAATTGTTAATATTAATTGAAAATTCAAAAGAAAATCAAAGTGGGAAAGAAACGAGAGTATATTAGTTACTCTATCCGTCCCAAATTATAAGTCAATTTTTATATTTTTGGTTATCCCAAAATCTTTGTCCACTTTTCTATTTCAACCAATCAAAATTTATTTTAGTGGAGAAAGAAGAAATTTGATTGGTGAATAATGTAGTTAGTTGGAATTTCTTAAACTTTGTGGAAATTAAAAGTGGACTTATAATTTGGAACGGAGGGAGTATTTCGCAAGCCTTTGACCATCACTAAAGGAAAAAAAATAACGAGTGTTAGTGATAATGACGTGATTTGTAGCAAAACGCGAATTAATGACATTTTTTGTAATAAAGGAAAAAAAAAATAACGAGTGTTAGTGATAATGACGTGATTTGTAGAAAAACGCGAACTAATGGCATTTTTTGTAATTTAAGGTTTTTTCGGGTAAAGAGGTTCCCCAGTAAATGAAAAAAGACAAACCTTATGGACAAAATTTGTAATTTACCCAAATATATAAAGTTGAAAATAAGGAGAATTAAATAAAACTCAATTGAGAGAGCTTTAGTCTAGCTATCCTTTGACATCAATCAAAAAGGTTTCAAGTATACAAATTTAACAGTATATTAATTAAAATCTAGAGGTATTCATTTTTATAAGCAGGGGCATTCTTTATTCAGTGAATAGTGTGATAAACTAATAAAAGTACATAACAGAAGTTGATAACTTGAAATAACTCCACCGTGAAAGACACCAGTAAAAGAAACACCACAACTTTGAATCAGCACTCCATGATCTAAGAATATAAACAGATTGTTAATGATACATGGCAAGTTAGTAACGCGTGATTAGCTCTTTCTTTTAAGGATTAGCTCTTCTTTGTTAAACCATCTCCAATGAAAGGTTAACCGAATAAATGTTAACGAATTTTCAAGAAATTACTTGCAAAGCTAAAATCCCATTGAAGTGAAAAACTCGATGATAGCCTTTAAATAAAGGTAGATCAACAATTTTAAGTATTTGAACATCCAACATCAGCCAAATTATAAGTCTATCATAAACTACAATAAATACGGAGTCCCGTTTAAGTAAAAAAGCTCGATGATAGCTTTTAAATAAGGGGTGATCAGAAATTTCAAGTATTTAATTCGGAGTACCATTGAAGACGACATGTAAAGATAGGACGTTTAAGTTAGTGAAATGACGTCATCACTATTAGCTGATAGATTAGATCGAGGCCCGAGCCCGTTTGTGGGCTTAGGTTAGGTTTATGACTACAGTTTCTCTGTATCTAGCTTTCTAAATATCATATCAATAAGAGAAATGATTGGCATGACTAAACTTATGCCTAAACATGCATGTCATTAGTTGATTGGTTTGTGGGAAATTGGGTCCCCAAGTTTTAGGCACAAGTTTTAGGCATGCTAATCATTTCTCTTAGGTTTATGATGTTTAAGACTTTTTTGAATGGCGAAATTTAATAACAAACTTGCAAGAAACTAGATTACATGAGGATATCACAAGATGATATTGGATTGGAAATCCAACTGGTGCAAGATGGATGTAAACATTTACTCATATTAACAAGCCACTAGTGTGATAAAGTTTTTATCTTGGCGTCGTAAGTGTCTTTCCTAGGAGATTTAATCAAACAACTCCGATTCCTTAAATTCCAGAGACCAAAAGAACGTGGTTTGAATGACCACATCAAATCACTGTTTAGACAACGAAGGATATGATTATTGGAGTTATTTGCAAAAAAGATTAGACTATCGATGTTTTCAGGGTAGTCATATCCCAGCTAGAGTCTCCACCGGCCAGTTTATCAGACTATCAGTGATGTGGTTTTCACTTATGGTGTCATTCTTTGCCAACGTTAATGGTTCCCAGTTATGTTATAGATTTATAGTTGGTAGCTTAATTATTTAGTGATGGGGACTCTAGCTAGTATGCAAAAGTCCTTATATTTAGTAAATTTGTACTGTGATGATTAATTAACAAAAGAAAAAAATATATATAAAATAAATAAAAAAGAGCTACTATTGGGTTAGAAGCTAGAAGTACTTCAATTCATTGTTTGAGATTGCACATGATCAAATTGTTTTGAAGTAGAATACACTCTTCATAGTAACCAAGAAAATACAAGTAAATGTTGTTATCAAGATGAAGTCGATAGTGATGCAATGCCAACCTCGACACGCTCCCTTTTTAATTCTTCTATATGCATTTCTTTGTCTAACACTTGCATCATTAGCTCATAACTACAGATAAACCATCGTCCATCTACTAATAGAATTAATGGTATCAGCAATTAGGGTTAGGTATAATTAACCTAGCTAGTTATATATGTTCACCTTTCATGAAATGCTAAACAAGAACTTTAAATTTAATAACAATTTGATTAGAAAGATGCCAAGTTCAAGTTGTAAGAAGCTTTTTCGAAAAATAATAAGTGTAAGTCATGATGCATTGATGCTTGGTTCCAGCTTTTTTTTTTCCTCCCTTTAAGCCGTTTTTTGTATAAACATAAAGAGATGTATAAAATCATAATGAACGAATATTCGTCTAAATTTCTTCTTGTGGTTAAAGCTAAGATTATTTTTTGGTAGGAAAAAGTGGGTGATATGCAATGTGCAATTAATTAGTAGGTTCATATTAAAGAAATGATCGAGTAAAAACAATTGAATATGGAGTATAATGAAGTAAGATGCCACCATTTGAAGCAACCATGACCTTGGACCAAATCAGTCACATCTCAAAGCTTCTGATATAGAGAAGACGTTAGAATAATACAAACATATCGAATTCGATGCATCAACATCATTAGAGTTTTCCAAAAGAGAAGAAACAAAGGTCTCAATGAAGACAAAACAGAAGATTGAGTAGATGGTGAAGGAACAACATTTTACAAGAATCTAAATTTATAAGAAAACAAATCCAGATAACATATTTAATGATTTCATAGTTTGGGTTGAAGAGTGCACGCTATATATGTACTTATGCAATGATATCTATTTTTCTAGTTAACAAATGTGTTAGAAAATATATTAATGTAGAAAATAAAAAAATCATATACTTTTCCATTGTACATCTCAAGGTTATAAGTTATCATACCGAAAAAATTTATTGAAATGTAAGTAAAAAAATTGAAAATGTTCACATGAATACACAGAAAATCAGGTTTAATGTATGTAAAATGACAAAGTCATACATAAACAGAATCTAAGTATGACACAAATGGATTAATCTCTGTCATAAATAAATATACTCAACATAATCCTAGTATTATTCGTTGTGAATCATATATGTAATTGAGACAAAAAGGCTCAAAAGTTATATCTATTAACCAAAATATGAGACGTTATCGTTGGTGATGGTGCTATAATCCGTTGTGGCAGATGGTGGGGTGTACATGGACGAAGAAGATGAAGCACGAGGCGGTGGTGGAGGAGGAGGTGGTGGTGGTGATAGCGTTGTTGATGGAGGCGGTGGCAGTGCTTGTGTTGTGACCGGCACAACACCGGTGGAAAATAAAGGTAAATGGTGAGTTGAAGGAATACTGTTATGATCACTTTGGGGTTCACTATAATTGTATCTTAAAATCTCAGCTCTTACTGCATTCAGTTCAGCTTGTAAGGATTGAACTTGATGTTGTAAAGCTGAAATCGCACCCATGCACCCATAGACTGGATCTCGTAGCCTTATATTTGCTTCGTAGACAAGACTATTTGCTGCATCGGCTCTTTGATTTTCGGGTACTTCCTAAATTATCATCACCATATAAACCAAACATTAAACAGCATAAATGTTAAATCTTTTTCATCAAGAAACTATTACAAGCTTTTAAGATACCATCATACTTAAATTAAAAATACATTTAGCCATAAAAATATTACATCTTCATCAACTATTAGCTTCCTAAATTTTCGTAATTTTTTAAAAAAAAAAGAAACTTAAACCATAAAAAGAATTGAATATATCTTTATAATCAAGAAACTTTTATTAGCTAGCTTCCTAATTATATGTCATCACAACTTAGAGAAAATAAATAAATAAACAAATAAAAATAAAAACACATTTAGCCATATAGTTAGAGATTAGATCCTTATCATCAACAAAATGTTAGTTGGAGTACTTGCTTGAAACCAACACATATGCTACAAAAACACGAATCAACCACTTCAACAAATGCTATTTAGAGCTTTTGTGGTAATGAAGTTGGTAATGAACATCTAAGCGAAATTAGGGTTTCAGAAAAATAGAAGCTTAATTATTCCGTACAGAGTAACATACCATAAGCAACTTAGAGACGTTACTAGCACCAAAAACTTTGTGAACAGAAGCAAACTTTTGAGGTTCGTGAGGAGAAAAATAAGGTGAAAAGGGGCATTCTTGAGCACATCTACGGCGTAAAAGTTTACACGCAGCACACGGTGTGATGGTGTTTAGGGTTCCAGGAAGCCCTAACATATGTCTCCTTCCCAATTGAAACGATGCATCTATGTCTCTCTTGATCTTCTTTCCTATCTCATCAAATCTCTCCCTACAAAAATAAATAAATAAATCATAAATACCATGAAAGAAAATTAAGTGCACTTACGGTTCTTGCATCAACTTGTCATAGCCAAGAGATTGTCAAGTGTCCCAAACCTCATCATAAAGGTGTAACGTTTTTATTATGCGTAACAAAGGTAACGTAATTTCATGCACCCTAGCTAGTCACATAAAAGAACAAGAAACTTGTGTATAAAGTGCAAATCTAGCTTTTATACATGTAAATAGAACCCACAACTTTCAACTCTAGCAAGATAGCTATGGTTCAAGATTCGTATAAATAGCTTTTAGAGATAGATAGATAGAGAGAGACCTTTCTCTGGACATTCAGGCATACTATCTTCAATGGAGCTAGAGAAGAAAGAGAGAGAGTAAGAAGAGGATGAAGGCTAGATACAAATACTAGTCTTTGAAGGAGGGTGGGTTAAAAGGGGTGCTTAAAAGGCAAGAAAGCTAAGAAAATATATAAAATAGTGTGGGTGTAAAACTATATATATATAAAAGCTAAAAGTCCTAAATATAATTAAATAGTAGTGCTAGCTGTTTATTAATGTACGAATGAAGTGATTCAGTCCCACGTAGTATAATGAATCTCTGAAAACATATCAAGGTTAATCAGTCGAGTTATCGAGGAGCATGCATCATAAATCTTTCTTTCATCAATAGCTACTCATCAAGAAACTGTTTGGTAGAAAGAGAAACAAACATACAAACAAATAAACAGCAAGTAAATAAGGTGACCAGATACTTTCATCACTATCAATATCTTGCCAGCTAGGTATCTCTCTTTTTCTCAAACAAAAACACAGATACACACGTGTGTGGATCGGAGCTTATAATTTGTTTAACTGTTTTTAAACCATATTATAACATAATTAGCTTAATTATCTTAATTAGCTTAATTGACATCTCCCTTTTCTTTTCTTTATTGTTTGCTTTCTTTGACTAAGACGAATGACTGAATATGACATTAGTTCGCGTATAAAATTCGTCTAACTTTGATAACGATATAGGTTATAACATTTTATTTTTATAATCACGATAATTATTGTTAGTGCAAATATGAACTCTTTAAATTAAACTGTTTTTTAGGTTTAGGTTTAATTGATAACAAACATGTAACTTGCAATATATAACGTAAAATGCTTAAGAAACTTGTAATCATAAATCGTTAAAACATATATTCTTAACAAACATTTCTCACCTTCGACATCTCGAGTCTTCTTGTGCTTCAACAGGAGGTACGAATATGTTTGTTATGTTGCATTATAATCAAAACACCTAACAAACCATTGAGAATGTTTAAAATGTATTTTGAAAGTCTTTACGTATTTACAATTTCATTCTCTTCTAGAACAATATTTTACATTTCATACAAGGTATTGATATTAATTTATAAATTAGCCTAATAATCAATTGGGTTAAGTATGGAATTGAGAAGGTGACGATGAACGCTAACGGTTTTTTCTTCTTCAAGTTCTCATCTCTTCAGGGTGTGAAATATGTTCTACGGGATGGTTCATGGATGATTCGTGGAATTCCAATTTTTCTTAACAAATGGTCACCCGAGATAAGTCTTTTGAAAGAGGATTTGTCTTGTGTTCCAGTTTTGGTGAAATTCGATAATGCTCCTTTGTTTGCTTATACCGCGGATGGGCTGAGCTTGATTGCTTCTAAGATTGGTACTCCTAAGCTTCTTCACTCGTATACTAAGATATGTTTGGAATCATGGGGGAGGAGTAGCTATGCTAGAGCTTTGGTTGAAGTTATTGCGTCTAATGAGTTTCGTGATACTCTAGTGTTGGTTGTTCCTAAACTAAAAGGAATTGGATATACAAAAGATATTATCCGTATTGAATACGATTGGGAACCCCCTCGATGTAGTACATGTTTGTTATATGGTTACCTTCTTGATGAGTGTCCCAAAGCTACTTTAAAACGTGTAGTTAATGCGGTTGATAAAGATAAAGGTCCAGTTTCGGGAGCTACTAAGGAGGTGTCGAATGATGAGTTTACTATTGTCAAGTGAAAGGGTCCCACTTATAAGCTGGTTTTTGGGTTTCTAAGACCAAGAAAATGGAGTATTTTCCGGTTGCTTCTAAGAATACAAAGGCTTTTCCTCCGAAAGACTATATTAAGGAGACGTCTACATCTAAACAACCAAGTAAAGATGCTAAAGTAGTTAACACGTCTAATGTTTTTCATGCTCTTGGTGATTTGGATGAGGATCCTAATTTTCATGTAGAACCTAGTGCTAACATTTCTTCAAACAACGTAAATACTACTAGTAGTGTTGATGGAGGACATGTTAGTAAAGATTCAGATTTTGGTAATGAAATTAGGAAGCAACTATTTATTCATTTGGTAGTTCAAGTACTACATCTCTCGTTGAAAAGATTAATAAGCTATAAAGTCAAATAATTGAGGAGAAGCTTGTGCTTCTGGGTGATGATGAGAAGCCTCTTCCTATGCATAAGGATGCTACTGTGGGACACGTGGAAAACAATGAAAGCATCCCTAGCTCATCCAATGTTGCTCTTTCTGTTAGTTCAAATAGCACACCTGACATGGTTAATGATGGAAAAAAAGTATGTAATCCATTTTCTAAGGTTGGGAATTTGGTTATTTCTGATAATGATAGTGATGATGATGAAGTTCTTGAGGACTACAATGAAACTAATGTTGTATGGCACTTAATGGTGCTAAAAGTGGTAGTGGAGCGGGCATGAAGAGCTTATATGAGTAATGGAAGGATGACACTTATGATCAAGACCCTTATGATGATACCTTTGATAACTATGGTTTGACTAGTGTCCAGATGAAGTATGCTAACGCATATGACATCAATCTTCGTTGTCAAATTATATAGGTGTTTGTTTTATTTTACACAAGTATGACTTGTCATTTCTTATGCTAGTTTAGGTCTTAACCACTGTAAGCGTGTTTGGTTTGCCTTTTTAGGCTGAGTTGTGGGACTTACCCACACCCGTTGTACTTAATTATTTTTTTAGAGTAATAATGTTTTACCAGGAATAACCCTTTTACCCAAAAAAAAAAATCAAATATGTTTTTATCATACATAATACATCAAAATTCTGGCATCATTTTATAAACTCTTGCATACTTTTAAAAAAAGTTTATCAATCTTATTTAACTTTATTTTAAATAAATTATTTTATAAAATTCATTTTGACCACTAGCTAAAATCCTCTACTTTGAGAAGTAATTCAAATCTTATCTTTCATTGACTAATTTTGTAATAATACCTAATAAATAAATAAATAAATAAATAAAATGTGTTTTAGCATTAAAACATTCATCGACCATTTTTTACATTTGATTGTTTAACAATCTAAGAAAGCATTAAACATGTTTTGCATTAGCTTTCCCTTGAACAATCTAGAATGAAAACATGGCAAACAAAAGTTAAAACACATTTCAAAACGTATATATCTTTTGATGAATAACAGGACCTACTGATCATGTGCAGGATCCGTGAGACCACTGAATGGTTTTCTCTTGTCTATTTAAACAAGCAATTTAGCCACCATTCAAACTAAGCTTTTGTAATGTAATATTAGGCATTCTCAAGTCTTCAAAACCTTCATTAACCTTTGATTATAATGCTTCTAACATTCATTTGTTGAAAGCATATTAGCATCTGAAGATCCACCAAAAGCGTAATAGCTCTTGTCATCATCCATTAAAAGCATACTAGCAAGTGAAGATCCACCATAACAATAATAGAACTCTTGTCATCTTCATCCATTGAAAGCTTTTTATCCAGAGATGATAAATCATATCAAGCTTCGAGTTCTTAATATCCAGATTAGTTATTCATATCCATTAGACAATCATGTCTTGTATCACCATTATACAACACTATGTATCACATCATACTTCAAACTAGATGTTAGATAGATTTGTGTTTAGGCCTTAAAATACAAGGGTTATAGGTTTGTTGTGTTTAGGCCTTAAAACACAAGTGTTGTAGGTTTGTTGTGTTTGGGCTATAAAACACAACGGGTTTAGTTGTACCCTAAGAAGGACTTGGTATCTACATTAGTATCGGTTAACTTTTAAGCAATGTTGTAAGGTTTTCTCCGCCGAGAAGAGAGCTTGTTAAACTAGTGAAGGAACTCTCGGGTAGGAAACTCGGGAAGTGGAGTATGGCGAATAGAAGTTTCGTATCGTACCATTATAAATCATCGTGTCCAGTTTGATATTTCTTTTACTTATTGTCTTGTGTTTATACTTGCATTATATTGATAAGCTTTCTTTCAAGCTCCCTGTTATTATTGTTGTAGAATTATTTGTGTCACTTATCATATTAGATCACACTTAATTGGTTATTTGATTAAAAAAGTAAACTTTTTAAGAAAGGAAACGTGTTCACCCTGTGTGCTCTCACAATTATAGTCTAAAGACATTGTTGGTTAGCTACAACAAGCTTGTTCAATTGAGTGTCTAAAAGAATCTATCACGTGTAATCGAAAAACGGTCTACTATTTGTAGGTGGACAATGATTCTTAAAACATACTTTTTTGTGTTAAAAGTGAGAATAAGTAAACATGAGTATGTATTGCAATACCTAGTGTTACTCAATGTTTTAAAACCCGGGTTAAACGGTTAAACCGGTTCCGGCAAAACATTGGTGTTACTTGACAGGGCCGATTAAAAACCCGATTTCCAAAACATTGGTGTTACTTTCTTGTCAACTTCAAAAACACATTCTATGATTATTTTTATGAGTATACATTTTCGGATGCAACCAAAAACAAATACTCGATCCGTGCGGATTCGGCCATCATTTCTCTATCCAGAATACTTTTCTTATAAAGGTTACACTTTTAGCAATAATTATTTAATTTCCTACAGTATCTAACTGTAGATATATGATACAGAGAAAAGTATTTTATAAATAATGTAAACAATTTTTTCTTTATCACATGATTAGAAAGTATAAAAAATATGAAAATATATTTTATTGTTTATTCAAAGCTTTACAATCACCACCAGTGATTCATGAGGATCATACTCGTGTATAGGATTCTAATACTAATCTCTAGGTTATTTTGTTATTTCCATGCATAATAAGCTTATCACGACTACTATTTAATATACTCATCTCAACGTGTTAGATATATATGGTCACTTGCTTGATTGAGATTAATGCATGTAATAATTTTGAGAAAACTACATTTTTGGTCCTTGTGGTTGTACCAATATTTCACTTTTGGTCCAAAATTCAAAAAATGATTGATTTAGTCCAAAAGTACACGTGGCTTGCAATTTTGGTCCAAATATTAACAATTCCGTCAAAACGTGTGTCATGTGAGAAACACGTGACTTATTCATTAGATAACAAGGGTATGTTGGTCCTTTTACGTTTCCCTCTAATTGAAAGTGGTATATTACCCTAAAAACGATTGATTTCACATCTTATCCTCATACTTCACACGATCAAATTCTCTCCAAAAAAAAAAAAAAAAAACCCCTAATCGAGAAGAACCCTAAATGTTGCTTTGTCAATGGGTATTGAGACCTGTTGGTCGTACGTTTGATCCATACAAAGTCTACAGTAAGTTAATTATGTTTATGTAATTTAGGGTTTATGGTTGTATTGGGGGTTTAATGGTTTGTACAAATTTGTCAATGTTGGGAGTTTTAAATAATCTTTTTTGTTGCAACAGGTCAATTTCCAACAATTTTCTCCCTAGAAATACACCATGGTGGTTACTTTACTAGGTCACCAAAGCGTGTCTACAATGATGGAAAGGTAAGTTGGTTTGATCAAATTGATGCAGATGGGTTTTCAATTGTTGAAGTAAAAAGTATGTTAGCAGGCTTAGGTTATGTCAATCCCAATATGCAATATTGCTATAAAATTCCAAATGGCAATTTAGATAGTGGTCTTTATATGTTAAACAATGACAGTGATGTTTTGGGGTTGATAAAGCATGTGGATAAGTTTAAACTCATTGAGTTGTATGTTATGCACCCTGTTGACCTTCCTAAAGTACCTGACCCAAATGAGGTTCCTAACTTAGAAGATGACTTTGATCCATTCTTTTGTGATCTAGACCCTGAAAATGGAGAGTCAAGTGCTAGGCCTAAGTAAACTGACCCAAATGATAATCCAAGTGTCAGTGAACCAAACAATGCAGATAGTGTAGTCAGTGATCATAGTAAACAGAGTGATGGTACTAAGGAGAGTTCTGATAGTTATGATAGTGATGACAGTGAAGACAGCGATTTTGATATGGAGGGGGAAAATAGTATTGGTGATTTTGAGGTTGATATGGAAGATTTTAGGAAGCACACTGATGCTAATGTTGAGTGGGTAGGATGTAATGAGGCCTAAGATGAAACAGTTGAAGAAAATGAACCATGTTTAGAAGAAGAAGACTTGGAAGCTTTTGGAAGTGTCAGTGATTCAGATGATCCAGAGTCTAACAGGAAAAGAGCATAAAAAAGTTAGCAAATCAACACAAACCTGTAGATGGGAAGTTCTATAGTGACAACTTTTTTGTTGGGCAAAGTTTTGGTAACAAAGGTTTGATAAAGGAGATGGTTACAAGAATTTCAGTTGAATCAAGAAGGGATATATACTTGAAAAAGAATGATAAAACCAGGGTAAGGGCAGAGTGTAGAGGGATTGTACCTGTTTTTAGTGAATCTCAGTTTGGGCCTAGTGGGCCAACTGGATCACAGGTTGAGAAGCCCAAGAAGGTTAATAAAAAAAAGACACCATGTGCTAGGCCTAGTGGATCACAGATTGAAAACCCTAATGTCAATGTTATAGATACTCAATCTTGTCCATGGCTACTACATTGTTCAAAATCAAAGGAAGAAACTTGGTATGTCAAGAGCTTTGAAGATAACCATACTTGTTTACAAACAAGAAATGTGAGAAAGTGTACAGCTAAGTTTCTTTCCAAAGTAGTAGAAGAATCAATAAAACCAAACCCCAAGATACCTTTAGCTGCTTCGAAAGATCAAATACAAAAGAAATATGAATTAAGTGTTTCAAGTGCAAAAGTTTTTATGGCAAAACAAATGGCACAAGATAGGGTTGAAGGGGATTACATCCAGCAGTATGCTAGGTTAAGAGATGATGCGTGGGAATTGCACTAGGCTTTACCTCTCGAGGGATCTCGAGAAGCTTACAACCCCCACCAGGCAGTGTACCTGATCGTTGTAGTATAGTATAGTGACAAGTACCGGGGGATTGATCTTTCAACTCAGGAATAGTGTCGCTAGGATTAGAAAGCCTAAAAACTAGGTCTAGAGGTGAGGGATGATTCTTTTTGTATTTTTATATTTTTATGAAAGCAAGTAAAATCTCGGGTTTTGGAAGAGTGGGCGGAATTAGTTGCTAGTCAACTAACCCAATAACTACAAATGCAATAAAAATAAAATAACAGAAATGTAAATTAAACTAATTAAACTAATATGGTGTGAACAATAGATGGGAGAATTGTGTTTACTTAGATTTCACTACTCCCTAGATATCTTTTACAGGTTAATTATTTGTTACAGTTGCATGGATGACGGGTTATATTCCTTAATATCAATCATGGGGTGGCGTACTTACTTCCCCAATTCTATAAGCTCCTACTTCACTCCTATGTCGAGCCTGCAAGAAGCTCCTAACATGGGATCACTAGAATTCGCTCATGCATTAAATACAACCATAAAAACCTAGTACACATCGGTTCATGTTTCTTAAGACGTTCAAGCAAGTTACACAATGGAGATCTGCCAGTTTTCTTAAGCCTAACATTGAAATCATTCATCCATTATAACTATAAACAAGCAATCAACCTATAATCAACATCTAGGTTTCATTACATCTAAGCAAACACACAAGAGATATAGTCTAGCATGTTATAATTAAGACAAGCGTAAGATATATTCAAACAACACATAGACATAGTGAATGAATTGAAAGGATACTTATCTCAATTGAACATGAAGGGTTTCAAGGGGTGAAAACCCTTGAAAATACTGTAAAAGTCGTGTTAGGGTTTATTAGGTTCGACCCTAAAATTTTCCTCTCAAGTTACACACTTAATGAATGAAAATTAGAAAAGTATATATAGATTTCATGAGATGACGGCGTCAAGAGGAAAGTTCTGACGCCGTCAATAAAAATCTAGGACTGCCTAGATCCAGATCTGACGCCGTCATGTGTGTTTCTACTCTGGGCCGGCACCACTTTTACTCTTGACGCCCTTGATCTGACGCCGTCACGTTTTCTCTGGGTCGTCACCAAAATTGCTCTTGACGCCGTCATCAAAACCTTCTTGACGCCGTCAGGTACTGTTCCCAGCAAGGAAAATCAAGACTTTATCGTTTTCTTCACTTTTATGCTCCTAAAACGTCCAAAATGCTTCCTTTCCCAGAATTCACTCCCAAAGTACCTAAAATCACAAAAGGAACAATTTAGGGCAATATTTGATCAAATAAATTCCAATTCCGGCTTAAATGACCCCCTAAAAACGGATCATTTTTCGCCTCATCATATACCTTTACACTTGAGATTTGCTTGTCCTCAAGCAAATGCGCTTTTATTCTAGTCAAAATACAAGTTAGGGGTCATTTAACACTAATATAAAAGTAATTACAACAAATAATCGTTCCACTAAAGACCAAAGACAAGCACGGAGGTCATACACTAGCACCTCACAAATAGTGTTTAGATACTCACATCTCTCGGGTGTAATAAAGTATATATCACAATATGGAAATAGAAAACATCTCTCACTACCTGTCATAGCAAAATAGATTATCATAGGCGTGGGAAATGATCAAACCTCCACCACATGGCGTAAGCACCTAGGATAAACTATCAAAGAGGTCTTTTAAAGGGTTATAACGTTAGGTGTAGGGATATGAAATACACGGTTTTGTTGGATATAGGAAATCTTTACTGGTGGCGAGTTAATCATCTCGGTTAATTACATGTACAATATGGCTTTGCTAAGCCAAGACTACACTCGACTTAAGCTAATAAATGAAAAATAACAAAAACACAAAATAAACATAGAATAAAACGGGATGGTAGTCCCTATGTTTTTTTCTCTTTTCTTTTTCTAGTTTTTTTCTTTTTCTTAATTTTTTCGATTATTTTTTTTTTATTTTTTTTATTTTTTTTGTTGTGCATACACTCTTAACCTACCATCCAAAATAATACATCATAGGGAATGAACATTCCTCTTACACTTGAATTTTTACATACTTTACAATAAACTAATCTAATGACTCGAATTAAGATAATCAAAACACTTGGAGTACTTTTAAGATTAACGTACATATGGAGGTAATAATATGATGTTCTTCCCCATTACTCCATAACATAAGTACTTTACCCATGAGTCCCAATCATCCCAAAACAATATATACAAGATATGACTCGACTTAGTAACCATGTAATCAATTAAATAATTAACTTAAGGTTTAAACAAATAACAATAATGCACTAAAGATAAGTGCATACACGGAAGGCTAAGGCGATTTGGGTGTACATTTAAGTGGGGTGTAACAAATTCTTCCTTTAAGTAAGATGCTTAAAGTTAGAAACGAAAAGATAGGCTCGGAGGGGTGTACTAGGGGTTTCGTGTACTAAAAATGAGTACAACGCTAAGGTGTGGGAAAAATTAATTGACTTAACTAGCCAAGTAATATGACTTAAATGGTCAAGTAATTATGATACGAGTTTAACACAAGGGTGATCCTAATGACTCTTATCATGTAGTAAATCCTACTACACGAATGTAGTCTCACTAGCGGTCTCGGGATGCATCACTAACGCAAGTTCTAGAATCTAAATGCTACTGATACACTCATAAGCACTAATAGTAAATGCTTTTCCTATCAAATCTAAAGGCGAACCTCACATATTTGGGTGGAAAATTTTTCTGAATGATACAGTTTTGTGTTAGTCATACAACTCCTATCCATGAGACGCTTGCTAAGGCTAAAGTTTCACTCCTAAATGTTGTAAAAAATTTTAAATTTGGCGCTAAAATTACACTAACAAGTATTTCTCATAGTTTTATTACACACCTACCATCAAACAAACAAACTCAAGCGAAAGTGTATCCTATGAGGTATCATCATTTTACCCTCCCCTTACACTTAGGATGAACATTGTCCCCAATGTTCAATTAAAGATTGTAAAAGTAAAACAGGTAAAAGAATGAAATCAAATACTCCCCTGATTCGCTCGGTATGGATAGTACGGTAACCAGGTTAGATCTTCCTCCAAGAAAATGAACAATCAAAGCTCCCCTTCCAGAAATATAAATCATCTTCTTGTCATACATAACCTGTTAAACCTGAGAAAACAAACAAGGCAACCTCGCGTAAAATCGGCGGCAATCTATATATGATAATAAATCCTAGAAAACAAAGTAAGATATAATGCTTGTGGAATGAATGTTTGCAGATTTCCTGGAGTTTATAAAACTAAAGAATTAACAAAAACTTTAAGACTCCGTTAGAAAAACAAAACTAGCAAAATTTCCAGAATTTTACACATGACGCCGTCAGGAGTTTCTTCTTGACGCCGTCAGAAGTGACCTGCAGAAATCCTTATGTTAAGTTTCCGGAAAATTTCTGGAAAAACTTTGTCCTACTTCCTGGAAAATCCTGCAAAACATCATTATGACTCGATACAAGCATTTGACTCTAACAAATACTAATACACATGTTCATTTAATATTGTGGAGAATCATGATCAATTTCGTTCTTAAAAACAAATTTGGGGTTTCCCCTTACACTTAGCTTTTGCAAAATACCTTTATATGAAGTTAAGACGAAGTCAAACGACAAAATAAAGTATTTTCACAATTTTAATTTTGAAACAAGATCTACCAACAATAACATAAAGCATGCATACGAAAACAAATAACAATCAAACAAACAAACAAACAAACAAACAAACAAACAAACAAGCAAATAAAATAAATAAAACGAGTAAAGAGCTTGGGTTTCTTCCCAATAAGCGATTGTTTTTGTTCGAGTCACGAGCCTGACTCTACCCTTATTTAACAGAAATATGGAAGGTGTTCCCTACACTTAGGATTAAGTGCGGGTGAAAGTAGCGATACACACCCTTAGGGTGGAAATATGCCATGTGAGGAAATAGTGGTGGATGAATTATATGCTCAAAAGGGTGTGTTCCTGTCATCATAACCTTACCTAATTCAATCGGGTTAATGGGTGGATTAAGATTTTCTCCTAGAAAGGAATCATTTTCTATCAACTTCAAGAGACTACTAGTTGGGGATCCATCTTGACCTAATAAACCCAGTTTAAACCTATAATGTTTCTTGTGATCAATCATAAATGGGTGATGTAAGCATGTAAGGTCATTTTCCAATCCTGTGTCAGCTTCCTCTCTACAAGGCTTAGAGTCTACTACCTTTATCCCAAGACTACCCGGACTATATGGTTTGATGGGTGGATCGGGACCTTTTTCAATTCCTAACTTTTCATCCAAGGATGGAAGATTAGGTAACGGATTTTGTTGAGGCTCCGGTTCATCAAAACTAGGAACTTCCCTAGAACTAAGAGTAAGGTTATCATTATATGTATTCAAACCTATATCCTCTAGTTGTGTTTGGTCCAAGGGCTCTACCTCTATCGGGACTCCTATAGTCTCTTCTACTTATTTCGGGTAAATCACGGGTGGTGTGTGTGCCTCAAATGATGGTAGGACTTGTGGGGTACTTTGTGGGCTCATGTTATTTACTTCATCATTCCTTGTGTCAAGATCACCTATATCCTCAACATGTGTTTTATTATAATCTAACCATAACATTTTCCCAAGTATCTCAAGTGCTTCTCTAGGCATCTCAACTTCTATATCGGAATCATAAGGACCATCCTCAATATTCTGACTGCTATATACAAATTGCCCAAAATATTCATCATGTGTTATTTGAGATTCATCATCATCGATCATAAAACCTAGGTCTTTTTTATCAATGTGATCATGTTCGGCTACATCCTCCATCACATCAAGGTCACCTATGTGTTCATCCTGTGTTATGGTAGTGCCTAACCATGACATGCAGCTAGGTGGCTCATACGAAACTATCCTAGGTGAAGGCTCATATGGTGCATAGGTTCCACTAAGTGAGGCATTTTGAGGGGTTGATGGAGCTCCTAAGGTGAATTCTTTAAAATTCTTATGCACTTGGCCTTTTTTCTCAAGGTACTCAATAAAATCAATATAAGATCCTGTCCTCCTCATTTCATTCCTCCATCTTGATATATCCAAACTGGTGTAATTATACTTTTTTTTGGTAATACTCTAGTGTCGGACTTGGTGGATTCGCGTTCTCCATAATGGCAAACGGAATAGTCAATGAACTTATTTTACTAACAAAGGCACAAAGATAAAGATAGACTAAAGAAAACCTAAAAATAAAAATAAAATCTTACTAGAAAGGAATCTAGCAAGTAGACCTAATAAAAAGAAATCTTAACCTAGACAATAACTATTCCCCGGGCTGCGGCGCCAAAAACTTGATGCGTAGGAATTGCACCAGGCTTTACCTCTCGAGGGATCTCGAGAAGCTTACAACCCCCACCAGGCAGTGTACCTGATCATTGTAGTATAGTATAGTGACAAGTACCGGGGGATTGATCGTTCAACTTAGGAATAGTGTCGCTAGGATTATAAAGCCTAAAAACTAGGTCTAGAGGTGAGGGATGATTCTTTTTGTATTTTTATATTTTTATGAAAGCAAGTAAAACCTCGGGTTTTGGAAGAGTGGGCGAAATTAGTTGCTAGTCAACTAACCCAATAACTACAAATGCAATAAAAATAAAATAACAGAAATGTAAATTAAACTAATTAAACTAATATGGTGTGAACGATAGATGGGAGAATTGTGTTTACTTAGATTTCACTACTCCCTAGATATCTTTTACAGGTTAATTATTTGTTACAGTTGCATGGATGACGGGTTATATTCCTTAATATCAATCATGGGGTGGCGTACTTACTTCCCCAATTCTATAAGCTCCTACTTCACTCCTATGTCGAGCCTGCAAGAAGATCCTAACAAGGGATCACTAGAATTCGCTCATGCATTAAATACAACCATAAAACCTAGTACACATCGGTTCATGTTTCTTAAGACATTCAAGCAAGTTACACAATAGAGATCTGCCAGTTCTCTTAAGCCTAACATTGAAATCATTCATCCATTACAACTATAAACAAGCAATCAACCTATAATCAACATCTAGGTTTCATTACATCTAAGCAAACACACAAGAGATCTAGCCTAGCATGTTAAAATTAAGACAAGCGTAAGATATATTCAAACAACACATAGACATATTGAATGAATTGAAAGGATACTTATCTCAATTGAACATTAAGGGTTTCAAGGGGTGAAAACCCTTGAAAATACTGTAAAAGTCGTGTTAGGGTTTATTAGGTTCGACCCTAAAATTCTCCTCTCAAGTTACACACTTAATGAATGAAAATTAGAAAAGTATATATAGATTTCATGAGATGACGGCGTCAAGAGGAAAGTTCTGACGGATCATTTTTCGCCCTAAAAACGGATCATTTTTCGCCTCATCAAGAGACTATGGCTTAGAATTGCAAGTACAAAATCCAGACACAACTATAAAGATTGATGTGGATAGAAACTGTGCACCAGATAGTCCAACAAGGCAATTCAGAAGAATCTATGTATGCTTGGGAGGTTTAAAAGGTGGAATTAAAGCTGGAAAGAGAGATCTCTTGGGTCTTCATGGTTGTTTCGTGTCTGGACAATATCCAGGACAAATATTGACTGCAGTGGGAGTTGATCCAAATAATGGGATATATCCCTTGGCTTATGCAGTGGTTGAGTCTGAAAACAAGGCAGCTTGGAAGTGGTTTCTAGACTGCTTAGGAGATGACTTGGAGCTATTCAAGAATTCAAATTTCACTTTTGTGATAGATAGACAAAAGGTACTGTGGAAAACTAGAAGGGGGGTTGAATAGTTTTACGTCTTTTTAATTTGTTATAAAAGATATTTTTAGTGTTTTCTTAGTTTTTAAAATTTAGATTCGATAATATATGATCTCAAGTCTTGCACAATATAAACAACTATCAATAAGTAAGATATAACAATGATAAGTAAAGAAATAAATGAGAGATGGAAAGATCGAACCGCGAGACAAGAGATTTATAGTGGTTCGGCTACAAGGACACCTTCCTTGCCCTACTCCACTCCCCGAGCACCTAACTCGAGAGTTTTCTTCACTATATCAACAAGCTCCCTTATGGCGGAGAAAACCTTACACACCAATTTTCACACCACAACTTCTTCACAACTAAACCACAACTTCTACACAACTTCTTCACACCAATCTACTTCACGCCTATCTTCTTCACACCAATTTTCTTCACAACTAACAACTTCACACCTAGCTTCTTCACTACAATCTAATTCCTAACTTTTCTTCTTCACACCAAACAACTAACTAATCACACAATCAATATACCTAACACAACTATCTACAATCAAATATTCACAACAATCTTCATAAAGAATTATGTAAATAATCTTGATGATGCACCAACAACTTGGATGTGGAGGTCACAACAAGTTGTAATACTTCTTGTCTTGGAGGATAGAAGTATTCTTCTCTTACACTTGAGAGGATGATGTTTGAATCACTTTGAAACAAAGAATTATGTATTTATGATCAAAGGATTAAGAGAATAGAAATGGGGATCTAGAACAGAAAGTTTAAGAGTGCAAAAGGTGAGAAAATTCTGTGGGATGAACCAGTATTTATAGCAAGAAAATTTACTGTTCTGGAGTATGGCCGGCCCCCTTAATTAGGGGCCGGTCCCCTTAATGATTAAGGGGGCCGCCTAAGGAATTAAGGGGGCCGCCCCTTCAGAACGTTGGATTTTCTTGTCTTCTAGTGGGGAAAATTTTTCTGGATAAAATTTGCCATTTTTGGTTGGAAATTTGAAATCAGATATTTATAATGAATTAAACATATTCTTTTAATTCCAAAAGTAATTTTGTAAAAGATATAGAATGTTTAATACATTTTATAAAAATTCTAGTGATTAGAAAAATTTCCTTTGATCATGAAATGCAATAAACACTTTGTTTATTCATACCTTAAGTGATATGGATGCAATGATAAATATTAAGCACTAAAAACTTGTTTACGTCATAAGTTTTAGATTAATGAGTTTATGCTTTGTAATTATCAAAACATAGAGATATTGTTAATATGCTAACAATATTTTTAGACATTATTTATGTCAACAATCTCCTCCTTTTTGTTGATTACAAAACCTTAAACTCATTAGGTCTAAAAAATAATTTTTTGACAAGTATTATTAGAGTTTAACATTCTCTTCTCCCCCTTTTTGTAAAATCAAAAAGGTTCGGCCGTTTAAACTTCATAAAATAAGTGAAACGGGTAGAGAGTTCCCTCTTGATGTATGCTCCCCCTTATTTGAGGGCACCAAGGAAACGAGCTATGGAAATCTTGGCTACAAAAATATGTGAGGAGAACAAGACACATATATATATATATATATATATATATATATATATATATATATATATATATATATATATATATATATATATATATATATATATGCAAAGCAATAATTATGCAAATAAAAATAGATTCATTCAAGCATCATAGAAATGATTAGCATTACAACATTCAATATGCTTAAGGCATATTGATTACAATAAAACAAAAGAAAAGACATAGTCCTATATTACCTAATAGAGCACTTGGACTTGCTTGCAACCCATGGTTGATTGTTTTATTTGCTTGAAGGAGAACATAAGCATAAAGCTTAGTTGTTAGATGGAGAAGGATATGGAGTGGGGTATGGAGCGGAAGAGGTGGATCTTATGATGTTGTATCGTGTTAAGGGTGGTATGGGATGAGGACGAGTGAGGTGATATTCAATCCAAGAAATATCTTCACTCAAGTATAGGATTTGTTTTTGAAGGAAGATGCAACAAGGGCAATAGTGAGTGTGGTTTGTAACTTGATCCAAGTTGAGAGAGTGGGGTAGGCAATTGTTGTAGGGTGATGATGGAAGTTGCCCTTTGTTGTGTTGTGCAAGATGCATGGCATTGAGATCACTAAGATCATGGATTTGGGATATTTCATCACGGAACCTTTGCTTTTCCGTGGCAATGCGGAGAGAGTCATTGTGTTGATATGGATGAATTGAGTTTGTGTAGTTGGAATTGTAGTTGGATGGTTGATCAAATTTGTATGGATCATTATAGATGGTTGGTGGATGAGATAAGTGGTTTGGCATGAAGGAAAATGTTTGGCCAATGTTGTATGGTTTGTAAAGAACATTAAATGAATGTCCTTGTGAATTTGGTGTAAAGTTTGGGAAGTAAGTGGTTGGAGGTGTTGAGTGATTTCCAACTTCATTGGTTATGATGGATTTGTTACGAGGGCTTTTTCTTCGCCAAATGGGTTTTTTCGTCATTCTTGCAAGCCTTGAGGCTTTTGGTTTTGGTTTATTTGGAGAAGTCATGAAGGGATGAATAAAGAGTTTTGAGGATTGGGGGTATTTATAGTGTAAGATTTGTGTGTTTATGGATGGATAAAGTTTGTTTGGGAGATTAGGACAAAATGTGTTGGTGAAAAATGGGAAATGTAGGTTGAAATGGGCTGAAAAGCAGTAAAGATTCTGTAAACCCGACCATCAGATGGCCGGTCCCCTTAATTAGGGGGCGGTCCCCTTAATGATTAAGGGGACCGCCTTA
Source organism: Artemisia argyi (assembly GCA_030686995.1). Lineage (NCBI taxonomy): Eukaryota > Viridiplantae > Streptophyta > Magnoliopsida > Asterales > Asteraceae > Artemisia > Artemisia argyi. The sequence continues at coordinate 146,090,636 of CM060709.1, read as the reverse complement.
CAAAATTAAGGGGTCCGCCCATCTGGTGATTTCCAGATTGCCAGAATTGGGTTTTTGGCAGAAAATTTGCAGAAAGGTTGTGTGTTTGGATTAGAATTCAAGCAAGTTCAATTCCTTTAGGCAATATAGCATCTAATCTAATCAAGATATAGCATACATGCAAAAACACTGATGCGTGGGAATCGCACCTTGCTTTACCTCTCGAGGGATCTCGAGAAGCTTACAACCCCCACCAGGCAGTGTACCTGATCGTTGTAGTATAGTATAGTGACAAGTATCGGGGGATTGATCGTTCAGCTTAGGAATAATGTCGCTAGGATTAGAAAACCTAATTTACTAGTTCTAGAGGTGAGGGATGATTATTTTTGTGTTTTTATATTTTTTAGAAAGCAAGTAAAATCTCGGGTTTTTGAAGAGTGGGCGGAATTAGTTGCTATTCAACTAACCCAAAGCTAAGATATATTCAAAATAAAATAATAAAAATGAAATTAAACTAAATTATACTAATGTTGTGAGCAGTAATTGGAGAAATTGTGTTTACTTAGACTTCACTACTCCCTAGATATCTTTTACATGTTAATTACTTGTTATACTTGTATGGATGACGGATTGTATTCCTTAATATCATTCGTGGGGTGGCATACATAACTCCCCAACTCTATGAGCTCTTATCTCCTCCTACACCATGACCCAGCACAACTATAGGGATTGTAAACAGTGGCTCATGCATTAAATACAACCAATAAAGACCTAGTACGCCTCGGTTCATGTTTCTTAAGACGTTCAAGTATGTTACCATTTGGAGATCTGCCAGTTTTCTTAAGCCTAACATATAAATCATTCATCCAAGAACAAGAATAAACAAGTAATCAACACATAATCAACATCTAGGTTTCATTAGATCTAAGCAAACACAAGAGAGATCTAGCCTAGCATAATTGAATTGAGACAAGAACAAGATATAAACAACCAACACATAGACATATTGATTGAATTAGAAGAACACTTATCTCAATTACAATGCAAGGTATCAAGGGTTTGGAACCCTTGAAAAACCTGTAAAAGAGGCACCAAATTCGTCTTTAGGGTTTCACCAAAACTTCTCCCTTTTAATGAAAAAACTAGAAAACTATATATAGGAAAAGTAGGCTGACGGCGTCAAGAGTTACATGTGACGCCGTCACCTCGCCGCCATATACTTCCTCGGACGGCCTTGATCTACTTATGACGGCCTATGTGACGCCGTCACCGACCACGGTATTTTATTCTTGCCACTTTGACGCCGTCATGAAGGCGTTTGACGCCGTCACCACCTTCGGTATTTTAATCTTCATGTCTGACGCCGTCAAGATATTACTCTTGACGCCGTCACCTTGTATCTTCAGCATGGAAATTTGGTACTTTGCCGTTTTCTTCACTTTTATGCTCCAAAAACGTCCAAAATGGCTTCTTTTCCAGAATTCACTCTCCAAACACCTAAAATCACAAAAGGAATGATTTAGGGCAATATTTGATTAAATAAATTCGGATTCGGGCTTAAATGACCCCCTAAAAACAGATCATTTTTCGCCTCATCATATACCTTTACACTTGAGATTTGCTTGTCCTCAAGCAAATGTGCTTTTATTCTACTCGAAAGACAAGTTAGGGGTCATTTAACACTAATATAAAAGTAATTACAACAAATAATCGTTCCACTAAAGACCAATAGACAAGCACGGAGGTCATACACAAGCACCTCACAAATAGTGTTTAGATACTCACATCTCTCGGGTGTAATAAAGTAATATAACATTATGGAAATGGAAGATATCTCTCACTACCTGTCATAACAAAATAGATTACCATAGGCTTGGGAAAGGATCAAACCTCCACCACATGGCGTAAGCACCTAGGATAAACTATCAAAGAGGTCTTTTAAAGGGTTGTAACGTTAGGTATAGGGATATGAATTATACGGTTTTGTTGGATAAATGAAGTTTTACTGGTGGCGAGTTAACAATCTTGGTTAATTACATGTACAATATGGCGTTGCTAAGCCAAGACTAGACTCGACTTAAGCTAATAAATGAAAAATAACAAAAACATAAAATAAACATAGAATAAAAACGGGATGGTAGTCCGTATGTTTTTTCTCTTTTTCTTTTTCTATTTTTTTTTTTTTTTTTTTTTTTTTTTTTTTTTTTTTTTGCATACACTCTTACTCTACCATCCAAAACAATGCATCAAAGGGAGCTCGTTTCCTCCCTACACTTGAGCTTTTACATACTTTACAATCAATTATTCTAATGACTCGAATTAAGAAAATCAAAACACTTGGAGCACTTTTAAGATTAACGTACATATGGGGGTAATAAATGATGTTCTTCCCCATTACTCCATAAATAAGTACTTTACCCATGAGTCCCAATCGTCCCAAAACAATATGTACAAGATATGACTCGACTTAGCAACCATGTAATCAATTAGACAACTAACAAAAGGTTTAAACAATTAACAATAATGCACTAAAGATGAGTGCATACAAGGAAGGCTAAGGCGATTTGGTTGCACATTTGGGGTGGATTGTAAACAAATTCTTCCTTTAAGTAAAATGCTTAAAGTTAGAAATGAAAAGATAGGCTCAGAGGGGTGTACTAGGGGTATCGTGTACTAAAAATGAGTACAACACAAAGGTGTGGGAGAATTACTTGACCTATGAAGTCAAAGTAATTATATTACAGGTGTAGAACAAGGGTTATCCTAATGCCTCTTATCATGTAGTAAATCCTAACTACACGAATGTAGTCTCACTAGCGGTCTCGGGATGCATCGCTATCACAAGTTCTAGAATCTAAATACTACCGGTACACTCATAAGCACCAACAATGAATGCTTTTTCCTAAAGATCTAAGGGCGAACCTCACATATTTGGGGTGGAAATTTTTGAGTGGTATGGTTTTTTGTGCTAGTCATACAACTCCTATCCATGAGACGCTTATTAAGACTAAAGTTTCACTCCTAAATGTTGTAAAAAATTTTAAATTTGGCGCTAAAATTACGCTAACAAGTATTTCTCGTAGTTTTATTACACATCTACCATTAAACAAAACAAACTCAAGCGAAAGTGCATATGTAAGGTATCATCTTTTTACCCTCCCCTTACACTTAAGATGAACATTGTCCCCAATGTTCAAGTAAAGAATGTAAAAGTGAAAAAGTAAAGAGAATGAAATCAAATACTCCCCTGATTCGCTCGGTATGGATTATAGGTTGGCCAGGTTAAATCTTCCTCCAAGAAAACGAACAATCAAAGCTTCCCTTCCAGAATATAAATCATCTTCTTGTCATAAATAACCTGTAAATCCTGACAACAATAGACAAGGTAACCTCGCGTAAAATCGGCGGCATCCTATATAAGTTACTAATCCTAGAAAACAAAGTAAGATATAATGCTTGTGGAATGAAGTTTGCAGATTTCCTGGAGATTATAAAACTTAATAATTCACAAAAACCATAAGACTCCGTTAGAAAAACAAAACCGGTAAAATTTCCAGATTTTTAACTCCTGACGCCGTCAAGAGCAATACTCTGATGCCGTCAGAATGGACCTGCAGAAATTCTTATGTTAAGTTTCCGGAAAATTTCTGGAAAAACTTCGTCCTACTTCCTGGAAAATCCTGCAAAACTTCATTATGACTCAATACAAGCATTTGACTCTAACAAATACGAATATACATGTTCATTTAAAATTGTGGAGAATCATGATCTGTTTATTTCTTGAAAACATATTTGGGGTTTCCCCTTACACTTATCTTTTGCAAAAATACCTTTAGGTTGGAGTTAAGACTAGGCCAAACAACATAATAAAGTATTTCCACATATTAATTGAGAAACATGATCAACCAACAATAAAAATAAAACATGCATACGGAAGCAAATAACAATCAAACAAATAAAATCACACAAAACATTGGGTTGCCTCCCAAGAAGCGCTTTTCTTTATTTACGAGTCTTGTAGCTAGACTCAAAGTCATGGGTTACTACGTGATCTCATCATCAAACATCACATCCTCCTCATTAATCATTTCATTGTTATTTTCTTGGTAATGTTTTACACGTTGTATGTTAACCGTGAATTCCCTACCTTCATCATCAATTAACACTACCGCTCCAAATCTAGAAGAATTCTTTACCGTGAACGGCCCGTACCATCTAGACTTAAGTTTTCCCGGGAATAATCTCAACCGAGAATTGTATAATAGGACCTTGTCTCCTTCTGAAAATTCTTTGGGTTTCTTAATTCTTTGATCATGCCATCTTTTAGCTCTCTCTTTATATGTGATGGAGGATTCGTAGGCTTCCAGTCTAAGCTCATCAAGCTCGTGTAACTGCAAAAACCTATTATTCCCAGCAGTTGTATAATCTAAGTTGCATGCCTTAAGCGCCCAATAAGCCTTGTGTTCTAATTCTACCGGTAAATGACATGCCTTACCATACACCATGCGGAATGGGGTCGTTCCAATAGGTGTTTTGTAAGCAGTTCGGAATGCCCATAAGGCTTCGTCGAGTTTGAATGACCAGTCCTTTCTGTTTTGACTAACCGTTTTTTCAAGTATTCTTTTAATAGCTCTATTGGTGTTTTCGACTTGGCCATTGGTTTGTGGATGGTAGGCAGTGGAGAATTGATGGGGTACTCCATACCTCTTCATGACCTTTTCCATTTGTGCATTGCAAAAATGTGTCCCCCTATCACTGATGAGGGCTTTCGGAATCCCGAATCTTGCGAAAAGCTTTTTCAGGAAATGAATGACTACTCTTGCATCATTGGTCCTAAGGGCTTGTGCCTCAACCCATTTCGAAACATAGTCAATAGTGACTAAGATGTACTCGTTTCCCCCTGAGGATGGAAAGGGTCCCATGAAGTCAATCCCCCAAACATCGAATACTTCACAAACTTGTATAAAGTTCTGAGGTGCTTCATCCCTATGTGATATATTTCCAGCTCGTTGACATGCATCGCACGCCTGCACCATTTCTTTTACATCACGGAAAATTGTGGGCCAATAGAATCCCGCATCGAGAATCTTTCGAGCGGTAACGTTTATCCCATGATGCCCGCCAGAGGGACCAGAGTGACATTCCCTCATAATCTTAACTGCCTCATTTTCCGAAACACAACGCCTTATAATGTGGTCAGGACACCTTCGGAATAAAAAGGGTTCATCCCAGAAGTAGTATTTTAGTTGGGAAAAGAACCTCTTCCTCTCGTACTTAGTCAGGTGTTCTGGAACAAGCCTACATCTACTCGCGAAGTAATTAGCAAAGTCGGCGTACCACGGCTCCGAATCTATCATTGACATTAGTTGTTCGTCAGGAAACGAATCCCTAATCTCACTTCTATCGTGCTTATCCAAGGGGTTTTCAAGACTAGATAGATGATCTGCGGCTAGATTCTCTGCCCCCCTCTTATCGCGAATCTCAACATCGAATTCTTGTAATAACAAGATCCACCGAATTAGTCGTGGCTTGGCATCCTGCTTTGCAAACAGATATCGAAGAGCTGAGTGATCAGTGAAGACGACTGTCTTTGAAAGGACAAGATATTGTCGGAATTTGTCGAATGCAAATACTACGGCTAATAATTCTTTTTCGGTGGTGGAGTAATTCTCTTGAGCGGGATTCATGGTTTTGCTAGCGTAGTAAATAGGTTGGAAAAGCTTGTCACGTCGTTGACCTAATACAGCCCCGACGGCGTAGTCGCTGGCGTCACACATGATTTCAAATGGTAACTCCCAGTTGGGTGTGATCATGATTGGAGCTTGAGTGAGTTCTCTTTTTAGGAGATCGAAAGCATCTTTGCATTCTTGGGAAAAATCGAATGGAGCATCCTTCACAAGCAACTGAGTCATTGGCCGGGAAATTTTTGAGAAGTCTTTTATGAATCTCCGATAAAATCCGGCGTGCCCCAAAAAGCTGCGTATTGCCTTAACAGTCGTGGGGTATGGTAGCTTAGATATAGCTTCAACTTTAGCTTGGTCCACCTCTATTCCGTTCCCTGAGATCTTATGCCCTAACACAATCCCTTCCTTTACCATGAAATGACACTTTTCCCAGTTTAACACCAAGTTGGTTTCCTCACAACGTTTAAGCATCTTTTCTAAATTAGCAAGACAGCGGTCGAAGGAGTTTCCGAAGACTGAAAAGTCATCCATGAAAACTTCCATGCTGTCTTCCATGAGTTCCTGAAAGATTGCGGTCATGCAACGTTGGAAAGTGGCGGGGGCATTGCATAGCCCAAAAGGCATCCTTTTGTAGGCAAATGTTCCATAGGGGCAAGTAAACGTGGTCTTTTCTTGGTCCTCGGGTGCTATGGGGATTTGAAAATATCCAGAGAATCCATCCAAGAAGCAATAGTACTCGTGTCCAGATAATCTCTTTAACGCACACCCGCCATCCAGTGACAGTTCTCTGGGGCACCATCTCACCCTTATCATTCTTTACTACAGTCATTCCACCCTTTTTAGGTACAACCTGCACAGGACTGACCCATGGGCTATCCGAGATCGGGTAAATCAGTCCTGCATCCAAAAGCTTGATAACTTCTTTCTTTACTACTTCCTTAATGTTAGGGTTCACTCGCCTCTGGGGTTGCACAGTAGGTTTATAATCTTCCTCCACAAGAATCTTATGGGTGCAAAAAGTTGAGTCAATCCCCTTAATGTCGGCCACACTCCATGCGAGTACCCCCTTGTATTTTTTTAGGACCTCTAAGAGTTTAACTTTTTGTTCTTTTTCCAAGGAAGAGTTTATGATTACCGGGAGTTGGTCCTCCCCCTGAAGAAAGGCATATTCCAAATGATTAGGGAGCTCTTTAAGATCTACGTCAGGGGGCTCGATAATAGAAGGTTTGAGCTTGTTTTCGGGCTTTCGGAGCTCGAGATGGTCCGTTGCCTCTTGTCTGGGGTAGAAGGAGACTGCATTAACATTCTCCGTCTTTTCCACCTCTAGCAAAGGCAGAAAACTTTCGTCCCGTAGCCAGCCTTCATCGATTTGTTCATCGATGCAACTATCAATGACATCTGTGAGTTCATCTACTTCCCCGATAAAGTAGAGCCGGTTGGCTGCTTCGAGGGAGAGGTCCATAGAATCCTTAATGTCGAAGGTTGTGCTATCGTCTCCCACTCGTAAGGTTAATTTTCCATCGTAGACATCGATGACTACACGAGCTGTAGCAAGAAATGGTCTACCTAAGATGATAGGGACCAAGTCATCCTCCTCCATATCCAGGATTACGAAGTCGACCGGGAATTTGAATTTCCCAACTTTGACTAGCACATTCTCGCATATCCCTACGGGGTACTTGACTGATCTATCGGCTAGTTGGATGTTCATACGGGTAGACTTCAATCCAGAATATCCTAGTTTACAGAACATAGAGTGAGGCATGAGATTGATACTTGCTCCCAAATCGGCGAGAGCATTCTTGATTGATAGAGGTCCTATGGAGCAAGGCAAGGTGAAGCTGCCCGGATCGTCTACCTTCTTTGGTAGCCCTCGATGGGTTACCACTGAGCATTCTTCCCCCAGGGTTACAAGACCCTCGAGCTTCTTCCTGTTAGCGAGCAGCTTTTTGAAGTATGTGCTATACTTTGGCATGTGATAGCAAGCATCAAGGAGAGGTATGGTGACAACAGAGTCTTTTAGGTATGACAAGAACCTCTTGTTATCATTCTCAATTTTCTGGTTCCTTAATCGGGATGGGTATGGAATTCTCACAGGTGGGTTAGGAAGGGCTGATGGGGAAGGGGTTGTCACGGGCGGTTGGTCTGGGGTGCCAATGCCGACATCCTGCTCCTCCTCCCCAGGTTTGTCTGAATCGAGGGTGACGGGGGACGAGTTTGGGTAAGGGGGTCCTTGGTTGTCATTCCAGCTCGTGTGGTTATCGCGAGCATGGGGTCTTTTTTTCTTTCTAACGGCGTTTGGAGGTGATCTAAGGCTGAGTTAAGCTTGTTGAAAAATTCTCCAATACCCTCCTGCTGCTCATCGAAAAGCTCATTAAGCCCTTTCATTTGCAAGTCTTTTTCTTGAGTGAAGTGACCAAGGTCATCTTCGAAATTGCTCCTGATTTTGAATTCAGGGCCTTCCTCCCCTTCTCTTCTCCTTACCAGATTTCCCCAAAGGGTGTAATCGTCATTTTGGTAAAAAGGTAAGAGGGAGGGATCAGCATAAATGTCCCCTCCTGACAAGCATGCATGTTCAGTTGTGGCTGCTCCTCCGCATTCTTCTACCTCATGCGGGCCTCCACAGTAATCGCAGATCAGGTAGGGATTCGACAGCTGTTTAGGTGACCGCGATCCAGCTATGTATTCCGCTCTTTTGTGAATTTTGCTCAACCGATCCGCGGTGATCTCAGAAATGCTGACAGTCGACTCAGGTTCATCCCAAGTGTCATCCTGATCTTGAGCATATTCTTCAATCCTATCCCATCCTTCTTCGGCACTAAGATTGTCCAATCTTCCTTTCCTAGATTGGTTAATTCCGTTCCGGTCATTAGAGGAGATATTTTCATAAAAGATTTGGACCAAGAGCCAAAGTTCAATGCCATGATGTGGAACTTGTCTTATTAAATCTTTGAATCTAGTCCACGCTTTATGGAAGGGTTCATCCATCCCCTTTCGGAAACGAAGGATCCTATCCCTAAATGCTGAGGTTTTTCCAGGTGGAAAGAACTTCTCATAGAACTTGGATATGAGTTGCTCCCATGTGAAAATAGATTCGGAAGGGAGTTTGTTATACCATTCTTGGGCTTTTTCGTATAAGGTGAAAGGGAAGAATCGCATTCGGGATGTGTTTCTAGTAGCCCCATCCGTATGGATGGTGTCCACTATTTTTAGGAAGTCCTTGATGTGTTGGATTGGATTTTCCTCATCAAGTCCGTGGAATTTACACACACTTTTGACAAGCCAAACATCATTTGCATGCAAGACCTCGTTGGTGTGTTCGTTTGGGTAGACAATGGCATTGGAAAACCCACGAGGAGTTGGGGAAGAGTAGTCCTTGAGACGCTTAGGAGGAGGTATTATAGGGGTATTCATCTCGTTGTGGGAGCTAGGGGTTGTGATGTGATTTTCTGAATTTTCTTCAGAGAGAGGTGCATCAAAGTCGATAGCAATGCTGGATGGTTCAGGTGTTGAGTGAGTTCGTCTTAACCTACACATTTCTCTTTCGGGTTCTGCATAAGGCAAGACAAGGTCTTTAGTGGTGCTACGACTCCTAGTGATCCTAAGGTTGGAAAATTCGTTGGTTGCCATGATGGTGGATGGTGAAGAGTTACGAACAAAGGCACAAAGAAATAAGATAGACTAAAGAAGACCTAAAAATAAAAATAAAAATCTTACTAGAAGGGAATCTAGCAAGTAGACCTAATAAAAAGAAATCCTAACCTAGACAATAACTATTCCCCGGCAGCGGCGCCAAAAACTTGATGCGTGGGAATCGCACCTTGCTTTACCTCTCGAGGGATCTCGAGAAGCTTACAACCCCCACCAGGCAGTGTACCTGATCGTTGTAGTATAGTATAGTGACAAGTACCGGGGGATTGATCGTTCAGCTTAGGAATAGTGTCGCTAGGATTAGAAAACCTAATTTACTAGTTCTAGAGGTGAGGGATGATTATTTTTGTGTTTTTATATTTTTTAGAAAGCAAGTAAAATCTCGGGTTTTTGAAGAGTGGGCTGAATTAGTTGCTATTCAACTAACCCAAAGCTAAGATATATTCAAAATAAAATAATAAAAATGAAATTAAACTAAATTATACTAATGTTGTGAGCAGTAATTGGAGAAATTGTGTTTACTTAGACTTCACTACTCCCTAGATATCTTTTACATGTTAATTACTTGTTATACTTGTATGGATGACGGATTGTATTCCTTAATATCATTCGTGGGGTGGCATACATAACTCCCCAACTCTATGAGCTCTTATCTCCTCCTACACCATGACCCAGCACAACTATAGGGATTGTAAACAGTGGCTCATGCATTAAATACAACCAATAAAGACCTAGTACGCCTCGGTTCATGTTTCTTAAGACGTTCAAGCATGTTACCATTTGGAGATCTGCCAGTTTTCTTAAGCCTAACATATAAATCATTCATCCAAGAACAAGAATAAACAAGTAATCAACACATAATCAACATCTAGGTTTCATTAGATCTAAGCAAACACAAGAGAGATCTAGCCTAGCATAATTGAATTGAGACAAGAACAAGATATAAACAACCAACACATAGACATATTGATTGAATTAGAAGAACACTTATCTCAATTACAATGCAAGGTATCAAGGGTTTGGAACCCTTGAAAAACCTGTAAAAGAGGCACCAAATTCGTCTTTAGGGTTTCACCAAAACTTCTCCCTTTTAATGAAAAAACTAGAAAACTATATATAGGAAAAGTAGGCTGACGGCGTCAAGAGTTACATGTGACGCCGTCACCTCGCCGCCATATACTTCCTCGGACGGCCTTGATCTACTTATGACGGCCTATGTGACGCCGTCACCGACCACGGTATTTTATTCTTGCCACTTTGACGCCGTCATGAAGGCGTTTGACGCCGTCACCACCTTCGGTATTTTAATCTTCATGTCTGACGCCGTCAAGATATTACTCTTGACGCCGTCACCTTGTATCTTCAGCATGGAAATTAGGTACTTTGCCGTTTTCTTCACTTTTATGCTCCAAAAACGTCCAAAATGGCTTCTTTTCCAGAATTCACTCTCCAAACACCTAAAATCACAAAAGGAACGATTTAGGGCAATATTTGATCAAATAAATTCGGATTCGGGCTTAAATGACCCCCTAAAAACGGATCATTTTTTGCCTCATCAAACACATAAGCAAAAGAGCAAATAAGCAACACATAATAAGCAAAAGGAGACAAGCAAGGGCAAGAGCACTTAAACTTCCTAAGGCACCTATCTTAGATCAAAGGCAAAGTTAACTAGTGAGTGGAAAACAAGTGATGGAGCAAGATGACAACATTATTAGTGAATTTGTCTTAGTGTGTGTCTATATGCAACAAATGTGGAGTTGTGATTGTTTCGACTCCTAAATGCAAAGAGAGATAACGATCCTAAGAAACAATCCAAGAGATCCCCTTGATTCAATTTTTGCTCGATTCATGAATGTCAATAATATATATTAGATTATATATTTTGACAATTTATGTGAGAGTTTATGCATGATTTAGGAAAAAGTTTTTAGCGTTTGTCAACAATGCAAGGAAAATGATTTTCATGTAATTCCTAGATGTGAGAATAGTTTTCAAGAAATTTTGATTGAGTTTTACAAGAGAGTATATGCAAATGAAAGTGAGGTTTCCCAATCATTAATTTTGTGCAAAATGGATTCCTAGACTCAGAAGTGAAGAAGTGGACGAAAAGTAAATTTTATGCAAGTATAAATTTGTGTTAGTTCAATATAATTTAGTCAACTTGTTCTATCATTCCTAATCCTAAACGCAAGTGGTTGAATATTTCACGCTTAAGGGGTTTTGTGAATATATCCGCAATGTTATCTTCCGATGCAACTTTTTCTATAGATATGTTTCCTTTTTGTACATTATCCCTAAGAAAGTGGTGGCGTATTTCTATATGTTTAGTCCTAGAGTGTTGCACCGGATTTTTACTTAAATCTATCTCACCTTTGTTATCACACATAATGGGAACATTTTCTAACCTAATGTCATAGTCTATAAGAGCTTGTTTCATCCATAGTGCTTGTTGACATGCCTTTCCAGCGCTTACATATTCGGCTTCGGTGGTAGAAATAGCAAGAGCGGTTTGCTTCTTCAAAAACCAAGATGTTAGACAACATCCCATAAACGTGCAAATACCGCTAGTGCTTTTTCTATCTACGTAGTCTCCCGCATGATCCGAATCCGCATAGACGATGGTTTCTATGCCGGATCCCTTAGGATACCATAATCCTAAGTGTATAGTGCCTTTAATGTATCGGAAGATACGCTTAACCGCTTCTAGGTGAGAGGTTTTGGGATCCTCTTGAAAACGGGCACAAAGGCAGACACTAAACATGATATCGGGTCTACTTGCCGTCAAGTATAGAAAACTACCTATCATTCCTCTATACTTGGTGTTATCTACGGACTCACCTTCATCATCCTTTGTGAGCTTTACTTCCGTAGACATGGGAGTTTTCATGGGTTTTGAGTCTTCTAGGCCAAATTTATTAAGCATTTCCTTAATGTACTTAGATTGGTTAAAGAATATTCCATCTTCTATTTGTTTTATTTGTAATCCTAGGAAGAAGTTAAGTTCACCCATCATACTCATCTCAAACTCATCATGCATGATTTTGGCAAATTCATCACACATGTCTTGACAAGTCGATCCAAATATAATGTCATCAACATATATTTAAACAATGATGAGATTTGGGTCTTTCCTTTTAGTGAAAAGAGTGTTATCTACCATTCCCATGGAATAATCATGTTTAATAAGGAAAGCTTTTAATTGATCATACCAAGCTTTGGGAGCTTGTTTGAGTCCATACAAAGCTTTCTTTAACTTATAAACATAATCAGGTTTTGCGAAGTCAATGAATCCTGGAGGTTGTGCCACATATACCTCCTCATTGATAAAACCATTAAGGAATGCACTTTTCACGTCCATTTGGAATAACTTAAAATCTAGGGCGCATGCATAGGCAAGTAGTATCCTAATTGATTCTAATCTAGCTACGGGGGCATAAGTTTCGTCATAATCAATTCCTTCTTGTTGATTATAACCTTGGGCAACTAACCTAGCTTTATTCCTAGTAACTACTCCATTTTCATCTAATTTATTCCTATATACCTGTTGGGATATAAAATATCAAAGTACTTCTGGATGTCAAAGTACTGCTGTTATTGAAGAATGTTTAAAGTACTTCGAAGAAAACAAGGACTGATGTGCAATATTAGATAAGGATTAATGTGTAATATTGAATGAATATTCTAGAATTAGTTAGGGATAATGACTTGTCGTTCAAGGATTATATGTTGTAAACCGACTTAAGGTTATCTATATAAAGAGCCTTAAGGGGTATTAGTCGATACAAGTTTTAGAGAAGTTCTCATAAGTTTTAGAGTCGATCAAAGTTGATAAATAGTTAGGGATTGTTAGTGAATCTGTGTAACAAAGCAGGTTCAAAGTTTGGTTAATATAAAAGTTCTTCTTAAGCTTTGTGTTGGTAGATTCCGCATACTTTACAAGGTTAAACAGTGTTTCAATATTAATAGTGTTGAGTTTACTCAATATTGTTAAACCCTTACAAGCTACAAAGTAGTTTGGTCAGAGTATATCGATCCAACAAGTAGTATCAGAGCTTGTGCTGGAAACTCTGATTAAGAAGATAAACCTTTAAACCGATTTCACTACAAACCCTTCAAGATGTCGACTAAAGCTGCACCTGCTCCCTCAATCACTGCTGTTAGAATCCCTATTGTTAAGAAGGGAGAATACAATCTATGGGCCATGAAGATGAGGCAGTACATTGCCATCACAGACCATGCACTGTGGGATGTGATTGTTAATGGTAACATGCAAATTGAAGAACCAGTAGAGGTACCTGGACAACCAACACCACCTAAAATTACTGTACCTGCTGCTACCAAAAGAAATCAAGACAAAGCTCTCAACATACTACTTTCTGCTATTCCTGATGGTCACTTATTAAAGTTTCATGATGCCAAGGATGCCAAACAACTATGGGCTGCAATAAAGAAGAAGTTTGGAGGTAATGATGCTTCCAAGAAGATGCATAGGAATTTGCTGAAGCAACAATTTGAAACTTTCACTGTTGGAGAAAGAGAAGGTCTTGATTCTGCTTATGAAAGATTCCAACATCTTCTGAGTATGCTAGAACTATATGATGCTGAGGCATCAGTTGAAGATGCTAACTTGAAGTTCTTGAGAAGTTTGCCGTCAGCATGGCATGTAGTTGCTACTATGATCAGAGGACAACCAGGGCTGGATACTATGGACTTTGATGATCTCTACAACAATCTGAAGGTGTATGAGCATGAGATGAATGGTACTACAGGTTCAAGTACACATCAGCAACCCCAAAACATTGCTTTTGTCTCTTCTGAAAAAAGAAGCAGTACTTCTAATAAAGGTACTACTTATCCTGTTCAAAGTACTGTGATCGAAACACAGATTCCATGTACAACAAGGGTCACCACAAATTCATCACAATCACTTACCCACACCTCAGATGAAGTTCTATGTTCATTCTTTGCTCAACAAGCATCTATACCTGTCACCTATCAAGAAGATGTATTGCAAATAGATGATGATGCTTTGGAAGAAATTGATATCAGATGGCAAGTTGCCATGCTCACTGCAAGGATCAAGAAGTATGTGAATAAGACAGGGAAAGGCATCAATTTCAGAGCTAAACAGGGAATAACATTTGATAAGTCCAAGATTGAGTGCTTCAACTGTCTAAGGACTGGTCACTTTGCAAGGGAATGCAAATTTGCAAAGTTTCAAGCAAACAAGATGATTGAACCACCCAAGCCTGAGAGAAAAGAGATTCCAATTACTGAACCAAAACCAAAAGCTTTGGTTGCTCAAGAGAATCTGTCAGAGATTGATTGGTCCAATGAGTTTGATGATGAACCTGTAACCTATTCAATGGTTGCATTGGAAGACTGGAGCACAACATTTGATGAAGAGCCTGGATATGCTGCTTTGGAGTCAAGAGATGGTTTAGGAAGCTTTGATTGGAGCATGGAGTTTGAAGAAGCACCTGTTCAGCTTGCTATGGTAGCTGCTTCACCAAGTTCATCCACTAAATCTGAGGTATGCTCTAAGTGCAATGATATGTATCAAAAGTTACTTAGTGAATATGTAGCTGAAAGAGATAAATTTCAAAAGGCTAGGGCTGAGATAACTGGTTATCAATTGACTTTAGAGTCAATGGAGGCTAAAATCATTACACATGAAAACAATGAAGTAGCATGGCTTGAAACATATAAACAACATGATTACCTAGTTAAGTTAAGTGAATGGAAACTAGGTTGTAAGGTGTCTGAACTAGAGAAAGTGACTGCTGAAAGGGATAAGTTGTTAGAAAAACTTGTTGTATGGAATGAGGCAGGTGTGTCACATGTTCAATTTGTTGAAAAGCAAAGAACATCAAATATTAAGACAGGCCTAGGTTATGATAATGATAGCAATGAAGGCATTCCATTTAAGGGCAAGGAACTAAATCTTACAGTAGATATCTCCACTAGTGATGAAGAGTTCATAAGTCTAGATGAAAACACTTCTAGTGATGAGGAATCCCCTAGTCCAACACCTCCTGAATTTAAGAAAGAAAAGGGATATAATGCAGTTCCTCACCCCCCCAGGTAGCTTTCAACCACCTAGAAAGGATGTTGACTGTTATGGTGTAGATAATCTAGAGTTTAGGAAAAAGCTTAAAAGTAAATCCAATCCTGAAACTTTAGAAAAGTCTATTGAAGCACCTAAGGTTGAAGAGACCAAGTCTTCAAAACAAGCAGTACCTCAAAACACTTTTTGAAGTACTGCTGATCACTCAGCAGTACCTCAAAGAAAATTCTTTCAAAATACTGCTAATTTTAGAAAATCTTATGGAAGGGGATTTGGGGATATTGGTCCAAAGGTCTGTTCTGTTTGTTATAGTCCTCATCATTTGATTAAAGACTGTGATTATCATTCAGAATACCTAAGTAAATATCCAAAGACCAGAACTGCACAACCAAGTCATAGGGAGAATAAGCCAAGGGAAAACAAACCAGTTTGGAATTATACAAATAGGGTTAACCATAGTAATTTCTCAAAATACTATAGGTACCCTCATCAGAAAAGGTCATACTCCAAATCCTCAGTACCTTCACAAAGTACTGATTGAAAGTTCCCTAACCAAGATGTTTCTAGCAAACACTCAAGTGTAAGACCTAGGAGATACAATCACTACAACCCTAGAAGGCCTTACAACACAAGAAAAGATGCTAGAACACAGAACCCAACTCCTAAAGTTACAACTAAATGGGTTAAGAAAGAAAGTACTGCTGTGGTAGAACCAGTACTTTCAGAGGTTAAGGGTGAAAAAGGGAAAATTGATCATGATAAACCAACAGTTTTGGAAACAAAAACCTTAATTCTTGATCATGCTTTCAAAGACAGTGGTGATTACATACTCAAAAATTTTGAGTATGTCACTCCACAAGGGGAACACAAGTCAGTAATGGCTTGGGTTCCTAAAAATAACTAACCTTTTTCATGTGAATGCAGGGCAACCCAGAGGAGGAGCTTAAAGATCATCTTATTATAGATAGTGGTTGCTCTGGCAGTATGACAGGAGAAAAGGAGCTCTTGTCAGATTTTAAAGCTTATTTTGGAGGAAAAGTTGCATTTGGGAATGATCCTGATGGAGGAAGAATAACTGGCAAAGGAACTATCAAGGCAGGAAACATTGATTTTGAAGATGTTAGATATGTGAAGGAGCTCAAATTCAATCTTTTGTCAGTCTCTCAGATCTGTGATAAGAAGTACCCTGTGTTATTCTTTGACATAGAATGTCTTATACTTTCTCCTGATTTCAAGTTAGAAGATAGAAACTTGGTGTTGCTGAGAGCACCAAGAACTAATGATGTGTACAGCATTGACTTAAAGAATGTAAACTCTGCTGAAAGAGCAACATGTTTGATTGCAAGAGCAACTATGGAAGAAGCACATCAATGGCACAGAAGATTGGGGCATGTCAATTTTAAGAACATCAATAAGCTGGTCAGAGGTAATTTAGTTAGAGGTTTACCTTCTAAAACATTCAAGACTGATCATTCATGTCTTGCTTGTAAGAAGGGTAAACAGCACAAGGCTTCTTGTAAGAAGATTGATGAGAAAACCATTAAAGAGCCTTTGGAATTGCTGCACATGGATCTGTTTGGACCTGTTTCAGTTGTTAGTCTAAACAAGAAGAAGTACTGCTTGGTTGTAACAGATGACTGTAGCAGATTTAGTTGGGTCTTTTTCTTATGCTTTAAAGATGAAACTTTTGATGCTATTCATGATCTTATAATAGCACTTGAAAATCAGTTAAGACTCAAGGTTAGAGGCATTAGATGTGATAATGGGACTGAGTTCAAGAATCAGCTAATGGATGAATTTTGTGCCAAGAAAGGAATTAGAAGAGAGTTCAGTATTGCTAGAACTCCTCAGCATAATGGAGTTGCAGAAAGAAAGAATAGAACACTTATAGAAGCAGCAAGGACAATGCTTGCAGACTCTCAATTACCTGTTCGATTCTGGGTTGAGGCTGTAAGTGCTGCTTGTTA
The DNA here is from genome assembly GCA_030686995.1 of Artemisia argyi. Taxonomy (NCBI): domain Eukaryota; kingdom Viridiplantae; phylum Streptophyta; class Magnoliopsida; order Asterales; family Asteraceae; genus Artemisia; species Artemisia argyi. Next base: position 146,073,285 of record CM060709.1, on the reverse strand, counting down.
TGTGTTGAATAGAGTATCAGTGACTAAACCTCAAATGAAGACACCTTATGAGTTACTCATGGGAAAGAAGCCAAGCATCAAGTTTATGAAACCTTTTGGATGTCCCCTAACCATCTTAAACACTGCTGATAATTTGGGCAAATTTGATGGGAAGTCAGATGAAGGATATTTATTGGGATATTGTACTAATAGCAAAGGATTCAGAGTGTACAACATGGCTACCAAAAAGGTTCAAGAATGTCTTCATGTTGATTTTTTGGAAGAACAAGAAAATTCTAAAGGAAAAGGTCCTGATTGGATGTTTGATCTTTATTTAATGTCTTCATCAATGAATTATGTACCTGTAAGGGAAGAAAATCAAGCTGCTCCCACTGAAGAAGAAGCACAGTACATTGTTCATGATGTTAATTTAAGATCTGAAGATGAGCCAAATGTTAATGCCAATGATGAGAAGAAGAGTACTTCTGAGCCTCAAGGTACTGCTGAACCTAACAGTACTGTTGATCCTCAAAGTACTGTTCCACCACAAATACCAGTATCTGATGAAGATCAAGCCATTCAAGATGAACTTTCTAGGATGCTTTTTCAAGAAACAATGGCTAAGTTGTATGAAGATGAACAAAGGAAAGTTTATGAAGCAGAAAAGAAGAAGGCAAAAGAAACAGCCAGTACTTTACCCCAAAGTACTGCTAATCCATTTGAAAGTACTTTTCAACCTTTAGATACTTCAAATTGGATAAATACTGATGTTGTTAATGATTCTAATATGCCTGACTTAGAAGATACTGATGATCCAAACAAGATTACTTTAGAAGACACTGATGATGAATTGGATCAAGAAGGCATTTTCTCATATTCTAATGAAGATCCTGATATAACTAATTTGGAAGATAATCTTGAAGTCTCACCAACTCCTACTCTCAGAATACACAAAACTCATCCTGTTACCAACATAATTGGACCCTCAGCTTCAGGGGTGCTCACAAGGACTAAGGCTAAGAATATGTCTCAACAACATACTTCTTTACTTAGTTTTATCTACAAGTAAAATAGGGTGAATCACAAGGATAAGAAGTTGTGTTTATTTGCTTGTTTTCTATCTCAGGAAGAGCCCAAAAATATCAAACAAGCATTAGCCAAGGAAAGTTGGGTGGAAGCTATGCAAGAAGAACTCCTACAGTTTAAACTTCAAAAAGTTTGGGTATTATGTGATTTATCTGATGGAAAGAAACTTATTGGAACTAAATGGGTCTTCAGGGTAAAAAGAGATGAAAGAGGGAATGTTATCAAGAATAAGGCAAGGTTAGTGGCTCAAGGATACAGACAAGAAGAAGGAGTAGACTATGATGAAGTTTTTGCTCCTGTGGCAAGGCTTGAAGCCATCAGGCTATTTTTGGCTTTTGCATCTTATATGGGATTCCCTGTATATCAAATGGATGTTAAAAGTGCTTTTCTATATGGCAAAATCACAGAAGAAGTTTATGTCAAACAGCCTCCTGGTTTTGCAGACCCTGCACATCCAAACAAAGTCTACAAGGTAATCAAAGCTCTGTATGGCCTTCATCAAGCTCCAAGAGCATGGTATGAAAGACTTTCAAATTTTCTACTACAACATGGTTATAGAAGAGGAGCTATTGACAAGACTTTGTTTATCAAGAGAGATAAGAAGGATATCATGCTTGTCCAAGTGTATGTGGATGACATTATTTTTGGTGCTACTAGGCAATCTATGGTCAAAGAATTTGAAGATCTTATGCAGAAAGAGTTTCAAATGAGTTCAATGGGAGAATTAACCTTCTTCTTGGGACTTCAAGTGCAACAGTCAAGCAGTGGAATATATATTTGTTAAGATAAGTATGTTGCAGATATTCTTAAGAGATTCAATTTCACAACTGTTAGGCCTACATCTACACCAGTGGATACTAACAAACCTTTGGGAAAAGATGAAGAAGGAGAAGATGTTGATGTCACCCTATACAGGTCTATGATTGGATGTCTCATGTATTTAACTACATCAAGACCTGATATAACTTTTGCTGTAAGTTTATGTGCAAGACATCTGTGGAAGGATTCTTTGTATTGATTTGTGCAAACACTTGGGATGTTAATCTCAGTAATGTGTTTAGGATATTTATGAATGAATGTGAGTTAGCACGCGGAATTTACTAAAACATTCTAAAGGAACAAAGGTGATGAATAAGTAAATGAGAATGAACACAATATGAATAACACAAAACGATGCAATATTATTGATGAAATAATACGGGTGATCTAAACTATCACCAAGATTGCAAGTGTAACCTTGAATCTTTGATACGTGAAAGGGTTTAAATACGGAGGTTATGCATGAAAAACTATGAGAAGGTTATTGAAAAAGATATCTAAGAAGGTGACTTAAGGGTTCCTTTTATAGCATAAGGAGCCCTTATTACAAGTTGTCAAGTTGCTAATATAATATATTAGAGGCTTATCTTATCCTAATATTACACCTTTCAAGGTAAAACACTCATTATATCTACTGAGACTTTTGTACTACTTCTACTTAACGTATAACTTTGTACAAAGACTAATAATACAACTAAATATCTCTAAATAAAATATAACAACTTGTCGTGTAAATTGGCAGGACCTTCTTTAACTAGCAGGACCTTCTCACCCAGAAGGTACTGTTAGTATATCTTCAACATCAGCAAAACTGAAGAGGCAGGCTTAACTATCAACTAGCAGGCTCTTCTGGCAGACTCTTTACTTTGTGCATTTTATTCCCAACAATCCTCCCCTAAACTTGTTATTCCCTTTTAAAATAACCAAGTTTCTTTGTGAATAAAATTCATACCTTGAGGATTTGAGGGAACTCTTCCAAAAACCTTATCTCTTTCTCCTTAGGCTTTCATACTGATCAAATATGCTTTCCTTCAATCTTTTGACTGCATCAGTTTCTTCTTCACACAAAAGCTTATTGGAGATTAAGATAGATAATACTTCATAGCTTAAAGGGTACTCCTTCTCACCTAGCATAAAAAGCTCAATTCCACTCTGAGTTGAAAGATGATGAACATGGCTCATGGTGAAGTATTCCCATGTAACAGATAAGTCATAATAAGGAAATTTCCAATGAGTATCAGTAGGATTTGGATCATACAATCTGCTGAACTCTACCCATAGCTCTTGCTCCTTTGCATCAGGCTTATACTTGGTTTTCAGCTTCTCTTGAACTAATACCCATAATTCATCTAAATCCATTCTGCTACAAGCTCTTAGTAGATTTTCAAAGTTCTTGAAAATCTCAACCTTATTTCCAACTCTTGTTATCTTCCATGCTTTGCCAAACTTGTCATTGAAGATTTCCCAATCCATGACTGGATGCCTCGCATGTAAGGGTTCAGCAAAAATAACTTGTGGAATATGGACAACCATTTCTCTTGATTGAACAGGAGGCAAGTCTGCTGTTTGTTCCTTCTGATTATCTTTTCTTCCTTTGGAAGGTCTTTCTTGTGTATCCATGAGAAAACTGGTTTTGTTCCTTCTGTAAGCCTCTAAGTATAGAAGCTTCAATTCATCAAAAGATTTACCTTTGAGTTGATGATCTTTCATGTTCACTTCTCTTTTCAGATATATCTTGAAGAACTTCTTATGATCTGCTTCAGAATGTGGCATTTTAAATCCTTTCTTCTGATTCTTCTGAATCTGCTGATAGACATCATCCAATGCCTCTTGATTGTATTTCTTGGTGATGAAATCATTGAGTTTGATTGTCATTTCATCTGAGCTAAGAGACTCATCACATATCAGAGTGTAAGCTTCACCTCTTACAATTGGATCAATGGAGATGTTGTATTGCAGCTGAGCATCAAACTTTTCTTGCAGCATTCTTGTTTCTTCTTCAGCTCCTATGACTTCTTCTTCATGAAGCTGTTTGGACAACTCTTCATCTACAGCCAATTGTGCTTGCTCTTTCTGCTTCATCTTTTTAGGCTTTGGTTCATCTTCAACCACAATTTTCTTGCCCTTGTCTTTTGGTGATGATACTGGACTTGGAGCAGCAGATTGTTCATCAGAAACAAGAAACCTCCCCTGAGGCTGTGATCCTCTCTTTCTTTTGTAAGACACTTGATCAGTACCTTTTAAATTCATAGCTAGTAGCCTCTGAATCCCAGTAGGCTCTTGCTCTGCTTCAGCAGTATCTTGCTTTGCTTCAGCAGTATCTGTTGCAGCAGTATCTTTCAAGCTAACAGGCTCTTTTTCTTGAGTAGCAGGCTCTTCATCAAACACTTGAGTTCCTTCATGAAACTGAAATTGAATCTCTTCTTCATTTTTAGAACTACCCATCCTCCCCTTTTTGGAAGAGAGACCCAAACCCTTCTTGCACTTGGAAGTATTGTTCAACCCTCAGTCTCCACATCTCAAACTCATTCTGTTTGAGTAATGGAAGTTTTGCAGCCACATTGGTTTGAATGTGCTCAACATCCATTTTTGCTTTGTTCTTTTATGTCGTAAATATCAGCCTTGCTCTGATACCACTTGTGGAAGGATTCTTTGTATTGATTTGTGCAAACACTTGGGATGTTAATCTCAGTAATGTGTTTAGGATATTTATGAATGAATGTGAGTTAGCACGCGGAATTTACTAAAACACACTAAAGGAACAAAGGTGGTGAATAAGTAAATGAGAATGAACACAATATGAATAACACAAAACGATTCAATATTATTGATGAAATAATACGGGTGATCTAAACTATCACCAGGATTACAAGTGTAACCTTGAATCTTTGATACGTGAAAGGGTTTAAATATGGAGGTTATGTATGAAAAACTATGAGAAGGTTATTAAAAAAAGATATCTAAGAAGGTGACTTAAGGGTTCCTTTTATAGCATAAGGAGCCCTTATTACAAGTTGTCAAGTTGCTAATATAATATATTAGAGGCTTATCTTATCCTAATATTACACCTTTCAAGGTAAAACACTCATTATATCTACTGAGACTTCTGTACTACTTCTACTTAACGTATAACTTTGTACAAAGACTATTAATACAACTAAATATCTCTAAATAAAATATAACAACTTGTCGTGAATACTGGCAGGACCTTCTTTAACTAGTAGTACCTTCTTACCCAGAAGGTACTGTTAGTATATCTTCAACATCAGCAAAACTGAAGAGGCAGGCTTAACTATCAACTAGCAGGCTCTTCTGGCAGACTCTTTACTTTGTGCATTTTATTCCCAACACTTGTGGAAGGATTCTTTGTATTTATTTGTGCAAACACTTGGGATGTTAATCTCAGTAATGTGTTTAGGATATTTATGAATGAATGTGAGTTAGCACGCGGAATTTACTAAAACACACTAAAGGAACAAAGGTGGTGAATAAGTAAATGAGAATGAACACAATATGAATAACACAAAACGATTCAATATTATTGATGAAATAATACGGGTGATCTAAACTATCACCAGGATTACAAGTGTAACCTTGAATCTTTGATACGTGAAAGGGTTTAAATATGGAGGTTATGCATGAAAAACTATGAGAAGGTTATTGAAAAAGATATCTAAGAAGGTGACTTAAGGGTTCCTTTTATAGCATAAGGAGCCCTTATTACAAGTTGTCAAGTTTCTAATATAATATATTAGAGGCTTATCTTATCCTAATATTACACCTTTCATGGTAAAACACTCATTATATCTACTGAGACTTCTGTACTACTTCTACTTAACGTATAACTTTGTACAAAGACTAATAATACAACTAAATATCTCTAAATAAAATATAACAACTTGTCGTGTAAATTGGCAGGACCTTCTTTAACTAGTAGTACCTTCTCACCCAGAAGGTACTGTTAGTATATCTTTAACATCAGCAAAACTGAAGAGGCAGGCTTAACTATCAACTAGCAGGCTCTTCTGGCAGACTCTTTACTTTGTGCATTTTATTCCCAACAACATCAAGTTAATCCAAAGGTATCTCACTTGAATGCTGCCAAGAGAATTTTCAGGTATCTTAGGCAACAACCTAAGCTAGGCTTATGGTATCCTAGAGATTCACCTTTTCATCTCCAAGCTTTTTCAGACAGTGATTATGCTGGAGATAACTATGACAGAAGATCCACAACTGGAGGATGCCAGTACCTTGGAAGCAGATTAGTGTCATGGCAATGTAAGAAGCAAACAATTGCAGCAACTTCTTCCACTGAAGCAGAGTATGTAGCTGCTTTAATTTGTTGTGCACAAGTACTTTGGTTGCAGAATCAGCTTTTGGATTATGGATTCAATTTCAAGAATACTCCTATCAACATTGATAATGAGAGTACTATATGTATTGTCAAGAATCCAGTGTATCATTCCAAGACCAAGCACATTCAGATTAGACATCACTTTATAAGAGATTGCTATGAACACAGGCTTATCAATGTGGTTAAAGTTCATACTGATGATAATGTAGCAGATCTACTCACAAAGGGCTTTGATGTTTCAAGATTTACCTTTTTGGTTGTGAGTATTGGTATGATTAATACATAAGCTATTTTTGAGGGGAGGCATTAGTAGTTATTAGTTAGTCATTATTTGAGGGGAGGATACATGTATCATTCAAAAGACAAAAGTTTATTCATCATTCAACAAAGTTATTACAACAACCATTCAGAAAGTTTCTACATCATCATTGTTGTTACCAAGACACAGAAAACACAAGACTGCACCAACCACCAACTATCACAACCTACTACCAAGCTTCACACACCTACTCCATAGGCCTTTTTCCCTTGCCCTCATAGTTATGCTTTCCCTTTTGAGCAGTTTTTCTCTTGTCATCAAAAGAAGCCTGCTTTCTTGGGCAAGCCAAGCCAAGAACCTGTTTGGGAGGTCTCTCTTTCATTGGAGCAGGCCACTTCATGTTCTGAATTGCTGATTCCAGGGCTTGAGTCAAAGCATGTGGAAGCTCACTAGCCAGAGATAAACCAGGGACAACTTTCTTCTTCTTGGGTTTTTTGTTGGTAGTACTACCTGCATCAGTTATGGTAGAGTTGGCAGCACTTATTGTTGAGGAAGATTCTGGGAGTCCCATCCACTGTACATGAGGAGGAAAATAATCTAACCATCCTGGATCTTCAAACTCAGAATCAGAGTAGTAACTTATCTCTGAATCAGTGGTGCCATCTGAGTCTGAAGAGATGTTCACAATTGGAATGTGACTCATTGTGCTTACTAGTTTTTGTGTTATGCTAAAGAAAGATATGGTGATTGCAAGTTGTTGTTGGTAAAGTGGCTTTTATAAGCAAAGTAAAGGTAAATGGGCATTTAATGAAGTGTCTTGATGTTTACTTACCATGATAGCTTTGGGATTTAATTTGGGGAGATAGTCATTAATCAGGGTTGACTTTCAAAGATATTTTGGTCAAATGGTCAATATTCAAGATTTTTTTTGGGAAAGTACTTTGGTCAACATACTGTGTGAGTTTATAACGGAAAGTACTGCTCCATATTTTATGGAACGTACTGCTTGGTGTTATTAAAGGGTACGCTGACGTGTCAAATACTGTTCCAACGGTTAGATTTGCGGCTAACAAACTTTCGAAAGATATGGGGATAATTACTTCCAAAAATAACGGTAAAATTATTAATTAACCGTGATTTTTTTGTATCTTATCCTTATATAAACCTCATATCTTTTCTTTTTATTCACCCTTATTCACCTTTCTTGTTATTTAAACTCATTCCTACTTTACATCGATCATAACTTTTCTCACTCTAACCCTAATCACCATGGCAAATCGACACACCAACACCAAACACAACATGATAGCAAACCTTGAGAAAACTCAAGATAACCTTGAATTTCATGGTATTATTGACTTTCTCACTGGAACCAACATATATTACTCAATCCTAGTCAACCTAGAGATTATTAGACCTTGGATTCAAGCTTTTCGGGATACAGCAAGGTCACAGGTTGAAGATGGAGAGGATATCGTTACTGCTACAGTTGCTGGGAGAGCTATTCGTGTCACAGAAGCATCTATCAGAGAGGCTCTGTTATTTGATGATGAAGGAGGCTTTGTTTTGTTTGGAAAACAAGAGATTTGGAACACACTCAGAGACATTGGGTATGAAGGTCCTTTGACCAAGCTTACCTTTCAGAAGGCTATGGTTAGTCCTCATTGGAAATTTCTTGTTCATGTTTTGCTTCATTGTTTAAGTCCAAAGAGTACTGCTTGGGATCAGTTTAGCCATTCCATAGCTTCTGCTTTTGTTGGTCTTATTACAAATCAACCTTCAATTTCTCATACATGATCCTTGAAGGTATGCTTACTCATATTAAAGCTGGCAAACCCTTTCTAATATATCCTAGATTTGTTCAATTGCTTTTAGAGAATCCATTAGATGGGATACCCAAACCTCCGGATTATGTACCTACCATTAGGATGCCACCTAAAGTGTTCACTTTTATGTCTCATAAGGGAGTAAATTTTTTGGGTAGGAATACACCTCTAAATGCTTATATGTTAGAGGTTGCTCAAGCTGTTAGGGATGAAGAAGACAATAGTGGTTCTGCACATTCTAATAATGATGATCAACCTGATTCTGCTGAGCATTCTGCTTCAGTACATACCCCTACACCACCTATTGTTTCCCCTCAGCATGTTGTTTCAAGTGAAAGGACTCCCTCAGTGACAGCTTCCTTGGATACATCTGTTTCTACTCAAGGTACTTCTCCACAAAGTACTGATTCTAAAGGTACTGCTCAGAGGATTCACAGGTACCTACTCCCAATGATTATACTTCCACAGGTGGGCTTCAAACACCTGGAGGAGATGAGGGAATTGAAGGTGCTGTGAGTACTTCTGATTTGGCTAAGGAATTGGAGAAGATGAAGACAACTGTTAATGCTCAAGCTGCAGAAATCAAGAAGCTAAGAAGGAATTTCAGAAGGTTGAAGAAATTTGTTTGGCCTCTTGTTCAGAATTTTAGGCTTTATGTGAAAGAAAAGAAGCAGTCTCAAAAGCCAAAGTCAAAATCTTCAAAGAAGTCTTCTAAATCTAAGAGGAAGCATAGGAGGTCATCATTTACCAAATTGGGGAGGAATCAAGATGAGAATTTGGATAAAGATGATGCTAAAGTTAAATATTCAGAAGATGCTCATTTGTGGCAATATCCAGAAAGTCCAAAGACTCTTGAACCAGAAAGCTATATTGAATAAGATATGAATATTGCACAAGAAGATAAGAATATTGCACGAGAGAAAGAGAATGAGCAAAAAGATGCTGAGCAAGAAAATGTTAAGTAGGATGTAGATGCACAGAACATTCAAAGTGCTGATGTTCAAAGTACTGCTGCAGAAAACATAAGTCTGCAAGGTACTGCTGAGCAAGGTACTTCTTCTAGGAATATTGATGAAAGAAGAGTCACTGCAGCTGGACCTTCCACAATGAATTATGCAGATGAAGCTGGTCCTTTTACTCTTATACAGCAAGAAGAAGTAAGAGTACATACTGCAAGTGATGATGAAACAATTGCTCAAGTTATGATGATTTTGAGGAGACCTACTGGAGGAATACATATTTCTGAGCCTGCACAAAAAGATGTTGAAAGTACTTCTGAATCAGAAGAGCTAGATCCAAAAGATAAAGGGAAAGGGATAATGGTTCAGAAAGATACTAAGAAGAAAAAGAAGAAATTTTATCTTGCACAGATTAGAGAGTTAGAGATTGCAGAAGATTTAGAGCTTGCTAGAAAGTAACAAGCTGAATATGATGCTGAGTATTTGGAAGAAGTTAGTAGGCCAATTACAAAGAAGCCAATGACTAAAGCTCAGGAAAGGAACTGGATGATAAGTTTCTTAAGAAGAAAGGGATACAAGAATTTACATAAACAGAGGTATCCAGAAGTAAAAGCTCTGTGGGATAAAGTACAAGAAGATATCAGAAAAGAAGTAGAAAACTTTGTGCCCATGGAAGTTGATAGAAAGAAGAAATTGGAAGATATCAGAAAGGAACAAGCTGAGCAAAGGAGATTGAAAAGAAAGAAATTAGCTCAAGATGATCAACTGTCAAAAAGGCTGAAGATGATTCATGAAGATACAGTTGATGAACTTAGAAATTATTTCAGAGTTGTAGACTTTGAGAATAAGAAGATTGAAGATTCTGGAAAGAAGTCCAAGATAATCTCATTTTCTGTGGTTGAATCAAAAGAAGGGAATTATTTTATGATCCACAGAGAAGATGAAAGCTTCACAACATTCAATATGTTATGGGATGTGTTGCATTGTATTACAAGGGCAGATCTGTATGACTTATATGTGCAAGTGCAGACATACTATGCAGAGATTGAAGTTTCAGAAGTGGGATTAATTTTGCTTGGAGACTTAATTACCATCCGGGGAAACTGAAGAAACAAGTGTTGATCCTCTGTGGAATGATCAAGAGAATTGGGAAATAACAAGATGGAGATTCTTTGAGTCATCAGGAGTTCATACACTAGAGATGGAAGATGGTACCATGATTCATATGTTGGCTGAGAGGAGATATCCATTGATTAGAGAAATTATGCTCAGAATGCTGGATCATGGAATGGAACTTGAAGATGAATCTGAAGTAGCTTTGGATGTTATCAAGCTATTTATCAGATGGGTCAAGTCTGAAGAGTAATATTGCATAATACTGGTATGATTTGTTTTGTAAAATAAAGTATTTTTCAAAGTACTGAAAAACAAACAGTACTTTAACAAAGTACTGCTTGCTGATATAAACCAGTATAAGTCCTTTTAAAATAAAAATAAAATGTTTTGATGTTTAAAAAAAATGAAAAAGGATTTGAAAAGAAACACATGGTGTTAGTATTTATACTGCACAACAAATGGTAATCAACTCACCATGTTTAACAGACAAGAAAGAGTTTGACTCATCATGAGGGTACGACTCTGATGTGATAATCAAATCCGTTTATGGTTGATAGTTTACCAAAAACTATATGGTCATCAACTCACCATACTCCAAGTGATCAAGAGTTGGCTAGTCCATAGCAAACGGCTATTGGTAAAGACTACTCAAATCCGTTGATAGCTGATGATTTGCTAAAAATCATAATTTTTAATGATTCACCTCTCACAGGAGTTAACACACCTGGAAGTGATGAGAATAGTATAAAACTTTTAAGATTTGATGATTACTGTACCAAAATGTTGCTGAGTTGCTGGAAGATATATTGAAAGACAAGATGCTGATGAAGAGTACTTTGACACATGACAGATAGAAGACAAAGAAATAAAGAAAAAATCTTTCTGAATGATTAAAGATTTTAGATAACAAAGAAACTTGAAATCAAGCAAGTGGAGTTCAAGTTAGGGGAGGATTGTTGGGATATAAAATATCAAAGTACTTCTGGATGTCAAAGTACTGCTGCATGAAGAATAAAGTCAAAGTACTGCTGTTATTGAAGAATGTTTAAAGTACTTCGAAGAAAACAAGGACTGATGTGCAATATTAGATAAGGATTAATGTGTAATATTGAATGAATATTCTAGAATTAGTTAGGGATAATGACTTGTCGTTCAAGGATTATATGTTGTAAACCGACTTAAGGTTATCTATATAAAGAGCCTTAAGGGGTATTAGTCGATACAAGTTTTAGAGAAGTTCTCATAAGTTTTAGAGTCGATCAAAGTTGATAAATAGTTAGGGATTGTTAGTGAATCTGTGTAACAAAGCAGGTTCAAAGTTTGGTTAATATAAAAGTTCTTCTTAAGCTTTGTGTTGGTAGATTCCGCATACTTTACAAGGTTAAACAGTGTTTCAATATTAATAGTGTTGAGTTTACTCAATATTGTTAAACCCTTACAAGCTACAAAGTAGTTTGGTCAGAGTATATCGATCCAACAATACCCATTTAGTTCCTATGATGGTCATATTCATTGGATTTGGGACTAATTCCCAAACATCATTTGCCTTAAATTGATTTAATTCTTCTTGCATAGCTATAACCCAACTTTCATCTTTTAAAGCCTCATTAATATTCTTAGGTTCTATTGCTGAGAGGAAACAAAAGAAATTGTTTTTATCTTGGGCTTGTGACCTAAGGGTTCTTTGGTTAAGATGTCCTATTATATTATCTAATGGATGTGATCTAGATTCTTTAACATTAACAATTTCGTTATTTCCTAAGTGAATGTCTTCATTATCATTTCCTATGGGTTTTGTTTTACTAACCTCAATAGCTTCATCTTCGACTAAGTCATCATCTTCTAAAGGTGATGTTTTAGGAGGTGGTGGTGTTTCATCAAATGTTACATTTAGTGATTCTTCTACTTTCATGGAGTGTTTGTTAAGTATTATATATGCTTTACTATTTTGTGAGTATCCTAAAAATATTCCTTCATATGATTTTGGATCAAACTTAGTGAGGTAATCCTTAGTGTTTAGAATATAACATTTACTTTCAAATACCCTAAAGTAGCTTAAGTTTGGTTTTCTACCTCTTAGTAACTCATAAGGAGTTTTTCCTAGAATTCTCCTAATTGATACCCTATTTAAAATATAAGTCGATGTATCTACGGTGTGACACCAAAATTTTTGTGGGATGGATTGTTCATTTAACATTGTTCTACTCATTTCTTGTAGTGACCTATTTTTTCTTTCTACTACGCCATTTGATTGAGGAGTACGAGGAGCGGAGAAATTATGAGATATTCCATTTAACTCACAATATTTTCCGAATTGTACTTCGTTATCAAATTCCCTACCATGGTCCGTCCTAATGGCAACTATTGAGCATCCTAATTTATTTTGAATCATTTTACTAAATATTTTAAATTTTTCAAAGGCTTGGGTTTTGTCACTTAAAAACCTAGCCCACGTGTATCGTGAGTAGTCATCTACTATTACTAAGTTATATTTGTTTCCTCCATAGCTCCGCACAGCGGATGGACCGAAAAGATCCATATGTAATAATTCTAGGCACCTAGTAGTGGATACTATATTCTTAGCTTTGTGACTAGCATGAGCTTGTTTTCCAATTTTACATGCATCACAAAAATGCTTGTCATATTTTAGATTAGGCAAATTTCTAACTAATTCCTTAGAGGCCAAAGATTGTATTTGTTGCATGTTAGCAGGTCCTAATCTCCTATGCCACAATGTAGAGTTTTCATCAAGGGTCGTTAGGCATATCATATCCTCAGGCTTGTTTCCTAGTTTCATAACATATATTCCACCTTTCCTAATTCCTTTACCTATAATTTTTCCATTCTTAACTATTTCGCTATCCTCTTCGGTAAAAGTGACTCTACATTTATTATAACATATTTGTCCTATACTAAGCAAGTTATATGTTAAATTATCTACATGCTCTATGATTGGCTCCAAACGGTCAAATTAAATTGACCAAGGATATGGTCAACTAAGTTAAACAGCCTAGAATCAATGTTCCGTGGAAGTTTATGGTTTCCCCGGGTCGTTATGTTCCGACGAGGTGTGATGGTTATTAAACGGATTTGTGATCGGGTGAATTTGGACAGGAAAAGGTTTGTGAGTGATTAAGCTAAGGAATCTACAAGGAAATAGCTTTAGTAAACTATTATAACAAGACTGTAAAATTGGAAAAACCAGAAACGTTTAAAACCTAAAAATGCGTACGTTCACGTTTTAAATAACGTAAACGTACAAAATAAAATGTGAAAAGTGAAATCTGAAAACCCCCAGGGGGAGAAAATGACTTTTTTACAAACTAAAAGATAAAAGAAAATTTTTAGAAAAAGTAAATTAATTTTTACACTATTTAATTATTTATTATTAATTAATTACTTATTAATACTAATTAGTAATATTTAAAATACTTAAATACAATATAATATTAATTTAATTCTAGAAAAATAAAAATAAAATTTCTAAAATTACAAAATAACTAAAAACTAATTTTAAAATTAAAAATAAGTATTTTTGTCTTTTTGTGATTTTTATATTAATTAATTACTAATTAAATATTAATTACCTAATTAAACTAATTTAAATTATAAAAAATAGAAAATGAACAGTGAAAATTCTAGAAAAATTTATAAAATTATATTATATTATATAAAGGATAGGAAAAATATAAAAACTAGGTCTTACTTAATAAAAACTAATTATGCTATTTAAAACTTAATTATTAATTAATTATTAATAAAACTAATATTAATTTTAATAAATACCAAATGACAAAATAAAAATCTGAGAAAATTACTAAAATTACTTTAATATAAGAGGAATTTAATAAAAATATAAAAATACCAAGCACTTAAAATTAAATTGGTTTTTCTTGATTTTTCTTTTACAATACTGTTTAATAACTAAAAATAGAAAACTTTTACAAAAACAACTTTTGTGGAAATAAAAAATAAGCACAACAAATGCTTATTACTTGGACGGTTGACTTTGGTCAACTGTCTAAGCTATAAGCTTTGAAATAAGCTTTAAGCTTAAACCAGGGGTGGATTATGATGAGAATAACTAAAGGAACATGTTTAAGCTGGAAAAAACCAATGGTGACCACTGAATAAGCACATGGATCAAAATAAGCACTTGGCTTATACCTCAACAAACACAGAAATGGGACAAGTTTTGGGACTGTCTAGGTGGCCCACTAGGTTGATTGGGGGCACAAGCTTGGGTGCTATGGACAGCCACCCACCTTGGGAGTGTAAAGAACCAAGAGGGGAGCACTGGGTCCTACTATGGAGGGCTGCAGCCACCACCAAAGGTGGTGGTTGAGTGATGGTCTATTCATGCAGGGGAGACTACTCCCCCTGCAGGTAACTTTGATCAAGTGTGGGGCCCAGCAGAAAAATCACAAAAATAAAAGGATGATAGCACCTCAAAGATGAGCTGGTAGGCTTTACACACAAGAAATTTCAGAGGCTGAATCACAACACAAAAATCTAGGAAATTCTTTGAACTTTTGGAAAAATCTGAAATGTTTAACTTTGACTTTTTGAGATGAACTTGAAAATTGACTTTGATGAACTTTGGAAGGGAATTGATGACAGAAAATGTTAATTTATACTATATTAAGACTAAAATAAGTTAAATATACAACTTATGAACCCATGAGCATGATTTGTGGATCTCAAATCCCTCGCAGTTGACTGTGAGGGAAGATCAAAAGTGATTTGACTTTTTTAGCAAAGGGGACTTGGTTTTGAGACTACACTAGACCTAAACTGACCTAAGGCTAAACATAACAAGAGATTAAAGCAGCAAGGGGCCATTAGAACTCCCAACACAACCTGAACCAAACACCCCTTAAGGAAAGTGAACATGAGAATTTTAAAGCTAAACACTAATTTAAATCATGACACTTATTTGTAAAGACTTAATATGATGTAAAAAACTTATAGGGACACAGAAACAACAATACTAACAACTAATACTACTAAATCAGTATGATGCTATTTTGACTGTTTAAATGATCAAATGAACACCAGTGAAATCTTCAACACAAACACCAACTTTCAAGCTATATTATCAAATAACAATAACAATGAAGCATAAAATCACAGAGATTCAAGTAATTAAGGAACTAACAAAGTAAAGTACCAATATGAACAAAAGGCTTACAAAGTGGAGTCCAAGTGATCAACTGAGAACCAAGGTACACCAATCACATCTAAAGCTTTCCACAAAGCTTCTAAACCATACCAAACCAGAATCAACCATAATCCATGCCTCAATCTTCTCACACAGTGATTTTTTTATTTATATAATATTTTTGAGCATTTTTGAGATTTTTATGGCAACTAAGTAAAAACTGACCCCATTGATCAAAATACCTAACAAAGCCTATGAATAAGCTATAATAAGCTCAAAGGAACAATAAACGACTAGTTTAAATAATTTAACAAGCTAAAATGGATTTTTCAAATTTAAAATTACCAACACTAAATTGAAACTGAATAATTGGAAATTAAAGGGATACAAGTTATTTATTACACTAATTTAATTGTTTACAAGCTTTTGAAACTGAAGAGAACAACTACAAATTAAGATTATAATAATTCGACACTATTTAGAACTAAACTAAGCTAATTACTACTCTAATACACTTCCTTTTGCTTTTCTTCTTCACTTTTATAGCCCTAGGAGATATCTCTGACTTTTCCCACACGTTTCTTGGCCGTTGGATGGCTCAATTCAATCCTAGCCTTCAAAATTGTTTTGGCGGGAAATTTGGATTTGGCAAATAATGGTGTTTGGTGAGGTGTATTAAATGAGGAGGGGGTGGGTTGGTTTGGTAGATGGGTAATATTAATGAGGAGGTGAAAGTTGGTGGAAAAGGTGAGGAGGGGGGAGCAGGAAGCTGGAAACCAGGGAGAGTGGAGGATGGTGAACAGTGAAACGGGGGTGAGGGGTGTACAGTGGTGTGGTCAAAGGTGTTGACCGGGAGTGTTTTTAATATTAAAGGGGAGTGGTCCGGGTATGATTTTGGGCTTGGGGGATTTATTGGATCAGGCTTTTGGTATTGGGTGGATTTGGTTTGTTTGTTTATTTATTTTTTGCTAATAAAACCATAAGGACCATATGTGTAATTTCTGCAAACCAAAGGGACTGAAAATGTCGCTTTACCAAAAGTACTCATAAGGTCCAACATTTCCAAACTCCAATAATACAAGGACCATAAAAGTTAAATTTCCATAATTTTAAATCCCGAGGACCAAAAATGCAAAATGTGAAAGTAGAGGGACCAAACATGTAAATTTCCCAAACTTTCATCTCAAGGACTAAAATTGACTTTTGTGACTTCCCAAGGACCCAAAATGATTTTTCTTTCAAAAATATCCCACCAGGGACCAAATCTGCCAAAGTTTGAAACTCCAAGGACTAATTTTGTAATTTTCCAAAACTTTTCCAATTTTTCACCAAAGGACAAAATATGACAACTTATGATTTCAAAAGGACCTTTGGTGACTTTTCTTTTCAAATAAGTGCTCAGGGACTATTTTTGCCAATTTTTGAAAGTTGAGGGACTGAAACTGTCAATTATGCAAACTTTTTACGTTTTTCATCTGTTTTTACTCTTTTTGCATCCAAAACATGTAAAACACAATTTTGAAATATTTTTAGTATTTTGATGCATTTCTGAGTGTTTTTGTATGTTTTGCAGTTCAGATTTGACCAAAAATGATGAGTGTTTGAGCACTCATCACTCTACATTTACAATAGTAAGTGAGTCTTGAGAAATCGTACCTTTGCCAATGATTTTTCCACGTAAGTCACTACCGAAAATAATGTTACCTCCATTGTATGCCTTGTATGTAGAGAATAGCTTGCGGTTCCCCGTCATGTGCCTCGAACATCCGCTATCTTTGATCCATTCGTCAGGCCCCAAGTCAATTTCTAAACATATTTCGTCGGTTTCTTTTGCCATAAAACACTTTTCGTCTCTTGGCTTTTCAACTTTTTCTTTGTCACTATCACTCCATGTTCCACAAACAAATGCGCCTTGATTTTCATAACCCGGCGTCTTTAGACATTCGCCAATGAGATGATTTGGGCTTCCACATCTAAAGCACTTTCTTTTCCCGTAGTTGTCACTTCTATTTCTTTGGAATGGTTTTCTTTCGTCTCGTGATGATCTAGTGAATCTTCCTCGTCTCTTGAAGAATTTCTTGAATTCTCTTACGGCCATTGCATATTCTTCATCTTCACTTTCGTCACTTGAATCATCATCATCACTAGGTTCCTTTTTGGCTTTTAGAGCAATGGATTTGGTTTGTTCTTTCTTGACTTTGACCGTTTCCGAATCTCTTCTTATAATTTCTTCATGAACCTTCAAGTTGCCAATTAGTTCATCTAGTGATAACGTCATCAAGTTCTTTGATTCTTCAATTGCCGTGACCTTAGCTCGTCATTTTGGATGCAATGCCCTAAGAAATTTCCTAACACAATTTTTACTAGAAAATGTCTCATCAAGTGCTTTTAAACTTGTGATAATAGTGTTAAGTTTAGCAAAAGCATTATCAATTGATTCCTCTTCCGGAATCATAAATTGTTCATATTGTTGTACAAGAAGATCTATTTTATTATCTTTGACTTGGCTATTACCTTGGTGAGTAATTAGTAAAGAATCCCAAATTTCTTTGGCGGTTTTACACATAAAAATTCTTTCATATTCTTTGCGTGGTAACGCATTATAAATGACCATTTTAGCCTCATTATTTTTTGCTAGTTTCTTTTTCAAATCATCATTTTGTTTTTCAAAAGATACAATTTCATCCATTTTAGTTTCAACATTATATTGAATAGGGGGAAAATTACCAAAGGTAATAATATGCCAAAGATCAAGATCTTTTGATTTCACATACGTTTCGAATCTATTTTTCCAATATAAAAATCCATCACTTTCAAATAGTGGTGGTCTTTGCATAGATTGCCCTTCTAAATATTTTTCAGATTCCATAGATCGTTACAAGTTTTAAAATACAATGTATTTTAAAAATCTTACTCGACGTAGCTCTTGATACCAATTTTGGAAAACTAGAAGGGGGGTTGAATAGTTTTACGTCTTTTTAATTTGTTATAAAAGATATTTTTAGTGTTTTCTTAGTTTTTAAAATTTAGATTCGATAATATATGATCTCAAGTCTTGCACAATATAAACAACTATCAATAAGTAAGATATAACAATGATAAGTAAAGAAATAAATGAGAGATGGAAAGATCGAACCGCGAGACAAGAGATTTATAGTGGTTTGGCTACAAGGACACCTTCCTTGCCCTACTCCACTCCCCGAGCACCTAACTCGAGAGTTTTCTTCACTATATCAACAAGCTCCCTTGTGGCGGAGAAAACCTTACACACCAATTTACACACCACAACTTCTTCACAACTAAACCACAACTTCTTCACACCAATCTACTTCATAACTAACTACTTCACGCCTATCTTCTTCACACCAATTTTCTTCACAACTAACAACTTCACACCTAGCTTCTTCACTACAATCTAATTCCTAACTTTTCTTCTTCACACCAAACAACTAACTAATCACACAATCAATATACCTAGCACAACTATCTACAATCAAATATTCACAACAATCTTCACAAAGAATTATATAAATAATCTTGATGATGCACCAACAACTTGGATGTGGAGGTCACAACAAGTTGTAATACTTCTTGTCTTGGAGGATAGAAGTATTCTTCTCTTGCACTTTGATGAGGCGAAAAATGATCCGTTTTTAGGGGGTCATTTAAGCCCGAATTCGAATTTATTTGATCAAATATTGCCCTAAATCGTTCCTTTTGTGATTTTAGGTACTTTGGGAGAGAAATCTGGAAAAGGAAGCAATTCGGACGTTTTTGGAGCATAAAAGTGAAGAAAATGCCAAAGTCTTAATTTTCCATGCTGGGAACAGTAGGTGACGGCGTCAAGAGTAATTCTCTGACGGCGTCAAGAGCAGAAGTCCATGACGACCCAGTACAGATTTGACGGCGTCACGAAGGTAGGGCGTCAAGAGTTAAAAGTCATGACGGCCTGGAAATGATTAAGTCTTGACGGCGTCAAATGTAGATCAAGGCAGTCCGAGAATAGTTTTGGCGGCGAGGTGACGGCGTCACAATGTTTGTCTTGACGCCGTCAGACCCATTTTTCTATATATAGTTTTCTAATTTTCACACATTAGGAGAGAAGTTTTGGAGAAACCCTAAGTACAATTTTGGTGCAACTTTTACAGGTTTTTCAAGGGTTCCAAACCCTTGATACCTTTCATTGTAATTGAGATAAGTGTTCTTTTAATTCAATCAATATGTCTATGTGTTGGTTGTCTATATCTTGTTCTTGTCTTAATTCCATCATGCTAGGCTAGATCTATCTTGTGTTTGCTTAGATCTAATGAAACCTAGATGTTAATTATGTGTTGATTACTTGTTTATATTTGTCTTGGATGAATGATTTATATGTTAGGCTTAAGAAAACTGGCAGATCTCCAATTGGTAACATGCTTGAACGTCTTAAGAAACATGAACCGACGCACACTAGGTCTTTATTGGTTGTATTTAATGCATGAGCCACTGTTTACAATCCCTATAGTTGTGTTGGGCATGGTGTAGGAGGAGATAAGAGCTCATAGAATTGGGGAGTTATGTGTGCCACCCCATGAATGGTATTAAGGAATACGATCCGTCATCCATGTAATTATAACAAGTAATTAACGTGTAAAAGATGTCTAGGGAGTAGTGAAATCTAAGTAAACACATTTTCTCCAATTACTGCTCACAACTTTAGTATAATTAGTTTATTTTCATTTTTGGTATTTTATTTTGATTGCATCTTAGTATTGGGTTAGTTGAATAGCAACTAATTCCGCCCAAATCCTTCAACCCCGAGATTTTAATTTGCTTTATAAAAAATATAAAAATACAAAAAGAATCTTCCCTCACCTTTAGAACTAGTATTTAGGTTTTCTAATCCTAGCGACACTATTCCTAGCTGAACGATCAATCCCCCGGTACTTGTCACTATACTATACTACAACGATCAGGTACACTGCCTGGTGGGGGTTGTAAGCTTCTCAGGATCCCTTGAGAGGTAAAGCCTAGTGCGATTCCCACGTATCAAGTTTTTGGCGCCGCAGCCCGGTGAATAGTTATTGTCTAGGTTAGAATTTCTTTTTATTAGGTCTACTTGCTAGATTCCTTTCTAGTAAGATTTTATTTTTATTTTTAGGTTCTCTTTAGTCTATCTTATTTCTTTGTGTCCTTTGTTCGTAAATTATTTCGATGGATAACAATAACATTGATCGTTTAATTCCTGTTATTCGTGTTTTTCGTCGTAGGATTTTCCAAATGCCAGCCCCACTCCCTTTAGTGGAGAATGAGAACCAACCTAACCTCTCACCCAACCACCACTTTGACAATAATTCTGAGCTAGAAGAGTCTGATCATGATGATGACCGTAGGGCTAGTCCTTTTTACTATTCAGACTCCGATGAGGATCTTAATGATGGTGATGTGATTAATGAGGATAGAATGGAAGAGGAAATAAACCCTCTTTGGTATGTCGACCCTAGAACTAGGATTGAGTGTGATAGTTCATTTAACATGCAATTTCCTTGTAAGATCGGATTTAAGAGCTTTAACGCCTATCTTAACTCATCTCTTCCAATGAACGTAATCTCGCGTAATGAATACAATAAAATCATGGTAGATGAGTTAGAATACAAAGGAGAAAACTTTATTGCTAGGGCAATACCATTGCATGTGTTTGTAGGAAGCTTGGTCTATCTTGTTGAGTTCATGGTTATGGAGAATCTAGGAGAATTTATTGATGATAAGTTGACCCAAGTTGTATTTGGAAGACCTTTCAAACGGTTGACCAACCTCGATGAAAAACTCATAGAAGGGTTAATTACATTCTCGGATGGGGAAGATGATTTTGTCTATCAAATGCCCCGCACACACCCTAGGTTCAAGGATTTTCCCATGGAAAAGTGTAGTAGATATCCGCCCATAGAGATGCTAAGTGAGAATGATAAGAGAAAAGGACTTAAGTATACTCATGAAAAGAATAAAAGATACTATCGCGGATGCTTAGTATTAGGAGATGATTATAAGAAAGATGACGCGACTATTAGATGGCTCACACTTGGTTATGTGAGCATAAGCGATACACGTTAACCCATGACCTTGAGTCTAGCTATAAGACTCGTAAATAAAGAAAAGCGCTTCTTGGGAGGCAACCCATGTTTTGTGTGATTTTATTTTTGTTTGTTTGTTATTTGCTTCTGTATGCATGCTTAGTTTTTATTGTTGGTTGATCATGTTTCTAAACTAAATAGTGGAAATACTTTACTTTGTTGTTTTAGCCTAGTCTTAACTCCACCTAAAAGTATTTTTGCAAAAGATAAGTGTAAGGGGAAACCCTAAATATGTTTTCAAGAAACAAACCGATCATGATTCTCCACAATAATAAATGAACATGTATATTCGTATCTGTTAGAGTCAAATGCTTGTATTGAGTCATAATGAAGTTTTGCAGGATTTTCCAGGAAGTATGACCAAGTTTTTCCAGAAATTTTCCGGAAACTTAACATAAGAATTTCTGCAGGTCAATTCTGACGGCGTCAGGAGTTTACTCTTGACGGCGTCAGGTGTAAAAATCTGGAAATTTTACCGGTTTTGTTTTTCTAACGGAGTCTTATGGTTTTTGTGAATTATTAAGTTTTATAATCTCCAGGAGATCTGCAAACTTCATTCCACAAGCATTATATCTTATCTTGTTTTCTAGGATTTAGTAACTTATATAGGATGCCGCCGATTTTACGCGAGGTTGTCTTGTCTATTTTCTCAGGATTTACAGGTTATGTATGACAAGAAGATGATTTATATTCTGGAAGGGAAGCTTTGATTGTTCATTTTCTTGGAGGAAGATTTAACCTGGCCACCTAATTATCCATACCGAGCGAATTAGGGGAGTATTTGATTTCATTCTTTTTACTTTTGCACTTTTACATTCTTTACTTGAACATTGGGGACAATGTTCATCTTAAGTGTAAGGGGAGGGTAAAAAGATGATACCTTACATATGCACTTTCGCTTGAGTTTGTTTTGTTTAATGGTAGATGTGTAATAAAACTATGAGAAATACTTGTTAGTGTAATTTTAGCGCCAAATTTAAAATTTTTTACAACATTTAGGAGTGAAACTTTAGCCATAGCAAGCGTCTCATGGATAGGAGATTGTATGACTAGCACATAACCGTATATTCAGAAAAATTTTCCACCCAAATATGTGAGGTTCGCCTTTAGATTTGATAGGAAAAGCATTTACTATTAGTACTTATGAGTGTACCAGTAGCATTTAGATTCTAGAACTTGCGTTAGTGATGCATCCCAAGACCGCTAGTGAGACTACCTTCGTGTAGTAGGATTTACTACATGATAAGAGGCATTAGGATCACCCTTGTGTTAAACCCGTATCATAATTACTTGACCGTTTAAGTCATATTACTTGGTTAGTTAAGTCAACTAATTTTTCCCACACCCTTAGCGTTGTACTCATTTTTAGTACACGATACCCCTAGTACACCCCTCCGAGCCTATCTTTTCGTTTCTAACTTTAAGCATTTTACTTAAAGGAAGAATTTGTTACACCCCACTTAAATGTACAACCAAATCGCCTTAGCCTTCCGTGTATGCGCTCATTTTTAGTGCATTATTGTTATTTGTTAAACCCTAAGTTAACTTTCTAATTGATTACATGGTTGCTAAGTCGAGTCATATCCTTGTACATATTGTTTTGGAACGATTGGGACTCATGGGTAAGTACTTATTTTATGGAGTAATGGGGAAGAACACCATTTATTACCCCCATATGTACGTTAATCTTAAAAGTACTCCAAATGTTTTGATTTTCTTAATTCGAGTCATTAGTTTAGTTAAATGTAAAGTATGTAAAGATTCAAGTGTAAGGGGAATGCTCATTCCCTATGATGTATTATTTTGGATGGTAGGGTAAGAGTGTATGAAAAAAAAAAAAAAAAAAAAAAAAAAAAAAAAAAAAAAAAGAGAAAAACATACGGACTACCATCCCTTTTTATTCTATGTTCATTTTATATTTTTGTTATTTTTCATTTATTAGCTTAAGTCGAGTCTAGTCTTGGCTTAGCAACGCCATATTGTACATGTAATTGACTAAGATTGTTAACTCGCCACCAGTAAAACTTCCTTTATCCAACAAAACCGTGTATTTCATATCCCTACACCTAACGTTACAACCCTTTAAAAGACCTCTTTGATAGTTTATCCTAGGTGCTTACGCCATGTGGTGGAGGTTTGATCCTTTCCCAAGCCTATGGTAATCTATTTTGCTATGACAGGTAGTGAGAGATATCTTCCGTTTCCATATTGTACTTTACACTTTATTACACCCGAGAGATGTGAGTATCTAAACACTATTTGTGAGGTGCTAGTATATGACCTCCGTGCTTGTCTATTGGTCTTTAGTTGAACGATTATTTGTTGTAATTACTTTTATATTAGTGTTAAATGACCCCTAACTTGTTTTTTGAGTAGAATAAAGGTGCATTTGCTTGAAGACAAGCAAATCTCAAGTGTAAGGGTATATGATGAGGCGAAAAATGATCCGTTTTTAGGGGGTCATTTAAGCCCGAATTCGAATTTATTTGATCAAATATTGCCCTAAATCGTTCCTTTTGTGATTTTAGGTACTTTGGGAGAGAAATCTGGAAAAGGAAGCAATTCGGACGTTTTTGGAGCATAAAAGTGAAGAAAACGCCAAAGTCTTAATTTTCCATGCTAGGAACAGTAGGTGACGGCGTCAAGAGTAATTCTCTGACGGCGTCAAGAGCAGAAGTCCATGACGACCCAGTACAGATTTGACGGCGTCACGAAGGTAGGGCGTCAAGAGTTAAAAGTCATGACGGCCTGTAAATGATTAAGTCTTGACGGCGTCAAATGTAGATCAAGGCAGTCCGAGAATAGTTTTGGCGGCGAGGTGACGGCGTCACAATGTTTGTCTTGACGCCGTCAGACCCATTTTTCTATATATAGTTTTCTAATTTTCACACATTAGGAGAGAAGTTTTGGAGAAACCCTAAGTACGATTTTGGTGCAACTTTTACAGGTTTTTCAAGGGTTCCAAACCCTTGATACCTTTCATTGTAATTGAGATAAGTGTTCTTTTAATTCAATCAATATGTCTATGTGTTGGTTGTCTATATCTTGTTCTTGTCTTAATTCCATCATGCTAGGCTAGATCTATCTTGTGTTTGCTTAGATCTAATGAAACCTAGATGTTAATTATGTGTTGATTACTTGTTTATATTTGTCTTGGATGAATGATTTATATGTTAGGCTTAAGAAAACTGGCAGATCTCCAATTGGTAACATGCTTGAACGTCTTAAGAAACATGAACCGACGCGCACTAGGTCTTTATTGGTTGTATTTAATGCATGAGCCACTGTTTACAATCCCTATAGTTGTGCTGGGCATGGTGTAGGAGGAGATAAGAGCTCATAGAATTGGGGAGTTATGTGTGTCACCCCATGAATGGTATTAAGGAATACGATCCGTCATCCATGCAATTATAACAAGTAATTAACGTGTAAAAGATGTCTAGGGATTAGTGAAATCTAAGTAAACACATTTTCTCCAATTACTGCTCACAACTTTAGTATAATTAATTTATTTTCATTTTTAGTATTTTATTTTGATTGCATCTTAGTATTGGGTTAGTTGAATAGCAACTAATTCCGCCCAAATCCTTCAACCCCGAGATTTTAATTTGCTTTATAAAAAATATAAAAATACAAAAAGAATCTTCCCTCACCTTTAGAACTAGTATTTAGGTTTTCTAATCCTAGCGACACTATTCCTAGCTGAACGATCAATCCCCCGGTACTTGTCACTATACTATACTACAACGATCAGGTACACTGCCTGGTGGGGGTTGTAAGCTTCTCAGGATCCCTTGAGAGGTAAAGCCTGGTGCGATTCCCACGTATCACACTTGAGAGGATGATGTTTGAATCACTTTGAAACAAAGAATTATGTATTTATGATCAAAGGATTAAGAGAATAGAAATGGGGATCTAGAACAGAAAGTTTAGGAGTGCAAAAGGTGAGAAAATTTTGTGGGATGAACCAGTACTTATAGCAAAAAAATTTACTATTCTGGAGCGTGGCCGGTCCCCTTAATGATTAAGGGGGCCGCCTAAGGAATTAAGGGGGCCGCCCCTTCAGAACGTTGGATTTTCTTGTCTTCTAGTGGGGAAAATTTTTCTGGATAAAATTTGCCATTTTTGGTTGGAAATTTGAAATCATATATTTATAATGAATTAAACATATTCTTTTAATTCCAAAAGTAATTTTGTAAAAGATATAGAATGTTTAATACATTTTATAAAAATTCTAGTGATTAGAAAAATTTCCTTTGATCATGAAATGCAATAAACACTTTGTTTATTCATACCTTAAGTGACATGGATGCAAAGATAAATATTAAGCACTAAAAACTTGTTTACGTCATAAGTTTTAGATTAATGAGTTTATGCTTTGTAATTATCAAAACATAGAGATATTGTTAATATGCTAACAATGTTTTTAGACATTATTTATGTCAACAGGTACTTACTAAATGATTTTCAATGCATTTATTTTGTTATTCATGCACTGCACCTACTATAATTTCATTGTATTTGAACTTGTGTGTCAGGGTCTTATACCTGCCCTGCAAGAAATGTTCCCAGTAGCTGAGCATAGATATTGTTTGAAACATATCTATGACAATATGAAATTAGAATGGATGGGACAACAATTTAAAGAACTGCTGTGGAGGTGTGCAACATCACCTACTGTGCAGTTGTTTGAAAAAAAACATGGATGAAATTAGAAGAACTAATAAGGAACTTTATGATTGGCTGAAATTGATTCCACCTCAACATTGGAGCAGGTCTCATTTCTCTCGTAAGAATATGAACAATAGTAATGATAATTAATGTTTGACAATTATGTTGGTATTGTTATCTAACGAGTGGCGGTAACGCGACGGGAAATTTACAAAAGGTTTCGTTGTGATACGATAGCTTTCCTAAAAGTTTTCGTTATATTAGTTCAATGGATTGGTACAAAATTATGCAAATATCACTACAGTTGTGACAGCAGTCAAAAGCTGTGCAATACAAAAGTATGCATGCTTCTACATTGGTATGTAGGCTGCATTTACGACAGCTTAAGTGCGTACAACACTTTACCTTAGTACGAACTACATATACTTACTGTACATACTTGATGAAGCGAAAAATGATCCATTTTTAGGGGGGTCATTTAAGCCCGGAATTGAATTTATTTGATCAAATATTGCCCTAAATCGTTCCTTTTGTGATTTTAGGTACTTTTGGAGTGAATTCTGGAAAAGGAAGCATTTTGGACGTTTTTGGAGCATAAAAGTGAAGAAAACGGCAAAGTCTTAATTTTCCTTGCTGGGAACAGTACCTGACGTCGTCACAAGCTTCTTAATGATGACGTCAAGAGGAAAACAAGAGGTGAAGAGGATAGAGTACGGTCAAGAATGTTTTTGCACTAGGGCATGACGGCGTCACCATAGGCGGTCATGGTCCCTTTACACGTGACGGCCCAGATGAAAACTACTCTTGACGGCGTCAGATCTGAATCTAGGCAATCCGATTTTATTATGGGCGGCGGGTTGACGGCGTCAGAATTCTCTTCTTGACGCCGTCACCTTGGAAAATCTATATATAGTTTGTAATTTTCATTCATTAAGAGAGGACAATTTTAGGGACGACTTGGAAAAACCCTAGCACGATTTTATCAGTATTTTCAAGGGTTTTCACCCCTTGAAACCTTTCATGTTCAATTAAGATAAGTATCCTTTCAATTCATTCAATATGTCTATGTGTTGTTTGAATATATCTTACGCTTGTCTTGATTTTAATATGCTAGGCTAGATCTCTTGTGTGTTTGCTTAGATGTAGTGAAACCTAGATGTTGACTATGGGTTGATTGCTTGTTTATAGTTGTTACGGATGAATGATTTCGATGTTAGGCTTAAAAAAACTGGCAGACTTCCATAGTCTAACTTACTTGAACATCTTAAGAAACATGAACCAATTCGTACTAGGTTTTTATGGTTGTATTTAATGCATGAGTGAATTTTAGTGATCCCATGTTAGGAGCTTCTTGCAGGCTCGACATAGGAGTGAAGTAGGAGCTTATAGAGATGGGGAAGTACGTACGCCACCCCACGATTGGTATTAAGGAATATAACCCGTCATCCACGCAACTGTAACAAACTATCAACCTGTAAAAGATATCTAGGGAGTAATGAAATCTAAGTAAACACAATTTTCCCATTTATTGTTCACACCACATTAATAATTAGCTTTATTTACATTTTTGTTATTTTATTTTGATTGCATTTTAGTTATTGGGTTAGTTGACTAGCAACTAATTCTGCCCACTCTTCCAATACCCGAGATTTTTAATTGTTTTTATAAAATATAAAAAATACTAAAAGAATCATCCCTCACCTCTAGACCTAGTTTTTAGGCTTTCTAATCCTAGCGACACTATTCCTGAGTTGAATGATCAATCCCCCGGTACTTGTCACTATACTATACTACAACGATCAAGTACACTGCCTGGTGGGGGTTGTAAGCTTCTCGAGATCCCTCGAGAGGTAAAGCCTGGTGCAATTCCCATGCATCAAGTTTTTGGCGCCGTTGTCGGGGATTGTCTATCTTTACATATATTCCTCAACTTTCGCAAAAGAGTGCGGCGCCATCAAGTTTTTG
The DNA here is from genome assembly GCA_030686995.1 of Artemisia argyi. Lineage (NCBI taxonomy): Eukaryota > Viridiplantae > Streptophyta > Magnoliopsida > Asterales > Asteraceae > Artemisia > Artemisia argyi. The sequence goes on along the minus strand of CM060709.1, from coordinate 146,044,980 downwards.
GCGCCGTAGCCCGGGAATAGTTATTTTCTAGGTTAGAATTTCTTTTTATTAGGTCTACTTGCTAGATTCCTTTCTAGTAAGATTTTATTTTATTTTTAGGTTTTCTTTAGTCTATCTTATTTCTTTGTTTCCTTTGTTCGTAAACTATCTTGATGGATAACAATAGCATTGATCGTTATTCCTGTTATTCGTGTTTTTCGTCGTAGAATTTTCCAAATGCCCGCCCCAATCCCTTTAGTGGAAAATGAGAACCCACCTAACCTATCGCCTAACCACCACTTTGAAAATAATTCTGAAATGAAGGAGTCTGACCATGATGATGACCATAGGGCTAGTCCTTTTTACTATTCAGATTCCAATGAAGATCTAGATGATGGTGATGTGATTAATGAGGATAGGATGGAAGATGAAGTGAACTCTCTTAGGTATGTCAACCCTAGAACAAGGATTGAGAGTGATAGCTCATTCAATATGCAATTTCCTTGTAAGATTGGATTTAGGAGCTTTGATGCCTACCTTAACTCATCTCTCCCAATGAACATAATCTCGCGTAGTGAATATAATAAAATCATGGTAGATGAGTTAGAATACAAAGGAGATAATATTATTACTAGGGCAATGTCATTGCATGTGTTTGTAGGAAGCTTTGTTTATCTTGTTGAGTTCATGGTTATGGAGAATCTAGGAGAATTTATCGATAGTAAGTTAACTCAAGTTGTGTTTGGGAAACCTTTCAAAAGGTTGACCAACCTTGATGAAAAACTTATGGAAGGGTTAATTACATTCTCGAATGGGGATAAAGATTTTGTTTACCGAATGCCTCGTGCACACCCTAGGTTCAACGATTTTTCCATGGAGAAGTGTAGTAGGTATCCGCCCCTAGAAATGCTAAGTGAGAATGATAAAAGAAAAGGGCTTAGATATCCTCATGAAAAATATAAAAAGTATTATCGTGGATGTTTAGAGTTAAGTGATGATTATAAGAAAGATGAGGCGACTATTAGGTGGCTCACCCTTGGTTATGTGAGCATAAGCGACACACGATAGCCCATGACCTTGAGTCTAGCTACAAGACTCGTAAATAAAGAAAAACGCTTCTTGGGAGGCAACCCATGCTTTGTGTGATTTTTATTTGTTTGATTGTTATTTTTTTTCCGTATGCATGCTTTATTTTTATTGTTGGTAAATCATGTTTCAAAAATAAAATGGTGAAAATACTTTATTTTGTCGTTTGGCTTAGTTTTAACTTCATCCAAAGGTATTTCGCAAAAGATAAGTGTAAGGGGAAACCCCAAATATGTTTTTAAGAAACAAAATTGGTCATGATTCTCCACAATACTAAATGGACATGTGTATTCGTATTTGTTATAGTCAAATGCTTGTATTGAGTCATAATGATGTTTTGCAGGATTTTCCAGGAAGTAGGACATAAGTTTTTTCCAGAAATTTTTCGGAAACTTAACGTAAAGATTTCTGCAGGTCACTTCTGACGGCGTCAGGAATTAATTCCTGACGGCGTCATGTGTAAAATTCTGGAAATTTTGCTAGTTTTGTTTTTCTAACGGAGTCTTAAAGTTTTGGCTAAATCTTTAGTTTTATAAACTCAAGGAAATCTGCAAACATTCATTCCACAAGCATTATATCTTACATTGTTTTCTAGGATTTGTTAGTATATATAGACTGCCGCCGATTTTACTCGAGGTTGCCTTGTTTGTTTTCTCAGGTTTAACAGGTTATGTATGACAAGAAGATGATTTATATTCTGGAAGGAAAGCTTTGATTGTTCATTTTCATGGAGGAAGATCTAACCTTGTTACCGCACTATCGACACCGAGCGAATCAGGGGAGTATTTGATTTCATTCTTTTACCTGTTTTACTTTTACATTCTTTAATTGAACATTGGGGACAATGTTCATCCTAAGTGTAAGGGGAGGGTAAATGATGATACCTTATAGGATACACTTTCACTTGAGTTTGTTTGTTTGATGGTAGGTGTGTAATAAAACTATGAAAAATACTTGTTAGTGTAATTTTAGCGCCAAATTTAATTTTTTTTTTACAACATTTAGGAGTGAAACTTTAGCCTTAGCAAGCGTCTCATGGATAGGAGTTGTATAACTAGCACAAAACCGTATCATTCAGAAAAATTTTCCACACAAATATGTGAGGTTCGCCTTTAGATTTGATAGGAAAAGCATTTACTATTAGTGCTTATGAGTGTACCGGTAGCATTTAGATTCTAGAACTTGCGTTAGTGATGCATCCCGAGACCGCTAGTGAAACTACATTCGTGTAGTAGGATTTACTACATGATAAGAGGCATTAGGATCACCCTTGTGTTAAACCCGTATCATAATTACTTGACCATTTAAGTCATATTACTTGGCTAGTAAAGTCAATTAATTTTTCCCATACCCTTGGCGTTGTACTCATTTTTAGTACACGAAACCCCTAGTACACCCCTCAGAGCCTATCTTTTCGTTTCTAACTTTAAGCATCTTACTTAAAGGAAGAATTTGTTACAACCTAACTAAATGTACAACCAAATCGCCTTAGCCTTCCGTGTATGCACTCATCTTCAGTGCATTATTGTTATTTGTTTAAACCCTTAGTTAATTATCTAATTGATTACATGGTTGCTAAGTCGAGTCATATCCTTGTACATATTGTTTTGGGATGATTGGGACTCATGGGTAAAGTACTTGTGTTATGGAGTAATGGGGAAGAACATCATATTATTACCCCCATATGTGCGTTAATCTTAAAAGTACTCCAAGTGTTTTGATTATCTTAATTCGAGTCATTAGATTAGTTTATTGTAAAGTATGTAAAAATTCAAGTGTACGGGGAATGTTCATTCCCTATGATTTATTATTTTGGATGGTAGGGTAAGAGTGTATGCAAAAATAAAATAAAATAAAAAAAATCAAAAAATTAAGAAAAAGAAAAAAAATAGAAAAAGAAAAGAGAGAAACATACGGACTACCATCCCGTTTCATTCTATGTTTGTTTTATGTTTTTGTTATTTTTGATTTATTAGCTTAAGTCGAGTCTAGTCTTGGCTTAGCAACGCCATATTATACATGTAATTAACCAAGATAATTAACTCGCCACCAGTAAAGATTGCCTATATCCAACAAAACCGTGTATTCCATATCGCTACACCTAACGTTATAACCCTTTAAAAGACCTCTTTGATAGTTTATCCTAGGTGCTTATGCCATGTGGTGGAGGTTTGTTCCTTTCCCAAGCCTATGGTAATCTATTTTGCTATGACAGGTAGTGAGAGATGTTTTCCATTTCCATATTGTGATATATACTTTATTACACCCGAGAGATGTGAGTATCTAAACACTATTTGTGAGGTGCTAGTATATGACCTCCGTGCTTGTCTTTGGTCTTTAGTGGAACGATTATTTGTTGTAATTACTTTTATATTAGTGTTAAATGACCCCTAACTTGTATTTTGATTAGAATAATAGCGCATTTGCTTGAGGACAAGCAAATCTCAAGTGTAAGGGTATATGATGAAGCGAAAAATGATCCGTTTTTAGGGGGTCATTTAAGCCCGAAATTGAATTTATTTGATCAAATATTGCCCTAAATCGTTCCTTTTGTGATTTTAGGTACTTTTGGAGTGAATTCTGGAAAAGGAAGCATTTTGGACGTTTTTGGAGCATAAAATGGCAAAGTCTTAATTTTATTTGCTAGGAACAGTACCTGACGGAGTCACAAGCTTCTTAATAACGGCGTCAAGAGGAAAACAAGAAGTGAAGAGGATAGAGTCCATGACGGTCCAGAATGTTTTTGCACTAGGGCATGACGGCGTCACCATAGGCCGTCATGGTCCCTTTACACATGACGGCCCAGAGGAAAACTACTCTTGACGGCGTCAGATCTGGATCTAGCCAATCCGATTTGATTATGGGCGGCGGGTTAACGGCGTCAGAATCCTCTTCTTGACGCCGTCACCTTGGAAAATCTATATATAGTTTTGTAATTTTTATTCATTAATATAGAATTAAATCTATACGTACCATGAAATCAAGAATCCATAATACATATATGTCCCTTATTTTAGTGTTGGAATCATTTGATATGTTGTGGTATACGGTTGTGAATCTGGTCATTTGAACATGTATGTGGTATCTAGAATACGAATAATAACCTGGATAAACTATAGAATAAAAGAAGGATCGATACTTGTTTAGTATACAAGTTGTGTTTGTGTGAGTGTCTGTTATGTCGATATGTTTGTTCTTGTTTGAGTGTATGTCGTGTGTGTGATAGTAGTGGGTTGCTTGTTGTAGGTACAAGGTGTTAATAAGTTTATCTCTGCATTTAAATTATGTGCAACTAATTAACAACATTGTGTTACTCTTTGCAGCGATTTTTTGCTGTTGAATTGACAGTAAGAAAGCTGATAATGAATCGTCTTGGTCAACTTCTATGGAATTTCATAACGAAATTGGCACAAAACTACATATTGCCAAACCAAAATACACCTTCAAAACTAAATGAAGTACCGGCGAAGTACAGTGCAATTATAAAAGCCGAAGATTGGATCAATTTTGTAAAGTACACGGCTACGGAGGAATACAAGGTGTTAATTAGTCATTTTTATTCAAGTTTCACTATCTTTCACATATATATTAGTTCTATAATGTCAACATTAATACATATTCACTCCTTATCATTTTGTGTTACAAGGTGAAATCAGCTGCAGCTAAACTGGCGCGTTCCAAGTGTGTTTATCAGCATACAATGGGACGAGGTGGATACGCCAATGTGATAGATAAAATGGTAACATTAAACATTTGCACATTTGCATTTAATAGCATCTTAGTATCGTTTATATTGGTTTATCTTACATGTGTATGTATTTGATGGTTATAAGATCGAGAAAAAAGAAATTGAACCAGATGAAGAACCACCGCGCGGTACGCTGTGGTTGAAAGGAAGGGAGAAGAAAGACGGAGAATATCACGATGATGAGATTAGGACTGTGGGAGAAAAAATAGTAAGTTTTACTGCAAAGTTTGTATTATGTTCATTGTTGAAAGTGGGATCAACATATAATAACCTATTTCCCATATGGTGTGTGCAGAAAGAAACGGAGGACAAGATCAAAAAAGGAACCTTGAAGATTGATCATGGCACTGATGCCATGACAGTTGTATTAGGTAAGGAAAAGGGAGGATATGCGAGAGGAGTTGGAGGTGGAGTAACCTACAAGAGGTATTTTGATCTGCCTCAAATCAGACAAGCATCTGATGAAAGAGTGGTGTTACTTCAAAGTGAACTTGAAAATGAGGGACGCCAACGTCAAGAAAAAGATAAGGTAATCCAGGATTTGATGAATCAATTGGCTGCCCAAAAGGGGCAGACGTTGCAGTCAACGTCAACTCCATCGACACCAACAGAAGTAAGACATTTTTTATGTTGCTTTTTTTTGTTACAAATGTGAAATTATATTACCAAATAACATATTATAATGCAGGTAACTCCGGTGAACATTAATATTATAAATAGCAGTGCTGATGAGGATGCCGAAACACGTATTGCTAGATGTGAGAAAGTTACGACCATTCAGAAGTCTAATGGACTTGAAAATTTGGAAAAGGAAATGGTAATAAGTGTAAGTAATAAAACATCCCCTTGTTATTTTAGAATTCCACATACATGTCTTATTTACCGTGTTTATATGTACAGGAACCTGTTAAATATGTCTCATCTAAGAAACCGAATAGACTCAAACGAAAGGATTCTTCACGTCAAGATTCCCAATCACAAGAACATGCTTCTCCAATACAAGTATGTATTCAAACATGTTCATATATTCTTTTGTTTAATTAATTTCTGATACAAATGTACATGCAACAAATCATTTTGTTGACATAAATAATGTGTGAAAACGTTATTCATATCTTTCGATATCTCTATATTTTGACGATCACAAAATGTAAAATCATCAATCGTATAATTACTACGTAAACAAGTATTAAGCTAGTTTATATCACTATATCCAACTTAATCACTTAAGGTATGAATAAACAAGTGCTTAATACATCTCATGATCAAAGGGGTATTTAATTAACTAACACAAAGTTTATTTAATTATATAAACATATTATATATTTTTGAAAAACACTTTTGGTTATTAAGAAAAATGTTTTATTCATACTAAATATATGAATTCAAATTTTTAACCAAAATCAGTTAGTTTTTCACCAAATAAACTTTCCCCACTAAAAGACAAGGATTCTGGCCATTTCAGCTGGGCGGCCCCCTTAATTATAAGGGGCGGTCCCCTTAATTTTAAGGGGGCCGGCCTTGATTTAAGGGGACCGGCCACGCTCCTCTGTCAGAATCTTTTGCCTATAAATACACCTTAAACCTGGATTTTTGCCTCACCTTTTGCACGAAATTTTCAGATCTATAACTCTCTAAACATCCTCTAAAATCCTTTGATCATTTGTATATTAATCCTTGTTTCAAGTGATTCAATCCCTCATCGTCCATTCTCATCCAAAGTGCAAAAGAAGAACACTCTTTCTACAACCAAGTTCAAGTAGTGTTGAAGAGTAGTTGTGCATATTGTATATATATTCATTTGTGAATATTGTATTGTGCTTGTGATAAATTGTGTAGAAGATATAGAAGTTGTGTAGATAATAGAAGTTGATAAGTAGTGAAGTAGGATAGTTGTGAAGATAGGTGTGAAGTAGAAGATTGGTGTGTAGAAGATAGTTGTGAAGAAGATTGGTGTGTAGTATATTGGTGTGAAGAAGGTGTGTAGAAGTTGTGATCAAGTTGTGAAGTTGTGTGGTGTGTAAATTGGTGTGTAAGGTTTTCTCCGCCAAAAGGGAGTTTGTTGACATAGTGAAGAAAACTCTCGAGTAGGTGACTCGGGGAGTTGAGTAGGAACAAGGAAGGTGTCCTTGTAGCCGAACCACTATAAATCCTTGTGTTGTGGTTTGATCTTTCTAACTCTTCTCATTACTTATTTATTTACCTTTACTATATTAGCCTTGTTAGTTAGTTACCGTATAATTGTTCATATAGTGCAAGTATTGAGTTCACATAAACTAGAATCGAAGTTTTTTAAAACAAACTTGTGTTTATAAATTTAAAAGGACGTAAAACTATTCAACCCCCCCCCCCTTCTAGTTTTCCACAATTGGTATCAGAGCCAGGTTTAGCAAGATCTTTAAAATATATTGTATTTTAAAACTTGTAACGATCTATGGAATCTGAAAAATATTTAGAAGGGCAATCTATGCAAAGACCACCACTTTTTGAAAGTGATGGATTTTTATATTGGAAAAATCGATTCGAAACTTATGTGAAATCAAAAGATCTAGATCTTTGGCATATTATTACCAATGGTGATTTTTTACCTATTCAAAATAACCCCGAAACTAAGAAAGATGAAATCGTACATTTTGAAAAACAAAATGATGATTTAAAAAGAAAACTTGCTAAAAATAATGAAGCAAAAATGGTCATTTACAATGCGCTACCACGTAAAGAGTACGAAAGGATATTTATGTGTGAAACCGCAAAAGAAATTTGGAATTCTTTGTTAATAACCCACCAAGGTAATAATCAAGTCAAAGATAACAAAATAGATCTACTTGTTCAACAATATGAGCAATTCACGATTCCGGAAGAGGAATCAATTGATAATGCTTTTGCTAGGTTTAACACCATAATCACAAGTTTAAAAGCACTTGATGAGAATTTCTCTAGTAAGAATTTTGTTAGGAAGTTTCTTAGAGCTCTTCACCCAAAATGGCGAGCTAAAGTGACGGCTATTGAAGAATCGAAGAATTTGTCAACGCTACAACTTAATGAATTAATTGGTAATTTAAAAGTCTACGAAGCTATAATAAAGAAGGACTCCGAAATGGTTAAAGGGAAACGAGAGCAAAGCAAGTCAATCGCCTTGAAAGCTAGAAAGGAATCCAACAACGAAGATAGCTCATCTTCCGAAAGCAAAGACGAAGAATATGCCATGGCCGTAAGAGATTTCAAGAAATTTTCAAAAGGCGAGGTAGATTAGTTAGACAACCACACGATGAAAGAAGAACATCTCAAAAGAACAATGATGACAAGTATAGCAAGAATGAGAGAAAATGTTTCAAGTGTGGTGATCCGAATCACCTTATTGGAAAATGTCCAATGATGACAAGAGATCAAAATCAAAGAGCGTTTGTTGGAGGTGCTTGGAGTGATAGCGATGAAGATGAGAAAGAAACAACAAAGGAAGAAAAGTGTCTCATGGCTAAAACATCAAGTGAGGTACGTTCCGAAACCGAATATTTTAGTGATAAAAATTTATCATTAGATGAAAAAGACTTAGATAGTGAATACAATAGATTATGCAAACTAGGACAACAAGTTATGGCTAAAAACAAATCACTAAAATACATAAATAACCAATTAGAAAATGAAGTACTTGAACTAAAAATTAAAATACATCAACGTGAGAAAGGTAAAGAAACTTTTGAAGAATGTAAATCATGTCAAGTGCTTAGAAGTAAAAACAACAAACTTAAGGAAGAAATTTGTAAACTTGATAAATTTAAAAATAGTAGTAACTCACTTAGTAAAATTATAAGTTTTCAAAGAATATCCGGAGATAAAACCGGTCTAGGTTTTAACTCAACCGAAGCCTCAACAAGTGAAGTTAAAAATGTTAAATTTGAAAGCGAACTCAAGGAACTAAAACCTTCAAAATCTAATCCTGAGTATATACTCATAAATGATAAGAAAATACATCTAGCTAGTAATGAAGAAATAAAACCGTTTTATAATCCATCTTTAAAAACCGAAGTAGGATCGTCCAAAACTAAAACAAGATCTAAAACACCACCTAGGAAACCGAATAATTCTTACCCTAGACCTAAAACACCTCAACCAAGAGTAAACCAAAGTAGACAAAACTTTAACAATAATCAACAAATGTGGAGCTTCAATCCATGGGGAATGTTTCCACCATATATGCACCCAAGTCAAATACAAAACATGTTCGGGACAAACAACTTTGGTCAAATGAGACCATGGGGACCAACGTGAAAACTTTCGCCATTCATACATGGAAATCTTTGATGTCACCTCGTGTTCGGACTTTCCTTTGAAGATTTTGAAGTTAACGCATTGAAGACGAAAGGTACACATTTCCTTTTATTTCCTTGTAAACAAATGCATGCTTAGTTTAGTATCTAGCTTTTATGTGATTTTGATTGGTTCATTATTTTCTTTAGTCTTTACTTCTATACATATATATACTTATTTACTTATACTATATATATATATATATATATATATATATATATATATATATATATATATATATATATATATATATATATATATATATATATATATATATATATGTGTGTGTGTATACACTTAGCTATATCTAAGATCTTACAACCTAGAAAACTCATTTGTTGATTTTCTAGAACTAGAAATTGTTCGTTTACGAACCTTTTCTTTTCCCCATTTGCCTTATTGAACTTTAATGTTCAACAACACTCATGCTGATGAAGAGAGATGAGTCGAAAAATCTATGGATGAAACAAACTCCCGGCTTCCGTTGCATTCGTCTCCTTTCTTTATTCTCGTCTTATAAGCCCATACTATATATATATATATATATATATATATATATATATATATATATATATATATATATATATATACACACACATATACTTATGAACCTTCCACAACGTTCTCGTGTACTTGACAACTTGATAAATTTCATCCGAAATGATCAAGAAAATTTAATTGGCAAATTGTCGATTAAAAGTGTCAAGTAATTCTTTTCGTGCGAATACCCTCCAATGTATTTTTGATTAAATATAAATCTAATACATACATATGAATAATTTTTTGCTCTTTCCAGAAACCAAAATCACAAAAATCGAATTTTGGAGGGCGGCCCCCTTAATGTTTAAGGGGACCGGCAGCCAAATGTAGGGCGGCCCCCTTAATGTTTAAGGGGGCCGGCCATCTGATTGTTCAAATCCGTTTTTCTCCCTTTTTCTTTTGCCAAACACTCCACTTTTTCATACTCCCCTTCCCATGCTTCTGCTGTGACGAAAACCAAAACCCAAAAAACCTTTCAAATCACTTCCAAATCACATAAATCGGGTTAATTCGCAAAGGGAAAATTCATCTAACACAATCACCATTACATATTGTAAGTTTTTCATAACACATTTCATCTAATTTCATCTTATTTGATCATACTCATGATTATGCATGTTTTATAAAATTCGTCAAATTTCATAATTTCTTTCGAATTAAGCCTTAAAACTCCATAACCAAATGCTTCCCCTAGATTTAGGATGATTGATCAACACTAGAAACTAGTTATTATAAACTATCATGTCGAAAATTTTTGAAAAATTTCATACACTCCTTTTCAAAATTTTTAGTAAACTCATTGTTGAATAATGATTTGAAAACATGTTAAAATTAATCACATTATACTTTTGTAACTTGTAAAACTTGAAATTACATTTTTCGACTAAGAAAATTTATATTGGTTCACAATGTAGGGGTGTTTGGATTATGTCCAAATAATATCGAAACCTAGTCATTATAATTTTTATAAAACTTTGTTATAATTATAAACCTAAAAATTACTAATCAGACTTGTCAAGATATATAATTCATATATATATTGACATACTAGTGGTATAAGTCACTAGTTAAGGAAGCGTTTGGTTTATTACTAAAAATGACATTTTTAAGTAAAAATACAAACCAACTTTTTCAAAAACAAATCGCATGCATAAGAAACTCGCAAGAAATAGCTAGTTTTACAATCTAATGTAAATCTAGTAAATTTCATGATATATTAAGATGTTTAAAGGGGCGTTTGGATTTGTCCATAACTACTCATTAAACTTCGTAAAGTATATCTAGAACGAGTTAAAAACAATATTAAGGAACATGGTAATCTACTTCTTAGGATTAGTAACGAAGTATGCTTACGTTCCAACATAAGCATTAACAATAAACATATACTTTTATCTTTCTTTATATTTATTTTGGTCTTTTTGTATTGTTGATGTGTTTAGGTGAAAATGCCCAAAGCAACTGCCGAAGATCTTTCTTACACTAAAAACTACATTCCCAAAGTTTCCCAACTTCCCACTACCTCTCCCTCCATTGCACGTATCTATCGTCAAATAGAAGATAGAAACATTCATGAAGGTCGAGTCGTAGATCAAGCTTACTATCAATCCGATTTCATCGAAAGCTCATTCACCAATATCCATTTTGAATGTCTCTTCCAAATTAATGAACCTATCATTCCTCGCTTCATTCTTGACTTCTATAGCCAAGTCACGGTTCAAACCGATGACTTTGGTTCCATCTTCATTTCATTCATGATCCAACATGAATTTATTACTCTCACTCTTGCACAATTTGGTCAAATCCTTCAAATTCCTTTTTCCGGTCAATCGGTATTCACAAATGAATGGGATCTTTGCGCTCTCCAACGTTCTCGTCCTACTCATGGTCCTTATATCTCCGAAATTCCATCTACCGAAGATATTCGTCAAATGCTCGGGTTGGAATGTGAAACTTCCACCCAAAGCATCATACCCAAACATGTCTCAAATCCTAAAAATCAAATTCCTCGTAAAGAATTAATGCCCGACATGGAGTATTGGGAAGAACTAGTTCGAGAGAATGCGTTTGGTTCCGAAGAACACTCAGACTATCTCCCGGCTTGTCTTGCTCATATGTTGTATTGTATTGTTGCCGAGCAACCTTACAATTTGGCTTACTTCTTTATCAAACGTATTGAATGTGCAAGAGCAAATCCTAAAGCGATTCTTCCGTATGGTATGTTTCTCACTCGTCTCCACAAGCATGTCACTGAAAACTATCCCGATCTCGATGATAGTATTTATCAATCTATCTATCCAACCCTCCGACCTCTCGTTCTTCCTCAAATTCGCAAGACCCGTAAGTTTAAACCTAATCGTCCTAGCATTCTTGTTTTGTTCTCTTTTCCAAGGGATGACGATGAGGAGGACTTATAGTCACTTACCACTGCTGCTGATGGGGTGCTGGGAAAGAAATAGTACTGATGTTATCTATGAATTTGGCTTTATTTTCCTTCTTAAACTGTTTGTAATATGTTACTTATGTGCTATTTGTTGCTTTGCTTCTAGACATATTTGAACCATATTGCCATTTACTCCTTATTATTATTTGCTCTACATATATACATGTTTTTATACTTGTTTTTAATCAATGCTTGATTGACTTGTGTAGATTTTAATATATGACATATATGCTTTCTAATAGACCAAAACAAATGTGAAATGTTCAAATAGAGCTTGCTGCAAATACAAAACAGAACATAACATTTTTCCAGAAAATTTTTGAAAATTTTGGTTTCTGGGTCGTCAGATGGGCGGCCCCCTTAAATCATAAAGGGCGGCCCCCTTAAAATTAAGGGGACCGGCCTCCATTTAAGGGGACCGGCCATCTGGAACAGTTTTTACACTGTTTTCTTTTGCATCTTGTGATCCCTTTTGCTAGTCCCAGCTACCATTTCCCTTAAAAACTAAACTGATTTTGGAATATAACATTACAATTTCAAATTAATTCCACTTCTAAACATGTTTTCCCACTATATAATCCCCATGCATGTTTAATTCACACTCCATCATCCTCAAACATTCATCAAACATCATCATGTCGTCACCAAGAACCACCTATTCAAACAATGCCAAGAAACAAAAACTTGTCATCATTCCACCCAAACAACTCTTCATTGATCTTACAAATGAAGACAACACCACTCCATCTCCACCACCTCAATGTTCATCTCCTAGTGCACCAAATGCACCCTCCAAAACACCTTCAACAAATGGAAACTCCACCTCCTCCATACCATCCACTTCATCCATAAATGACTACATCAACACCCACTTATCTCCTCCAACAATTGATCAACCATCACAACCTACCAATGAGAACACATCTCTTGCACTCACTCTCTCATTATCACCATTAACACCTCTTGATGCACATTTCTCATCATCTCCTATCAACCCACCAACCTATAACCCCGTCCCATGGAGCTTACTTGAAGCTCATGGAGATACTTGCCTTTGTTGCATTCACAACCGAACAATTGTGTTCGGATTAAGAGATGAGATTCTATACATGTTTTCTCATATTGAAAACTTGTTGCATCAACCACCAACAACAAACACAACACCTCCACCACCATCAACAAACACACCTCCACCATCACCATCTCCATGTTAACCATCCATTCCTCCCAATTAAACATGCTTGGTGTTTCACAAATAAAATTGTGTTAAATCTTTTTGGATGGCAAGCTCTAGAGAGAACTCTCATGTTTGAGACTTGGTCTTTTATTTTAGTGATGATTCTAAGCCTTTAAGGCTTTTGTTAGTTGCATTACTTGTTATGGTTGTTAATGTAATGCTTGTTGTATTTTTTTTTAATGTTATGGTTATATTTAGTTTCTACTCTTGCATGCTATATACATATATATGTTGCTTGCCACTAAATATTTTTGCAAGATATCCATATTTCGATTCCTTCTGGCCTCTAAACGAGGGGGAGTATACTTCGAGGGGGAGTTTACATTAACATGGGATAACCTTTTTGATGCTTACAAAAAGGGGGAGAAGTGATATAAACTCACAATAATACTTGAATGTATACTAATTTTCGATTAGTGAGTTTAAATTTTGTAATCATCAAAAAGGGGGAGATTGTTGACATAAATAATGTGTGAAAACGTTATTCATATCTTTCGATATCTCTATATTTTGACGATCACAAAATGTAAAATCATCAATCGTATAATTACTACGTAAACAAGTATTAAGCTAGTTTATATCACTATATCCAACTTAATCACTTAAGGTATGAATAAACAAGTGCTTAATACATCTCATGATCAAAGGGGTATTTAGTTAACTAACACAAAGTTTATTTAATTATATAAACATATTATATATTTTTGAAAAACACTTTTGGTTATTAAGAAAAATGTTTTATTCATACTAAATATATGAATTCAAAATTTTAACCAAAATCAGTTAGTTTTTCACCAAATAAACTTTCCCCACTAAAAGACAAGAATTTTGGCCGTTTCAGCTGGGCGGCCCCCTTAATTATAAGGGGCGGTCCCCTTAATTTTAAAGGGGCCGGCCTTGATTTAAGGGGACCGGCCACGCTCCTCTGTCAGAATCTTTTGCCTATAAATACCACCTTAAACCTGGATTTTTACCTCACCTTTTGCACGAAATTTTCAGATCTATAACTCTCTAAACATCCTCTAAAATCCTTTGATCATTTGTATATTAATCCTTGTTTCAAGTGATTCAATCCCTCATCATCCATTCTCATCCAAAGTGCAAAAGAAGAACACTCTTTCTACAACCAAGTTCAAGTAGTGTTGAAGAGTAGTTGTGCATATTGTATATATATTCATTTGTGAATATTGTGTTGTGCTTGTGATAAATTGTGTAGAAGATATAGAAGTTGTGTAGATAATAGAAGTTGATAAGTAGTGAAGTAGGATAGTTGTGAAGATAGGTGTGAAGTAGAAGATTGGTGTGTAGAAGATAGTTGTGAAGAAGATTGGTGTGTAGTATATTGGTGTGAAGAAGGTGTGTAGAAGTTGTGATCAAGTTGTGAAGTTGTGTGGTGTGTAAGGTTTTCTTCGCCAAAAGGGAGTTTGTTGACATAGTGAAGAAAACTCTCGAGTAGGTGACTCGGGGAGTGGAGTAGGAACAAGGAAGGTGTCCTTGTAGCCGAACCACTATAAATCCTTGTGTTGTGGTTTGATCTTTCTAACTCTTCTCATTACTTATTTATTTACCTTTACTATATTAGCCTTGTTAGTTAGTTACCATATAATTGTTCATATAGTGCAAGTATTGAGTTCACATAAACTAGAATCGAAGTTTTTTAAAACAAACTTGTGTTTATAAATTTAAAAGGACGTAAAACTATTCAACCCCCCCTTCTAGTTTTCCACACATTTTTTTAGGAAATTAAGTGCAAACTGTGGCATACAAAGAAAACAAGTATTATAGCGTTGGGTACTGTATACAAGAGTGAAGGAAAACAAATGCTTCATGACAAACCACTCCCAAAGGATTGCTACAGTGTGTCTGTTGATAAATCTTTAGTGGATGCAGCATGCATCCCGGATGTAGGAAGTAACGGTTTCAAAACAGTTTAGGCTGCATGTGGTGGTTTTTGGGCATGGCCAAAGGATCAAGTGATTTTTGATGAACAGGAACATACACGCATGTGTTTAATTTATAAACTTACGTATATATAATTCTTCATATTTAATTTAGTGTTTGATACACCCGGCTTTTGTTTCCTACAGGCTACACCACCAAGTACCATACCAAAGATTACTGAGAACAAAACTGCACCTAAATTAACAACGACGCGCAAAAACATTTACGCCTCTATTAATGGCATTCAAAAGGAAGCTGCTAAGAAGATCAAGACTCAGAAGTCATTAAATTTATGAAAATTTTATTATGTACGACATTACAATTTCATATAAATTCTAATTTTATTGTATTTGAATTCGTTTTGATATTTTATATATATTTGAATTTGTTTTCATATATATTGATTTCTTATATGTGACTAAAAGATGCATATAGTCACAATTATTACACTTTTGGTCACTGTTTGCTTCATGCTTTGTGTGACTAAATAATACAAATGGCTACACAAACAAAAAATACATGTGACCATTGGATGAACAATAGTCACACAAAACACACATTTTTTCACTTGAAACAGCATATGGTCACACATATTCACACTTTTGGCCACTTTATGGTTAATTGTATGTGACTAAATACCCAAAAGAAACATGCTTTGTGTGACTAAATGTTGCAAAAGGCCACACAAACATACAATTCATGTGGCCATTGAATGATCAATAGTCACACAAAACACACATTTGTTCACTTCACCATATGGTCACACATATTCACACTTTTGGCCACTTTATGGTTAATTGTATGTGACTAAATACCCAAAAGTATCATGCTTTGTGTGACTAAATGTTGCAAAAGGCCACACAAACATACAATTCATGTGGCCATTGGATGATCAATAGTCACCCAAAACACACATTCCTTCACTTTAAACACCATATGGTCACACATATTCACACTTTTGGCCACTTTATGCTTAATTTTATGTGACTAAATACCCAAAAGTAACATGCTTTGTATGACTAAATGTTGCAAAAGGCCACACAAACATACAATTCATGTGGCCATTGGATGATCAATAGTCACTCAAAACACACATTTCTTCACTTTAAACACCATATGGTCACACATATTCACACTTTTGGCCACTTTATGCTTAATTGTATGTGACTAAATACCCAAAAGAAACATGCTTTGTGTGACTAAATGTTGCAAAAGGCCACACAAACATACAATTCATGTGGCTATTGGATGATCAATAGTCACACAAAACACACATTTGTTCACTTTAAACACCATATGGTCACACATATTCACACTTTTGGCCACTTTATGGTTAGTTGTATGTGACTAAATACACTCCCAAAAACATGCTTTGTGTGACTAAATGTTGCAAAAGGCCACACAAACATACAATTCATGTGGCCATTGGATGATCAATAGTCACACAAAACACACATTTGTTCACTTTAAACACCATATGGTCACACATATTCACACTTTTGGCCACTTTATGCTTAATTGTATGTGACTAAATACCCAAAAGAAACATGCTTTGTGTGACTAAATGTTGCAAAAGGCCACACAAACATACAATTCATGTGGCCATTAGATGATCAATAGTCACACAAAACACACATTCCTTCACTTTAAAAACCATATGGTCACACATATTCACACTTTTGGCCACTTTATGCTTAATTGTATGTGACTAAATACCCAAAAGTATCATGCTTTGTGTGACTAAATGTTGCAAAAGGCCACACAAACATACAATTCATGTGGCCATTGGATGATCAATAGTCACACAAAACACACATTCATTCACTTTAAACACCATATGGTCACACATATTCACACTTTTGGCCACTTTATGCTTAATTGTATGTGACTAAATACCCAAAAGTAACATGCTTTGTGTGACTAAATGTTGCAAAAGGCCACACAAACATACAATTCATGTGGCCATTGGATGATCAATAGTCACACAAAACACACATTTCTTCAATTTAAACACCATATGGTCACACATATTCACACTTTTGGCCACTTAATGCATATGGTCACACATATTCACACTTTTGGCCACTTTATTCTTAATTGTATGTGACTAAATACCCAAAAGTAACATGCTTTGTGTGACTAAATGTTGTAAAAGGCCACACAAACATACAATTCATGTGGCCATTGGATGATCAATAGTCACACAAAACACACATTTCTTCAATTTAAACACCATATGGTCACACATATTCACACTTTTGGCCACTTTATGCTTAATTGTATGTGACTAAAAATATAAAAATAAAATGTTATGTGTGACTATACAGTGTTTATGGTCACTAATACTGCTTAATCCAACGAAATTTGTACCCAATTAGTCACACATATTTAGGTTTTGGTTACTGTTTTGTAATCGAGACTAAAAATAACTCGAACATGTGACCATAGGTACCCTATGGTCACGCGACCTTTAGTCACACACACTCGAAAAATCGTGTGTGACTATATGTATTTCGTCACACATATTGGGTGTAGCCAAATCCAGTTTTTGTTCTAGTGTTACTTAAATTAAAATATATACAATATAAACTAAATAAACTTCATTAATATTAAAAACAAACATTACAAATAAAAAAACACACATTACAATAAAAAAATACAAACTAATTAAGATACTTAAACATAAACTACGATTAAACTAAACTACGAATCAATAAAACGAATCATCCGACATGTAGCCCTCGTGACTCGAATAGGAGGCACTTCAATCGTCCTCACTCATTGGCACACGGTCTATTCCATTTGCCCATCGCCATTCTGCTCGACGGTTTTGATGATCCTCTTTGGCTTTTGCTCGCTTCTCACGAGCTCTTGCTTCCCTTTCTTCCTCTGCTTCAACACGTAACAATTTTTGCATATTTTGTTGAAAAAATTCTTCATCAGTCAACCCTCTCCAAATGGGTTGATTTTCTACCGGTAGATTGTTCACCGGTTGATCGGGTTGTTGTTGGACAACATGTGGATTAGGCACCGGTTCATTATCCTGTGTGAAAACCGGAAAGATGTCTTCCGGTGGAGTGTTCACGGGTGCAGTTGCATTCAGATTCATGCTGGAGCTTGGGAATTGCTGGCCAAAGTCATGGTGACTTGAAAATTGCTGGGAAAAGTCATGGTGAGTGGGAAATTGTTAGGAGAAGTCACGGTGAGTTGGAAATTGTTGAGAGAAATCTTTGCGAGACATTGTCTATGAGAATTGTGTGAGAATTATGTGTGAATTGTGTGAGAATTAAGTGTGAACTGAAATGGTGTTAAATAAGCCCAAAAATCCCGCCCATTCAATTCAAATTTTGAATTTTAAACGTTTAAAAATAATCCCGCCCATTCATTTCAAATTTTGAATTTTAAACGTTTTAAAAAAATCCCGCCCATTCATTTCAAATTTTGAATTTTAAACGTTTAAAAAAATCCCGCTTCTTCATTTGAATTTGAATTTTGAAAATTTTAAAAATCCCCTATAAATAACACACCATCTAATACTTTTCTTCACACACTTATAAAGCATTTCACAACGAATAATCGTTGATCAATGGAAGAAGAAAGCTTGCTAGCTAACGTATGGCTTCAAGTTCAAGATTCTACAGACCTTTTGATTGAACGTTCTTTTTGGAATGTCGTTACACGAAAGTTTAACGATCAGACTGATGGTGAGCACCGTAATAAAAATAGTAGTATGGCTCAATGGAATAGAATGAACGTTGAATGTCGTAGATATAATGCTATTTACAAAGAGTTGCAGCGTACAAGTCAAGACCCTTGTCGTCTCAGCTAGGGCTGAGCATCAGGCCGAATCCCAACCCGTCCCGACACATCCCGATACCGAATCCAGTGAAAATGTCAGACCGATACCGAACCGATAATAACTCGGGTCGGTTCGTTTTATTTCGGTTATGGCGGGCCGGTTGTCGGTATTTGCAATATTGTCCCGAATATAAAAAGATTATTTGCAATATGAAAGATGCTACCCACCTGTCTTCCACTATACACTTTGATAAAGCTAACTTTTGAAAGATCAAATATGCTACCGACATGTCTTCCAGTCTTCCACTATACACTTAATTATATATATTCAAAAGACTAATTTTGAGACCAGCATCGACATCAGTGTCTTCATCAATACCTCAAATTGAGATGATGAAGCAGGCAACTACACCAGGCCTGAAGTGTGAACGACGGTGACTAGGTGGTCGGTTGGAGAGATTGTGGCCCATGGAATGGTGGCTTGATTGGTGTTTGGTAAATCGGTATTGTTAGTGTTGGGTGAAAATGTGCGGATGTGAATGAGATAAGAAGTGGAAAGAGAAACAAAAGAGGGGCACAGGTTTTTTACTATACCTAATATATAATCGGGCTGGCGGGATTTATCGGGCTTATGTCGGTTTTTAGCCCGGCCCGGCCCGAAACCGATAAACACTAAATTGCAAAACCGACTCCCGACCCGTTTTATGTCGGTTCGGTTTCGGGGAGAATCGGTTCGGTCGGTTTTGTCGGGCTTATTCGGTTTTGGTCGGTTTTGCTCAGCCCTAGTCTCAGCAATGCAAACTGAATTTATTATGAACGCTATGGGAGAGGGATATATTACCAACATGTGTGGTTCACTCTGAGAAACACAAGGGCATGGGACAAATACGATGAGTAAGTTTTTAGTTTATTTTTTTTCTGTTTTCCGTATCGTGTTTAATTGTTTCCTGTATCGTTTGTAACCATGTTAACTTTGTATGATGTTTATGTAATGTTTACATTTTTATTAATGAAATTAATGTTTTATTAAGTTTTTAGTTTATTTTTATTTTATTTTTTTTGAAATCTTTATAAAAGAACTACTAGCTCCCATTTGGAACCATGCTCCCATTTTCAAAAAATGTCACTATTTCCGGCCAAAAAGAAAAGAAAAGAAAAAAAATGTTGATGGCGCTGAGCCGTGGGTACGGCGCGAGCACCGACGGCGCCACCACCGGTACGGTGCGCCGTCGGTTTTGTTGGGCTGGTGGTGATGGCGCCACCCACAGCGCCACCGTACCCCATGCTCTAAAAGTGGAATTGGATATGGGACTAACAACTTGTATGAACAATGGAAGGAAACAGTGGGTGCTAATTATGATCCATATGATGATGATTTGTACGAGAATTATGGTATTTCTGAAGATCAGCAGGCCTTCTGTGATGCTTTGGATATCAAGCTTCCCGGACGAAGGAAATAGTAGATTATTTTTTATGTTAGTTTGAGTCAATTGTAATCTAGTTATAGTAGTTTTTCGTTATTGCACTTGTTTGCTTTGTTATGTAAGCAGGTCGCCTATGTAACGGGTTGAGATGTGAAAGTCACCCACATTTGTTGTGTTTAAAAGTTTTTTTGGAGTAATACATTTATCGGAGAAATCCTTTCCAAAAAAAATGCGGTTGCGTTCGGTTCGGTTAATTTAGCTTGAATGTAGTGTTTCTTGTGCACATTCATTTTTGCCAGAGGTTTTCTGAAAGCATTCTCTTTACCTTCGTGTAAGAGTGTGGTTGTCTGTATCTCACCTCTGTCACAACTCGCTCTGGCGGGATTCTTTTTAATTTTAATTTTTATTTTTACTCTTGGTAGCCTTTTAATATAAATAAATTAAAACTAGCGTTTGCAAGTTGTTATTTTGCTTAAAAATAAATGCAAAAATTCATTATACTATATTCTAAAAGAGAAAAATGATGTGACATGTAATACTAAGCTTAACTTTTTTGTTAATGTTTGATGTTGCTTCCTATTGGACCACAAGTTGTGGTTAGGAGCCCAATAGTGCTAGCAACCCGGCTTGGCAAAATCCCATTGGCTTACAAACAAGACCACTTAAACTGTTCAATGATTAGGCAATTTAATATACCTAATGTGTTAAGTTAGTACCTACAACAGACCTAATGTTGTGTACAACTAAATCTCAGCCACCCATTACTATCACACACTCCTCTTACAAATTATCTACCTATTGTTATCTCTAAAGAAAAATCCAGACACACTGTTAAATATTTGATGTCTCTCTTATCTCTTTCATCTCTACACATCCCAGAACCATCCCTCCTCTTTCTCATGCCACCGATTAACACACACACAGGGGCGGAGCCACCTTACTAGTAGTGGGGGGAGATGCCCCCAACCAAGCTCTTGAAGATACACAAAATACATAGGAAAAAATGTAAAATTTATGAGAAAAAAGTCCGGTGCCCTCACCCATCAAATCAAAGTGCCCTCGTCGTTCTTTGCTTGCTATCAATTTGATTTTTTTCTGTTGCAATTTGCAAATAAGTTGTTTTTCCGGTGGTCTTTCATCAGAAAATATGAAGAAGAAGATGATGATGAAATGGGAAATTGTGAAAGTGGGTGAGAATGTGGGATGGGGGACAGTGGGCCACTAGTTTGAAGATAATTTGTATTTATTTTTATTTTCTTTTAAACGTACAAGTACCTAGGTACAAGGTATGGTAAAATGTGGCTTATATTACTAAAATGTGGCTTATATTGCTAGTATTTAATTCAAAGCAAAGATATTTTCTTTTAGTAAAGCCAGTAACAGAAAAGTCAATTCTATATATGTTGTCCATGATGACAAAAGTTCTTTATAGATCCAATTTTTATCATAGAACCCATCAAGCAATATTAGCCACTCATTTTTTTATATCAAAATAAAAAATAAACTCCCACCCTTTTTTTAAAACTTAAATATTTCGCAAACTGTAAATCGTCAAGCTACAAAAAAATACCATCGCGACGAGAATTAAATTATCTTTCTATAGACATGCATTGTTATATACTTTCGACAAACTTTTTTTTCGATGAATTTATTTTTTTTCGCTCAGAAAAATCATATATGATTCGTAAGAATCATATATGATTTTTTACGAATCATATATGATTTTGACGAATCATATATGATTCTTTCTGGGC
Source organism: Artemisia argyi (assembly GCA_030686995.1). Taxonomy (NCBI): domain Eukaryota; kingdom Viridiplantae; phylum Streptophyta; class Magnoliopsida; order Asterales; family Asteraceae; genus Artemisia; species Artemisia argyi. The sequence continues at coordinate 146,022,725 of CM060709.1, read as the reverse complement.
GGAAATTAAAAAAAATAAAAAGTTCGTCGAAAGTATATAACAATGCATATCTATAGAAAGATCATTTAATTCTCGTCGCGATGGTATGTTGTTTTGAAAAAAAATGTGAAAAATATAAATGGGTGGCTATGATTGGTTGATAGGTTCTATGACATGTATGGGTTCTTCATGGATCTCAACTCTGTCCATGATTTACATATCAAAATCATGCTTACAGCTCACTCCGTGAACGATGACTTCTAAAAATTGTGAGTGTTTTAATATAACTTTTACGTACTAACGTACCTGTTCTAGATAAATAAGATAAACAACCGATTTTTTTTATCGGCACATAAACTTGTTTAATTAGTGTTAACCACATCCTAGTAGAGCACTTTTGTTCCTTTTTATTAAACCCGACCCGGTTTGTCTTAATTTACGTTAAAAAATGGTATCTTCTGTTATCTAACCTTTTAGTCGATGCCCCCGTGATAAGAATTCCTGGCTCCGCCACTGCACACACACACACCAAATTCCGGTAACCCCAATATTTGGTGTATGTATCCGCTGGATTTTTTTTGTTGTTGGAGGTAATTCACAGGTACTTTTTTCTTTGTTTGATTTATGTAAATCGACGATATGTAACTGTTTTTTTTTCTCTTTATTCTTGATTATGATTTACTTTGGGTTAATTCATGATTTAATTTAGATATTTATTTAATTTAAATCTTTATTTCAAATTACGGTTTTGTTATTTTGGGGGTTTTCTTGATTTGTTTTTCAGGTTGTCTTGCTCAAGATCTTTGCAGCTAAACCTGTTGAGTTGTTTGTTTCCAACTTTGTTCTTGCTAAACATAATATACTTGGGTAGTTACGACTGTAGACAATGAATTGGTCTTTATTTTCATCTATAAAAGTTTACGAAACTTTTTATTGATGTTCTGAGCAGGTGTGTATGTGGCGGCAAGAAAAAAAAGAATTTGCAGATATGGAATCAGCGAGAAAAGGAGTTATTATCGTTATGTGAAGGGCGCAAGCTCCTTTTTGGCTACCGTACTGGTAAGCTTTTAACTTCTTTGTTATTATAGGAGTATGTTTTCAGTTTAAGTTGTTATAAAAATTGCATAGGAAGTTTTTGGGAACACAATGTACTTAGCTGTATATATAGTAGCAGTTGTCTAATTTAAATGCTTAAAAGTTTGCGTCAAATAGATGAAGTTCTCAAAAGACGCAGCCCCAACCATACTTACTTATGGTTTTGTTCAAAATGTGAATATACATGTTTCAGTGGGGTGTTTGGATTACCTTATATACAGATTACAAATGTGTTTTTGATACGGGTTCTAGAAAAGTATGGTACTGAAAATGGTGGCGGTGCAATTTGTTTGTTTTCAAAAGATATTGTAATATTTTCATAAGCTTTCAGTTTCCGTTTTGATGTACCGATTGTAGTTGCGTAGGTTATTGTTTTGAATCGTAACTGCAATGTTTTACTTGCAGATTCATAAGTGCACAACTGTTATTTTCTAAAGCGTTATCTCCATATACACTTACATATAGCAAGTTGAAGAAAATGATGGATCCTGATGTTCAATAATGGATGGCTGATATACTTTCGGGGTCCTTATAATGCCACATAAAGCTTTGACAAAGCATTAGCTATCAAGGTACATATTTTTTATCCCAAAATTGTTATATTTTTTTTCTTTATGAAATTCAGTAGTTTCAGAATTTGAGAAATTAAGGTGTTACGTATGAATCATGATGTTTAGTATTTATGCATACTAAGTGTTTGTTTAGCGAGTACTGTTAATTGGGGTTGATAGTGTTAGTACCAAGTGTTTACTTAGGAATTTGATTATATACCTATACATGCGAATGACGTGCGTTTATACTGAAGGAGAGTAATTTCTTTAGGAGGTGTTAGAACATGAGATGGCAGACACGCTGGAATGTGGGGTACGAATTAGAATAAATGAAAATGAGTTGCTAGAACAGAAAGTAGATGAATCATAAGTTGTGTATTGCGTTTATCATCGATATTGATTAATAGTGCTGACTACTGAACATTTGGTTAGGACTAGAAACAACTTTTTGTTAATCAATGAGCTGTGTAGACGGCTAATAAATAAATGAAAATCAATTGTTAGAGTGGAAAGTAGACGAATTCTAAGCTTCATAGCACGGTTATCATCGATATTGATTATCAGTAAGTTGAACATTTGGTTAGGACTAGAGACAACTATTTGTTGATCAACGAGCTGTGTAGGTGTGTTAAAAATCTCAGCCTCACAACGGATGCCTGAAAATGTAGAATATATGAGTAGGGTCTGCGACTTTTTTACAAATCTTGCATCCTTAGATATATCCGAAATATGCATTCTCAGGATTTACTGAATGTTACTTTCCCTGAAACCGAACCATAGGTCTTTACTTTGATATTTTGAAATTGAATTGACAGAAAAAGTAAATCTTTCTTTTTTTGGTTTTATAACTTATCTGTGGTTCATTTAAATGCAGGACGACGATGAGTCACAAACCAAAGGTTGTAACTTTGTGTGCTTCAAATATGGAGATGAAAGGTCATAATTTGTCATACAGATGGCGGGTCGAAACGGGTTGAGTAAGTTTTAGTTCACACTTGCAAATTCATACTACTACTTGCAGGTAAGTAATACGATTTCCAAATTTATATATTTCAAAGGTTACACGATTGATCTTATTAGGACCTATGCATTGGTCCATGATGGGCAGCGGAATGGGTAACGGATCAAAGCGATAGTCCTCTCACACAAGTCAGGTGTCTTTTGAATAAAATGATATACCTGATTGTTTGCATTAAAGCTAAAACTTTAGGCATCTTTAGAATATGTTTGATTTGCACAACATTTTAGAAAATTTTCTTTTATTAGCTACCATTTTTATTTGACATCTTATAGATATAACACAACTCAAGTCGAGCCGTTAACAGGAAAAAAAGGACACTTGACACTTTAGAGCTCTATTTTAATTATTATTCCAATGAGTAAAACAAAATGAGTGGTTTTAACGTTTGTGTTCTGCACTAGCAACGAACTGCACCAAATGCATACTTTTTACGCTGATGCACTTAGTTTATTATAGGTTGTATGGGGAAAGTTGATAGCTTGATTGGTTTTATAAAGACAACCTAAATACATTTTATATGTTTGTAATGATTGATTGAAATATGACAACTACACCATAGCTCTCTCCTATTAGGATTCTTAATTATTCTTTAATTTGTTCTTATGCAAGTCGCTCAAAGTGCTATAAATGACTTAACTGATACCTAATCAAGAAATTTGTCTTTGGTGTACCAGGAAGCACGAAGAACTGTTGGGGAAAGCATATGATGTATCCAAAGTTGATGAAGGTTTACAGGGCAGTAGCAGGTGCCAATATAATAGAGCAGCCAATGCCGCTATATAGTTTTCATTGTCTTTGCCGCTATATAGTTTTCAGATTTCAACGATGATGTTTTTTACCCTTTAGCCAATATACGATATATTTCTATAGTTTTTATTGTCTTTGCCACAACTTCTATCTAAATATCAATATTTGTTTTATTGAGTGATGTCTATAACAAGTAATATAAACTTACCTTTGTGTTCACTCGAATTTTGTGGACTACATATTTAGTTCTGGCAATTTATTTTGTTGTGCAGCAGCACAATGGATCTAGATTAAATGCAGGAGAGCGTTGAACGACAACCTCGATGTTGACTGACCAGCAATGGCTGATGAGTCTAAAACAGTTCTGCAAATCGTCACCTCTAATTGATTATTTGATATCATTTGTAATAGAAAAAAAGTTTATGTAATTAGTTTAATACTAAGAACAACAAACACATTCAACAACAAATGCACCCACATGTTCTATGCATCGATAAAGCATCCCGCAGCAACGCGCGGGCAAACCCGCTTGTAGTATTCTGTAGAACAACCTCTTATTTCAAAAATGATATTAGACATAATGTTTTAAAAAAAGAACTTTTGAAAGTCTGGTAAAAAATTATGAGATTAATGTAGACTCAAACCTCTTATGCAACCTGTAAGAGATTACTATTTTTTTTTTTTTTTCTTAATTATATTAAGCTAATATAAAAGATCAATTTATAATCATAAACGAACTTAAGATTTTTTAAAGCTGTTGCACAATTTTTTATTTTATGATTATAAGTATTAAAGTTGCCCATAAATAATTTATTAGGTAAAATTAAAGGTTGCACAAGATATATTTTTATTTACACTTCGTGATCTAAAATCCGGTGATCCATACCACACCCGGCTCCCATGCGAGCAATGGCGGAACTATGAAGGGGCAGGGGAGGGTCCCGGCCCCCCCAAAATTTGCGGCACCTAGTGTAAATATTATAGGTTTCAAGGGTAATTTAGTTGAGGTTACAAACAAATCTCCGATTCGGCCCCCCCAAAATAAATTCGGCCCCCCCAAGAAAAATGTTCTAGTTCCGCCATTGCATGCGAGTACGTCTTGTTCATGCTTTGTTATAGCATTTGACAGCTTTACTTTGTGAGTTGTGCACTTGAGCTTGAGATTCTAAATAGCATTTGTTAAATCCACAAATACATCTCCCATTCTCACCTACGTACGTAACTCAAAGAGTCAAAATAATATGCTATCAAAACCTTTTATTTTATTATATATATATATATATATATATATATATATATATATATATATATATATATATATATATATATATATATATATATATATTTATTTTTTAATCTTTGGTTGATTAGAGAAAGTTATCATCTAATATTTTACGAAATTAATCCAAACAAAAATACGTATATATCAAATTCGCTTTATTTTATAAAGTTGTTACAGAAAATGCAAGAAAGAAAGCATGCATGTTAACGCCGCCTTGCTTTTCAAATGGATTTGGAGATTCCGTACGTCCCCAAATGGTTTGTGGAACATCATTATCAAAAACATTCATGGGTCTGAAGGTGGTATTGGTCATAATAGGGCGGTTCTCAAAAGCTTATATAGCCCCTGGTATTGTATTCTCAAATCCATTAATCATCTTCGTGATAAAGGCATAGACCTTTTTTCTCTTTGTTCTCGGTCTCTTGGTGATGGTGCTTCCATTAATTTTTTGTCTGATCGCTGGTGTGGGGAGTTTCCTTTGAAAGAAAAGTTCCCGCGTGTTTATGCCTTGGATTCGATCAAAAGTTGTACGGTTGCTCAACGTTTAAACCTTCAAGTCTGGTCCTCAGTTCTCAGAAGGTCTCCAAGAGGGGGGGTCGAATCGTTCCAGTTTGACTTGTTGATGGAGGATATTCGCGATTTTAGTCTTTCATCCAATAGTGATATTTGGAATTGGGATCTTAACAGCAAGGGGTACTCGGTTTCGTCTGCTAGACATCACATTGATGATTTGATTTTACCAGGTACTCTTATTCCTACTCGTTAGTCACGTATAATTCCTATCAAGGCTAATGTGTTTCTTTGGAAGCTTCGCCTTAATAAACTCCCCACTTTGGACAATTTGGATAAGAGAGGTATTGATGTTCATTCCCTCTTATGCCCTATATGTAACGATCATACCAAAAGCACTGACCATCTTTTTTTCTCTTGCGGTATGGCTCGTGATTTATGGGGACGTTTGTCTCGTTGGTGTAGTTTGATTATTCCGGAGCTGCACAACATAGGTGATTGGTTTGCTTGGCTTGATTCCGCTAAAGTTTCGAAGCTTGCTAGATCTATCATTGAAGGGATTGTGTCTAAAATGCTTTGGTGTATTTGGAACTTTCGCAACTCTATGATCTTCTCTCCAACCAAACCGAAGAAAGCAAACATTTGGGATTCTATTGTTCATCAATCGTTCTTGTGGATTTCATCTAGAAATCTTAAGTGTAGATTTAGATGGATAGATTGGCTTGGTAATCCTATTGTAATTCCCCCTTTGTAGTTCTTTTCGCTAGCTTTTTGCTAGTTTTAATAAAATCCGCCGTTCAAAAAAAAAGAAAGCATGCATGTGAGCATGTCTATTATGAAGTACTGGTAGTAAAATGTCTTATGTGTATCCTCGAATGCTAAATCTCTTATGGCATAGTAGTTAATTATGAGACGGATATGGCGAGCTAGATTAGGTGCAACCACGAGCGGAACTACTTATATCAATTTTTAATGTTAAAAAATTGTTTTTAAGACCATTTTATTAAAGTGCACCCTACAACAAAATCAAATTGGCCCTCACTTTAAAGTCAAACCAATGTAAAAACTATATCTATATCTTAATCTTTTATATATATATATATATATATATATATATATATATATATATATATATTAGTTATTAGTGTAAGAAAAAAAAACTATATGACCTTTTTATTAAAGTGCATCACGAATTTTATCAAAAAAAAAAAAAAAATTGTTTGCCCCCGTCCTCTAAGATCCTAAGTTCGCCACTGGGTGCAACGTTGGGGAAATTCCATTTACGTATTTGAGGGTTACCAATTGGGGACAATATGAGGCGGGAAAATGCTTGGAATCCCGTGGAGGATAACTTCAAAAAGAAATTGAAAAAGGCTAAAACGATGTCATTAAAGGGCCATCTAACATTGGTATCATCCGCCATTTTTCTTTACGGTGTAATTACATTATACTAGCTAAACAATAGAAAGCTTTTGAATACGTACTATTCGTCTAAAGACGTCATTTTTTTTTTTTTTTTTTTGAATTTTAAAAATTAAAGTATATAGTTTATGTTTTATAGTAATACAACTGATTGATCTATATTCTTTCAGAAAAATCAAACTAGCAAATTCACTACATTATATACAAATCATCGCACTAATCTTAGTTGGTACATGATTACTTGAACTCTCAACTACTTAGTTAAAAACACGAATAACTGATTGATCTAATGGTTTGAACCATACTTTAAATGCGGTATACCTCTCCTTCAATAAGTAATAAAAATAATAATAATTTGGGAGTTATTGAGGATGACGTATGGATTTTAAAGTGGGTGAATGGATTATGTAGAGAGAAAGAAAAGAAAATTTGTCTCATTTTTTTTTATCGAATTGGTGCTGACTATCAATTTTAATTGCTTCAAATGGTTTGAATGTATTAGTTAATCTGTTCCTTGTGATTTATATAACAATATACTACGCAGTATTTAACTATTTAGGTATTAATGAATCAATATTGTAAGGTTTTGTTAGTTCCCTCCATTCGCACATTCAAATATAATATTATGTATCTTGAAATAGAAACGTTGTCCATTCATATAAATTGCAAGTTTTTAACTATCTCACAACATATATACATCATAAACTATTTCATATGTTATATATAAGTACTACGTAGTACTTAGCACACAACCATTAGCTGAGAAACTTTTCATACTACTTAAGATACTGTTGAGATATAAGCAATTTTGTATATAAATTGCAATCTAGAAAAAAGTGACGTTTTTAGACGAATACTAAGTATTCAAAAGCTTTCTATTGTTTAGCTAGTATAATACATAAAAATCGTAATAACTTAACCCACAAGCGGTTTTGACGAAACAAAATAATGCCTAATAGAAATAATACAACACTTTGCCAACCGACGCAAGGTGAAAAAGAGCTTTAAATCGTATTTGGGACCTAATAATGCCTTAACTGTAATAAAAATGAAATCACGTAAAGTTGCTTAAAATGAAGGAATGACACATACAATGGCTTCTTGTTTGACCCGTATCTTAAGGCAACTAAGTCGCCCCTTTGTTTTTTCTTTCCCAATCAAAGTGTCAATGTCACAAATCTTCTTAATAACAAAAGCAAGTTTTATATTAATTATAATTTGATTTATATTATTACTGTAAAAATATACGGAGTATTTGCAAATATTCATTGGTCAAGTCAATCAAGAGAAAAAAACTTCAAACTTTCATAAGAGAGGTGGGTGCACTTGGTGTTGCAAGGGTGTTATTCGCGGCTACTTTATAACATCATTATAACATAACCACATTCCCTAATAAATTTTTATACACTATCAAAAATATCCCACAAAAAAATCCGTATAACAAGATGTGATGGGATCACATTGTGACCGATAACATGGCAAGGGAGTGCGGTTTGGCATCCTATAGTGGCACCATAGGTGCAAAATTGCCCTATAACATGATATATGCCAATTGCACCGTGCTCTTTAAGCAACAAACAGTTCGTTGGTGTGACGGTAGCGGATAATATATATAAGTATAGAGTTTTTTTGCTAACAACAATTGACCCAGGTTCAAGTCTCATCCTTGGCATTTGCTTCATATAAGTACCCACCTTCGCAAAACTTACGGGCACACTGGAGAGACTTTGTGGAATAAGAGCTCAGGGGTCCGAGTCTTGGCTCGTGCTCACTCCAGTTGGTGCCCCACTAGGCCAGGAGAGTTGCCGGAGCTATTCCTTGTGGGGTGGACAATGACTGATGTCAAAAGACACCCGGGGTCGGGGTGTTCCCGCCAATCTACACCATTTGTGAAACAACACTTAGGGTTGTCGTTAAGCAAGTGACTTCATTACATTATTTTTAGTGAATTATCAAGATTGGATGAAAATCACTAAATTGCGAAATCAATCCCGAAAAAGATGGTTATATAACCAACACTTAATTGATTGGTAGAAATAATTTATGAGAAATGATTGAGAGACCTAAAATTTGTGGCTAATTGTGTGCCTAACATATGTGAAGTTACTTCATTGGATTAAGAAGCAGTGAGCCCTGATGTTACAATTAATGAATTATTGACATGCAATTTTAAGCATAAAATTAGTCTTAATATTAAGACTCTCAATCACTGCTCATAATTTATTACAACAAGTTTTAGGAAAAAACATCTCTTGATAGAGTTGGTGGCTATTAGAAAATAGAATATCGTTAAATATTAGCTAGTATCAGAATATTAGTATATATTAACAGTTGAGATTAATATATCTTACAAATTACTTCCTCCGTTCCATATTAAATGTCATGTTTGGCTTTTCAAAGTTTTTCTTTCTCAGCTTTGACCATAAATATTTGTGTTTGTGTAATATAATACTTGATGCAAAATATATGAATGGAATAAGTTTTAAATGTATTTTCATTGCATATAATTTTTATCAAATAATATATAATACAAGCAAAAATATTTAAAGTCAAAGTTCATAAAGAAAGATTTGAAAAGTCAAACCTGGACATTTAATATAGGACGGAGGGAGTATCTAAAGATTAAATTAACAAATCTTGACAATTTATTTTTTTCATCTAAACTAAAAAAAACTCATTTTATACTTTTTTTTTTTTTTTTTTTTTTTTTTTTAATATCTTACAAACGGTAAATCATTATGTGATAAAAAATACACAATCGCGACGAGAATTTTTTTAATATTCAGTAAACAGGCATTTCATTATACTTTCGACGAACTTTTTTTTTTTGAGTATTTTTTAGTGTTACATTTGGGCATAAAAAATCACATGTGATTTGTTGCTTTGGAAATCACATAGGTGTGAATTTCAATGCTCAAAAAAAAAAAAAAAAAAAAAAAAAAAAAAAAAAAAATCGTTGAAAGTATACAGAAGTGTCCCTCTAGATAAAATGATTTAATTATCGTCGTGATGATATAACTCGTTTCACGTAACACTTAACGCTTTGTGAGATATTTTTAAAAAAAAACAATGAAAGTTAGGTTTTTTAGTTTGTTGAAAAACTAAGTGGACACGGTCTGTTTATTTGATCTTTAAAAAATTTGTGATATATATACATTGAATTTTTCTCATACTAACATCTTTGATTACTTATATATCAATGTAAAACCACAATGTTTTCACTATTGTGAAGATAAAATCCCTAATGAGATATTTATCAAAAGCTTTACAAAGATAGAATTAGTTTTGAGATTGATAGTAAAGTCAAATATGTAATGAGTAATGACATGACAAGAAATATGTTCAAAGATAATAAAAATTTTCGTTACAAGCAGATATGATTTGTAAAGCCTTTAAAAGATGTAGCTACGAGTACCCATATTCTCCTCTCACCTCATGCCCGTGTATATTTGGCTGATTATTAGTTGAAACTAGTGAGGCGACGACCCGCCGCGTTGCGGGCGGGCATGTTTTTTAGCAGAGGTTATTTCGTAAAAATATATTTGAGTATTTTGGTTGTTCTAAATATTATGGTAAATATTTGATTAGTATTTTCTTGAGCATTTGTCAGAAAATTTAGTTGTATATATTTTTTTTTCATGATGTATAATTTTTGCTCCTTATTATTATTTTTTTTATATCTGTTATTACTTTTTTTTTTTGTCATAATATACATTTTTTTTACTTTTTTTGGGTTGTTTAAAATAAGTGTTATTTATTGAGGTTAATATTGTGTAATTGTCATTGGGCTTTTTGTTTTTGTTGGGTTTACATTTTGATATAATAGCTGGGCCTTGGCGTGTTTGTTTGATCGGTTATATAATATATAATAAGTGATTTGGGGAAATGATAAAGTTTAGGGTTTGACTAATAAGATCCGTCCCCTCTGAAAAGCTATGGTGCCCAAGTTCCCTAAATTGCTGAAGACAACGGAAGAAATTGGTGATAGACGTATCCATAAAGTTCTTCATTGCATCTTAGGCCGAGAAAAGAAGGCTTATCAGAGTGATAAAAGAGCTTATATTGAGAGGATGGAGGAGATTCAAGCGAGGGTTGCGTATCGGCATGGCATTATTTTAGAGCTAGAGAAGTTTGAAAAGGATTTAATTGTTGATCATGGGCTGGAAGACCTGATAAATGAAGAAAAAGAGGACTTGGCTGAAATGGGACGTTTGGTTCAAATGAGTTATGCGGCGTCTCTGCGCGCTGCTCAGAAGTCTGTGACTATGAAGAATCTCATGAAGCTGGAGTAGCCTTGTTAGTTTTTATGTCTTTAAATCTTTTGAAGGGTCCTGTTATGTTATGTACTTTTGTTGTATGAAGTGGCTAAGGACCTTTTAGTGGTGCAGGAAGTATGTAGGTAGTGTAGTTGTGTATTGTAGGTAGATGGAAATGTGAATGTTAGTGGCACTTGTTGTATGTCTTTGTTAATATTAATAAAAGTTTAAGTTATTAGCTATCTCAAAGTTTATTGACATTTTGTTGTGTGTGAGCATATATGGTTTGTCTAGCATTAACCTAGTTCAAGACTTAAAGTGTGCTAAGTGTGGCTTTGATTTGGTCGTGTGTGAGGATATGATTTGTCTCATTTGCTTAAAACATAATAAACGTAGCTCTAAGTGTGGTCAGTGTGCCCTGAACATGATAATGTTAGTGGAATGCCTAAAATTGGATTGGTCTGGTTCCAGATGGTAAATGCTATTTTGTGAATGTATGGCAGCCTCTTTACGTGTGACCATAAGGTTTCTTTTCATCCATTACGTATACTTGTTATTATACACTTCTTTGACTGATCTACCATCTGTTTTGCGTAAATTCTTTGACTAAGTACACCTTCTGTATTAGGTGTGCAAAAATAGATAGAAAGAATTGCTCAATGAAATAGTTAGCACAATATATATCAAAGCCAGCATTTATTTAGCATGAAAGGTATGCCTAGAGAGGCATGGTACAAAAGATTATGCGAGACATCTGTTTCACAGAACAGTTCGGTCTACATGCTTTCTGCTAGCTATTAGGCGTAGACATTTACATAGATAGATATTTACATAGATATTGTCTTAAAGATGCACTATAGTATCGTGCAGGTACATAGTATATTTTACATATAAGATGGTCATTTTTCTTTTTCGTTTGCGACCTGCAGGCTGAGTTTCATTGTTACGCGTCTTTTAGTTTTTTGACGGATTTTTCTGGCCCTGCATCCTCGTCTTTGTCTTGCTGGAATAGAGATCTGTGAACATTTTTCTTGCTTTTTTCTCTTTTTGTGTCTGATGTTTTGACTGGACTGGTGGCTTCTGATGGTAGTGTTGTCATGGTTTCTTTCTTTTCGGCTGTTATTGTTGGTGATAAAGGTTGCATGTTTTGTGTGTCTGTGTTGAGTGGTAGAAGGCTAGCATATGTTGATGTAGTCTCTGCAGTTTTGGCTGTTTGTGAGGGTGTGTACTCCCAAGAAGTATCCAAAATGAAATGTGGCTTTTCTTTTGTGCAATCTGGATCAAAGTGTATTTGGAATACCCTTTTCTTCCCTTCCAAGGCAAGTAGCTCTTCTGGGTAATCGTAAGGATCTCTGTTATTGGTTGCCTGGACCAATTCTTTGCAATCCTTGATCATTGAATCTGCTTCATTGCTAAAGCACGTGACTGTTGCGTTGCTAGTGTCATCTGATAATTCCAATCTGAAGCAGTAACTGTGTAAAGAATGCAGAACGTCTTGTTTAGGATTTTTTTTTTTTTTTTTTTTTTTTTTTTTTTTTTTTACGAAAGAGGACACTATTGTTTGAATATTAGTTTTTACCTGTAAATGACATCGCTTTCAGAATCTGGTTGTTTGCAATGGGGATGTGCATGTCGGTCACTGATTTTCAATTTACAGTCCATGCATTTTTTAAAAAACCATGGCCTTTTTGTTTCTACTTTGAGAATTTCAGCAACGACGGTGAACCTCACATTCTGCAATAGTAAAAGTTGATGTATTTGTTAGGCTTTATCTTGGGATGCTTGCATTGCAGGTTGTGATTACCTGCTGGTTTTGCGGATTCTCCTGAATTAGATCTTTGAGGGTGACACGGTTTCTGCACATTTCTTTCGCTGGATCTGCACATCTCTGGTATTGTATATTTAGTATTGTTGGCGGATCAATGAACTGTTCATATCTGTATTGTGATTAGATGCGTGTTAGTTTTCTATGACATTGTTAATAGCAATATTATTTGATAGTATCACTTACACTGCTAGGATTTCATGATATTGTGGTATATCTGGGTTAAAATAGTATGCTGTCGCAGCCGTGTTTGAAAGCTGGATACCTGGAGTGTTTTATTTATAGATTAGCTTATAAGTAGTAAAGGTTTAATTGAGTATAATCGAAAAAGCATACCGCCATAGTATTTAACCAAGCAAGAGCTAACTGCCATAATCACTGGTTTTTGGGCTCTGTCATATTCCTGTGCTCTAAAATCATTGGCTTCCTGATTCCACAAAGTAAACCGAACTGTATGTCCACTGTTGAAGATAAGAGATATTTGTTATAAGCAAATTTTTAAACGTTAAATTGTGAAGATAAAGGATCTGTATGTACTCTAAATTCTGAATTCCAATGTCTCTCCAAATCGCTGAGTCCTTTGTTTGTTTAACTGAGTGCTGTATTCCAGTTACATATTGGACACATCCAATATAGTCTGCAAATAGAAGGTGTAATTTATATGTGTATAAGGTACAATAATGTTATATATGTACGACATTTATACCTGTCAGAAGACCTTCCTTTTCGTCTACTTTTGAGTACAGGTCTTTATACTGAGCAAAGTTGAAATAGTGGTTTGGAAATCCCGTGTCTGGCGTATCTTTAATGTCAGTGTACGTGCCAAATACCAAGGAAAGTGAGTGGGGAACCACTTGCATCCATGTCTTAGCATCTTGGAAACCAAATCCTGTAATTTTGCAAGTTCTATTGATTTGGAGCATGGCATCAAATTTAGCTTTGTCACGTAAGTTAATGTTTGCTTGTATAGCTCCTCCCTATAAGCAAGATAGAAACGGAGAAATTATAAGAAATCTGTTTTGCTTTTGTAAGATAGTATTGATATATTTAATGATGTGTTTTGAAAGTAGAATAATAAAATAGTTATTGCACCTGGCGGTCAATTAGCATGCAACAAAACAGAACCGGTCTCCCTTGCTTATTTGTCGGCGTCCATTTTCGGTAGACTTTTACATATATAGCTTTGTTTGTGTCTGTGGCCTTTAGATTGGCAAGACTGATGTCTTCTTCTTGCGTGACAATTTCTTTTCCTGTAGACTTTGATGTTTCTACAATGCTAGAAGGCTCAGACATGAGGCTTACATCTGTTTCAGATGATTGAGCAATGCTAGATGCCTCTTCCATTTTCCTGTACGTTAGACTAAAGGTTTTGAATATGAAAATTAGAAGGTTAAGCATACTATAAAGGATGCATAATAATGGCCTATGCAAATGAATTGTATAAAGTAGTAAGTAATTTGAAAAATCAGGAAGCTTTTATATTAACATCTATAAGTTTCTGTGCATTCATTTAAGAGGAAAAATACAGTAATGAAAAACCTGGGCAAGTGTAACCATGTGTAAAAAATCTTTGTAAACGACATTCTTAGTTGTATTCTTTTCCTTATCCGGTTGTTGTTTTATGAGTATTTTTAATCCGTCGGGAGATGTTGCCCTTGACAAAGCAACGTAGAGTTGACCATGGCTGAAAACAGGTTCTGGTAGGTAAATGCCTATCCTGTTTAATGACTGCCCTTGGCTCTTGTTGATCGTCATTGCATAGCAAAGCTTTATCGGGAACTGTTTCCTTTTAAATATAAACGGTAGCTTTTCTTGTTTGTCAACTAACAGAATCCGAGGAAGATAAACTTTTTCCGATATTCTTGTACCAGTGATGATCTTGGCTTGAATAAGCTTTGTAAATATTTGAGTTACAATCATCCTTGTACCGTTACATAAGCCACCAGCTAGGTTAAGATTTCTTAGCAAGATTATAGGTGCACCTATTTTCAGTGTAAGTTTGTGTGGAGGCATGCCCGAAAAAGAAAGTGTGTTTAGGTATTCTTGAGGGTAAAGTAACTCTGTAGCTCTTCCATCGTTTGCTTTCGGCACAGCTTCGTCTATGCTTGTAAAAGTATAAGAGTCTCCGTGTAGCATGTCAAGCACAGTCGAATTGATGGTATCAGCAATGTTGTTCTTTGGACATACAATGGCTTTTTCTTGGAACAACGCTGCAGTTGGCCTCTGAAACGTTTCTTCATCATATATAAAACTGATTAGCTCTTGTATAGCGGTGTCGCTTTCGGGAATACAAAATTTCTCTGGTATCTGAATCCAGGATGCGTTCTATGGTTCAATTTCATCTGGTTGGCCAATTGTACCATCGCCTACTTTCAATAACCATTCAGAAAAAGAAGCGGTTACATGATACTGTTCGTTGGAGATGCCTCTTTGACGAAGCCGCATGTTTTGTTTAAGGCGAACAATTTTGAAGTAGGGCCATAAATATGATACTGTTATTGATGAACCGATGATTTCATGCTTTACAGCATTTTTCTTTACACGTAATGTTTGCCTAAAATCCCCGCCAAGTATAACTGACTTTTTTCCAAAGACATTGATAGGTTCATCAAGGATGTCCCTTAGTGTATGGTCAAGGGCTTCAAAACATTTTCGGTCATTCATAGGAGCCTCGTCCCATATTATAAGATCTGTTTGTTTAAGTAATTCTGCGATTTGCGTGTTCTTTTTAATGGTGCACAGCGACTCATCAGTTAAATCAATTGGCAGCTTGAATCTTGAATGGGCTGTACGACCGGACGGTAACAATAACGAAGCGATTCCAGAAGAAGCGACTGCCAAAACAATCTTCCCGTCTGCTCTTAATGTAGAAATGATACTTTTCTAAACAAAAGTTTTTCCCGTGCCCCCGTGACCATAAACGAACATGAGTTTCTGTTGCCGGTTATTAACACCATTTATAACCTCTTCAAAAATTCTTCGATGTTCTATGTTTAGTTGACTAATCAGTCTTTCACTCTCGGCTTTTAGTAAATCACGGTTATAGCATCTTTCCTCCATCACTGCTCTATTTTTCAGTATCTTTAACAGATAAGATGGAGGTGAATGCAGACCAAAATCTTTTAGCGATTTGCCATAGAAAGTGAGAATCGCTTGTAGCTCAAACATAAGGCCATGCTCCAAGTCATCACCATTTACATGGAGCTCTGGTATGTGTAAAATGTCAGACAATATTAATGGGATATCTTCGGACATAGAATCTGCGTGTGACTGAAGGAGTGTTGCTGGGCTGGATACGTCACAAAATATGAGGATTTGGCAGAAAAGATATCTCATTTCAGAGGCAGTTGCTGATATAGAGGCTTCTTGCAACGCAATATTCCATTCTTGATCGCCTCCAAGCAATCCCATTGCCTCGCACGCTGCCCTATATGTAGAATATGTTTGCTCACCAACTGAGCAGATGTGCTGGAATGAAATTCTACCTTTTTGATGGCAAAGCAGCAATCTCAAGTAGAATAGATCGCCAGACCCTGGGTGCACATATGCAAGCCGACCAATAACTGAATCGCTGTTTCGACGCCTGCGCTTCCAGTACTTCCCGTCTGCGTACCAGACAAACTCTCTTGGAAAGTTCAGGTACGTCAGATGCCGGCCATCTGTATTGTAGTAGTTATAGTTTAGCCACTCAGTTAGTGTTGTTTTCTTGTTAGAGTCATTGTCAACAATTGACTGCAATGGCTGATTTCTCCTAAAATTGATCCTCTGCATATTTTCAAGATGCACCGCAAGTATCTGAACGGCCGGATCCCTACTGTGTATGCTGAACCCGAGAATCCTCCAGCATGCCTCGTGTGGTCCAATATATCTAGCATCATGGAAATTTTTGATTTCGTCAACATGCAATGGCCGCCTACTTGTACTGGGACCTGGATCACCAATGCCTCTTGAAACTTGTGCAATTATTCGATCAGTTCCTTTGGAAATGTACTTGAAGAGATATTTAATCAGCATCGTCCACTCACAGTACTCGACATTAATGTGAGCATAGAAACGCATGCATAAAGTACGACTGTAAGGGACGACATACGCATTGTCAAGCTCGACATTTTGCTTCATTGTTGTTATGCCACGGTCCCTTCGGCGATAATGCACATAGCCTTTTTTGTCGATAAATGTGGCAGGGCAAAATGGTTTGGGAAAATTTTTAGTGCATTCATCACCGCGCTTCATGCATGGTGCTGATTTGTTTACCAAACCGCATGGCCCGTGCATCATGAACTCAGAAATAACTCTATGACCATCAGGGTCGGTTGTCGGATCCGGCAACTCTGCAGAAATATAGATGTCTATATCTTGATCAGTTCTTATCCGCGAGTCTTCTTTTACCCATAGTAAGAGGTGGCAATGCGGTAGGCCTCGCTTTTGAAACTCTACTGTGTACAACACTGCGCAAATTATTTTTTGAGTAAATAGAAAATCATAGTGAAAAAAATATAACTGCAATGATGAATTTTCTAAAAAATTCTGAATATGCATAGCATGAAAAATGCACCTGCTTCTACATGGCCAAAAGGCTTTGAATCTCTCAAGAATGACACTAAGTCATGAATTTTCCTTTCAAAAACGCGGTCGACAATGTCAGGTCTATCAGCGGCTGTCACATGTGCAAAATCTTGCATATATTCTTGTATTTCTGGCCAAGCAACGTTGCATGTGAAAGTGATAAAAAATGATGGGTTGCTGTGAACGCGACAAATTGCCAAGGCATCTAGATAATGGTTGTACATGTAGCGCGAGCCTCCTGTGAAAGATGAGGGAAGTATTATCCGTGAGCCTACAGCTGAACCATCACGTTCTCCGAGCGAAATAGCGTCGTGCAATCTTGCCATGTAGTCATTTCGTATCGTATTCTGCTGCTTTCTACAGAAATCGAGCCGTGACTGTTCAATACTACAATATGCTGTAACAACGTACTCTTGAAATAGTCTTCCGCTTCTTGTAATCAAGGTATATTCATTTAAACGATCATGAATCTGATATGAATAGAACATTTTCATTGACATCTTTTCAAGACATCCGTATCTGAATTTCTTGTATCTATTAACGTGAGACCTAAATGGTACCCGTCCTCACCATAGATAAAGATCAGCGGAAAGTGCAAGGACATCTACGAAGCGTTTAACTTGTTTATTCGCTTTGGAAAAGCATTGCGTTGTTCAATAATCACATCAAAGTCACTTTCTACTTCCGTGTCAGCTTGAAAAACGATTGCGCCAATAGAGTCTCCCGATGGTAACTCATGCTGCCTTGATCCGATAACACCAAATAACTAAACTTTAAAGGCAGGTATGTCAGCCTCTGCCATTTTATCCCTCGCTGTTCTAAATAACTGAACCAATTCGTTGTGTTGATCTAAAAAATTGATTAAACCTTGCGCGATATCTGCACGTAAGCCTTGACCAGTTCTCTGGAAGTTTTCTAACCGGTTTGCAACCTCGTTTTCTGTTTCGTAGATATACAATTGAAGAAATTTCGGCCGCTTATTTTGCTCAGGACACATGGCACCGATCCAATGATATATTTGCCCTGAAACTTTGAACACGTACGGGCCACGACCTCTGTTGACAGAGTCTTCAACCTCTGCACCTAGAGACGTCATTGCAAACATCTGATTATATGCTCGGATATTTTCCATGAAGTGACGGTCAGTAAAAAGCTGCCTTATAAATTCTGGATACTCATCACGACTTTTCAAACGAATTTTTCCGGCATTGCAACATTTATGGTACTACGGGCGACCGCGAGCGAATCTGATTCTTTCATCGTACCAAAACCGTGCTCTGCAATGCTGGCAGATACTGTCACATCGCCCCATATGTATATAAGTATTTGGAGGCCATGTGGTTAAAACATGTTGGAAAATGGAAAAAAATAAATGTCAATCAAACATGGCAAATGCATTTTTTTTAAAAGCACAAATTTATGTTACAATAGAAGATCAAGAATAATAGGAATAGGTAATAGACCTTGTCTTAATCTTCTTCGTTGATTAGGTGGCTGGCGTCTAGGCCTTTACCTTGGCTGTGTTGATTGCATATGATCTATAACAAATGAAACTAAAAAAACATGAATAAAACGAAAAAAAAATATGCTGAGTAAAACCAATAATAGGACTGTAACGTTAAAAAAAGGTAAGAAGACCTTGCTGATTATGTAAGTGATTACTGGTCTGTGCAGGCTCACACTCGGCCGGTGATGAAACAAAGCATCTGCTGCTAGAAACCAACGGTGTTTGATTTGAAGGAAGCGCTTGTTGATCTACACTGACATTAAGCTCATTTAAAAGGAAGTTTTTTTTTCAATAGACTGAACAATAAAGCAAAAGACAACAGTGAAGAAAACCTTGAATAGACACATGGCTGTTATTGGCAAAAGTATTTGCCAAGGATAAATGATGGAGACGATGCAAAGGCTCATCATGCAGAGCAGGTAAATACTGATCATCTATTGTGTCTATACGTTCTGTACCTACAGTGATCAAAGGGAGTAATATCTTTAGCATACAGCAAGATAGTTCTGATATAAATGGAAAGGAAAAAGTAAACAAAACTCACATATTAGATCCATCCCATTATTCGTAGACATGCCTTCTTCATTAGAAATTTCACATATTTTTCTTTTTCCTTTAGTAATGAAAGCACTTCCTATTGGATATTAGGCAGAACACATAATAAGAGAAATTTTTAAATAACCAAGCATTGGTTGAAATGGCTAAATCTATAAAGCATGCAATAAGCAAAGGCAACCATAGGACATACTTGCTTCGTTTATGGATGATCCAAAACTGTCATGGCGTATTTGTTGGCCACCATTCATGGACCCTGTTGAACTCTCATATGCTTCATGTTGAGGAACATTAGTTTCACAAATTTGCTGAGCATTTTCACGCATAATTTGCTGTATAGTTCCTTGTGAGGAAATCTGTATTGTTCCTTGTGAGGAAATCTCTAAATTGTCATCATTTAAGGAAACGTCTAAATTTTTATTCACCAATCGACCAACAACAGGCTGACAGGAAGTTGGTGCATTGCTGAATGAAGCTATGCTCAGATCAACAGTAGCAGCATCACTTAACGGCTTGCGAGGAACCATGGTAATATCCACACCATCAGTACTACCTAACTGTTTATATGTTTTTTCTTGCATAGCATAGGAATCTATTCGTTCATAAGGCATAACCCTACGCACAACTTTTTTTTTGGTCTTCATATTAAAAGATACAAAACATAAATGGCTTCATAGAATATGAGAATGCAGTTATAGTATCATGCAAAGTAAGTATGCATGCATATATGAAGAGTAAATATATTCATTCATTGCTAATGGCAAGTAGATACAACATAGGCCAAAAAAAGTAAAAAAAAAAAAAAAAAAAAAAAAACCATAAGCAGCAGAAACACATAAAGAAAAGGTAAAACAACAATGGCTGAGAACAAATCAATGAACATAGATATACAATACTTACCTCTGTTACAAATATCCTTACCAATTTGATCTGCAAAAGGGACACTAACAGTTAGGAAGAATAAAAATAACAAAGCATATGAAGCACAACGTAACAAAGAATGCAAGATCACATGCATTTACCTTCAGACAAATTCTGTTGCAGCTATATATTTTTTTTGGTTCCTGATCTTTTTCACGCCCACTTTTCTTGGTCCAGGTTCAATGATAGCTTTTTTTGGTAGGTAGAATGATTTGGAGAAGCTTCCTAAAGTAGCAAGAATTATAAAACACACGTGAGGTTGAATGAGAAGCTATATCATCTAATAGATGATCAACACGTACCCCATAAAGAAGCCAATTTTTTATACGTTTTGTTTTTTTTTACACCAAAAGCAGCAGCAAATATGATGCATATCTTAATAGTATAACACATGGGCTTGATAGATGATGAACATGCATCATGGGCCAAGGCTTCCAACACTACCAACATGGGCCATGTAAGCCGGCTTTTTTTTTTTTTTGGCGGGAGAAATCAGAGCCAAAACGGCAGCGTATCGTATATATATATATATATATATATATATATATATATATATATATATATATATATATATATATATATATATATATATATATATATATATATATATATATATAATGCTTTTTTCCTTTTTTTTTTGGAAATAAAGTCAAGCTGCAAGCAATCTTATAAAATTAACTTTTCTTCCTTTTTGATCATATGTGTTAATGTGTTATCAATGTTAAGAAAATTAGTTTGATAACAATTTCATTACTGACTATTTTACTTGGGCTATGTTGGTGATACTAAAATATCATAGGCTAACACATATGACCCAATAGTTACATTGGCCCATATATCTAAAACGGGCTTTCTAATATGTTTATGTTTACGCCATCCTGGTTCGTATTCACTTCACTCTTGAATCATGGCACTTAACACTCTTCAAAACTACAAAAGTTCAAAGTCACTAATTTTATAAAACGGGCTTTCTATACATTATAACCGTACGCAATATGTGCTTGGCACAAGATTCAAGCCGATAATGAAGCTTTAAATTGTGCGATGTAAGCTGCTTCAAGTTCGTTCTGGCTTTTGCATGTTTTGTTCGTTCTTCAAAACATATATTAATAAATAAATAAGCATAACATGTACTTTGCAGCATCACCAAAAGCTAACCTAAAAATTACACAACAGAGATTTATATTAGACCTCAGAGGCCTAAATTCGGCCAGTCTTTTTTGTAATGCATGACCGAATATGGCTCGGTGTTTTCTTTTTCGACAAAGCTTTCTTACAGTTCAATCGGATTTAATTATTCATGTAGGTGTTAGATATGGTTGAACCAAAATATCCTAGGCTTTAACTTGAGAGGTTAGACATCTCACGGTATTCTGATTGCCACTTTGTGACCATCACAAACCTGGTCCTAAAGCCATTGCGAATGTCAACGACATCGAAACAGGAAAGTCCAAACTTACTTATAGTCATTAATTCACACCCATCACTAAGATCAGAACCTGACCAAAGACACCTCTAAAAGGAAACCAAAAGGAAAACGACATCCTTGTTTGTTATTAATAAACATAAGAGACCGTTTAATTTTAAAATCTTCTTTGCACCGACACATGATATAATGACATAGATTACCTTGCTTGATTAGGTACTAAAAACTATTCATTCACTTTAATACGAGGCGATGTGGTCGCAAACGTTAGATATGAATCTTGATTGATTACGATGTGGATTTAGACTAGAAGTGGGCGTGAAGTAAGATTTTTATGAGACAAGCGATCGAAGAAAGAAAGAGACTAAAATTAAAACCGACAGTTACAACTTCGAAAACGAGCTATGCAGAAATCTCAAATAATAAATAAAGAACTAAAAATATAGAAACAAGCTTAGGGTTGAATTACCCTCCACGCTACGAAATGTTGATTTGAAAAACGAGTCAAAACGCATTAATTTTTTGAACATGTACTGGGTGTATGAAGTCCTCAAACCAAGAGCTTAGCTAATTAATTATAATATACACATGATATACAGAGTACAGTACGTATAATTTAATGCCAGTACTTTAATTAAATTTGGAGATTCATTATAAGAGCATCTACAATGCATCAAGTCTTTAAAGACTTGATGCATTTAATGCAATAAATGCATACTACAATTAATAACAAAGACTTTGAAGAATGACTTGGAGTTTACCAAGCTTTTGTAAAAAGCTTTTCAAAAAGCTTTGAATGCAATGCTAAAAACCACTCTCAAAAAGCTTTTTAGAATAGTAAAAAGCTATTATTGGTTTTTGCATTAGAGATGCTCTAAGTATCACGAGTACGTAGTTGATCTTTATAACTTTTTATTTTATGTTTCATAACCGTGACACCATGGTTCTAAATAGCGTGCTATAGCGGCGCCATAGCGGCGCTATAGCGTGAGGCGTGGCCTCCACGTTACGAAACATGCCAAAGCGTCGTCTAAAGGCGTGGCGTGCAATAAAGCGTCATATAGCGTGATATAGCGCGCTATAACGCGTAGCGTGGCACTTTTTTGAAGATCTTAAGATTTTTTTTTTTTTTTTTTAAAGATTTATTGGACTGAGCTTATTTACAAGTATTTATTCGAGCTTAGTAGCTCTATAACTCAATTTTAAGCCTAGTAGCTAACTAATATTGACAACTCTATAAATATGTTTTGCCGCTTTGAATCACGCCTTAAAACGCTATAACGCAACGCCTCACGCTAAAGCTTGAGGCTTGGCTATGCCGCTACGCCGCGCTTCACGCTATTTATAACCTTGCGTGACACACACCGACTTTTTATTTTATGTTTCATACACATGGATCAATTATACAGGAAATTAATTCTGAATTATTGTGAAACTATTTCAATTCAATAGCTAAACGATTTAACAACAAATTGCTACTAATTATATTTAATATATGCTTTACAAATTTTCATATCACAAGCATTTTCTTTTTGACAAAATAAGCTCTTGGAATCTATACAATTATATCCATTCATCAACAAGTAAAAACTCATATTATAATCGGAGATTGGAGAAGACTTGTAACCTATTCACAAAACGATGAACAGTAAAAACTAATCTAATACTAACACAGTATAGATAAATTTGTAAGTTGTAACTAAGGTATTTTTCACACTTCAATTCATATATATATACCATTTATTCTACAAATGTACCTTCATATATTTTGATAGGTTTTAAAACAAACCCAAAACTATGAAATACAATGATTAAAAGTTCATTTATACCATGAACAAATTATCAACATATATATGAAAAGAAATAAAAAAAAAAAAAAAAAAAAACAAACAAAAACAAAAACAAAAGATACATCATGGATCATGAATCATTAAATTCATGTCTATTATTAGGCCTTACCATGGCGTACGTACAAATGATAGCATTGCTTTCTTAACTTTCATAAATCTACACCCTTTCTTAAAACCACCCCCCATACACATGGTGGATGCCGGTGATCCAGTATAATCACCGTCATCCACCAATCCGTATTTCATCATCCTTCTAACCTCCGTCTTGCTCATGGGCGTTGACTGTGCAGACTGCATATGCACAGACAACGACATGGACAAAGACGAATAAGAAGAGGATGAAGAAACCGAACTCGAAGAAAAGGAAGACGTGGTATTCCTTTTCTTAAAAATGGTCCTAAGAAACCCTGAAGGAGAAGACGATCTTTTTGAAGAGTGGTTGATATTTGTGTTAATCATTTGCATGGATTGGTAGGAAGGTGGTGGTGTTAATGGTGGTAAAAAAGATGACTGAGTGAGTTCATGTTTAGGTGTACCAGGCTGTGACTCCCACATAAATGGCACAGATCCTTTTGATGCACCATAGTACAACACCCTGAACGATGATTCACCAACAGTACCACAACCTTTGTTCATGTTTGTACCATGATGATCTTGTTGTTCATGTAGTTTGATGCTAAGTGCTTTAGGTGTTACACGTTTGGCTGTGTACATTGTACTAAATGTTTTAAAGAGAGGCAAATGCAGGTAGGCAGGTGTAGCTTTGGTTTGTGGTTTAATATATCATGCTATATATTATTCGTGGTGTGTTGGTTGTTATATATATAGGAAAATGATTGGGAGGCGTTTGTGAAGAAGTGGGCCTCCTACTGTCCCTAATAGGATGCTGACACATATGTTTAGGCATATTATTAGGCATACGAGTTAGGCATCCCAATCAATGCTCATATATATATATATATATATATATATATATATATATATATATATATATATATATATATGGTTCTTATGTACATATTTTTATGCAACTTGTATATGTAGGTACACACGATTGTCTTTGACCAAGATTGACTTTGTGTACTAGTATACTAGCAAATAGTACTAGAGAATAGAGATGATAGGTGAACTAAATAAAATATGGATATAAGTTTGGATTTGAATTTTAATCGTAACGAATATCCCCTTAAATCTTGCATATGGATATGATATTATTTAAATTGGTGTGTTAAATGTATATCATCACTTAGTTATCCGAAATGGCAAAAGAATTTCAATATTATAAATTATAAGTAAGGATTAGTATATAACATATAAGTAACTTTCGAAAGTAGTAAGTTGTTTGATTTAGATACCAAAATAGAATACAAATTTTGTTCTTTTTAAGCTATGAAGTAAGCAACTATAGCTAGCTAGAAAGTGGTCGGTCGATCGTCGGCATAAACTACAAGAGTTGCGATCCCTTACAAAGTAAACAAAATTAAAAAGGCTAAAAAGCCACTCAGAATGTGACAAGTGTCCTCCACTCATTCCCTCCATTTTTACTTATTAAATTCTGTTAGGGGTATTTTGGTCCTTTTAACTTCTTTTTTTATTCCACCCCAAAACTTCAAACGTAAATAACTTTCAAACGATAAACTTTTATGTAAAACCGATTCCACTATAATTTTTAAAATTTAATCCTCTTTAATTTGGTATAAATTTTTTTAATTTTCTCGAAACTTTTTTTTTTGACATATTCATTGGGTCATGATTTTCTTGAAAATTTTAGCATTTTTGGCTCTAATTTTGTCTAGCTTAAAGGCCGAATTTTGCAAAACTTAAAACACGAAAGTTGTAGCTTCTTGGCTATTCTTTACCTAGAAATTTGAATCATTCAAATCCAATATGATATGAGTGAGATATCGTATGTTAAAGATGACGTTTTACTCATATTTGTTGCACACAACGTGTTTGATGAAATGTTTAGCTTAGATTTTTAGTCTTAAAATCGAGTTAAATGCACTAATTTTTGTACAACAATGCACCTTTAGTCATTTTATTAATGTAAGATTCAAAAAGTTTTTTTTTTTTTTTTTTTTTTTTTTTGTTGTTTTTTTTTAACTGATGAACTATGTTATTAACTGACGAACCTTATTAACTGATTTTTAAAAAAGACATTTTGTTCATCAGTTACTTTGGTTGAACCATATTAACTGATGAACCTTATTAACCTTATTAACTGATGAACCTTATTAACTGATGAACTTTATTAACTGATTTTTAAAAAAGACATTTTGTTCATCAGTTGCTTTGGTTGAACCATATTAACTGATGAACCTTATTAACCTTATTAACTGATGAACCTTATTAACTGATGAACCATATTAACTGATGAACCTTGTTAACCTTATTAACTGATGAACCTTATTAACCTTATTAACTGATGAACCTTATTAACTGATTTTTAAAAAAGACATTTTGTTCATCAGTTACTTTGGTTGAACCATATTAACTGATGAACCTTATTAACCTTATTAACTGATGAACCTTATTAAGTGATGAACCTTATTAATTAATGAACCTTATTAACTGATGAACATTATTAAGTGTGATCAATTTGATGAACCCAAACATTTGATCAAATTTGATGAACCTGAAATTTAATGAACCTGAAAAAATTGATAGAACCCAAACATTTGATCAAATTTGATGAACCTGAAATTGATGAATTTGAAAAAATTGATGAACCTAAACACATAACATTTTGTTCATCAATTATTTTGGTTCATCAATTTTATTCATGAATATTAAAATTGATGAACCAAAGTAATTGATGAACAAAATGTTACCATAGAAAGTAATCAACGATGAACAAAATGTCTTTTTAAAAAATCAGTTAATAAGGTTCATCAGTTAATATGAACCAAAGTAACTAATAAACGTTATAAAATAATAACTGATGAACCTTATAAAAAATAACTGATGAACGTTATATTTTTGAAAAAAAATAATTGATAAACGTTATAAAAAATAACTGATGAACAATATAAAAAATAACTGATGAACGTTATCACAAATAATTGATGAACGTTATTTTGGTTCATCAATTTTATTCATGAATATTAAACCAAAACTTGAAAATCACCTTAAAAAAAAAAAAAAAAAAAAAAAAAAAAAAAAAAAAAAAAAAAAACTTGATTCTGATTTGTTATTTATTTTTTCATTTTTCAATTGATCCCAAACCTCATGTTCCAATCTTGAGCTAATAAAAGTAAACACAAAACCAATAAATAAGTATATTACTATTCCCTATGCCGCCATGGCAACATCTGGCATAAAACCTCAATTCAACCTCCACTAAATTCAAACACGTAAATTCTATATATACATTTAATTTCCATTTATTATTTTTTTTATGTGTTTTCATAGTTTTCAAAACAGTTTAAATTAGTTATAACTAATTTGTTTGACTTGTGATCGATTTGATAATTAAATCTCATGTTACCTGTTTTTGTTATTTTGATCTGCTAATTACGATCCATTATTTGCCACAGTACATCGAAATGATGGTGGTGGTGGTAGATTGATGTTTATGACAGATCCACTGGCGGTGATGATGGCGCGCTGACGATGTGGTATTGTGGTAGGAGATCTGGTGAGGGTGGTTGGTGTGTAACGACAGTTTCCGGCGAAGGTGGTGGCGTCGTTGATCGGTAGTGGTTGTAATGGTGGTGGCAGAAGTGGTGCGAGTGTGTGTGTTTTATGGTGTTTTGTGTTTTGGGGAAGGTTGAGTAGCACAGGAAATTAAATATTAAGTACGAAACTGCCCTTAATGAAAAAAAAAGTAGGGAGACACGTGTCCTTGTGTCATTACTTTTTACACTTTTTAATTTTTTTTACTTTTCAATTGATCGCAAACCTAAACTACAAAACTAATAATATGTAGAAAGATATTAATAATCTAAATTCAATAATGATAAGATAATAAATAATATATGCATGTATCGTGCATGTGTTGGCAGTTAGCGTTATAATGGCCAGATATATAATATATGGAGCTTAGATGGGCATACTAAGCCGGTACCGAGTATTTTCTTCTTAAAATATTTTTCCCAGCTCAGTCTCATATTAAATGTTTCTTTTCATAATGCATAAAGTTTGAGAAAATTCCAATAACTATATTTTCTATCTATTAAATGTCATATCCACCCATTAGAGTATTTTCTCTGGCTGAAATCATGGTTCTAAAAGGCGCGTAAATGTACCAGAAAAGTGTGACGCTTGATCATGCTGCCACTCCACACGTTATGCCACCTAATGCAACATTTTTTTTAAACTCAATATATATGAAATATAATATAAATATATAAATATTTTCATATTTTGTACCGCCTTGTGCCACGGCTTATAAACATAAAAGCTTTGTCTTGACCGCTAAGACGTGAGACTTGATTATGCCGTCACGTCACGCCTCACGCTATTTATAACATGGTTGAAATATATAATGTCCACCGATCTATGATATATCCTATATATTGCTTATGAATCAACTGAACGATTTGTTTGTCAAAAACTCAAAGTATTATCTACTTCTTCGATTCAACCTTTGCCCGGCATATTCGAATTAGTCTTTTTTTTTTCCCTCCTTTTTTTTTTCAAACGGCAAACATTGATTCGTCAACTTTAGTATCAAAATTCATCATCCACACATATCATGACTTAAAACAAGATGGAAAAATTTCAACGGAAGATATGATAAAAACAAAGTTTATACTCATCCGGTTTTTGTGAGATTTCAACCTAACCTTTTCTTGTGATCGAATACCCTTATAGCACGTTAACGTTTGTCGTGAAAACTGTTAAGGTGCCTTTATGTCGTATTACATCCTGTTTAAGGTCACAAACATAACACAGCATATATAGTTATATACAATGACCTTAACATCACCCCGTTGAAGGTACTTTTGCCAAGATTACTTTACAACCTTCACATGATTATACAAGCTAGGATGTATCCACATGTCTAGTTACAAAGGTAAAAAGCTTCTCACTTTGTCCTCACTCCACGTTTGTAACTTGCAACTTACTATATGATGCTTTCAACTATAACATATACTACGTAGAAATTATAAATTAAGTCATGCTCATACACGTTTTTCTATAATTATGGGTCGACATTGTATTGAATACATGTCATTAATTGTTAGGACGGGACATGTGACTATAAGTTTTAAACATGTTTAATCTATAATAAGATATAAGATGATCGCATTGAAGTTGGGGTTAACATGAAATGATTATGTTTCAAACATAATATTCATTTTCTAGGTGTTCAAGAATCAAAGAAGACGAGATTGGAATTGTTTCAACTCAAATCCATGTGGGGCAACTTTAAATTTGATTATGCTTGTAGTATGGCGAGGGGTAGATCAGGGGGCTTGATTACCATGTGGGATCCTAGCGTTTTTTCTAAATCTAGAATGTGGTGTAGTGATAATTATATAATTGTTGAAGGTAAGTGGATGAATTCGGTTGAAGATTACTTTCTTATCAATGTATATGGGCCACAACACCAACCAGAGAAATCCATTTTATGGGATTCTCTTCGCTCTTTCATTCAAAATCATGAAGGTAACATTGTCCTTTTCGGAGATTTGAACGAAGTCAGATGTGAATATGAACGGTGTGGTTCTTCTTTTTCTAGCAGCGACGCAGCGATATTTAATTCTTTCATCCATGATGCTGGCTTAATTGACCTCCCCATGGGGGGTAAAATGTTTACCTGGATGAACAAAACAGGTTCCAAGTTGAGTAAACTAGACCGCTTCCTGATTTCTAACAATACGCTTCATGCCCATTCTAATTTACAGGTGACGGTTCTTGACATACTTTGGTCAGATCATAATCCCATTCTTTTGCATTGCAAGAAAAATGATTTTGGCCTGATCCCTTTCAAAATATTTCATTCATGGTTTGATAGATGAGATTTTGACAATGTCGTTAAAGAAGCTTGGAACAGCCTTTCAGCTACTAACGTTGGTTCCACGATGGCTCTTCATGATAAAGTTAAGGGGCTCAAAGCTCAGCTCAAACTTTGGTTTTCCCGCACTAAAGTTTCTGAAGTCAGTAGAAAAAACAACATTTTGGCTTCCTTGAAATCTTTGGATGATAAGATTGATGCGGGGCTGGCTACTGATGAAGAGAAAATGCTACGAGTAAATACATGGCATGAGTTAGACAATCTGGAAAAGCTCGAATCCATGGACTTGTTTCAAAAGGCTTGTGTTAGATGGGACGTGGAAGGAGATGAAAATTCCAAATATTTTCATGGCATCATTAACTAAAAAAGGAACACTCAAATGATCAAAGGCATTCTGCATGAAGGAGTTTGGATATCAGATCCTCTAGACATTAAGTCGGCTTTTCTCAACTTCTATAAGGACAAGTTTTCTTGTCATGATACCTCTGTTAATTTTCCTCACATGTCCGCAGCAAATCGATTAAGTGACTTGGATCGAGTTCATTTAGACTCCATGGTGACCTTGGAGGAAATTAAAACTGCGGTTTGGGATTGTGGGAGCCAAAAAGCCCTGGGTCCGGATGGTTTTACATTTATGTTTGTTAAAAAGTATTGGGACATTTTGCACTTCGACATTCAAACTTTCGTGGTTAATTTCTTCTCAACAGGCTCGTTTCCATCAGGTGTGAATTCCTCATTTTTTTACCTTAATTCTGAAAGTGTCTAATCCCCTTTATATTAAAGACTACAGACCTATTTCCTTTATTGGCTTTCAATACAAGATTGTCGCAAAAATATTGGAAAATAGGCTTTCAAAGGTTATTGACTCGATCATTAATCATGAGCAATCGGCCTTTATTTCGGGTCGTTAAATTCTTGATGATCCTCTTATTCTTAGCGAGGTTATTGATTGGTATAAGAAGCGAAAGAAGAAACTGTTGTTATTTAAAGTTGACTTCGAAAAGGCGTTTGATTCTGTAAGTTGGCGTTTCTTAGACCACGTCATGGATAAGCTGGGTTTTAGTAGTAATTCGCGCAGATGGATTAGAGTAGGGTTAGCGTCTTCTAGAGCTTCTATCCTCATTAATGGAAGTCCTACTTCAGAATTCTCACTAAGAAGAAGGTTGAGGCAAGGAGACCCATTGTCGCCTTTTTTATTTATTATAGTTATGGAAGGCCTCCACATTGCTCTTAGGGACGGTTTGATGGAAAATATGTTCAGGGGTGCTTGTTTTGGATATCCTAGTATTCGTTTATCCCACCTATTTTATGCAGACGACATTATTA
Organism: Artemisia argyi; assembly: GCA_030686995.1. Lineage (NCBI taxonomy): Eukaryota > Viridiplantae > Streptophyta > Magnoliopsida > Asterales > Asteraceae > Artemisia > Artemisia argyi. The sequence continues at coordinate 145,991,924 of CM060709.1, read as the reverse complement.
TTATTTCTGAGTGGAACCAAAATGATATGGATAATATCATAGGTATTCTAAACGTTTTTCACCTCGCATCAGGCCTCAAAATCAACATCAACAAGTCGAATCTATATGGAGTGGGTGTCCCTCCTCCTGAAGTTGCTCGTTTAGCTGCTGGTACTGGTTGTTTGGCTAGTACTCTTCCCTTCTCTTACCTTGGTTTACCTATAGGTTCGAACATGGGCCGAATTTCAAATTGGAATGTTTTGATTGATCGTTTTAAAGCTAGGTTATCAGGATGGAAAGCTAATATGTTATCTTCAGGAGGCCGCCTTACTCTTATTAAATCCGTGCTTTGAAGCCTTGGTTTATATTTTATGTCTATCTTTAAAGCCCCTGATGCGGTCATTAAGGCTCTCGAAAGTATCCGTACTTTGTTCTTTTGGGGTGCGTCTGGTGATAAAAGGAAGTTAGCATGGATCAAATGGTCTTATATTTTAGCTTCTCTCGATAAATGAGGTTTAGGTGTGGGAAGCCTTAAAGCTTTCAACCTCTCTCTCCTTCTCAAATGGAGATGGCGTTTGTTAAAATCTCCATCTGCTTTGTGGGTTAAAGTTCTAAAGTCGATTCATGGAGAAGAAGCGGGCTTCGATTTATCAGGCTGTCAAACAAATGGTTTATGGGCTCGTATCGTTGGTTCAATTTATCACATTCGTTCAAGTGGATACCTCCCTTTGAATTCCTTTCGATTTAATGTGGTGGATGGTTCTATGATTCGCTTTTGGAAAGATACTTGGTTGGGGGACTCTCCTCTTTGTACCAAGTTTAATCGGTTATTTCGTCTTGAGAGAAACCAAAACTGCTTAATTAGTGATCGCATTGCAAATGGATCTTGTTCGTGGGATTGGAGTAGGCCTATGCTTTCTGGAAGAACACAGGCTGATTTCAATAATCTTTTGATTGAAATCAGTTCTTCGGATTCTATTGTCGACCGTGATTCTCTCATATTTACCCTCTCCTCGGATAACATCTACTCAGTTAGTGTTGCCCGAAAATTTTTAGATGATTGCATGCTCCCTTCGTCTCCAATATGCACGCGGTGGTTTAAGGTTCTCCCGCCGAAAGTTAACATCTTTATGTGGCGGTTGTTTCTAGACAAGCTCCCTCATCGTCTAAACCTCTCCTCTAAGGGTTTAGAACTTGAGTCTATTACGTGCCCGATTTGCAATGGATTTGTTGAATCGAATGCTCATGTTTTATTTTCATGTGCTACTGCTTCTAATATTTGGAGGCCGTGGTTGGTGTGACTTAAAGTTCCCGGTGTTTGCTTCTTGCAACGATTGGGATTCTTGGTTTTTGGCGTCTCAAGCTCCAAAAGACGAGAAGGACCGAGCCTATATCATTTTCGCTGCTTCATGTTGGACCATTTGGCGTTTTAGGAATAATATCGTTTTCAATTCTCAAGTTATAAGGATTTGTGATATTTTTGATGCTATTCGTCTTTATTCTTTTTCTTGGTATAAGTTTAGAGGGAAAAAATGTATTAGTTGGACTGATTGGTTGAAATCGCCTTTGTAGTTGCTAATTTCTTGCTAGTTTCTTTTTTTAATAATATGTCGTTGTTCTAAAAAAAAAATAAAAAATGAAATGATTATGCACCACCTTATTCTACCGATAATAGGACAAGTTATCCACACCCTCCCATAGGGAATGTATCCAATGATTGGACGCATTGCTGACTTGTACGATGTGCATCACAAGTTGTACGGTTTGACCAAACCCTCCTAATGTGATAATATAGAGAGGGTTTGTATAATATGACCTACCGATAATATATTCACTGCCATATTGTAGACTTGGTATATGGGAAGAAAGTCAAGGACAGTCCGCATATGAAAATAATGAGCATTGCTAAAGCCTCCTACAATATCCTTTTACTAATTTTCTTACACCTACAATAATATTACTACGCATATATATATTTTTCATTCATTTTCTCTGCATCTAAACCATCAGTTCTGACACACTTTTTTTTTTTTTTTTTGGACACACTTGTTAAGATCTTATCAGTAGAAAGATAAGTAGGAGGTTTTGGTAAAAGGATTTACTCGAAAATAATCTATTACTAATTTATCATAAGACATTCTATGAAACTGAATAATTACCGTTTGTTGGTGCACCATGAAACTGAATAATTACCGTTTGTTGGTGCACCTAATGTCGGGAGTTCAATCAGAATAAATACCTTATTAAAAGATTTTTGATCCATTTGCCATTAATATGATATAGAAACTCAACCAACCGAGGTTATGGGCGTATGAGAATCAAGCATTCATAGTTGATGGGTCCATTGCCTGCCGTGGCATAATTATAGAATTCTGAATTTATCAATACGAATTTTATATTGGTAATGTCCATAAGGACAGTTTCAGTTATGCTTCTGAAATCGTCCATACCTCTCAAATTCATCAATAATATCATTCCACCTCATTTCACCTAATTCATACTTTTTTCATATCTCCCAACCCCTTTTTAGTGGCAACCATGCCTTTTTCATACCTCATAACTTTTTTTTTTAATAAATTAAATTAAACAATTTAATTAAAACATAAATATTTCATTAATAATTAAAATAACATTACATAATACTTGGAAAAAAAATACATAATTAAATCTAAAAATCCGTAGGCCATCCATATGTCTCCGCGTACCCACGTTTTTTGGCAATAATGAAATCTCGCATAACCTGATTGGTTATGTGTTCGTGCGGCTCGTTGTAGAATTTCAGAGCCCGAATCATAGCCTTTTCTTTAGCATTTGCGATTTGTGTCTCCAGCAACTGTTGGGACAATTGATCATTTGCACGTTTTTCTGCCATCGCCTCATCCAACGCTAGTGCTTTCTTTGACGTATACTTCCCAATAAACTCAGCAGCATTATTCTTTGTCGACGCCTCACTAGAGGTCTTTTTCCCTTTTCTTTTTGAAACAGGAGTTGTGTCGTCATTTAGATCCGGAATAACAGGATCAACATTGTCATTGCTTCCGGACCCATAGAAGCTAGATTCCGACGACTTTCTTCGTTTGTCGGAATGAGATGTCGAATATACTTTTTCAAAACATGGTTGCTCCAACCATTTCGATTCACCCTTAACAACCCTCCACACTTCAATATGATTAAACGAAGTGCCCTTATTCCTCTTATTATAATCAGACATGGCATTTTCCAAGTCCTTTTATCCGCTTTAGTTTTCCCTTTACCCACTTGAACATCTTCATCTAAAAAAAATAACATATAAAAAATATAACGTATAAAAAATAACAAATAAAAAATAACGTATAAAAAATAACAAATAAAAAATAACGTGTATAAAAAATATATATATATACCAATTTGAGTTTGTTGTTGCGTTTCGGGAACAAACTCAACATCATCATCATCGTCTTCACCATATAAAGGAAGTTCGCGTTCCACACTTTGTTCACGACGCGAAGGACCTTCACGGTAGTCACCAAACGGGTTGAAGTCACTCGTCATTGATATGTTATATTGGCTTGGATTCATTGGTGGTGGAGCTTGGGGATAGTTAAAAGATTAAGGGTATTGTTGATGCATCGGTGGTGGAGGTTAGGGATAATATCCCGATTGAGGGTATTGTGGATACAACGGTGGTGGAGCTTGCGGACGAACACGAGGACGGTAGCCACGTCCACGACCTTTTTGTGTTGAACCACCTCTTGATTTGCCACTATCCATGCTTCACAATGTATATAAAGTTTGTGTTTATGTTTGTGTTTGGAAATGAAATGTAATGTGGAAGTATGAAAATGAAATGTAAATGTGTAATATATATAGGAATTTTTTTTTTTTTTTTTTTTTTTTTTTTTTTTTTTTGGCCTTGAAACGCTCCTCCAACGTTCCACACAATTAATGCAACGGTCACATTTTTGCTTTGAAACAAGGATACCTCCGAGGCAATATTTTCCGTTCACCCCTTGCCGTTGGGCTTGCCGGCTAGGTGGCAGCGGTGTTCACCGCCGGCATCCCCTTGCCGATGGTGATACCGCTTGCCACTGCCACCCTTCTAAGTACTATAGTTGAAGAAATTGCATTTACTCTTATCATAAATATGACATGTACATCCCATGGTCCTATGACAGATCTTGTAGCAATTGTTATTTTCATATTAATGTACTTACATATTTCAAATGTGCTAAAAAATTATGTAGTTCCACAAGAGGCATCATGATTTTAACTCATACCAGTTATCGAAAAGTATTGTTAACTTGCAAGGGTTATATACTGAGCTGAAAAGTTCGTAAGCAACTAACAAGAAATCAACATGTCGTAACCGGGATTTATGCAAAGAAATGAATCTTTTTAGGCATGCCGAATTGCCGACATATGGCAATTTTTCGGCTACCGGCTAATCAGGCAATTGTTGTTGGTGAGGAAGTTTTGTTGCTATTTAATGAGTAAATTTCTTTGGATCTTCCTTGTGGTTTGTCAAAAATTGCATCTACCTTTCATTTTGAGAGTCCTTAACTCCTTATACAACCAATGAATACTGTATATAAATAAATTTGCACGTGCCAATGAGATCCATATACAGCCAATGAATTTATGTCCATATTCGATACAAGAAAAAAGTATATATATGCCTTCCAGAAGTATATGTGCAATATTATATTTTTAAAATTTTTGATAGCAATGTTCATACTTACCAGATTATGAACCATACTACTAAACAAAATTTTATATTTTTAAAATTTTTGATAGCGATGTTCATACTTACCAGATTATGAACCATACTACTAAACTAAATAACTAACATATGATTCAAAATTGATTTTTCTTAGGTGTTTGGATTTGAAAGATGTTGAGGGTTAAAGAAGATGATTAAAAATAAGTGGTATAAGAAGTGCATAAACAAGTGGCTATGATTTATTAGCAAGAAATTGATTATAGAGACAATTATACTCTCATGTGAAAGGGACATCATGAGGGATTTAACAGAAGTTAAAGTGGGGGATTTCGGGTGTTAATCTTGTAAAGTTAAGAACTATCAATGTAAAATGAAACTGTCATAAATGGTAGTCGAAACTTTCGACAAACCACATGGACGATCCATTTCCTATTCAACATTTCCATATCTCTTACGGAGGTTGATTTGCACATGCCAATTTTTTATTAACACACTTCAAAATACAAATACAGTAAGCATCATCATGGAATGAAGTGTATCAATCAAAAGTTAGCGTGTACAAACCAGCTCCCATCTCTTATACTTGTGAACAAAATAAAACAAGATTCATATATATTCAAGTTCGAGTCTCTTTACATACCTTCAAATATTTTCATTCTTATAATGACCTGAAATGAAGGGTTAGCAAATACTCCGTACCTAATCATGTAATTGTACTACTCCGTATTTAGGCACCCGTCATATCGTTGGTTGAATGAAAATGGTAGACCCCAAAATCATGTAAAATTGTACTACTCCGTATTTAGGTTGTTTGCAACTTAGCATCATAAATATAGAATGATTTTGATGCTAGGTTACATTTAGTACACGTCTCACACTGGTTTAAGTAATTTCTAAAGGTCGATATGGTTCGCTTAACTATTTGTTCATAGCTTGATTACCCAAACCACAACAAATTTATTCCAAAGAGATTGAGAATTAAATATATTGAATAATGATGTTCTTTTTGTTTTTGAAAAAACAACAGCACTTGTTAGTATGGGTAATATAATATTTCTTTCATCTTAAAATATAAATTCATTTTGCTATTTTAAGTGAGTACCAACTAAATCAAAGAATATTTTGTAGGCTGACATAAACCAAACTATGGTAAGAAGTTGTGCTATCTATTACTCTCTCCGTCTCAAATCAAATACCCACTTTCTTAAGAAAGTGGGTATTTGATTTGAGACGGAGAGAGTAATAGATAGCACAATCTTCTTATCATAGTTGGTTTAAATTAGCCCACAAAATATTCTTTCACTATATACAAATTACAAAAGTTTAACTTGATCATTTAGTTGGTGTTTCTTTCTCCATAAAGTTTTTTTTTTTTTTTTTTTTTTTTTTTTTTTTGTTTCTTTTTATTATTATTATTTTTTTCTTTTAGGTTTGTAAGCACACATAAGTTTTCGGGAAAAAAAATGTTTGTTTTCTTAGGGTGTGTTTGGTTTAAGGGTATGAGAATGGGAAATGACTTTCGTTTTCAATAAAGTTGTTTTGTTTATGGGTTTATTTTCAGGAATGGGTATGAAACCCACAAAAGTAGGCATTCTCTAAACCCCCCCCCCCCCCCCCCCCCCCAACCCAATGGCGATGAGTTTAGAAATCCATTCCTATACATATACCCATAGTGATTCCCTAATAGAAATCAAATACCCCTAATGCATATGAGGGTAAGCAGACATTAGCATTTGTCTTTACAAGACATTAGAGAGAGAAAACGTTAATTTTTTTCCACTCAAGTTTTGTAAATTTTATTGATGACCGGTAAGTTATTTTATGAGTATTTTGATGATTGACACTAGAGTATGACAACACAAAAGAAAACCATTCAACAAACAAACTAGATTAACTGCCACAAAATGGCCAAACACCATCCTCAAAACAAACACCCTCCAACAGCGACGACACAAACACATTGCCTTCATCCAGAAACATCACATTTCCGGCATCATCCATGGGTGGAGGCGGCAGCAAGCTCTGGTACTCCTGGTATTCTGGCGGAGCAATAGTGGTATCACAATAACCCGAAGTGGTGGTGGGGTTCATGGGTTTTTTTCTTTTAGTGTTTTCTCGACTGCCACCTCCAACAGGGATGTTCCGGAGACCGCCACCATGAGTCCAGTTTCTACGGAAGCTAAGGCAAAAGTGACGAGGCTGTGAAGTGGTGTAGTTGTTGTAGTAACAGAATTTTGCGTCTTGAGAATGACAACGTGGACATGGAAGTTGTTGTGGGGGTTGTTTAACAGTCGTTGTGGTGATCAACGTTGATGTTTCTTGGTGTGTGTTACTGGTGGTGGTTGTGGCTATGGTGGTGGTGATTATTGCGGTGTTTGGTGACTGTGGTGGTGATGATTGCATTTTCGAAACCGTGTTTTTTTTACTGAACTCGAGTCGTGATGGAGAAGTTGTGGGTTGTAGGGGGTTTATGGGAGTAAAACTTTGAAGTTACTTTGCAAATTTAGCCATTGAGGTCATATCGCATCGATATACAAAGCACAGAGGTGATTATGGCGGTAAATTTAATAAGTATGAACAGTAAAAAGACGATACTACCCTAAGTGACTTGGCACTTAACGATGAAACTAACGGGATTTGGCTCTCGGTGGCTTTTTTGCACTTATGCGTAACGTTAGTGGCTTTTTTGCACGCCTTTATGACTCGGTGTATTTTTTGCACTTTTGCAATACGTTAGTGACCATTTTTGCAGTTTACCCTAAATAAAACTGCTTTCTGTGGCCACATGATGTACAATACTTACACTTAAGAAAGACATATTCTGACCACTTTAAACACTTCTTGTTGCTATTATAACATGAACCGAACACTCCTTGTTCACATTATAACCTCATCCAAACTCATTCTCTTTCTATAACAATCTACACCTGACACACATTATTGTCACATTAGCCTAATTTGAACATACTTAATTTTTGCAGTTGTCTGATACAATCACACTCCTCACTAATGTAATGACCTGATCCAAACACATCTTATTCTTAACTATAGTAGTGTGATCCAAGCACACCCTATTCTAAACTCCATAGTAGGCTGATCCTAACCTATCTCAATTTTTCAACAACCAGATATACGTATTAAGTGCTCCTAATACACCTCACTTTAGAAGCTCTCAAAGCAACTTACTCTTATATAAAATGAAACGGGTCAGTTTGTGATAACAATGGCATACTTGAAAGAAAATTGTCAGTTTCTTAATATATAGTCATGTACAATACAAGTTATACATAGAGTTGGTTAGCAACATAATAAAGATGGTTTGGCTTCGATGTGGATATAGAAACCACTAAGTTAACTTTGATATTATCCCAGGCCATATGAATAAGTGATATATATATATATATATATATATATATATATATATATATATATATATATATATATATATATATATATATATATATATATATATACACTAGATTTCGAAGCCCGCCCATCTGGCTTATAATTATTCTTGTTATGGTGTTACTTAATGAAAATTCATTTTTAAGGACGGGTAGCTTAATTACTATGTATTACTTTTAAATGATACATACCTAATTATCAATGTCGTTCAAAAAAAATAAAAAAAATCAAAGGATTATATGTCGAAACACCTATATGATTACTGATTGTCACATAAATAATTAATTTAATAAATTGAACATAAATAATAATTTGATGAGTGATGGGATTTAATAAATCGAACATAAATAATAATATGATCAGTGATGCATTTATAAAAGCTTGTGTACCATTCTTTATATAGCTTTAGCCTTTAGCATACATATAAGAACATTAATAAAACTCATTTGAAGGTTGAAACGTATTCTTTTACAATGTCGGCCACAAACTGTCTTACAGACATGATCCAAAGAACTTTCTATATTGTTGTAAAAAGATGACTTACGATGTACGCATATGCAGTACTCTTACCCATATCGCCTTTCAACCGGATATTTTTTCTCTCATTGACATTTGAACCTTTAAGTAGACATTGCTACTCTTTTATGATGATTTTCTGCACATCAACAAAATAAAAATTTAGGTAATAATGACATTTGAACCTTAAAATTTATGATACTAATGAGATTAAGTACTAATGACATTCCATACCCATGATTGTAGTTGAGTTTCATTGTAGAAGGCTTTGAGTACGGTTCCTTCCACTGAGTTCTACAACCAAATGCAAAATCTTCATGTTATTTATAAACATTAATAAAATATCTTAATGTCTCTCTAATAAGAAAATCATGCACACCACCATTTAAGGATATAATTAGTATTATAATCACAATGTAGTTTTACATATTACTTGGCCCATATTACATCAGTAACCGAGAGTTCCAAGTTCAGCAGCTCACCAAACAAATGAAGTTTTTTTCTTCAAACAAAAGAAACACTTAACTATCTATCGAACGATGTATATCAACTTATTCCATATTATTTGTGGTAAAAGCTCGAAAGTTATATAATTGGTCTTCTAAGAACTGACCAATTTGGTTGGAAAAATTCAACATATTCCACCGTCAAAGATAATGTGTAGTTGTCTTTTTTCTTTACGTATAATAATAATAATAATAATAATAATAATAATAATAATAATAATAATAATAATAATAATAATAATAATAATAATAATATTTCTTAGCCTCTAAACATAAAGAACTCATTATTAAACATGTAACTCTTTATCACAGTGAGTTTGTGCGTAATTTGAACTTTTGTGGTCTAAGACATAAGTCATTTACGCATGACGCCACCGTTATACTATCTTAATACCATATGCAAGAGTGTGCTTAGTTGCTTTTATGACATGTAAGTACTTTTTTTTACTAAAATTATCCTAAATTTGAGTTATTGAAATTACCTCTTTGTATCAATCAGTTCTCATAGCAAAATACTCGTCTCCGTTGCCATGACCTCAATCATGCGTGGCCATATTCGATGCATTCCATTTTCACAAATCTCAATGGTATGAAGTATAGAATACGTGAACATTCTGTAGGCCATCCGATGCCTCAAGAGTAAGCCTTCTGTATATTTTTTTAGTAACAAACCAAATCGAGCCATTCACAAGTGAATGGGTAAAAATTGTCATATTTATCAAAACAAATGGAATAGAATATGTTTAATATACAAACTTTACACAATCACATTATAAAATTCTAAATTGGGATAATCAACAAACATTCATTAGCTTGTTAATAGCCGAAATCAAGAAACATATATAAAGCACCATGCATCGCTTATATATTACAGGTAAAATAATTGACAATTAAAAATATTGATTTACAATAAGCAATGGTAGCTTCGACCCGTATCTTTTTAACCTCTTTTTTGTATGTTTGACCCATTAAAGATACAAAATAAACCATTTGACTCATTCATAACTGATAACCTTTTGTTAGCATGATACCTATTTGAAGACAAAATCATCAACTCCATTTGATCATAGATAGGGGATACTGAATACTTCATGTACATCCAAAATAATGTCCACTTTCTAGCACTCAAGGGGTTGTTTGAGATTGCTTATTTAAACTACTTGTATACTGCAAATATAAGCAGGTTACTTTAAGTACATATTTTCGTTAATAAAAGCAATTTAGCCAAACACTTAAAACTAACTGGATGGGTCCACAAGCCATGGGTCATACTTTGCAAACACCAGGAAATCTGATACAGAGTATAACATAAACGACTTAATGAAAGATCTTGATAAATATTGAGATGTTTTAACTGGTAGTTAATTTTCAAATGTGATATAACATAAACGACTTACTGAAAGATCTTGATAAGCTCCCCATGCAAACAACATAGATAAATGCCGAAGGAAACAACAGAGATAGAAGGTCCATCAACATTCCTACAACAATATTCAACTTAAATCTCTCTGTTGAACAAACCTAACAATATGCCCACACAATAGTAAGTGCCTTATAAACTGCTGTAAAGTGATTATACATACATCATAGGAAGTTTCTAAAGAATTTAAATTTCGACCCCTAATGTTAATTGTATAAATTATTGGGACTTTGGTTTCTGTTAAATAGTTTTCACCCATTTGGTTTCTGTTAAATGATGGGTGTAGTAGTGATGGCATGAAGCAAAGGTAATACCCCTTATTCGTCAATACACTTCTGTGTTGCCAGGTGTCCCATTGACAACCCGCTGAGCATGGATAATATCAAAGGAACAAATGGAAGTTTAAGGCCTGAATGCCATTCTTGTCTCGATTTAAAACCAGCTTCTCCTGTAAATGCAAACTTATCCGTTAAATGTCTAACTGCAACTTCAGTAATTCCATTTTCCAATATGATATCCTTGAGTCTTTCGCCAGAGGAACTTGTCTTCATCAACTCTAAGACCCTAACGAAATTGTCAATTGCAAGCTTCTGTTTTGATGCTTGCAGAGAGACAATCTCATCCTTTGGATTTTCTAGATGCTGTTTCAGCAGCTGGTCAAACTCAAACCAATTCTTTGTATGGATTAAAATGTTGACAGAGAGCTTCCATTGCAGCAGGCTCACCGTAGGTCAAGCAAGGCAAAATTTTAGCAACCATCTGTTTGCTTGACGTTTTAAGGCCGACATGGTGAGACAGCCTTCCTAGGAACATGAGAACTCTTTCCTTGGCTTGTTCCCTGGTACCAGCTTCTTCATTGGAGACTGTAAGAGCATTTTGGGTCATGTTGATATTCTCACTTTCGTTAGCTTCCATTGTCAAACTCTCCACAATTAGGCTATTTTCCCGTATTTTGACTTCAGATCATCTCGCAAACGCTGCACAGTAACAACCACCATTACAATGCAATTCAACAAATTTGTGTCGCATACTACTAAGGTTCTAGATCATATAACATTATACTGTTTGAAACATGTCAAACATTTGGCATTGGGAATTACATCCTTAAAGGGCCTTCATACATGCTCGACAAAGGAAACCATGTCTATAGTGCTGAAACAAAAGCATATGAAGTGAAAAAAACACACAACTGAGGTTTCCAAACATACAACATATATAGGAATGTCAGACTTCTTTGAACCTGAAAAATCATCTTCGACCTGTTATGTGGTTTTAAACAGAACGTATCGAATGATTTTTGGCATCCAAGTCATCTGAACTATCTTCCGAAGCGACTTTGATTCTATCCGCACTTCTGATGACCTAATCAGTGAATTCAAGAGAAGATGCTAGCTGAGCAAAAGCTTGTCTGGTTGAATCTTCTGTGAATTCCTCGCATTCTTCTTCTAAGAACTTCTTCCTGTTTGGAGTCTTGTTAAACGTCGAGTAAAAGTCATGTCGGTTTCCAGTTGCCCCTGAATTAGGCTCGCCTTCAAGAGCCAACACAGAAAACAAATCAATAACTATGTGTGAAACTGAGAAAGCACGATTAGTAAGTAGATAATATTTATGAAAATTGTGGAAAGTATGGATTTTTACTTTTGACCAGGGTTTTGGACCATCCAAAAGGCTTTAGTGGGCCACTGTATGGACTTCTCGAGGAGCTAAACTTTTGATGGGCTTAGAAATTCAGGATGTCGGCGCTTTGGGGTTGTTTGTTTACTTTTAGCCCATACATTCCGCCTCCCAGAATATAATCGAGCGCTGCATGAAATCATAGTCAACAAATTAACATCATATATTGATTATAGAATTGTAGAAAGCAAAGGTTCCGTCCACTTATGTTATTTTCATCTTGTGAGTCATATCTTTATTTCTCCTTGTACAAAATGACATTTCCACTTTAAAATAGCCATAATATGAAAAATTTAGAATAAAGGAAACAAAAGAAGGAATTATTACATAATGTCTGCAAAGTCAGCTGTAAAGCATACCTAAATGACAAAACAGATTCAATCAGAACTACCATAGAAGAATACAATAAACCAAACATGCAGTGGCCACCTAAATGAACATCACTCCTTAAATGCTTTAATGAAAGTTGTAAGGCTCTTTTTAGGATCTGTCCTATCAAGGGAAAGTATTACGGCCTTGTGTGGCTTTGTAAAGAATGGCATTGTCTGCAAGAAGGCTTCACTAAAACTGATGCAAGCTTCTCATTGTTCCAATTACTCGAAACATACAATTCAAAAGCAAAAAAAAAATGAATAGAAAGTCAGAAAAGAAAAACCACCTAAGGGAGTGTTTGGGATTGCTTATTAAGAGTGCTTATCTATTTAAATCAGCTTTTAAGTGCTCGTAAAAATGTACCTTTTGTGATCACAACTTCAGATGATACACATTCCTCAATATTGACAGTGGACTTTGTATAGTTTACGTCTTTGTTGCAGCGCATAACCTTCAATGTTTTCTTACTCTTCATTCATGAAACGACCACGTATAATTGTGTGTGGGAGAAAGATCATATCCATAAACTGTGTTATAAGAAATCTCACATAGCCCATATACCTTAGAATATGTGTCAATAGTTACAAATTCAACAATACTGAAATTACATGACACTATAATGAAATTACCGATTTACCACTAAAAGCTTAAAAGGGCTTAGGGTAAGTTCCCCGCTGCTTCTTGGCTTTATTGACTGCATCTAAATACCCTGGCCAAGGCCCAATAAACAAAAGATTAAATCGGAAAATCCTAATTCGATTGGCATATTATGGGTTTTATAGTGAAGCCAAACTTAAGAAATGGAATGACATAATACCTGCAACATGAATGTAGCTGCAAATTTGTCACTCATCAGTTTTTTTGTTTAGCTTCAAATTGGAATGGATACGACACAAGTTCAGCTTGCTATTACAAAGTTAAGCACATTAATCAATATATATCCAAAACTTACTGTTATGTTGAAATACTCTAATTGAAGCACCCGACCCTCAAGCACCATTCACAGTAGAGTTATGATTCGCATATTATGGGTTTTATAGTGAAGCCAAACATAAGAAATGGAATGACATAATACCTGCAACATGAATGTAGCTGCAAATTTATCACTCATCAGTTTTTTTTGTTTAGCTTCATTGGAATGGATGCGACACAAGTTCATCTTGCTATTACAAAGTTAAGCACATTAATCAATATATATCCAAAACTTACTGTTGTGTTGAAATACTCTAATTGAAGCACCCGACCCTCAAGCACCATTCACAATAGAGTTATGGTTCAAAGAATCACCAATTATTAATCCTCCCCGTGGAAAATCAAATAAATCATCAGATACTATACTTAAACATTTCACTAATATTACTAATGATAAGTTGGACATACTCTTCCAATCAAGATAGGAAGGATAACAGAGTTTGTGACATAACCTACGCCGGTAACTAAAGCTACTGGTTTCCCCAACAAATGAAGCCACCACCTTCTTCAATTCAGAGTGCAGTGCCATTGTGCCTGCATTCAATGAATAGATAAAGCTAACGGGTCATGAACTATTATTTCATCCACATTTATGTTTGCATAAAATGATAAAAGTGAGTATTAGTATGATATGAAACCAAAAAACTACCTCTATCAATAGGATTACTGCATGTTCTTGTAAAGTATTTCTTGATTCAATTAGACGGGGTGTACAATACTCATCTGCTGCAGTAAATCCAAGTTAAGACACCTTTTGTAGTCCACCTGCCATAGCATATCGATTTGCCAGTTTAGGAGAAGTTTTGGAAAATATTTGATTATAAAAAATTAACAAAAATATGAAGAATGTTACCTCATTATGCGTATTGTATGTTAACAAATCCGTTTATAAAGTGACCAGAAAACAAACCATCACTTTAACCTTCAATCAGTGGTATATAAGATTTCATTCAAATAAACAAATCAAGAATATTCTATCAATTCGGTATTTTGCATTTTTATTACAGTGGTTGTATTACAGTGCGTTTTTATCAATAATATTGCGTGCCCCTACAGTTATAGAAATGCAACTAATATCAATAAGTTGAGGCGCATTTGCTTGCACTTTTGTTGTAGAATTATATGGGCGGGAAATTTGTAACTTACCCTTTTGTCCAATAGTATGCAGCAGTACATGGTCGGATTCAGCTCTGGTATTGGCTTGGCAGTCCAATCATCCGTGTAGATGTCATCTTGCTTTGATTCTAGGAAATTATACGGCATTGATTCGCTATCAATTTCTTTATAGACACCTCAATATGAAAGGTTCCATCAGATATATGACGCATGGAAATACAAATTTGAGCATTCTAACTTGCTTACAATTAGTAAATAAAGAAAAAAGGATGGGCTAAAAAAACACCTGGTGCAATTTAGCCATAGAACTAAGAATAAGTAATGCGTCGACCCATCCCAACTCAACGCCGATTTGAAATTGACACGTACCTGTTTTGACCCATTACCCGAATAAATTTGCACTTTTTGTCACCTCTATGATATATAGCCATATAGGTGCTCTCTTTCAAACTAACACTATTGGCTACCTGTTATGCGCTGATTGACAATTGCTTCTTGCTACTCGGATCTCCTAATAGAAATAATTTGACGATTGCTTCTGGCTACCTGGAACATAAAGATAAGATATAATGAGATGGATTAAGATGAAGCAAGCCTAGAAGTGATCATTTTCAAAAGATGCATATAAGCAATATATAAGTTGGTCAAACAGATTCTAGTGTGACAGCTATAAGAAAGAAACTTGTAACTTATCATCAGCAATTCTCCCAGGAATGACTTGACGTTGCTCACTCCAATTCTGCACTAAACCAATAATTAAGCGTTATTGAGCAAAAGCAATACTAATACGAAAAATATAGTAAGAAGTGCTTGTGTTGACGAACTACAATGTGAGCAAATAGACATTTTCTGTTCCAGTTTAATTATGTTATAAAAGGTTAAACAAATGCTAAAAAAGGTTTTTGCTAAATGTTGTGTAACCTAATAAAGCCACCTAACTTCCATTTTCAAATAAAATCAGGGCAACAATCGTTTTTTTCTCTTTCTTTTTTTTAAGCGCAACTTCTATTCATTTTTTGAAGAATCAGAGTACCTACAAAATATAAAAAACATCAAGAGAAAGACAACGTTACCTATCACTTAGTTTGGGTAAGAAGTAACACAAACTATTGGGTAAGAAGTAACACAAACTATGATCTATGCAGTTTAAACTAAGTTAAGAGAGTGTTAAGTAATTCTATTATATATAGAACTATAAAAAAGTGCATTGTATAAAACAACAAACCTTATGCACGAAACAATAATGCCCTATGCTTATGAACACAATATCCAAAACAAACGGAGCTGAAATAAATGTCACGCATCAGGTATTCTAATAGTTTGACCACATTCCTATGATTGACTTGTGAAAGAATGACTACCTCATTGATGAATTACTCCAGTTGAATTTGGTCATCTGCCTTTGATTTTTTTACTTCTAATATTCTTCCATCGGTTTACATGCCTTTTTATACCCTTCCCTGGTCTTCTCGGCCAAGAATCCTATTCTCTTTGGTAAGTTACGTCTATTGGAAATGCGAAAAGGCCACGAACATTAGCTAGTGTATGACTGAAATTTGAGTAGATGATTTCGTGCCCGAAGGGGTACATGACCGGGCCTTTGTAGAAGTGATATGTACGGCATGGTAGCCAACCACTTGCTTTGTTTAATCTCATGTACATTGTTGTCATCAGTACCTTTGATAGTTAGACTTGTTTATACCATGCCATACTATTTAATATGATACTCAATGCAAGGTTACTACTGGCACCAAATAACAGGAATCCCTACCATTACCTTCCATCTATATGAGTTAAGGTCCCTTACTAAATGTAGAGCACCAGATACCTATTCACAGAATACAGATTATTCAGAAACATGTGAATATATAAAAAAAACATTAGTTCCAAGTTGGTTAAAATAAAACATATTACCTTGTAGAATTTCTTGTCCCTCTCATAATCAAGACCAGGAGGTGCGTTTTGCAAGATCATTAGCAATACCTACAATGATAAAAGTATTTTTACTTCATAAAAATTAAAAACTCCACTAAAATCAAAACATACCTCAATAAACAAACAAAACATGTAAAAAGTAAATATAATAGTAATTACCTCAAAGTCTTCAAGCAGTTGAAACTAAAAATCCTATGATTCTTCATTAACTCTTCTTAAGAAATCTGCTCATCGTGATCATAAAAATCTCTAACACCAACATCTTCATCAAAATTTATATAACTGACATATTTATTAGGGTTTAAGGATGCAGGTAACTTACTTGATCAGGCATAATCTTATCTGCAAAAAAGAGAGCACAAAAAATTATTGAATGGTAAAAAAACCAATAAACAAAATATAAACAACATCTGTTAGAAAAAACTAAAAAACATCATGCATGCATTATACTTTATAATATACAACGATGTTGCTTGATTTGTGAAGGGCAGACCCATGTGTGTATATTGAAAGAATAGGATTTTAAGATTTTAGGAATTTTGGAATTTAGGGTTTTAGGAATTGAAACGCAATGGGAATGAGTTTCGTATATTGCAGCATAACTATATGTATGGAAAAGATATGTATGAATGCATATCTTATATTCTCTTAAACATTATATTTATGGTTTTAGAAGAAATAACTCAAAAATTAACTTGATCTAGTGGTAAACATAGTCATTAATGTATTAGGAAATCCTATGTTCGAATCCTGCAATTTAAATTTTTTAACAAATTAAATACAGATTTTAAAAAAATTTAATACGAATTATGTAAATTATATAAATTACGAATTAAAAAAATGGAATAATTAAATAAATACAACCATAAAAATTAAAATACGAAATTAATTATAAAACTTGCTTACATGGCGACAATGTGATTACATGGCTGAAATTGAATTACTGGGCATTGACTGGACAATGACTGGGCATTTCCTTCAAATGCCTCCTGTTATATATAATGTAGAGATATATATATAATAAACCTCTACCTTCCGAGCATAGAAAGAGGCCACTTCTTGCCCACATCTTTATGGCATATGTCATTCTAGAATACTAATATCAGCACTGAATAACTACTGTGATAGTGTAATCAGCTCCCTGGCACCAACTATCATTCGTAATAGGTTTTGAGCACCACCATTGAAGACAACCAATAATTTGGCAAGGACCTGATCCACCAATAGTCTCGACAGTCATCCAAAACTCATTGTAGTCACCATATAACTCCCAATTGACATCATAGATTAAACTGCATGAGGTCTCGCCTGTGACTTCATTTAAAATGAAACATATATTTGTAACATAAGATGTACTTTCTCTTCCAAAGCACTCCATTTCAATGGAGCCGCAGTTACCTATGACGTACGCCCCCTAGCCAAACTGGTTGAAGGCGCAATTAGTTCTTCCCCATATAACACCGTCCCAGCTATTTGTAACTTGAAAAGAGTGTGAACTATTCTGTGTGAGCTCAAACCCGGTGGTGTTGTGAACATGTGTCCCTGAGATTCCAGGCCAAACAGTGAAAGCACACTTGTTGACGACAGTAAAAGTAGCCCCTATAGCTCCTGCACATGTGGAAGAAATTGAATTCAGTACACAATTTGTGTGTGTTATGCAGATAGACTGATTTATTACCATTAACAAACACGAAGAACAGAAAAATCACAATATGAGGAAGCATTTTCGTATTCAATAATCACACTAACTATGTATTTCCCTTAGATGTGAATCTTGGTGGATACTTGTATCAATATTCATAATAGAAGTATTGTTGACTTAAAAGGTTTTGGGGTTGACTTCCTCAGCTGATACTATGATACAAACAGATGCACTAAAGTAACTTAAACGGATGCACTAAAGTGCCTCAAATGGATGCACTAGAGTACCTCAAATATGATTCGTACACTTAAATATGAAGTTGCAAATAAAAAATAGCTTACAACTTGGAGTAGTGAGATTGAGGGTCCTGAAGAAAATATCATAAAGAAATTCGTTATCATGAACCATACACTCATCATCATGTTCAACCAAGTGATGAAGCGATAACATGGCGTTGTATGGCTCAACAACTGTATATGGATCAAGTACCTTAACAGCTACTGTGAACATGCTTAATCGCTGATAAGTAGGACCTAATGTATGTAAGGTAAAAGAAGACATTTTTTGAGGGAGCAATCCAAGTAACACACATCATAAGATAAGAGAACAAAAAGTTCTCAAGGTACAGACTTCCCACAAATTAGTAGAAGTAGGGTACCCTCTGATGGCTTGCTGAAGATTTTGAACAATTTCACACCATTTTTTCTGATAGACCTGCTAGATGTATCCAAGTGTCAATGGACCCTTGCATTTACGAGAAAAAGAATACTAATTTTGTTACCCAATGCAATAAAAGAACCACTAAAGTTTGAAAATCACGTCAGAAATGTTTCAGAAGCTATATTTCGATATTTACCTCATTGATGTAAGTATAAAATTTTGTGTTCATACAAAGATGATAAATGACACATATACAAAATGTGGACTTATGTAAACCAGCAAGCAAGAATGTGATCAACGTATATAAAGCAAAATGAAGAAACAAAAACTTACATTCTCATTGTCATATGTTGTCATATCGCCGAAAGAAACCTGAAGAGAAAAGAAATATAATGTTACTCAATAGTTTTACTAGATCTTACTCCGATACTATAATTAGCCACCTATGTTTCCCTAATATGCCCAAAAAGATGCTCTAATTGCGCAAATGGATGCACTAATATCTACCTTTTTTATGCACTAATCATACTCATATATGCCCTAATATCTACCTTTTCGATGCATTAATCATACTCATAGATCCCTAATATGTTCATCGATGCACTAAATATACAAACAGATGCACAAGTAGTTCCAACGATGCACTAAACATACCAACAGGTGCCAAGTAGTTTCAAAGATGCACTAAACATACACATTGATGCCTTAATATGTTTGACGATGCACTAGACTAATCATACTTATTGATGCCCGAATATGTTCATTGATGCACTAAACATACAACCAAATGCACTAATCATACAAACAGATACATTAAAGATACACACACACACACACACACACACACACACACACACACACACACACACACACCGATACCTTAATATGTTTAACAATGCACTAATCATATTCACTGATGCCCTAAACATACTCACTGATGCTCTAATATGTTCAACGATGCACTAAACATATTTTTGATTCAATAATCACATAAACAAATGTCGTAACAAGTCATTTGATGACCTAATCTTACTAACAGATGTTGTAACAACTATTCCTGATGCACTTATCATACTAACAGATGCCGTAATACATTTTTTTGATTCACTAAGAAAACAAGATGTCATAACTTAACATTATACTCTTATCATAATAAGAGATGTCATAACTCATTTTTTATGCACTAATTATACAAACAAATGCTGCAACAAGTCGTGTGATGCCCATATCATACTAACAGGTGCGCTAACGCTTATTTTAGATGCACTAATCAAACAAATAGATTCCCTAACTTATAACATGATTCTCTTATTATACTAATGCAATAACATGAATCGTGATGCACTTATTCATACAAATAAATGTTGCAACATATTATTAAGACATATGCACTAAATTGTAATTTTATATATACATATGCCTTAAAAAGTCATTTCATTCAAAAAAATAACAACAATTATATTATAATTTACACAAAGATGCACTAAAATAACAAAAAAAAAAATGAAAAACCTGTAAACACATACTATTGTGTTTTTCTGATGATTAGATTTGGTTCATTTACGACTCCTAAACTTATTTTTTTTGTCATTTTTCTGAAAGTCGAAATCAAATTAGTTCATCCACGAGTTTTTTTTCTTCTCGTTTTTATTTGATTTTGATAGCTTTTTAGGGTTTCTTGATCGGAGTATGTGTTTTCAATCAAAGTATGTTTGTTTTTTTATCGGAATATGTGTTTTTTGAACGGTGGTGGTGTGACGGTGATGGCGGCGACGGTGGTGGTGGTGACGGGGTGTGTGTGTGTGTGTGTGTGTGTGTTTGAATACAAGACCTGAAGACCGTGTTTTGTATCAGATGGTTCAATTTTTTTATTTTGCGTGTTTTCTTTTTTTACCCTGAATTTTCAAGTGTTTTAATAATATACCTTGTAACTTTTTTTCTCGCTTTTCTATTTAATTACACTTTTCTCTAGAACCCTACCCTACACACACACACACACACACACACACATACACACACACACACAGACACACACACACACACACACACACACACACACACACACACACACACACACATATATATATATATATATATATATATATATATATATATATATATATATATATATATATATATAGGCAAAACGTAATTGGAACTTCTACAAATTCAATTATAACCATACGTAATTGGAACTTGCACAAATTCAATTATAACCATACGTAATTGGAACTTGTCCCAACGAAACTAACTTTTTACTTAATAAAAAATAATGAACTTTATAAATTCAATTAAGTTGTGATGCATGGTTTTGCAACCTTGCAAAAGGTTTTACCTCTCGAGGGATCTCGAGAAGCTTGCAATCCCCACCAGGCAGTGTACCTGACCGATGTAGTATAGTGTAGTGGCAAGTACGGGGGATTGATCGTTCTCCACAGGGAATAGTGTTCGCTATGATTAAAACTTAATTAAACTAGGTCTAGAGGTGAGGGATGATTCTTTTTTCATTTTTATGGTTTTTTAGAAAACAAGTAAAAATCTCGGGTATTGGAAGAATGGGCGGAATTAGTTGCTAGTCAACTAACCCAAATAACTACAAATGCAATGAAAATAAAATAACAAGAAAATAAATATTGAGAAAAACAATAATAAGAGAAACGTATTTACTTAGATTTCACTACTCCCTAGCTATCTTTCATTAATTGATTAGTTTGTTACAATTGCGTGGATGAAGGGTTATATTCCTTAATACCATTTGTAGGGTCGTGTACAATCTTCCCTAACTCTATAAGCTTCTACCTCTTCCTATGTCGAGCCGACAACTAGCTCCTAACATGGTCTCCTTAGTAGTTACTCATGCATTAAATATAACCATTAAAATCATAGTACATATCCGATTCATGTTTCTTAAGACGTTCAAGCATGTTACCAATTGGAAGTCTGCCAGTTTTT
Source organism: Artemisia argyi (assembly GCA_030686995.1). Lineage (NCBI taxonomy): Eukaryota > Viridiplantae > Streptophyta > Magnoliopsida > Asterales > Asteraceae > Artemisia > Artemisia argyi. Next base: position 145,970,076 of record CM060709.1, on the reverse strand, counting down.
TTAAGCCTAACATCGATATCATTCATCCAATACTATTAATAACAAACAATCAACCAATAATTAATAGTTAGGTTTCATTACATCTAAGCAAACACAAACAAACCTAGCCTATCATGTTAAAGTAAAGACAAGCATAAGATAGAATCAAACAACACATAGACATATTGAATGATTATTGGAAGACTTACCGTTATTGAAACATGAATGAAAGAAGGGTGAAAAACCCTGTAAAATTTGACCCAGGGTTTGTGGTAAAGTTCCTCCAAAAGTTCTCTCTCTCATGAATGAAAATTAGAAAACTATATATAGAGAATACTCGTCTGACGGTGTCACGTTGTAATCCTGACGCCGTCAACTTGCCGCCAATGCTTCCCTTTGATTGCCTAGATCCAGATTTGACGCCATCATGTGTAAATCATAATATGGCCGTCACGTGTTATTTTGCTCTTGACGGCGTTGGTGACACCGTCACTCTTTAACTCCCAAAAATGTTCTGGCATGTCTCGTGTAACTTTTTATCCATCTCTTTGCCAATACGTGACGCCGTCACATGCAACTCTTGACGTCGTCAGGCACTATTCCCAGCTTGATTTGGTGATTTTGCTATTTTCTTCACTTTTCGCTCCAAAAATGTCCAAAATGCTTCCTTTTTCAGATTTTTTCTCCAAAGTACCTAAAATGACAAAAGGAATGATTTGAGGCAATATTTGATCAAATAATCACGACTTAGGGTTTAAATGACCCCGTAAAAGCGTAACACTTTTCGTCTTATCAAATACCCTTACACTTGAGATTTGCTTGTCCTCAAGCAATTGCGCTTTTATTCTAATCAAAATACAAGCTAGGGGTCATTTAACACTAATATAAAAGTAATTACAACAAATAATCGTTCCACTTCAACCAAAACAAGCACGGAAATTATACACTAGCACCTCACAAATAGTGTTTAGATACTCGCATCTCTCGGGTGTAATAAAAGTATATATCACAATATGAAAATGAAAAATATCTCTCACTACCTGTCATAGCAAATAGATTACCATAGGCTTGGGAAAAGATCAAACCTCCACCACTCATAAATGTTGTAAAAAAAAAATTAATTTGGCGCTAAAATTGCCCTAATAAGTATTTCTCTTAGTTTTATTACACACCTACTATTGAACAAACAAACATCAAGTGCAATTGCATTCTCTAAGGTATCATCATTTATCCTCCCCTTACACTTAAGCTAAACATTGTCCCCAATGTTCAATAAAAATGATGTAAAAGTAACGAAGGTAAAAGAATGAAACAAATACTCCCCTGATTCGTTCGGTGTGGATAATGCGTTAACAAGGTTAGATCCTCCTCCAAGAAAATGAATGTTGAAAGCTTCCCACCAGAAATATAAATCATCTTCTTATCCAATATAACCTGTTAAACCTGAGAAAACAATCATAGCAAACCTCGCGTAAAATCGGCGGCAAACTCTTTATATACTAAAATCCTAGAAAGCAAATTAAGATATAATGCTTGTAGAATGAATATTTGCAAATTTCCTGGAGTTTGAGTTTATAAAACTAAAGATTTAACAAAAACTTTAAGACTCCGGCAGAAAAACAAAACTCGCAAAATTTCCAGAATTTGACACTTGACGCCGTCAGGTTATATCCCTGACGCCGTCAGAATGCTCTGACAGAAATCTTATGTTAAGTTTTTGGAAAATTTCTCGAAAAACTCACGCCTTAATTTCTGGAAATCCTGCAAAACATCATTATGACTCGATACAAACATTTGACTCAACACAAATACTAATATCCACATTTGTTTAATATTGTTGCGGTTCATGTTCAATCTCGTTCTTAAAAACAAATTTAGATTTCCCTTACACTTATCTTTTGCAAAATACCTTTATATGAAGTTAAGACGAAGTTAAACAACAAAATAAAGCATTTTCACAATTAATTTTGAAACATGGGCCATAAACAATAAAAATAAAGCATGCATACGGAAACAAATAAAATCAAACAAACAAACAAATAAACAAATAAAAACATGGGTAATTACGTGACCTCGTCATCGGTCACGGTCTCTAGGTCATCCTCCAAATCTCTATCGGGATCACTTTCATAATGCAGGTATTTTGGATCTTCAAATTCAAAAATATCTTCCCGATATTTGGAACTAAGCTTACTGACACCCTTAATGAACCCACACGATAAGCCAAAGGTGTTTTTACATCCTCTCCGAACATCATTATCACATAAAACAAGTTAGGAGCCTAGCTTATCAAGCCCGTCACAATCTACTCCTTCGAAATCTTTCGTATTATATGGCGTTTAGTATGAGATTCTCCTAATCCCATCGGCGAAAGTCATGATTCTGTTCCGGTCGTCAACCATTAAGTTAGCGATTTCACAAAAAGGGCGTCCTGAAAACAACTTGTGATAATCTAGGGTCGATATAATCCTCAATATTGTCCACGATCGTAAAGTCCATCGTGAATGTTATATTTCCTATAAACACTTGCACTTCATGATCTCTGCCGACAACATTCTCTCCTTTATAAATTAACCCCCCATCTGCAAATATTGTTGTAATGGAATAAGGACATAACATTCATGGGTAAGCACACGTCAATGTAGACATTATAAAAATGTTTGTGATCGATCATACAAGGGATTTTGAGGTTATTCAGATCACGTCGCTTTATCTTTCCCGACCTTCTACCTTGTAATCCATTTGTATTACAATCCAATGATGGTTGGTATTCATACACTTCCTCATTACCCTTGCAAAAAATTACTTTCCTGACACCATTGGTAAATAGTGCACTAGCATCGCTCTCATCTAGGGTCACTCTTGTTTCTTTTACGAATGGTTTTCCGAGGACGAGGTTAGTTAATGTTGGACTAATGAATGAGTCCATGTCATCGATCACGGATAGACTAACGTCATAAATGAATCCTCCAATCATAACTGGTAACCTTTTCTCTAACCTGACGCTATTAAGTCTTTTACACGTAATTTGTTCAGGGAAGGCTTCGTTGTAAAGGGAGAGAGAGATTGCATTTATTTGGAGGTCAGGATCTATGTATGCATTAGTTATAAGCTTTTTCCTAGTGGTGCAAGAAACCTTAAAAACTTTGGAATCACCTTCCTCTATCCTATTTCTACACCTTATAGAAATCCGTATCGTGTCTTTCTCGAGCTCCTCCATAATAGAGTTATCCAAAACTCCCAGATTTTCCTTAGGCCCCTCGGATTCTTCTTTTAATTCCTTCCACTCGCTCGACCCTTGCGTGATGGAGTCCTCGGGAAAGTCTACAGGGCTCTTGGTCACATTGTGGTCCTTCTTGGCGGCTCCACTTTCTACTTCATGATCCCCATCCCTAGTTGGTTGTTGGCTCTTATCGGGTTTAGGAGCAGGTATAGTGGTAATGGTGTTCACGAAGTGGATTGGTCCTGAGGAGTCAAAAGGGTCCCTAGTTTCCTTCACCTTTGGTGATATATGTTTAAAGAGTTTACTAGGGTTCTTTATTTTTACTTGTGAGGATGGCTGATTAATGATGGTGACGGATTTGACCTCTTCAGCCTGAGCCAATTTACTATGTCACACCCCCAAATTCGGGTCCAGCGGAAGCTTACATGTCGCTGGGGTGCAACTCAATTGGTACCACAACACAAGTGCAAAGAACGGTTTTCATCTTCAATCATTTAGAATAAAATCGATTAATAAAAGTGTTGAATTACATTGTTAAAAGTAGTGCGGAATTAGGCCCTTAAAAATATAGTTTAAAACGGTCCCCAAAGAATATCAGAGTCTTCAATGACCATGCCATGCCCTGCCAAAAACCTCCAGTAGCGTGCTATTGCTTCATACCTGAAAATACATGCTAAAACGTCAACACGAGGTTGGTGAGTTCATAGAGTTTAGTGAAAAAGAATGTAATGTAAAACATTTGAATGAGGATTTCCCAGCAAATCCACTCAGTTCCAAGTCCCGCCCATACAAGACTTGCAACCTGTGTGTTTACAACCCACTGCCAATTATGATTTGGTTTATGTAAATGAAAGTAATATCTGGACCATGGCGCAAAGATAAAGGTAGCAATATCGCTATATAAACAATTTCTGGCAATGAGGTCATATAAACGATGATGACAATGAGGTCATATAAATAATGATGACAATGAGGTCATATAAATAAATAATAATGTTTAAAAGACAAGTCATATTACAAGTAATACAAGCATGGAGTTTAATTGTAAAAGGAACAGTGAGTTTAAATGTAAAACAAGCATAAAGTTGAAAACATGTAATTGAGCATGTATCTCCCCTAAAACATTTATGAAACGGTAAAAGAGGGGTGCTATGACTCACCTGGTGCGATAGCTATGAAGACAAAAGTGAATACACGAAATGAAGCACGATCTCTAACCGCAACCTAATATGAATGATAGGCTCTAATGTAAGCAATGAAATGATGCTACACATGCAAATACGTATGTTATCGATACCACTCGTGAAATTTGAAAATAATGTTTATCGTCGAAAAATACATTTTTGACGTCTCGTTAAGTTAATAAACACTTTTCATGTAAATGTGTTGAAACGGTACTCCACGATCCTTGTTTGGTATTCTATTGGCAAATATAATGTTTTCGTCGCAAAAATAACATTTTCATTACTTGAAAATATGACCAAAATGGCCTCGCAAAACTAGTCGCGAAATATTGTACGTTAAGTGTTAAAACATAAGCTTGGAGTTTTTGAAAATCTAGCAACAATGTCTAGAAGTCGTGTCATTTAACTTTTGTCCGTACGGGTCTCGATCAATGAGAAAAATGGCTCTCAACATGACGTATTACAAAAACTGTTTTAGACTTAGGATTATTTTGCTATTAGAAGCTGATGGAATATATGGTGTTTCGTCGGTTTTCAACCGTGTATATCTTTGTCGTTATAAGCTCATTTTCTACGTTCTTTATATCCTCTGTTTCGTATTACAGTGAACTAGTGATTTATTGAAAAGTCAGCTCGTTAAACTTACGTTTCGTGGCCTGTTTTTACTGCCAAAACTCGTGCACAGCTTGTGTTATTTTCAGAAAATTACTTTTCGTCGTTAAACTTGTTTTTAACATATCTCCTTCGTTATAAACTCGTTTTAATCCGTTCTGGCGGCCATAGCTTCGTTTTTTAATGTATTTTCTGAATCTCTAGCCCAATGTTACCCAGAAACCCCTGAGTTTTCTATATTTTACAAAATGGGACAGCAACTTTCTAATAGTGTCAAAAATGTGATTTTCTAGTTTACCACTTGTTTCAATCCATTCCAATCAACCTTAAAACCACTCTTAATCTATCATACACCTTCTTAGGTTGTCATGGGACCCTAAAAAACAACAAAAAATGGTAGATCTCTTGAAGTTACTAATAAAAATTATAGATCTAAGATTAAAGAGTATTATTGTACAAAGTGGTATATATATAACATATATATTTGCATGATCTACTACTATGACTTGAAAATACATCAAATGGAAGTATAAAAGATTAGAAAATTTGTGTAGACACTTACTTGAAGAGTTAATGATTTGTAAGCAAGAAAACTTAATAATCTTGAGGTTTTTATTTCAAAACCTTAACTAGATTAATATGTAACAATTCGCATTTTCAGGTTAATTACTTTCCCCGAAAAATTTCACTATTCACTTTTACTATTCATTTTTCCCGAAACTTTCCCGAAAGTTGATTTTTATTTGATATTCTCAAGTGATAAATCATTTCCATGGCAAATTAAAAGTTTGACATTCATAAGCTCATTTTCGTGAAAGTTATTAAGGAATTACACGGGATTACACGTTTTAGGGTAAAACGTCAATCAGAAATTCTACGCACAACGAAATTCAACCCCGTCAGGTGACCCCACATCAGAAAAATGTTTGACACACTCATGATTTATTTGAGAATTAATCGTGACTGAGAAAAACATGACCAAAGACTTCCCAGCAGGTCACCCAAGTCTGTACTACTCTCGCATGAGCACGCTTAACCGTTTGGGCGATTAACCGTTAGACCACAAAACGCGTTTCTAAGAAGAATTGAGTTTTCAACTTATTAGAAAAAGTCAACATATTTTTCCCTCCTCCATTGACCAAAAATCATCCCTTGATGTTATAAGTCATTTCGTGATTTTTAGGCTTACGGTTTGATGTCTAAAAGACATTTAATACCAACCGACACTAGACTGAGCCCAGTCTAGACATTATAAGTCATTTTAAATCATTTTTATCACATTAGAAAAGTAACATTTTACTTTTCTCAATATTACGCAATATTCAGCGTTTTACGCGAATTACGCGTTTTAGACCCGTGTTTCCAGTTTTTAGCAGGGTTTTAGCACCCGATAGATCCTACCACTCATTTTATATTTTATTATGGACTATATGGACATGTTTAACCATTCTTCCAAGTTCCATAATTTTACGACACCCGGTTTTACGTTTTGAGGCTTAATCATTTACGATTGGCATTTCCCGGAGTCAAAACTAACCAAGTATCTTGGATAATACCAAGAAAAGTCCACACCCTTGCTCTCCAAGCTTACAAACCGACCTAGGAGGGGGGGAGTCATCCCATGTGGCTTCATCTCATGAAATTACCCCTAGATCATCTCTAAATTACAACTTGGTCACCAAGTTGTGGTAATTTCCTACTAGTTTCCTAACCTCCTCATTTGGACTATAAATACTCCCTTCCTCCCCTCATTTAAACGCCACCCTTCACCCTCCCCATCTTCTCATCCTTAGCTCATTCTCTTCCAAGTATCATGCAAGATTCAAGTACAAGTTCAAGGTTGAAACCCTAGTTTCTTTTAGATAATCAAAAATCTTCCAAACCCTAATATACTTGGTGATTTCTCTTGAGTTTGAATCCACTCAAGTCACCTAAACCTTCATCATCCATCTTTCAAGAATACCAAGGGTAGAAAGATTGCATGAAGTGAAGTGGGTTGAAGCAAGTCTATCAAAGTCCTATCCTTACATGTTAACTTCCTTTCATCTTTGAAAGCCAAAAGTTGTGAGCCAAACCCTAACTTGATTCTTGTTAAATAATCATGTTCATGTTATTTACATATTATTTGTGCTATATTATGTCTTGTAGTTATGTCCATGATGTATAAAAGTGAGTAAAACAAGTTATTGTACTTGATTGATAAGACAAGTTCATAAAACAAGTAAACTAGTGACTTTGTTGGTATAACCACGACCAATGGTAAAATTATGATATTGGATCATTACATATTACAGTAGAGGACTTAACAAGGAAACCATAGCAATTTGAACCACCTAAAACGAGTATACGAGTCAAAAGTTACGCCCATTTGAAGTTACCAAAACTTTGCGGCAAACTGCCAAATACCATTCTGATCAAATTTGGGTTTTGAAAGTCACACTTCTGCTCCGATTCATCAAAAAGTTAAAACACGAAAGTTGTCCGGAACGACGTTTTCGTTCAGGAACAAAGAAGCTCGAGCCCTGAAAACGCTTTCCGAGTGATAAATTTCTTCAAATTCTAAACAGCCCATTTTTAGACAAAGTCATTACATATAGGTTATGGTTTATGAAGACCAAAGGGGTCTTATGACCTATAATCAAGACCACCACCATGGCTAGAGCCAAGGTTGTGTCTCATGACCTTGGAACAAGGACCAAAGGTCATGGCTAGGCCATGACGAAATGACCATACCAACTTTCATAGGCGTAAACATGAAACAAAGAGTTGACGAGAACTTGAACAAGCAATTTGGATCTACTTCACTTAAAAGGGAACCATGAGATATTACCAAGAGAAAATGGTCATACAAAACTTATGAAACATACCCTAATAACAATCTTCATATACTAATAAACTTTCCTAAGTTTATTCAAATATCGGACATGTAACCTTTCGGATCAAAACTTATATCTATATATTTCATCAACTACTACAATAGTAGGGAGCCTCATGTGAGGAGTTCATTATGTAAGCCGTCGAGTTGAGTTGTGGATTTACGAGTTAAAGTGTCCTGGCTCCTCGAACGCTTACTAACATGACTTCTGAATTATGTCGGCCCGAACGGTAGTAAACGATATACAAAACATACATGTTTCATGAATCATTTCTTTCAACGACTTACATTATACATCATACCACATCATGGACTAAGTGCAAGACATACATATATTGGCATGTTTATGTTTCCTTAGACATTATTCCAAACCTAAGTTGCAACAATTATTCTAGGTTGCTCGTAGAAGTTCTTACGGCATATCCATCATTCTCATTATACATCATCCAACTCAAGGTGAGTTCATAGCCCCACTTTACATTACTTCATTGTTTTACAAACCCTTGGGGGGAATACATGCTATTTTTAACCGAGCACAATGTTTTTAAATTGTATGCTTGCCTGATTGTTTTATTATCACTAAGTACCATCCTTGCCAAACCGAGATCCCATATTATGAACCATTTAATCACTTGCGAGGGTTACTTGCAAGTGAGCGCGAATATTGTGAATAGGCCTATTGGGATTGACGAATCCCATTTGTATTGACTAAGTTCAAACAAATGCATTAATATTTGAGACATTAGGTATGACGGCAAAGTACCTACCGGGATAACTCCGCCGATTGATATTGGTACCCGTTAACGTTTTGGTGTCATAAGCTTAGTATTTGATAATAACTGTTCCGGGCGTGTAACAACGTGGCCCATATTTGTTTTCCAAACATTGGTGTGAGTCTATAGCTCACACTACCAACATATTGTGTTCAAACATTAAACAAACTCTATGAATATCACTCAACCTTTGTGTTGACCTCTCAAGCATGTATTTCAGGTTCATGACGATCAATGATGGCACGGAAGGACACGGATACTCAAGAGGGCTATAAATTTTATTATCATTCAAAAACACATTTATTATACATTGTAAACATGGAACCATTTGGGACCTCATTTTGTAATCTCTGATATTTATACAATTTGAATGATAAATCTTTTAAAACGACTCAATTGGAGTTCGTTTTCTATTATTGTGACTATTGTGCCGTCGAGTAACACCCAGTTCGAATTCCGCTGCAACCATGAATTGGGGGTGTTACAGATTGGTACCAGAGCCATGGTTATAGAGAAACGGGTCTAATTGAGACCTAAACTATAACCACATGTACAAGCAAAAACATTTTATAGCCTTCCGCTCTCCGTGTCTTCCATCCTCCAGACGATTATGGACTTAGTAAGCATGTTATGCTACACAAACATATTAGTATATTCATATATACCCATTTTGAGCATTTTCCCGTAGACATTTTGTGCTACACAAACATAATTGCATATTTATATATGTACCCTAAACATAATTGAGCATTTCCCCGTAAGCATTAGTATATTGATATATAAACTCGGTTTATTTTCAATCATTTATCTAAACAATGGACTAAACATATCTGTGTATGCCTATTCTAAGGCATTTCGACACAGCCACACTCTCCCAATCATGTTCCTACTCCAACATTATATGTCCAAGACATTGTAACTGATTGCAATGGTCTTTCCTATTTTTCAAGACATTGTGAGATACAATGGTCTCATTTACTTTTCAAGACATTGTGAGATACAATGGTCTCATTCACTTTTCCAAGACATTGTGAGATACAATGGTCTCATTCACTTTTCCAAGACATTGTGAGATACAATGGTCTCATTCACTTTTCCAAGACATTGTGAGATACAATGGTCTCATTCATTTTCCAAGACATTGTATGATACAATGGTCTTAATCATTTCTCAAATGTTTTGAGTCACACAATGGCCTAACCTACTTCCCAGACATTGTGAATTGCACAATGGTCTAACCTACTTCCGAGAGATTGTGTTTTGTGCAAATGGTCTCTAGAATTATTCCATCACATCATCAATATCATTTCTTATGATATCAAAAACCCGTCACAATCTATCGATTTCAAAACAAGAAATATGAGATTTCTAAAGGACAAACAAATCCATCACCTACAAAAGCTGAACTTTCTCTACATTCATCAAAGTTTCCTTATGAAACCTTCATTATTAAAAGTTCGTGATCCTGGCCAAGTATGTTCTATTTTAGAACTACTTAAAACTTCCTTTCCATACGTACCTACCCTTACTATCTTCTATGCAATGGAATATGAAAACATACGTTACAAGTCTTGTATGGGCGGGACTTGCAACTTAAGGGTTTGACATCGCCTTTTTTTAGTGAACAGTTTCCCGAAAGCAACGGACATATCAAAAGTATACCTAGTTTAGGTATTTGAAAATTTTATCGAACCTTGGCTAAATATAGACTAGTCACCTATATTTAACCTAGGGACAGTGGAATATAGTCTGACTAACTATATTCGACTTAAAATTTTCAAATACTGAGAGTAGTTGTACTAGGGTTATGTTTAGGTTGATTTCCTACATCAACTCGATAAACCACCAGAATACATTAAAACAATCTGGAGACACGATAATGTCTTACCACTCAGCGAAATCTTAACACCTTATTTGTGTTACCTAATTTCATTCTTGAAAATTTTCATTTATGAGATAATCCGAACTACTATCTTGGGATAGTTATCAATTCTTCTCTTCATCTTGTAGAAGTACTATCCTGTTTAGGTCCTAAGGATACCATTCCATCATAAACTTTTAAAATCTCTTAAGATTTTGAAAGCAAACTCAACATCTATACCTAAGAGTATTAATGTTAAGCATACACTACACACTTTTGTTCATCAACATATCATAACATTATCTTCACAACCGTTGGAACCACAAGCTCATTAACAGATTTTGATGCACTTTTAAAGCTCAAATCATCCTTAGTTACACCACAAGTACCCTCATCAGCTTTACAAGTTTGAATATTCATCTTGTACTTTTGGAACACCAGTATCATCTCGTAATACACTACCTTGTAACTCACCGGCTAAGTATGAATGTTGTGTCAGGAATTCTTGAGTAGGATGATTTATAATATCCTTATTTGAATGGATTGGGATGCCTTTTCATTTAAATAAAGAAATTATAAATCATCGAACCATACGTTTATATTCCTTTAGTTACATTGTTTGGGATGCCTCTCTATGTAAATAAAGAATTATAAACAAGTGGGCTTAATTATATCCGAAATAACATAAGTATGAAGTCAATAAACACTAGATACAACAACAGATTACCTACTAGGCTATGATTGCAACAACTATCCCAATTTCCATTAGTACGAGGTTTACATTTTGGTTTTTATAATGATAGTGCAATAACAAACAAACTCATTGCGAGGCCATGTAACCATATGCATGTGCAGTCGTACCAAACTCATTACGGGGCCATGTAACCATACGCATGCGCAGTCGTACCAAACTCATTGCGAAGCCATGTAGCCATATGCATGGGCAGCCGTACAATTCAAACAGGACTTGGTCCAACCACATGTTCAACGCTTATTCCATGATTCGATTCTTATATCAATTGCTATTGATACTTGACAACTATATCAAGTTCTATTTTGATATTCAACTACTATATCAATTCCTGTTAATATTCGACTGCTATATCAATTTCCTTTGATATTCGACTATTACCATACCTTTCCAATATAAAACTAAGCCTCATCCTACACCATACATTGAAATGACAAATCAAACTACATCACCGGTAATCCCAGACTTCAGTCCTCATAAGTAACCACATCTCTTCATCGACACCACTCCAACATATGACACACATAGAACTTCGGGACGAAGTTCCCCGTAAGGGGTAGAGACTGTAACAATTCGCATTTTCAGGTTAATTACTTTCCCCGGAAAATTTCACTATTCACTTTTACTATTCATTTTTCCCGAAACTTTCCCGAAAGTTGATTTTTATTTGATATTCTCAAGTGATAAATCATTTCCATGGCAAATTAAAAGTTTGACATTCATAAGCTCATTTTCGTGAAAGTTATTAAGGAATTACACGGGATTACACGTTTTAGGGTAAAACGTCAATCAGAAATTCTACGCACAACGAAATTCAACCCCGTCAGGTGACCCCACATCAGAAAAATGTTTGACACACTCATGATTTATTTGAGAATTAATCGTGACTGAGAAAAACATGACCAAAGACTTCCCAGCAGGTCACCCAAGCCTGTACTACTCTCGCATGAGCACGCTTAACCGTTTGGGCGATTAACCGTTAGACCACAAAACGCGTTTCTAAGAAGAATTGAGTTTTCAACTTATTAGAAAAAGTCAACATATTTTTCCCTCCTCCATTGACCAAAAATCATCCCTTGATGTTATAAGTCATTTCGTGATTTTTAGGCTTACGGTTTGATGTCTAAAAGACATTTAATACCAACCGACACTAGACTGAGCCCAGTCTAGATATTATAAGTCATTTTAAATCATTTTTATCACATTAGAAAAGTAACATTTTACTTTTCTCAATATTACGCAATATTCAGCGTTTTACGCGAATTACGCGTTTTAGACCCATGTTTCCAGTTTTTAGCAGGGTTTTAGCACCCGATAGATCCTACCACTCATTTTATATTTTATTATGGACTATATGGACATGTTTAACCATTCTTCCAAGTTCCATAATTTTACGACACCCGGTTTTACGTTTTGAGGCTTAATCATTTACGATTGGCATTTCCCGGAGTCAAAACTAACCAAGTATCTTGGATAATACCAAGAAAAGTCCACACCCTTGCTCTCCAAGCTTACAAACCGACCTAGGAGGGGGGGAGTCATCCCATGTGGCTTCATCTCATGAAATTACCCCTAGATCATCTCTAAATTACAACTTGGTCACCAAGTTGTGGTAATTTCCTACTAGTTTCCTAACCTCCTCATTTGGACTATAAATACTCCCTTCCTCCCCTCATTTAAACGCCACCCTTCACCCTCCCCATCTTCTCATCCTTAGCTCATTCTCTTCCAAGTATCATGCAAGATTCAAGTACAAGTTCAAGGTTGAAACCCTAGTTTCTTTTAGATAATCAAAAATCTTCCAAACCCTAATATACTTGGTGATTTCTCTTGAGTTTGAATCCACTCAAGTCACCTAAACCTTCATCATCCATCTTTCAAGAATACCAAGGGTAGAAAGATTGCATGAAGTGAAGTGGGTTGAAGCAAGTCTATCAAAGTCCTATCCTTACATGTTAACTTCCTTTCATCTTTGAAAGCCAAAAGTTGTGAGCCAAACCCTAACTTGATTCTTGTTAAATAATCATGTTCATGTTATTTACATATTATTTGTGCTATATTATGTCTTGTAGTTATGTCCATGATGTATAAAAGTGAGTAAAACAAGTTATTGTACTTGATTGATAAGACAAGTTCATAAAACAAGTAAACTAGTGACTTTGTTGGTATAACCACGACCAATGGTAAAATTATGATATTGGATCATTACATATTACAGTATAGGACTTAACAAGGAAACCATAGCAATTTGAACCACCTAAAACGAGTATACGAGTCAAAAGTTACGCCCATTTGAAGTTACCAAAACTTTGCGGCAAACTGCCAAATACCATTCTGATCAAATTTGGGTTTTGAAAGTCACACTTCTGCTCCGATTCATCAAAAAGTTAAAACACGAAAGTTGTCCGGAACGACGTTTTCGTTCAGGAACAAAGAAGCTCGAGCCCTGAAAACGCTTTCCGAGTGATAAATTTCTTCAAATTCTAAACAGCCCATTTTTAGACAAAGTCATTACATATAGGTTATGGTTTATGAAGACCAAAGGGGTCTTATGACCTATAATCAAGACCACCACCATGGCTAGAGCCAAGGTTGTGTCTCATGACCTTGGAACAAGGACCAAAGGTCATGGCTAGGCCATGACGAAATGACCATACCAACTTTCATAGGCGTAAACATGAAACAAAGAGTTGACGAGAACTTGAACAAGCAATTTGGATCTACTTCACTTAAAAGGGAACCATGAGATATTACCAAGAGAAAATGGTCATACAAAACTTATGAAACATACCCTAATAACAATCTTCATATACTAATAAACTTTCCTAAGTTTATTCAAATATCGGACATGTAACCTTTCGGATCAAAACTTATATCTATATATTTCATCAACTACTACAATAGTAGGGAGCCTCATGTGAGGAGTTCATTATGTAAGCCGTCGAGTTGAGTTGTGGATTTACGAGTTAAAGTGTCCTGGCTCCTCGAACGCTTACTAACATGACTTCTGAATTATGTCGGCCCGAACGGTAGTAAACGATATACAAAACATACATGTTTCATGAATCATTTCTTTCAACGACTTACATTATACATCATACCACATCATGGACTAAGTGCAAGACATACATATATTGGCATGTTTATGTTTCCTTAGACATTAATTATTTTAGGTTGCTCGTAGAAGTTCTTACGGCATATCCATCATTCTCATTATACATCATCCAACTCAAGGTGAGTTCATAGCCCCACTTTACATTACTTCATTGTTTTACAAACCCTTGGGGGGAATACATGCTATTTTTAACCGAGCACAATGTTTTTAAATTGTATGCTTGCCTGATTGTTTTATTATCACTAAGTACCATCCTTGCCAAACCGAGATCCCATATTATGAACCATTTAATCACTTGCGAGGGTTACTTGCAAGTGAGCGCGAATATTGTGAATAGGCCTATTGGGATTGACGAATCCCATTTGTATTGACTAAGTTCAAACAAATGCATTAATATTTGAGACATTAGGTATGACGGCAAAGTACCTACCGGGATAACTCCGCCGATTGATATTGGTACCCGTTAACGTTTTGGTGTCATAAGCTTAGTATTTGATAATAACTGTTCCGGGCGTGTAACAACATGGCCCATATTTGTTTTCCAAACATTGGTGTGAGTCTATAGCTCACACTACCAACATATTGTGTTCAAACATTAAACAAACTCTATGAATATCACTCAACCTTTGTGTTGACCTCTCAAGCATGTATTTCAGGTTCATGACGATCAATGATGGCACGGAAGGACACGGATACTCAAGAGGGCTATAAATTTTATTATCATTCAAAAACACATTTATTATACATTGTAAACATGGAACCATTTGGGACCTCATTTTGTAATCTCTGATATTTATACAATTTGAATGATAAATCTTTTAAAACGACTCAATTGGAGTTCGTTTTCTATTATTGTGACTATTGTGCCGTCGAGTAACACCCAGTTCGAATTCCGCTGCAACCATGAATTGGGGGTGTTACATAATACTAATACTTGTTTAGACATTTGATTATTGAAAAATGAAATCTTCTTCTTCTTGTTTCTAATTTGGCCGAACCATGGATGAAAATGGAGAGAGTTTGATTTTGTTTTTCTAATTTTTGGATAATAGGAATAAAAATAATGAAGTTTACTTGACTTTTGGTAACAAATATCTTATCTTTAGGTTAAATGGTAAATAAATGGTCAAGTTGAAGTAACTAATGTGTACACATACATATACATGTCGACACAAGTATAAGTGGGTAGAAAAATTGTAGCTTGCTAGCTATTTTTAATGTATACAATGTGTTATATTATTTGTTTCTTGAAGTATAATGAGAAAAATGTAGATATTTAAGAACTAGGTAGGGATTTTCTTTGTCAAAGTCAAGAATCATTAATTGCTAGGCATGGGGAGGGCATGGGAGGATGAAGTGTGTGTAAGTAAGTAAAAGACTTTAGGTGATATTTAGGTAGATATCATGTGTTTTAGATGTTACCGGGTACCGAGTTTGCTAGAAATAAAGTTTAACGGTATCAAATAAAATGTAACAACATTGTAAAAATTATGAAATTACATTCCTGATGAAAATTGTCGTGTTGAAATTTCATGATCCGACGTAATTATAGGCGTATACCGGAAAATATAGCAAATGATTTCAAAACATCGGGTAAATTAATAATATAAATTTTATATTTTAATAATGAGTATGAAAAAATATGTTAGGATCATAGTCGGGAGTATCGGGTATATGTTAGTAGTAAAACTGAGTGGTAACGTTTATTAAATATTTGAACATACGTAAATTAAAATAATGCATGATGATCATGAATAGTGTATTCCTTCCGGGAATGAATAGTGTCACGTGAATAGTAAAAATTTTGAACGCTTCTCAAAATCACAAACTGACTCCGGAAAACGATGAATAGTGGAATGATGAATGGTGATAGGGGAATAGTAAATGATGAATAGTAACTTGTGAATAGTAAGTTGTCGAGATTTGGAAAAATGACCTGAAATTATGAGTTGTGACATTCGCCCACCCAAAAAGGAATTCAGTCCCTGAATTCAGCTGGTGTTGGTATCTGGAGTGAACTCGGTGAAAAGATGTGGATATTTGAGTTACATTGCGGTGATAAAAGATTGAACATTCATTAGATCGGAATTCGTAATAGTACATGAAATTCAAACGATAGAACGCAAAGTGAAACACAAAAGAATACAACACTAGAGAGTTTAGGCTTTCATTATATAGATAAGGCAGAAGTTCTTGGTTCTTGAACATTGTTGTCATCCTCAACGTTGTTGATGTGCTGACAATTCCCTTCTTCGATGACCTAGGTTCTACCATGAGCTTTTCTACCTTGGTTCCCATCCCCTTGGTTTCCTTGTTTTGGGCATTCATTCCTGTAATGTCCTATTTCTCCACAGCCAAAACACATCACTGAGGGTTTCTGATCTCCGGTAATAATTGGAAACTGGCATTCCCAAGTCGCATGACCAACCTTCTTACAGTTGCCACATGGATTAAGACAAGGTCCATGGTTATCTTGATTCTGACACTTGTTTCATTTGGGTAGGGTACCCTGGTAACCTTTCTTTTCAACTGAACCTGCAGCATAGGCCTTGGCGACTTCTTGTCTCTTTGGTTGTGGTTGAGTAGCCTTGCCACTCTGATTGTCATCCCAACTCCTCTTGTTGTCGTTGCTGTTATTGTTATTATTGACAGTAGTTTCTTCCTTTACTACCTGAGCCATGAGCTTTTGAGATATCCTGATAGCCTCATCCATTGTTTGTGGGTCAAAGGAAAGTACATCTCCGCGAATGCTAGGAGGTAATCCACCAATGAAATTTTCTAGCAGCTTTTCATTATCTGGAACCATAGTTGGACATAGCACAGCCAACTCCTGAAACCCTCTGATATATGTCTCGATATCATTGCCTGCTGCCACTAGCTCATAGAACTCTGTTTCCAACTTCTTTATCTCCGTGCGTGGACAAAACTTCTTAGTCAGCAACTTCTTGAATTCATCCCACGTAAGCTTGTGAGCATTTTCCATTCCCATGGGTTTTGCATACGAATTCCACCACGACATAGCTTCATCAATAAGTGTATTTGCAGCAAACTTCACTTTGTACTCCTCTGGGCAGTTGCATAGATGAAACACAGATTCTGTATGTTCAAACCAACGGATCATAGCAGTGGCTCCTTCAGTACCTTTGAATCTTATGGGATCACCATGCTTGAAGTCCTTCCATGTACACTTACGAACTCCAAACCCTCCTGCAGCCCCTGCAGCCGCAGCATCAGCAGGCCTGGCATTTTCAGCAGCAGCAGCAGCCACAGCCGCTCGTTCTGTTACTAGTGCCTCGGCTATACTATCCTTAACAAGTTTCCAAATAGCAGCTGGTGTCATAGTTGGAGTAGCTTTAGCTTTCCTTGGCGGCATAGCTCTTCAAAACAAGAAAAGAAGGGTGAAACATAAATAAGACGTTTCCTAGTAGTAGGTGTCATAATGTGGATTGCCATAGAATGAAAGC
This sequence comes from Artemisia argyi, assembly GCA_030686995.1. Lineage (NCBI taxonomy): Eukaryota > Viridiplantae > Streptophyta > Magnoliopsida > Asterales > Asteraceae > Artemisia > Artemisia argyi. The sequence goes on along the minus strand of CM060709.1, from coordinate 145,952,239 downwards.
TTGAGGTTGGGATATGATCAGTTGACGTGGTTCTAGGTGGCGGTTCACAAGGTGATGAAGGTGTGAATGTTCTTGTAACGTTTGAGTACGCACACATGAATGAAACCTTAAAAAAATCAAATAGAAATGCAACCTGGACATAATTTTATTATAACTATTCCCAGTATTGCAAAATTCATCTCTGAGTCAGACATAGGTGGTCAGCCTATATCCCACTGTCCCAGGTCGAATGTAGGTGACCAGTCTACATTCCACCGGTGTTCCATGAATTTTGAAATACTCAGCTCAGTTATACCAATACTATGTCCTTCACATATGAAAAGATGATCTGAAAGACTAAGGCAAGTGACAAAACTCGAGGTCGAATGATGAAACTACGCAAGGAAAAGGCATGACGTGATGACATATACTATACGTGAGCATGCTTATATGGAAGACAATTATAGTAATCAACTAGAATAAGTGAGTATAATATATATGATAATGAGATACAAATCTCATCAAATATGTCATCAAGAAACTACAAATGAGGCATCAGCTTGGCAGGAAGGCACGTGGCGATCATAGGGTTAAGTTTTTGTGAAAGTAGCTATAGTCTAGGTTTTAAAAACACCCAGTTCTCTATAGCCAAGGCTTTGATACCAATCTGTCACACCCCCAAATTCAGGTCCAGCGGAAGCTTACATGTTGCTGGGGTGCAACTCAATTGGTACCACAATACAAGTGCAAAGAACGGTTTTCATCTTCAATCATTTAGAATAAAATCGATTAATAAAAGGGTTGAATTACATTGTTAAAAGTAGTGCGGAATTAGGCCCTTAAAAATATAGTTTAAAACGGTCCCCAAAGAATATCAGAGTCTTCTATGACCATGCCATGCCCTGCCAAAAACCTCCAGTAGCGTGCTATTGCTTCATACCTGAAAATACATGCTAAAGCGTCAACACGAGGTTGGTGAGTTCATAGAGTTTAGTGAAAAAGAATGTAATGTAAAACATTTGAATGAGGATTTCCTAGAAAAGGCATCATAAATCCGCTCAGTTCCAAGTCCCGCCCATACAAGACTTGCAACCTGTGTGTTTACAACCCACTGCCAATTATGATTTGGTTTACGTAAATGAAAGTAATATCTGGACTATGGCGCAAAGATAAAGGTAGCAATATCGCTATATAAACAAGCAATGAAGCCATATAAACAATGATGACAATGAGGTCATATAAACATTAATGACAATGAGGTCATATAAATAATGATGACAATGAGGTCATATAAATAAATAATAATGTTTAAAAGACAAATCATATTACAAGTAATACAAGCATGGAGTTTGATTGTAAAACGAATAGTGAGTTTAAATGTAAAACAAGCATAAAGTTGAAAACATGTAATTGAGCATGTATCTCCGCTAAAACATTTATGAAATGGTAAAAGAGGGGTGCTATGACTCACCTGGTGCGATAGCTATGAAGACAAAAGTGAATACACAAAATGAGGCACGATCTCTAACCGCAATCTAATATGAATGATAGGCTCTAATGTAAGCAATAAAATGATGCTACACATGCAAATACGTATGTTATCGATACCACTTGTGAAATTTGAAAATAATGTTTATCGTTGAAAAATACATTTTTAACGTCTTGTTAAGTTAATAAACACTTTTCATGTAAATGTGTTGAAACGGTACTCCACAATCCTTGTTTGGTGTTCTATCGGCAAATATAATGTTTTCGTCGCAAAAATAACATTTTCATTACTTGAAAATATGACCAAAATGGCCTCGCAAAACTAGTCGCGAAATATTGTATGTTAAGTATTAAAACATAAGCTTGGCGTTTTTGAAAACCTTGCAACAATGTCTAGATGTCGTGTCATTTAACTTTTGTCCGTACGGGTCTCGATCAATGAGAAAAATGGCTCTCAACATGACATATTACAAAAACTGTTTTAGACTTAGGATTATTTTGCTATTAGAAGCTGATGGAATATATTGTGTTTCGTCGGGTTTCAACCGTGTATATCTTTGTCGTTATAAGCCCATTTTCTACGTTTTTTATATCCTCGGTTTCATATTACAGTGAACTAGTGATTTATTGAAAAGTCGGCTCATTAAACTTACGTTTCGTGGCCTGTTTTTACTGCCAAAACTCGTGCACAGCTTGTGTTATTTTCAGAAAATTACTTTTCGTCGTTAAACTTGTTTTTAACATATCTCCTTCGTTATAAACTCGTTTTAATCCGTTCCGGTGGCCATAGCTTCGTTTTTGAATATATTTTCTGAATCTCTAGCCCAATGTTACCCAGAAACCCCTGAGTTTTCTATATTTTACAAAATGGGACAACAACTTTCTAATAGTGTCAAAAATGTGATTTTCTAGTTTATCACTTGTTTCAATCCATTCCAATCAACCTCAAAACCACTCTTAATCTACCATACACCTTCTTAGGGTGTCATGGGGCCCTAAACAACACTAAAAAATGGTGGATCTCTTGAAGTTACTAATAAACATTATAGATCTAAGATTAAAGAGTATTATTGTACAAAGTGGTATATATAACATATATATTTGCATGATCTACTACTATGACTTGAAAATACATCAACTGGAAGTATAAAAGATTAGAAAATTTGTGTAGACACTTACTTGAAGAGTTAATGATTTGTGAGCAAGAAAACTTAATAATCTTGAGGTTTTTATTTCAAAACATTAACTAGATTAATACTAATACTTGTTTAGACACTTGATTCTTGAAAAATGAAATCTTCTTCTTCTTGTTTCTAATTTGGCCTAACCATGGATGAAAATGGGGAGAGTTTGCTTTTGTTTTTCTAAGTTTTGGATAATAGGAATAAAAATAATGAAGTTTACTTGACTTTTGGTAACAAATATCTTATCTTTAGGTTAAATGGTAAATAAATGGTCAAGTTGAAGTAACCAATGTGTACACATACATATACATGTCGACACAAGTATAAGTGGGTAGAAAAATTGTAGCTTGCTAGCTATTTTAACGTATACAATGTGTTATATTATTTGTTTCTTGAAGTATAATGAGAAAAATGTAGATATTTAAGAACTAGGTATGGATTTTCTTTGTCAAAGTCAAGAATCATTAATTGCTAGGTATGGCGAGGGCATGGGAGGATGAAGTGTGTGTAAGTAAGTAAAAGACTTTAGGTGATATTTAGGTAGATATCATGTGTTTTAGATGTTACCGGGTATCGAGTTTGCTAGAAATAAAGTTTAACGGTACCAAATAAAATTTAACAACGTTGTAAAAATTATGAAATTACATTCCTGATGAAAATTGGGTGTTAAAATAATTGTCGTGTTGAAATTTTGTGATCTGACGGAATTATAGGTGTATGCCGGAAAATATAGCAAATAATTTCAAAACATCGGGTAAATTAATAATATAAATTTTATATTATAATAATGAGTATGAAAAAATATGTTAGGATCATAGTCGAGAGTATCGGGTATATGTTAGTAGTAAAACTGAGTGGTAACGTTTATTAAATATTTGAACATACATAAATTAAAATAATGCACGATGATCATGAATAGTGTATTCCTTCTGGGAATGAATAGTGTCACGTGAATAATAAAATTTTTGAACGCTTATCAAAATCACAAACTGACTTCGAAAAACAATGAATAGTGGAATGATGAATAATGATCGAGGAATAGTAACTTATGAATAGTAAGTTGTCGAGGTTTGGAAAAATGACCTGAAATTGTGAGTTGTGACATACTAGCAATGCGCTCATTGATAGCATTCAACAGGTTACCAAACTTGTTATTCATATCGGCTTGCTGTTGTCTGAATTGATTCTCGAGCGTGGAAAGCCGCGTTTCTTGAGAGAGAAAAAACTTTTGCAATGTTTCTTCATAGCTTTGCTTAGGTGTGTTTTGAGGTGGATAATGCTCGGACCAGGTGAGTGGGGGAGAATCATTGAAGGATACGCTCCGAGTCTGGTACCCTCTGAAATTTGGCTTATCCCTCCATGCTTCATAGGCCTCGTTGAAATTCCGAGGTCCACGATTAGTGGTGGGCCACCTATCCTTCGCTTTGTCGGTACGAGAGGATCCGAATTCCTTAAAAGCTCATTTGGGAAGTTCCATGCAATTATGAGTGTCGTGGGAACCACTACATAATTTGCATGAAGAAGTGATTTTGTTCACTTGGCTTGAAGGTTTAGGAGCTTCGTAGGATTTAATGAGAAACTTGACTTGGTCTTCAAGTTCCATGATCCTACGATCGGGAGTGCTTGAATTGTTCCAAGGCAAAGATATTGCCTTGACCGTTTTGTTCAAATCACGGGGATCATTCCAACTTTCGTTGTCATATATAGCAAGATCTTCTATGAGTTCCCATGATTCTTCCGCACTTCGATCACATAGCTTGCCACTGGCCGCTTGGTCAATGGTTTGCCTCGTGGAGAGATTGATGTGGTCATAGAAGATTTGGACTTGGAGCCAAAGATCTATGCCATGACGAGTTACTTTTTGGAGTAAGTCCTTGAAACGAGTCCATGCTTCATAGAGAGTTTCACCTTGACGTTGTTGGAACATCAAGATGTTATTTCTTAACTTGGTGGTTCTCCCCGGTGGAAAAAATTGAGCAAGGAAACGAGTGGTGAGATCATCCCAAGAGGTGATGGATCCCGCAGGTAAACGCTCAAGCTATTGACTAGCTTGGTCACGTAGAGAGAATTGGAAGAGACGCAACCGGGTCGTCTCTCGAGTTTCAACATCAAGGTCTATGGAATCTACGATTTTCAGGAAATCCTTGAGATGTTGATTAGGATCTTTGGAACGAAATCCATGGAATGCACATCCGCTTTGCACCAATCGAATGCTGTCGGATCGCAAAGGAGACACATTGGCTCCTTAAATGAGCTCAATGGTGTTTCGATAGCCTTGGTAGCTAAGACGGGAGTACTCTCCTAAAGTGTGGGGTCTAGGAGGTTAGTTTGGTTGTGGTGGGTTTTGTTGTGGTGGGTTGATAGGATCAAAGATATTACCACCTTCCATGATGGCGGATGGTAATGGTTACGAACAAATGAACAAAGAAAAAGATAGACTAAAGAAAACCTATAAAAATAAAATAAAAATCCTACTAGAAAGGAATCTAGCAGGTAGACTTAATAAAAAGAAATTTCAACCTAAACAATAACTATTCCCCGGCAGCGGCGCCAAAAACTTGATGCGTGGTTTTGCAACCTTGCAAAAGGTTTTACCTCTCGAGGGATCTCGAGAAGCTTGCAATCCCCACCAGGCAATGTACCTGACCGATGTAGTATAGTGTAGTGGCAAGTACGGGGGATTGATCGTTCTCCACAGGGAATAGTGTTCGCTATGATTAAAACTTGATTAAACTAGGTCTAGAGGTGAGGGATGATTGTTTTTTATATTTTTATGGTTTTTTAGAAAGCAAGTAAAAATCTCGGGTATTGGAAGAATGGGCGGAACTAGTTGCTAGTCAACTAACCCAAATAACTACAAATGCAATGAAAATAAAATAACAAGAAAATAAATATTAAGCAAAACAATAATAAGAGAAACGTGTTTACTTAGATTTCACTACTCCCTAGCTATCTTTCATTAATTGATTAGTTTGTTACAATTGCGTGGATGACGGGTTATATTCCTTAATACCATTCGTAGGACCGTGTACGATCTTCCCTAACTCTATAAGCTTCTACCTCTTCCTATGTCGAGCCGACAACTAGCTCGTAACATGGCCTCCTTAGTAGTTACTCATGCATTAAATATAACCATTAAAATTGTAGTACACATCTGATTCATGTTTCTTAAGACGTTCAAGCATGTTACCAATTGGAAGTCTGCCAGTTTTCTTAAGCCTAACATCGATATCATTCATCCAATACAATTAATAACAAACAATCAACCAATAATTAATAGCTAGGTTTCATTACATCTAAGCAAACACAAACAAACCTAGCCTAGCATGTTAAAGTAAAGACAAGCATAAGATAGAATCAAACAACACATAGACATATTGAATGATTATTGGAAGACTTACTTTTATTGAAACATGGATGAAAGAAGGGTGAAAAACCCTGTAAAATTCGATCTAGGGTTTGTAGTAAAGTTCCTCCAAAAGTTCTCTCTCTCATGAATGAAAATTAGAAAACTATATATAGAGAATACACGTCTGACGGCGTCACGTTGTAATCCTGACGCCGTCAACTTGCCGCCAATGCTTCCCTCAGATTGCCTAGATCCAGATTTGACGCCGTCATGTGTAAATCATCATATGGCCATCACGTGTAATTTTGCTCTTGATGGCCTTGGTGACGCTGTCACTCTTTAACTCCCAAAACCGTTCTGGCGCGTCTCGTGTAACTTTTTATCCACCTCTTTGCCAATACGTGACGCCGTCACATGCAACTCTTGACGCCGTCAGGTACTATTCCCAGCTTGATTTGGAGACTTTGCCGTTTTCTTCACTTTTCGCTCAAAAAACATCCAAAATGCTTTCTTTTCTAGATTTCTTCTCCAAAGTACCTAAAATGACAAAAGGAACGATTTGAGACAATATTTGATCAAATAATCACGACTTAAGGCTTAAATGACCCCCTAAAGCGTAACACTTTTCGTCTTATCAAGTTGTGAATGTGAATTCATACAATGTTAATTATAACTTTTTTTTCTAATTTTATTTATTTATTTATTTATTTTTATCTCTAACTAGTATACATTATAACTGGTATATTTGACTTGGAAATTTAAAAGTTATACGTAAAACCTCTTTAAATTAAAAAAAAAAAAAAAATTATTTATTTATCGAATATTATTATATCTCGCTAAATTAATAAAATATTTCGTTCCCAAAATTATTAGTTTAAGAGTAAATTACATGGATGGTCCATGTGGTTTGCCCAAAGCTTCATCCACAGTCCCTAAAAGTTTAAAGTTGTATGGATAGTCCATATCTTTGCAAAAAAAATAACACTTATGGTCCTTTTTTAACAGGTGTTAAGTGAGTTCCCTTATCATTTACACGTTAGCCTTTTTGGTTAAAGACCGTTGAATCGTTTATCCTTTATAATAACGACCGTTTATAATTTAAAGTTTTCATCATTAAGTACGTTTTTATCCGTTTTTATACGTTTTCTTATGTTTTTATCCATTTTTCGTCCGTTGTTATACGTTTCGTCCGTTTTTCTTCCTTTTTCATACGTTTTATCTGTTTTTATACATTTCATACGTGTTTATCTGTTTTATACGTTTTTGCATGTTTCATTACATTTTCATATGTTTTCTTCTATTTTCATACGTGTTGTCTATTTTATACGTTTTTCTTATGTTTTATCCGTTTTTATACATTTTCGAATGTTTTATACGTTTTCTTCGTTTTTATACGTTTTCGTACATTTTTATACGCTTTCATACGTTTTATTACGTTTTCATACGTTTATATCCGCTTTCATCTATTTTATACGTTTTCGTCTGCTTATATCCATTTTCGTCCGTTTATATATCCGTTTTCGTCCGTTTTTAAAATGTATAAAAATGTATGAAAACGGGCGAAAACATATAAAAACGGATAAACCATATGAAACGTATGAAAACGGATAAGAAAGTAAGAAAAACGGACGAAAATGTATAAAAACGGACAAAAACGTATGAAAATGTATGAAAATGAGAGAAAACATACAAACCATATGAAACGTATGAAAACGGATAAGAACGTAAGAAAAACGGACGAAAATGTATAAAAATGGACGAAAACGTATAAAAACGCTAACACTGTGCTCTTAAGTTAACTTCATAAAAGAAAAGAAGAGAAGTGAAGAGGAAGAGAATCACTTCTCTTCCTTCCTCTTCTTCCCAAAACTTGGCGGAACCATTTATAACCAAAAAAAAACACTACAAGTTTCTTCCTTTTCTTTCCGGATCTTCTCCTTTCTTCCCCTTTTCAGATCTTGAGAACACGATTATTTTCAGTTTCTTTCCAAATCTTTTCCTTTCTCTTGTATATGAATCTCAAGAACACAGTGTAAGTATTATAACTTTAAACTTTTAGAGACTTTGGGTGAAACTTTGGGCAAAGCTCGGGGACCATCCATGTAATGAACTCTTAGTTTGCTTTTTATGCATAGCCCAACCCGAACCGACCCATATTCCCCTGGATTCAGTTGAATGATGTCTGAATTACTGACCTTTACAGCAAGATAGGAAAAAAGAATGATTGATTAGTAACAAGTAGAAGACGATAAACGGCTGGATTTTCCCTTATCTTTTATTTTATCCAAACACCTTTTCTTTCTTTTAACCTTCTTGTTGTTGTTGTTGTTGTTGTATTTTCATCAAATAAAACACAAACAAACATCATCATGTCAACTATGTACAGCTGTTCGATCCCCTCATTCTCAGTTTCCAATTCCACTTTTCCTCGTCCTAATCGCATCATCTGTTCTGCTGGAGGTAACTTTTGTTTCATTAATTTGATATGATTTTGATGATGCATTTTGCTAGTTGACCTGGTATTTTTGTACATACGTTTGACTTTTATTTAGAATATAATTAGGCCTAGATGTTAAGTAGTATATGCCTCGGGTATTACGAATTCCACAATTGGTTAATTTAGAAAACACACTTTTTGGTTCTAAGAGCAAACCCAAGTACATTAGACATTGTTGTTGCAGCTTCTGTTTTAAATACAACAAAACCCAACCGAAATTCGGTTAAACTGAAAATACACAATACAACAACAACAACAACAACGTACCCAATCCCTCCAGGGCGGGGTATGGGGAGGTAGAATGTAGACAGATCCTACCCCCGAAATTAGGGAGATAGACCTCCGGCAAGTGAATGTGTGCGGGTGGATGTGCTCAGATATATGTGCATGTGTAATTGTGTGCAAGAACAAGGATTAAGAATCTATACAGTCTAAGACGAAAAGCAAGCATATAATCATACATAGCAATAGGCAAAAAACCATCATAGGAACTTAAAAGGATATAGGCATAATACATACGCTGCAAGGATACCCATTGTATAGAAAAATAGAAAGTGCATAAGACACAAAGGGGATCAGAAGCATAGATGCATAAACACAGACGAGCATGGGCACATAAGAATAAACTGAAACGACACAATGGTTGGTGATATAGTTTTGTTTGTTCGTCCTTTTGGCGAGTGTGCACTGTCCACCTCCTAATTCGTCTTTTCAGTTTATTCTGAAAACACACAATGGTTGCTAAAACGAGTGAGCAATGCCCACCTCCTAACTCGTCTTTGAGCTAAACTAGAATAAATACCTTGATCTCAAGTAAACTACAGTTACATACATAAGTGATGATACTAAAATCACCAACAATATTCTGATAAAATACATTGAATTTAGACCAAATATTTCAGGTTTTCATTTTGCATTTATATCTCCACAATTTGTCCCAACTTTTAGTAATTTTGCAAATATTATCGTTTGTTTACAGCTAATTGCTATCAGTTAAAAATTAATAACTCTATTTGGTGAACTGAATACAATCCACAGCAACTTAATGAAATTGTGTAACGATCGATATACATGGAAGTTACCTTCTTGTAAATATAGCATGTTCGGTGTTATCTATGTCTTACTGTAAATCTGATATCCAGTATCTGTTGCTGAACGAAAAGCTGTCAATACAAGTGAACCGCTATTGCTTAATGCCGTTCGTGGTGAAGATGTAGAGAGACCCCCTGTTTGGCTTATGAGACAAGCTGGGAGGTACATGAAGGCAGGTCTATATAACCACATTGCTTGTTTCACATTTATGGTGATTTTTGTTATACTAAAAGCTTATGTTCAATGTTGGATCTTATTCTGGTTTTCGTGTGGCAGAGTTATCAAACCCTTTGTGAGAAGCATCCTTCGTTCCGTGAAAGATCAGAAAATGTTGATCTTGTTGTTGAGATTTCTCTACAGCCATGGAAAGTCTTCAAACCTGATGGGGTAAGACGATGATCTGACATGGATCATATTATGTTTCGTTGAAAGAGTTTGAAGGATGTAATATTGACTATGTTTGCAGGTTATATTGTTTTCAGACATTCTTACACCGCTACCGGGAATGAACATACCCTTTGACATTGTTAAAGGAAAGGGTCCCATCATATTTGATCCAATAAGCACAGCTGATGATGTTGCTCAAGTGAAGGAATTCACTCCAGAAGAATGGGTACCGTATGTTGGGGAGGCATTGACAATTTTGAGAAAAGAGGTATTGTTTTGCATGCCTTTGTTGTGTATGTCTAATAAACTTTTGGGTTAAATGTTGATATAAGCTTGATTTGTGTTTAAATTCAGGTGAATAATGAAGCTGCAGTTCTCGGTTTTGTTGGAGCTCCTTTTACACTCGCATCATATGTGGTTGAAGGTGGATCATCAAAGAATTTTACCAAAATTAAGAAGCTTGCTTTCTCACAGCCTGAGGTAATATATTTTTATTATTAGTTTGTACTTCGAAATTCTTCTGTATCGTATTTCTGTACCATGAATAGTTTTAGAACTGCATGAGAGAATTGTCATTAGTATGAGAGTTGTTCAGAAGTTTTGTCCAATTGGTTCTACTATAATTCTTTTATCTAGTTCAAGATATCCAGTTGCTGCATTTGACTTCCAAATTAGTATCAAATTTGTAATCACGGTCTAAGATAGTTATGTTGGTAAGAATAAGTCCCTCCACTGTTAAGAATTGATGATGTAATGATTTGGGGCTACATTTGGCCAAGTACTGTGCGAAAGATAATGAAGATGGAAGGCAAAAAGACTAAAAGGCTCTTCATTCTTAAGTGTGTGTTCAACACATGACTGAATGTGATCAAAATAGTTGCATTTGGCCGAAATCATCAGTTTAAACAGTAGAATGACTAGTTTGTTACCACATATATGAATTGAAGATTATAAAATTGATGCAGTGTCCATAATTTTGGGTATAACCGTAGTATAACCATAGGGAAGAACTTTGTAATCTATTGTAAGGAAACATTAAACTCACCACCATGTCAAACATCATAAACAGAGATAGTAAGATGCAACTTTTCATCTCAATGCAGGTCCTCCATGCGCTGCTTCAAAAATTTGCAACCTCAATGGCCAAATACATTCAGTACCAAGCTGACAAAGGTGCACAAGCTGTTCAAATCTTTGACTCATGGGCAACAGAGCTCAGCCCAGTTGACTTTGAAGAATTCAGTCTCCCTTACTTGAAGCAAATTGTTGACACGGTTAAACAAACTCATCCTACTCTCCCTTTGATACTATATGCGAGTGGGTCAGGAGGGTTGCTCGAGAGACTACCTTTGACTGGTGTTGATGTGGTGAGCTTGGATTGGACCGTGGATATGGCTGAAGGCAGGAAGCGGTTAGGAACTGATATAGCGGTTCAGGGGAATGTGGACCCTGGTGTGCTGTTTGGGTCAAAAGAGTTTATCACTAATAGGATTAATGATACCGTGAAGAAAGCAGGGAGAGGTAAGCATATTTTGAATCTTGGTCATGGTATTAAAGTAGGCACACCCGAGGAAAATGTTGCTCATTTTTTTGAGGTTGCCAAAGGACTTAGGTACTGAAAGTAGAGTTTTGTAGTGTAGAAGACTATAATTCATTGTATCCTTGTGTATCTTTTTTATTTTATATGACTATTTTACTTGAAAAGTCAAAGTCAAAATCAAAAGTCAAACATAACCCTAATCCTGAAATACATTATGGTGTAATGCAACTTGAGGCAAGAACTCAGATCATCAGGAAAACCTGAAAATAAGCAACTAAGTTTTAAGTTGATGAATTATATTTACAATTTAGGTCTCAAGGCAATGGTAAATACAACTAGACTCCTACCATCCCTCGAAGCTTCGCACCTCATCCCGCCCAAACTATCCTTTCTAAAATTTAGACATATCTGGTGGGACCCTTATCTGTTAAGTGGGATTAGATAGTTGTGATCAGTTTATCATATTTCAAGGCAAGAACTCGGAAGGAGCTAAGACAAGGGTCAAGTACAAAGGGACCAAAACGTCACCAAACACCAATGTACCAAATCAGGGACTCCAATTCTGGAGATCTACCATAACATATGCAAGGCCACCTACAAGTGCTGTTTGGTTTCTACCTAAAAGAGTAGCCTGATACTAAAAGTTCTTGATCCAAACCGGGTTATCAGGATTTCGGCAAATATTTTAAATTTAGAACCTTTCTTTGAGATAGAAACGAAACTCAATAAATACGAACCTAGTGTTTGTAACACCTAAAAAGCCACACAAAAAGGCGAGACTTTTGGCGATAAGACTTTTTAAAGAAGTGGTTGGCTAGCTGCTACTTGTGACCAAATTGAAGTTATGGCAACCTTTAAACATTAGCTTTTTCATAATTATTGATCATTCCTGACCGACTTCAATGACCAAATTATATGTTGCACTATGCTCCAACTCTAGAGCCTTTTTGGATCCTACAGTTTTCATGCCATTTTTACGTGAACTGATGTGGGCCAAAATTTTCAACTGTGTGACTATTTTAAGTAGATTTGGGACTGTGTTTCTTTGGGAATTGGCTTTTCAATATAAAGCTAAAAAGTAAAAGTTAAGCATAATCACACTCACACACACAATAAAGGAGAGAACTTTCACCTTACTCTATTCCACTCATCAATTTCTTAAGAAGTAAAGAATTGGCCCAAGTGTTTCTAGATGAAATACATGCAAAAAGATTAGCAATAATGAAAAGGCGTTTGTTTCCAACAAACCCAGTTTTCGACTTTGGAATGACTCGTTAACACGCTACATGTTCAAATGTAAATTAAGTACAAAATAAAATATAAATAAATACCTAATATGAACCAACAAAACAACATAACAAAAGTGGTGTTTGAAAACAAACGTTTGCAACAACTTGTACTTAACCTCACATCACCTTTCACCAAGACTACACAAACTAGTCATAAAAGGGTAAGAAAAAGACATATTTTTAGTGCTTGAGAACCATTGATACCCACCCCCACCATCGAACCCACCCATAAAGTCATTTCCTTTACCTTTCTTGTCCTTGTTTAGAGAGACAAGTATTTGATTAGGATAAGAAAGAACCAATTAAATTAACCACAAGTCATGAGTTCAAAGTATTTCATTATTAAAAGCAATATTACCTCACCCCCTTAACTACAGAAGTGGGTTAAACGCGGACTGACCAATAAATCCAACATTAGAAAATTACTTAGCAACAGTAACTTAATAATACGTGTTGACATAAGCAGGGCCGGTCCTGAATTTTTTGATGCTTTGAACGAGACGATCTTAAAGTGCCCCTGTAAATGTTGTAAATAAGCAACACACTTTCTTTTACGGGTTTTACATGTGAACGAAACCCGCATGTCAACTTAGTAAAATTGAATCTTAGAGCAGAGACGGACTCATGATTTTCGAGAGGGTGTTGCACAATTGCTATTTGAGTTAACTAAAGTTGTATTAAAAAAAAAAAAAAAAAAAAAAAAATTATTAGGGCTGCCCATAACAAAAATCGACAGTTTTTAAAATTTTTTGCACTTTGTGATCTAAAATAGGGTAAAACGTAAAATTACTATTAACATCTTATAATTAAAGTTGTATCATAATATTTCGGACCAGTTAAAAAGTACAATAACTATTAACAGCTTATAGTTACATAAAACAGATAGTTTACCAAACACTTTTATTGAAAAAAGATACAGCTTGTAGCTCATGTTAGCTTTGCAATTTACAGCTTACAGATTACAGCATACAGTTAGTTTTGCCAAACATACCCGAAGTTTGGCAATCTTGAAACAAAGACTAAAAATATTTTGGTTGAGATCTTTATAGAACCATCATTAACCAAAGAACCATTGTATCCATCCCAACCATCCAATCCAATTTGATTCAAAGGATGAGATTAAACCATATATTTACACTTGAAGGGCAAAAAAGTCAAATATATAAACTAAAAAAAATACGTACCATTTTTTCCAAAAAAAACACACACAAACACTCCTTTTCCCAACCCCTTCTCTGCTTCAACATCATCACACCGATCCACCATTATCACAGACACACAAACACTCTCAAACATCACCATCATCATCACCAATCCACCATCATCACCGTCAAATCCGTCATCATCACCGTCATATAACCGTAAACATCACCGTCGGTCCACATATAACCGTCAAATCCGTCTTCATCACCATCAAATCCGTCGCCGCCATTGCATTTTGATTATTGCTGTTGTGGTTGTTGTTTTTATGATTGTTGATGCACACCATGTGTTTGATGAAATGCGTCTATGATAATCACATGTGATTTAGAAGCAAAATCACATGTGATTCTGTAACATGTAATTCATATTAGTGATTTTGTTGAATTTGTGTTAGTTGTTGAATTTGCTTGGCGCGGTATTAATGATTTTGTTGAATTTGCTTGGCGTGATATTTTAGTTGATGTTTTATATTAGTTACTGCATTAGTTGATGTTTTAGACGCGTTAGTTGATATTTTTAACTGTAAGTACTTATTTCCACGTGTTGGTTTAATTGCCAAAGATGTTTTAAACATTTTGTTCACTGATCATGTTCTGTGTCCCAGTCCTAAAGAGTGCCCAAACAGCCCCTACATCAGATCTTTTTAAGGCTTGTTGTTAATCCATAAATCCCTAAAAAGTGATTCTATGATATCTTTGGTTGCTTATCTTTAGATGTTTTGTTTTTTTTAAGTTCAATTTATTTAGTCACTAGCTTATTCTTTTGATCAAATAAGCTCCACCAGGCTGTTTGTGAGGACTGCAATTGCATACCTGCCCACCAGCCCCTCTCACAAGCTTGATTTTAAGCCCATTAAGCTCCAAATTTGTTTCAACCTTGTTCTATGAGTTCTCTGGTTTCTCATGTTTATATGTTTTAGCTTTTTGGACCATTGGCTTATCAATTGGTAGCTTATTAATTAGGTCGAAGTTACCCATGTGGGTTGTTTATGCATCAGTTCAGCTTATTGTTTTCTACTACAATCATATATGATTTTGATATAATCATATATGATTGTATCAAAATCATATATGATTCTATTAGGTTTATTAACATTTAAATTTTTGATGCAGGTCGAACAAAGCAAGCAACTAAAAGGTTTCCGTCTCCTATTAAACAGAAAGCTGCTCAATCAAAAGTTGATCCAAAATCAAAAGTTGTCACACAAAAATCTTCTGTCAAAGCTCAACCTCCTCCTGTTAAACAGAAATCATATATGATTCTATGTAAATTATATATGATTCTGTTATTGTGCATTCGCAAAAGATGTTTGATTTGGCTTACAAGTTCCAGACTAAGATACCTGAACAAACAAGGATCTCAAATATTTTGAATGCAATCAAGAATAGGGCCGATCGTGAGAAACAAAAAGATGGCGTTGAGAATCAAGAGGTTGCAAAAGTGATGGTTAAATGATTGTGTTAAACTGATGTGTAGGCTGGTGGTAGCATATCTAGTAAATTCATGGTCTTTTGGTATAATCTGATGGTAGTATATGTGGTAAACCTAATGTGCAGTCTTTTGGTAAAATCTGATGTAGTATTGGACAAATTCTGATGGGTAGTCTTTTGGTAAAATTTGATGTAGTATTGAACAATTTCTGATGGCATTATAAAATTTTGATGGTAGTTCTTTACTTTACTATTTTTGTTGTATGATTTAAAGTTTTTATTGTAATTTAACATCTTGCATTTATGCTCAGTTAAAAATAGTCTGCTAGAACAAGAAACAAAAATCATATATGATTCATAAAGAATCATATATGATTCAAATAAAATCACATGTTACAGATATTAAACTTATAGAAAAGACATGAAAATAGACAATTTTCATAAGAATCTACTTCAAAAAAAAAAAAAAAAAAAAATATATATATATATATATATATATATATATATATATATATATATATATATATATATATATATATATATATATATATATTCAATCAAGATCCTCATAACAATTTTCCAACAGTGCAATAAAAATAAACAAATATCCAAATCTAAACAAAGTATGTTATTCAAGGAGCGATAGTCGCTTGTTCAGCTGCGACATTTCTCGTTGCTTGTTCACTTGCATCCGTTCCATCCTCATCTTGCTCATCTGAATCACCCTCTTCCTCATCATCACGATCTTCATCAGTGTCACCATCTTCCTCATCATCTCGATCTTCAATAGAATAGGAGGTTTCTGTTTAACAGGAGTAGGTTTAGGACGACTATGCCAATATGAAGATCTTCAAGTTCATCCTTCTCATGAGATATACTTGAAAGCTTTTCATTAATCATCCTGCAAAAACTCTGCAAAAAAAAAAAAAAAAAAAAAAAAAAAAACCAGATAAGACATGTCACAAAACAGATAAAGCATGCAACTGGAATCATATATGATTGTATCAGAATCATATATGATTGTATCAAAAATCATATATGATTTTGGATACCTAATCCAAACTCCAAAGAGTGCATTGTGGATTTTGAGGAGGAAGGAGTCAGCCTCTTTCTTGCCATTAGGCAGTCGAATCATATATGACATGCAACGCTTTGTTTTCTAATTCGGACCTATTAAGAAGAGAAGAAAACTAGTAGGCATATTGATTTACCCTATTATAATTAGACCGAGCTTGCTTACTAAATCTAGAAAATAAGTTAACATAAGGAAACAACCTAAATTCCCCACCTGAAACTAAATTCAGTTACTTGTATAAGTACCTACTATAACCAGTTTAATCATCATACCTACTAGTCTTCTAGAAAAGTGCAATATCCAAAACACAAAGACATTTTTCAGTTGACCTTTATGCATCGGCTAGCATTTAACTACTTTCTATAAGGCAAAATAAACAATTTAAAAAGAAACCTTAAGCTAATTTTGCAAAATAAACAATTTGTGAACGCATTTGCATGGATGTCATCTTTTGGATGAAAAGCACACTGCATTTGTGAACGCATCAATGTGAGAAGCAATACAACAACCAACATAAAAATGTTAAATGTTAATAACGATAAAATAATCTAATATAATCATATATGATTCTACCAAAATCATATATGATTCAATGTGAATCATATATGATTCTAACAAAATACATCAGTACATCAGCAACAAAATCATATACATCAGTACATCACTAACCACTGATTTCAATACAAATAAACTTACAAATGGACGAAGAATCATCTGGTTCATAATTGGTGATGTAAATTCAAGTGTTCGTACTCAAAGACAAACATAGGATACGTGCTTGTATTCACGTTTGATAAGTAGTGTTGAACCATCTACCGTATCATAAGCTTTATAAGATGTCGATTGGGTCATGGAAATGCAAGAAGAACTTGATCTGTCACGTAAGATATAACATATAAATTTTTTTGACATTAGTTTTCTTATTCCGTATACTTTTTGCATATTGTTTACTTGAGCAAGTGACTCATTGTTGAAGGCTATATCAGATAAAGATAATCGACATTTTAACACAACGATGTATTAAGAATGAAAATTTAAGGTACTTCACTTTATCTATTAATTTGAAACTAATCAATTATTTGTCGATAAAGAGTTTAATCATTCATCTTCTGTAATGTGCTTGAATGGACCAGTCAGAGGATATTTGCTTATTGTTATTTTCATTTGAAATTTCCGTATTTTTTGTTTAGAGTAGTGGACTCTTTCAAAACAATTCCACTAAGCCTTTTTTGTTGCTATTTTCCAGCCCACGATCTTCAGTTTTGAAGTATTAATAAGGGTTTTCCCAATGAATAAAATCATCAGTCTTATTCCAATTTTTTTTTTATTTCAAGTTATTCTTGAATGAGGTCAAGATCTCCTCAATAAGATCTACTGTTACGTGTTAAATTCTTCAAATTCTTGTTCATTCATACTCAATCATAGGGCCAAAGAAACAATATACCAAATTGGTATCAGAGCTTGGAAGAAACTATGGAGAAATGAGTGGAAGAAATTGAAGGTAGTGTGCGTTCTATCGCGGAGGGGCAACAAGCCATCATTAACCAAATCAATGACCTCTTTAGTCAATTAAAAGTTTGCATTGATGAGGTTTCCAAACGAGGGCATGATGGTGAAACCTCCAACGGTCGAGGTCGTGGACCAAGATATGGTCCAAATGTAAACTTTATTGCTAAACCTTTGAAGCTCGATTTTTCGAATTTCAACGAAAAGGAAGATCCAACAAATTGGGTTTGTCGAGCGGAATAATTTTTTCAATTTCATTATACTCCAGTGGAAGAACGGGTTTCAATAGCTTATTTTCATTTAGAGGATGATGCCCAGTTATGGTTTCAAGTGTTGATTCAAGAGACTCCAAAAGCAACATGGGATGAATTTAAAGAATGAATCTATGCAACTTATGGTCCTCATCAATTTCTTGATTATTTTGGAGAGCTTACAAAACTGAGGCAACAAGGTACGGTCCAATCTTACCAATCTCAGTTCAACAAACTTTTGGCTAAGGTTGGATATTTACCCCAAGATCGTCAAGTAAGTTGCTTCGTGAGTGGTTTGAGTGACTCGATTCGTACAGAAGTGAAAGCCAATTGTCCTACCAACCTTTTAACCGCCATCAGCTTGGCTCGACTATACGAAGCTAAGAATCAATCCCAACAAAAACTACCTACAGAAAAATCAACAATTCAACCACTAAAGCATCAAACCACTTCTACCATGTCACCGACTAAACGACTCGCCATTGATGAGATCAATGAAAGAAAAAAAATTAGGCTTGTGTTTTAGGTGCAATGAACAATTTGTGCCTGGACATAAGTGCAAAAAGTTGTTTGCTATCCAAGCAATAACAGGATTCGGTGACGACGATGAAGAGATTGAGATCAAACACCAAGAACTTACGTGAAGTTGCAGCCATATATATCCATGCTCTTGAGGACAAGAGCAATTTTAAGAGGAGGGGACTGTTGGGATATAAAGTTCAAGGTACTTCTGTATTTCAAAGTATTGCTGTGTCAAAGTGCTGCTTGAAGATTAAAGTCAAAGTACTGCTGCTTGAAGATTAAAGTCAAAGTACTGTTGCTTAAAGATCAAAGTCAAAGTACTGCTATTTATTGAAGATTGTTCAAAGTACTTCGAAGAGTATAAGGACTTAAGTGCAATATTGATTAAAGGATTAATATGTAATATTGTATGAATATTCTAGAATTAGTTAGGGATAATTACTTGTCGTTCAAGTAGATGATGTAAACCGACTTAAGGTTATCTATAAAAGGAGCCTTAAGAGGTATTAGTCGATAGAAGTTTTTAGTCGAAGTTCTAAGAGTCTTAGAGCTTTATAAAGTCGATAATAGTTAGGGACTGTTAGTGAATCTGTATAACAAATCAGGTTCAAGTTTGGTTTAATATAAAAGTTCTTCTTAAGATTTGTGTTAGTAGATTCCGCATACTTTACAAGGTCAAACAGTGTTTCAATATTAATAGTGTTGAGTTTACTTAATATTATTAAACCTTTACAAGCTACAAAGTAGTTTGGTCAGAGTATATCGATCCAACAAGTGGTATCAGAGCTTGTGTTGGAAACTCTGATTAAGAAGAAAAACCTTTAAACCGATTCTACTACAAACCCTTCAAGATGTCGACAGAGGCTGCACCTGCTCCATCAATCATTGCTGTTAGAATTCCTATTGTCAAGAAGGGAGAATATGACTTATCGGCCATGAAGATGAGACAGTACATTGCCATCACAGACCATGCTTTATGGGATGTGATTGTCAATAGCAATATGGTACTTGAAGAACCAGTAGATCTCCCAGGACAACCTAAACCAACCATCCTGGCTGCTACAAAGAGAAATCAAGACAAAGCTCTCAACATATTATTGTCTGCTATTCCTGATTGACACTTACTGAAGTTTCATGATGCTTAGGATGCAAAACAACTATGGGCTGCAATTAAGAAAAAGTTTGGAGGTAATGATGCTTCCAAGAAGATGCACAGGAACCTGTTGAAGCAACAATTTGAAACTTTCACTTTTGGTGAAAGAGAAGGTCTTGATTCTGCTTATGAAAGATTCTAAAATATTTTGAGTATGCTAGAACTATATGGAGCTGAGGCATCAGTTGAAGATGCTAACTTGAAGTTCTTGAGAAGCTTGCCATCAGCATGGCATGTAGTTGCTACTATGATCAGAGGACAACTAGGTTTGGACACAATGGACTTTGATGATCTCTACAACAATCTGAAGGTGTATGAGCATGAGATGAATGGTACTACAGGTTTAAGCACACATCAGAAACCCCAAAACATTGCTTTTATATCTTCTAAAAACAGAAGCAGTACTTCCAATAAAGGTACTGCTTATCCTGCCCAAAGTACTGTGACTGAAACTCAGGTTCCATGTACAACTATGGTCACTACCACTTCATCACCATCAAACACCCCCATCTCAGATGATGTTCTATGTTCATTCTTTGCTCAACAAGCATCTCTACCTGTAACCTATCAAGAAGATGTTCTGCAAATTGATGATGATGCCTTGGAAGAAATTGATATCAGATGGCAAGTTGCCATGATCACTGCAAGGATCAAGAAGTTTATGAATAAGACATGAAGAGGCATTAATTTCACAGCTAAGCAGGGAATAACATTTGATAAGTCCAAAATTGAATGCTTCAATTGTCAAAGGACTGGTCACTTTGCAAGGGAATACAAATTCGCAAAGTATCAAGCAAACAAGATGATTGAACAACCCAAGACTGAAAGAAAAGAGGTTCCTATAACTGAACCAAAACCAAAAGCTTTGGTTGCTCAAGAGAATCTGTCAGAGATTGATTGGTCCAATGAGTTTGATGATGAACCTGTAACCTACTCAATGGTTGCATTGGAAGACTGGAGCACAACTTTTGATGAAGAGCCTGGATATGCTGCTTTGGAGTCAAGAGACGGTCTAGGAAGCTTTGATTGGAGCATGGAGTTTGAAGAAGATCCTGTTCAGCTTGCTATGGTAGCTACTTCACCAAGTTCATCCACTATCTCTGAGGTATGCTCTAAGTGTAATGATATGTATCAAAAGTTACTTAGTGAATATGTGGCTGAAAGAGATAAATTTCAAAGGGCTAGGTCTGAGATAGCTGGCTACCAATTGACTTTAGAGTCAATGGAGGCCAAAATAATTACACATGAAAACAATGAAGTAGCATGGGCTGAAACATATAAGCAACAAGAGTACCAAGTAAAGTTGAGTGAATGGAAACTAAGATGTAAGGTATCTGAACTAGAGAAAGTTACTAGTGAGAGGGATAAATTGTTAGAAAAACTTGTTGTTTGGAATGAATTAGGTCTGTCACATGTTCAATTTGTTGAAAAACAAAGAACAACAAACATTAAAACTGGCCTAGGTTATGATAATGGTAACACAGAAAGTATTCCAGTTAAGAGTAAGGAACTAAATCTTACAGTATATACCTCAACTAGTGATGAAGAGTTCATAAGTTTGGATGAAAACACTTCTAGTGATGAGGAAACCCCTAGTCAAACACCTCCTGAATATAAGAATGACAAGGGATACAATGCAGTTCCTAATCCCCCAGGTAGTTTTCAACCACCTAGGAAAGATGTCTCTTGTTATGGGGTAGATAACCTAGAGTTTAGGAAAAAGCTTAAAAGTCAAACAAATCCTAAAACTTTAGGAGAATCTGTTGAAGCACCTAGGGTTGATGAGCAAAAGTTTTCAAAACAAGGAGTACGTTCAAACACTTTTCAAAGTACTGTTGATTACTTAACAGTATCTCCAAGGAAATATTTTCAAAATACTGCTAATTCTAGAAAACCTTTTGGAAAGGGATTTGGGGATATTGGTCCAAAGGTCTGTTATGTATGTTATAATCCTCACCATTTGATTAAGGACTGTGATTATCACTCAGAATACTTAAGCAAATACCCAAACACCAGATCTGCAAATCAAAGTCACAGAGAGAATAAGCAAAGGGATAACAAACCAGTTTGGAATTACACAAATAGGGTTAACCATAGCAATTTCTCAAAAGACTATAGGTACCCTCATCAGAAAAGATCATTCCCCAAACCCATAGTACCTTCTCAAAGTACTGATAGAAAGTTCCCTAACCAAGGTGCTGCTAGCAGACACTCAAGTGTAAGACCTAGGAGATTCAATTACTATAAACCTAGAAGGCCTTACAACATAAGAAAATATGCTAGAACACAGAACCCAACTCCAAAAGTTACAACTCAATGGGTTAAGAAAGAAAGTACTATTGGGGAAGAACCAGTACTTTCAGAGGTTAAGGGTGAAAAAGGGAAAATTGATAGGAATAAACCAAAAGTTTTGGAAACAAAAACATTAATTCTTGATCATGTTTTTAAAGAAAGTGATGATTACATACTCAAAGAATTTGAGTATGTCACTCCACAAGGGGAATACAAGTCAGTAATGGCTTGGGTTCCTAAAAGAAACTAACCTTTTTCATGTGTATGCAGGGCAACCCAGAAGAGGAGCTTAAAGATCATCTTATTGTTGATAGTGGTTGCTCTGGAAGTATGACAGGAGAAAAGGAGCTCTTGTTAGATTTTAAAGCTTATTTTAGAGGAAAAGTTGCATTTGGGAATGATCCTGATGGAGGAAGAATCACTGGCAAAGGAACTATCAAGGCAGGAAACATTGATTTTGAGAATGTTAGATATGTGAAGGAGCTTAAATTCAATCTTTTGTCAGTCTCTCAGATTTGTGATAAGAAGTACCATGTGTTATTCTTTGACATAGAATGTCTTATACTTTCTCCTAATTTTAAGTTAGAAGATAGAAACTTGGTGATGCTGAGAGCACCAAGAACTAATGATGTGTATAGCATAGATTTGAAGAACATCAATTCTGCTGAAAGAGCAACATGCTTGATTGCAAGGGCAACAATAGAGGAAGCACATCAATGGCACAGAAGGTTGGGGCATGTAAATTTCAAGAACATCAATAAGCTGGTCAAAGGAAATTTAGTTAGAGGTTTACCTTCTAAAACATTCAAGAATGATCACTCATGTCTTGCTTGCAAAAAGGGTAAACAGCACAAGGCTTCCTATAAGAAGATTGAAGAGAAAACCATTAGAGAGCCTTTGGAATTGCTGTACATGGATCTGTTTGGACCTGTTTCAGTTGTTAGTTTGAACAAGAAGAAGTACTATTTGGTCGTGACAGATGAATGTAGCAGATTTAGTTGGGTCTTTTTCTTATGTTTCAAGGATGAAACTTTTGATGCTATTCATGATCTTATAATAGCACTTGAAAATCAGTTAAGACTCAAAGTTAGAGGCATTAGATGTGATAATGGGACTGAGTTCAAGAATCAGCTAATGGATGACTTTTGTGTCAAGAAAGGAATTAAAAGAGAATTCAGTATTGCCAGAACTCCTCAGCAAAATGGCATTGCAGAAAGAAAGAATAGAACTCTAATAGAAGCAGCAAGGACAATGCTTGCAGACTCCCAATTACCTGTTCCATTCTAGGCTGAAGCTGTAAGTGCTGCTTGTTATGTGTTGAACAGAGTATCAGTGACAAAACCTTAAATGAAGACACCTTATGAATTACTAATGGGAAAGAAGCCTAGTATCAAGTTTATGAAACCTTTTGGATGTCCCCTGACTATTTTGAACACTGCTGACAATTTGGGCAAATTTGATGGGAAGTCAGATGAAGAATACTTATTGGGATATTGTACCAATAGCAAAGGATTCAGAGTGTACGAAAGGGCTACAAAGAAGGTTCAAGAATGTCTTCATGTTGATTTTCTAGAAGAGCAAGAAAATTCTAAAGGTAAGGGTCCTGATTGGATGTTTGATCTTAATTTAATGTCTTCATTTATGAATTATGTACCTGTTAGGGAAGAAAATCAAGTTGCTCCCACTGAAAAAGAAGCATAGTACATTGTTGATGATGTTAATTTAAGAACTGAAGATGAGTCTAATGATAAAGTCAACGATGAGAAGAAAAGTACTCTTGAGCCTCAAAGTACTGTTGAACCTAACAGTACTGTTGATCCTCAAAGTACTGCTCCACCAAAATCCACAGTATCTGATGAAGACCAAGCCATTCAAGATGAACTTAGTAGGATGTTTTTTCAAGAAACAATGGCTAAGTCTTATGAAGATGATCAAAGGAGAGCTTATGAAGCAGAAAAGAAAAAGGCTAAAGGCACTGACAGTACTTTACCCCAAAGTACTGCTGATCCATTTGAAAGTACTTTTCAACCATTAGATACTTCAAATTGGATAAATACTGATGATGTGAATGATACAAACATGCCTGACTTAAAAGATACTGCTGATTTGAATGATCCAAACAAGCTTGCCTTAGAAGACACTGATGATGAATTGGATTAAGAAGGCATCTTCTCAGATTCTAATGAAGATCCTGATTTAACTAATTTGGAAGATAATCTTGAAGTCTCACCAACTCCTACTCTAAGAATTCACAAAAATCATCCTGTTAACAACATTATTGGACCCTCAGCTTCAGGAGTGCTCACAAGAACTAAAGCTAAGAATATGTCTCTACAACATACTTCTTTACTTAGCTTTATTTACAAGCAAAACAGGGTGAATCACAAGAATCAGAAATTGTGTTTATTTGCTTGTTTTCTGTCTCAAGAAGAACCTAAGAATATAAAACAAGCATTAGCCAAGGAGAGTTGGGTTGAAGCTATGCAAGAAGAACTCTTACAGTTTAAACTTCAAGAAGTATGGGTATTATGTGATTTACCTGATGGTAAGAGACTGATTGGAACAAAATGGGTCTTCAAGGTAAAAAGAGATGAAAGAGGGATTGTTACTAAGAATAAGGCAAGGTTAGTGGCTCAAGGATATAGACAGGAAGAAGGAGTAGACTATGATGAAGTCTTTGCTCCTGTGGCAAGGATTGAAGCCATAAGGCTATTTTTGGCTTTTGCATCTTATATGGGATTCCCTGTATACCAAATGGATATTAAAAGTGCTTTTTCTATATGGCACTATCACAGAAGAAGTTTATGTCAAACAGCCTCCTGGTTTTGAAGATCCTGCACACCCAAACAAAGTCTACAAGTTTATCAAGGCTCTGTATAGCCTTCATCAAGCTCCAAGAGCATGGTATGAAAGACTCTCAAATTTTCTATTACAGCATGGTTATAGGAGAGGAGCTATTAACAAGACTTTGTTCATTAAGAGAGACAAGAAGGATATCATGCTTGTCCAAGTTTATGTAGATGATATTATTTTTGGTGCTACTAAGCAATCTATGGTGAAGGAATTTGAAGATCTTATGCAAAAAGAATTTCAGATGAGTTCAATGGGAGAATTAACATTTTTCTTGGGACTTCAAGTGCAACAATCAAGCAGTGGAATCTATATTTGTCAAGATAAGTATGTTGCAGATATTCTTAAGAGATTCAATTTCACCACTGTCAAGCCTACCTCTACACCTGTGGATACTAACAAACCTTTGGGAAAAAATGAAGAAGGAGAAGAAGTTGATGTCAAATTATACAGGTCTATGATTGGATGTCTCATGTATTTAACTGCATCTAGGCCTGACATTACTTTTGCTGTGTGTTTATGTGCAAGACATCAGGTTCACCCCAAGGTATCACACTTGAATGCTGTCAAAAGGATTTTTAGATACCTTAGGCAACAACCTAAGCTGTGATTATGGTATCCTAGGGAGTCCCATTTTCATCTACAAGCCTTTTCAGATAGTGACTATGCTGGAGATAACTATGACAGAAGATCCACAACTGGAGGGTGTCAGTACCTTGGAAGTAGGTTAGTCTCATGGCAATGCAAAAAACAATCAATTGCAACAACATCTTCCACAGAAGCAGAGTATGTAGCTGCTGCAAGTTGTTGTGCACAAGTACTTTGGTTGCAAAATCAGCTTTTGGATTATGGATTCAATTTCAAGAATACTCCTATCAACATTGATAATGAGAGTACTATCTGTATTGTGAAGAATCCAGTTTATCACTCCAAGAAAAAGCACATTCAGATTAGGCATCATTTTATTAGAGACTGCTATGAGCATAGGCTTATCAATGTGGTCAAAGTCCATACTGATGATAATGTAGCAGATCTACTCACAAAGGGCTTTGATGTTTCAAGATTTACTTTTTTAGTTGTGAGTATTGGTATGATTAATAATTAAGCTACTTTTGAGGGGAGGCATTAGTAGTTAGTCATTATTTGAGGGGAGGCTACATGTATCATTCAAAAGAACAGTACTTTATTCATTATTCAAAGAAAGGTTACAGTTCCATCAAGATACAGACCAACATGACACAGACAAAGTTGAACCACAGACACTGACAAGACACACTGACAACTACCACAACACATCCTACTACCAAGCCCCACACACCCTACTCCATAGGCCTTTTTCCTTTGCCCTCATAGCTCTACTTTCCCTTTTGAGCAGTCTTTCTTTAGTCATCAAAAGAAGCTTGCTTCCTTGGGCAAGCCAGGCCAAGAACTTGCTTGGGAGGTCTCTCTTTTCTTGGAGCAGGCCACTTCATGTTTTGTATTGCTGATTCCAGGGCTTGAGTTAAAGCATGTGGAAGTTCATTAGCCAGAGATGAACCAGGGACAGACTTTTTCTTCTTGGGCTTTGGATTGGTAGTGCTTGTTGCATCAGTTATGGTAGAGTTTGCTACACTCATTGATGAGGATGATACATTGGGAGGAAAGTACCCCATCCATCCTGGATCCTCAAAGTCTGAATCAAAATAGTAGCCTATTTCTGAGTCCATGGAGCCATCTGAGTCAGAGGAGATGTACACAAGTGGGAAGTGACTCATTGTTATCACTAAGGTTTTTTTTTTGTGTTATGTTAATGAAAGAAGAGATGAATAAAGTATGTTAGTGGAAGAGTTTCTTTTATAGGCAAGGTAAGGTATAAAGGGTATTAAATGAAGTTCATTGAATTCTACTTGCCTTGGTAGCTTTGGGAATTAATTTGGGAGATATTAATTACTTCAGGTTGACTTTCAAAGATATTTTGGTCAAACAGTCAACTATTAAGATATTTTGATTGGAAAGTACTTTGGTCAACATACTGCTTGGGTTTCTCACTAAATGTACTGCTCCATATTCTATGGAAAGTACTGCTCCATATTCTATGGAAAGTACTGCTTGGTGATCTTAAGGGTACGCTGACGTGTCAGAATACTGTTCCAACGGTCAGATTTGCGGGTAACAAACTTTCGAAAGATATGGGGATGATCACTTCCAAAAATAACGGTAAAATAATTAATTAACCGTGATTGATGATAATTTGGATAGAGATGATGCTGAGCTTCAATATTCAGAAGATGCTCATCTTTGGCACTATCCAGAAGATCCAAAGACTTTTGTGCCAGAGAAAAAGGTTGAAGAAGATGTGAATATTGTTGAGCAAGAAGATGTTGAGCAAGATGTTGATGCACAAAATATTCAAAGCACTCAAACTCAAAGTACTGGTGTTCAAAGTACTGTTGCTGAAAGTACTGGTCTGCAAGGTACTGCTGAGCAAGGTGCTGTTGCTATGAATATTGATGAAAGTGGAACTTCTGCAGCTGGACCTTCTACAAAGAATTTTGAAGATGAAGCTGGTCCTTCTACTATTATTCAGCAAGAAGAAGTTAAGGTGCATACAGCAAGTGATGATGAAACTATTGCTCAGATTATGATCAATTTGAATAGACCTTCAGGAGGTATACATATTTTTGAGCCTGCACAACAAGTTTCTCAAAGTACTTCTGAATCTGAAGAACTTGATCCAAAAGACAAAGGGAAAGGCATCATGAAGCAGAAAGATATTAAGAAGAAAAAGAAGAAATTTACTCTTGCACAACTTAGAGATATAAAGATAGCAGAAGATGCTGAGCTTGCTAGAAAGCAACAAGCTGAGTATGATGCAGAGTATTTGGCAGAAGTTAGTAGTCCAATTACAAGAAAGCCTATGACAATTGCTCAGGAAAGAAACTGGATGATTAGTTTCTTAAAAGGAAGAGGATACAAGAATTTACAAAAATTGAGGTATCTTGAAGTGAAAGCTCTATGGGATCAAGTACAAGAGTCTATCAAGAAAGAGGTAGCAAGTTTTGTACCCATGGATGCTGATAAGGAGAAGAAGTTAGAAGATGTGAGGAAGGAACAAGCTGAGCAAAGAAAATTGAAGAGAAAGAAAGCAGCTCAAGAGGATCAATTGTCAAAAAGACTTAAGATGATACATGAAGATACAATTGATGAACTGAGAAACTATTTCAGAGTAGTTGATTTTGAGAATAAGAAGATAGAAGAATCTGGAAAGAAGTCCAAGATTATCTCATTCTCTGTGGTTGAATCAAAAGAAGGGAATTATCTTATGTTCAACAGAGAAGATGAAAGCTTCACAGTATTCAACATGTTATGGGATGTTCTACATTTTATCACCAGAGAAGATTTATATGACTTATATATGCAAGTGCAGACATACTATGAAGAGATTGAAGCATCAGGAGTGGGATTAATTTTGCTTGGAGATTTAATTACCATCTGGGAAACAGAAGAAACAAGTGTTGATAATCTGTGGAATGATCAAGAAAATTGGGAAATTACAAGATGGAGATTCTTTGAGTCGTGAGGAGTTCATTCACTTGAGATGGAAGATGGTACCATGATTCACATGCTTGCTGAGATAAGATATCCATTGATTAGAGAAATTATGCTCAGAATGCTGAATCATGGAATGGAACTTGAAGATGAATCTGATGTAGCTTTGGATGTGATTAAGCTATTTATCAGATGGACAAAGTCTGAAGAATAATATTGCAAAATACTGGTATGATTTGTTTTGTATAATAAGTATTTTTTCAAAGTACTGCAAAGACAAACAATACTTTATCAAAGTACTGCTTGCTGCATTAAACCAGTATAAGTCCTTTGTAAAATAAAATAAAAAGTTTTTGATGTTTAAAAGTGAAGTAAATAAAAGGATTTGAAAAGAAACACATGGTGTTAGTATTAATACTACACAGCAAATGGTAATCAACTCACCATGTTTAACAAACAAGAACGAGTTTGACTCATCATGAGGGTACGACTCTGATGTGATAATCAAATCCGTTTTTAGTTGACAATTTACTAAAAATTGTATGGTTTTCAACTCACCATATCTGTAAAAGTAAAGAGTTGGCTAGCCCACAAGGAAAAATGGCTTGTGGTAAAGGCTGCGAAAAATCCATTTATGGTAATTAGTTCACCATGGTTGAGATCAAAGAACTAACAAGTCCAAAAGCAAACGGCTATTGGTAAAGACTACTCAAATCCGTTGATAGCTGATGATTTGCTAAAAATCATATGGTTATCAATGTACCATGGTTGTTTTAACCTAAACATTTGCTACTCCAGAGTTAATGGCTTTGGTAAAGAGACATCAAAATCCATTAATTTTCAATGATTCACCTCTCACAGGAGTTTACACACCTGAAAGTGATGAGAATAGTATGAAACTTTAAAAGATTTGATGACTATTGTACCAAAATGTTGCTGAGTAGCTGTGGAGATTTATTGCAGAAAAGATATCAACTGATGCTGATAAAGAGTACTTTAACACATGACTGTTAAGAGATAAAGAGATAAAGAAACAATCTTTCTGAATGATTAAAGGTTTTGAAGATCAAAGATAACAAAGAAACTTGAAATCAAGCAAGTGGAGTTCAAGTTAGGGGAGGATTGTTGGGATATAAAGTTCAAGGTACTTCTGTATTTCAAAGTACTGCTGTGTCAAAGTGCTGCTTGAAGATTAAAGTCAAAGTACTGCTGCTTGAAGATCAAAGTCAAAGTACTGTTGTTTATTGAAGATTGTTCAAAGTACTTCGAAGAGTATAAGGACTTAAGTGCAATATTGATTAAAGGATTAATATGTAATATTGTATGAATATTCTAGAATTAGTTAGGGATAATTACTTGTCGTTCAAGTAGATGATGTAAACCGACTTAAGGTTATCTATAAAAGGAGCCTTAAGAGGTTAGTTGATAGAAGTTTTTAGTCGAAGTTCTAAGAGTCTTAGAGCTTTATAAAGTCGATAATAGTTAGGGATTGTTAGTGAATCTGTCTAACAAAGCAGGTTCAAGTTTGGTTTAATATAAAAGTTCTTCTTAAGCTTTGTGTTAGTAGATTCCGCATACTTTACAAGGTCAAACAGTGTTTCAATATTAATAGTGTTGAGTTTACTTAATATTATTAAACCTTTACAAGCTACAAAGTAGTTTGGTCAGAGTATATCGATCCTACAGGGACTGTAATGTTCTTGAATAGACTAGTCAGAGGATATTTGCTTATTGTCATTTTCATTTGAAATTTCCGTATTTTTTGTTTAGAGTAGTGGACTTTTTCAAAACAATTCCACTAAGCCTTTTCTGTTGCTATTTTCCAGCCCACAATCTTCAGTTTTGAAGTATTAATAAGGGTTTTTCCAATGAATCATATCATCATTCTTATTCCAAAAAAACTAATATTTCAAGTTATTCTTGAATGAGATCAAGATCTCCTCAATAAGATCTACGGTTACGTGTTAAATTCTTCAAATTCTTGTTCATTCATACTCAATCAAAGGGTCAAAGAAACAATATATACCATCTTCATTTCAATTCATATATTTTCGCATACATTAGCTCTTTAGCATATATTCGAGCTTGCTAAAATTTTAAAATAAAAACTTTATTAACTGATATTGTCAATATACAATTGTAAGTTTACAAGAAAGGTGATGTTAACTTTTCTATATATCTCATCCGTTTTAGAATTATTGTCTCTAAACAAAAAAATTCATAGTTTACAAAAGTGAGACAATACATTTTTTAACTAATCAAATATTATCTAACCAACTAAAATCTCTTTTGATTGGTTGAAAGTGAAAATTGGATAATTATTTTGAGACATACCAAAATGAAAATGTTGACAATAATTTTGGGACGGATGGAGTATATAGTAAGAGCACAATGTGCCCTAGAGCTATAGGCTCGTGTTATAAGGAAAAAGTGTGCTACATTAGCACTTTGTTTTGTTCTAATAACTCAGCACTCTCCATCCATAACTCAAGTTATAGGACACCCATGGACCTCACAGTTTTTAATTAATTTATTTATTTAAATAAAACAACACATTTTATTAAATTAAATAAGATACATTGAAAAAAAATACAATTTAGTGATTAAGGTTCCATAGACGCTCCACAATATCTTGTTGAAGGTCGTTGTGCACTTTCTTATCCTGAAGTTCTTTGTTTCTCCTTTGATGTACGTTGCAAATTCGATTGTGGAGAAACGTACAATTCCGCGAATTCTTGATCTTTCAATAACATTTTATCCTTGTTAGGACTCTAAAAGCTCATTCAATATCTCTTCTTGCACTTTTTTTTAACTCTTTTAAACTTCATTATTTTTTCATCCCTTGCAATGGAAAACGTAGACCATTGAGGATAAAATCCATCCGTTAAATATATAGATAATATTTTTCGTATGTTTTTCCATTTACTACAAATGAAGCTTTCGAAGCTATATCGTCCAAAAGGTCATCAAATAAGTATGAACTACATAGAACTTTGAGGTCGTTATTTGCCCTCGCAACACCAAAATATGCATGCCAAATCCACAAATCATATGACGCAACAGCTTCAAGCATTAGATTCTTGTATTTATGATCATGCTTTTTGAATTGCGAGTGTAATGCCTTCTGACTTTTTGTCCATTCCCAATGTATACAATCTATGCTCACGAGCATTCCCGGGAGTCCATGTTTTCTTCATGCAATGCATATATATGTTGGATGTCATTTAAATCGGATTTTCTTAAAAACTCTTTTACATATAAAGTATATATGCATTTAGTGAAGTTTTGTAAACAATCACATAAACAATGTTCACAAATGTGCAAGTATTCGTCAAATGCATCGAGTGATGTAAGGTATGCTAATTGGTGTATGGCCGATGTGCATTTCATGATAGAACTAATACGTTGATTTAAAAAAAAAGAAAAAAAAAAGGTATTCGAGATCGAAGAGATTCAACATTGTAATAGGTAATATCATTGATTATTTATTTAAAAAGTCTTGAACTCATACGATACAATCGCCTAAAATTCCTCTCAGGTGGATTGTTTTCGTCGCCAAAATAATAATTCAAAAGTCTTTATTGCGCAACTTCTCGTTCACATTGTATGTTTCACCTAGTATGAGGACCCGAACTCTCGATTTTTTGATTACATATTGCTTGAAATTGTTCATAAGCTTGAAAATACCGCATATACCTATCCGGATTGCCTTGAAAGTAAAGATCATAATGATCATAGTTGTTGGGATCCATAACGTTTTTTTAAAGGTAATAAAAAAGAAGTATTGTTGAGATGTGTAAATAGAAGTGTGTGTAAAAATTAGAAGATTTAAAGAGTATTTATAGGATTTTTAAACGGTAAACATGTAGGTAAAGTGTTGTTTTGGGCAAATTACTTAAAAATGCATCAAACTTGACACTTTTTACCATTGTATGTAGTCATCTTTTTGTTTTCCTAATGTGTGAATAAACTTTCAAATTTGGTACATTGTGTGTTTTGTGACTATTTAGCCTTGTAAAATGACCATTTTACCTTTCGAAATTTTGAAAATGTAAGGATAAAATAGTCACAAGATACACACAATGTACCAAATTTGAAAGTTTAGTAACACATTAGGAAAAAAAAAAAAGATAGCTACATACAATGCTAAAAAGTGTCAAGTTTGATGCATTTTTAAGTAATTATCCTTTTTTTTTAATTCTTTTATTATTATTATTATTATTTTTTCTCTGAAAAAACGGTTTGTTTTATGACTCCAATGGCTCTTTTTTTATCTGTTGCATATGTTCGAAGAAAAAAAAAATGTATAACACGAGTGTTAGGTTTGGCGCGAGAACCTATGACGCCATGTCCTGTGAGGGTTTGGCGTTATACAGTCGCGTTAACAGTTGGCGCGAGGGAAAAAACCGCCAGTACGGGATGCTCTAAGAAATATATAAGGTTCATCTAGAGCTCATTCAAACAACTCCCCGTATATGGATTAATATAGAAAGAAAAAGGAGATCCCATTTAAAAGACATTTGTGGGATTTAGTGTTCGTGATCTCTTTATATTTTTTTTGGTATTTGTCATGATGTTAGTAATGTAGTGGAAAATGACACCTTAGAAAATGATGTTAAGAAAATAAATAGATGAATTAGGTAGTGATGATAACGCTCTATGTTGCCACATATTTTGTTTGATTCGGTTTCTTTATATGTTACCACTTACCATGTATTTTTATAAATCATATTGGTTGAGGAAAATCTACATCTTTCATTTGGAGGAATGAATCTATAATAATCATATACTGGAGGAAAATTCAATTGCATACCCATATTTTTGTACATACCAATGGACAAATCCCCACCCTCCATCCTTTTTATCTAATGGCCTATATTAATTTAAGATTTAATATGTTTAACATTAATACTCCCAACTATATAAAGCCTCTTCTTTTTTCATTTTTTTTCATTCGCTTCATTTTTTACACACACTTTGTGTGTGTGTTTCATCTGCTCTCATTCTTTCTATCCATAAATCAGTTATATTACCATTCCGATCATCATCACCATCACTATTCCGATCACCATCACTGTTCCGATCAGCATCTCATCATCACCATCAATGTTCCGATCACCACTCCGATTATCATCAGTTCTGATCGACAATTACCGTGTCTTTCATCATCACCGTTCCGATCATCATCACCAGCACCACTCCGTTCACCATCACCGTTCTGATCATTATCATCATTTTTTATGGCTTCTTTTGATCTGAAATAAGTGTTTGTTTCAAACGCAGATTTGATTGATATTGTTGCGGTTGATAATGTTGTTGAATCAGTTGATAATTATGTGAATCAAGTTGTTAATATTTCTTCTTATCAAGCTGCACACCAAGTGTTTGATGAAATGTGTAAGTAAAAAATATTTGATAATTTTGTCATCTGCTTTTGTAATTTTACTTATTAATTAATTTGTTAGTTGAATTTATGTTTTTAACTGCATTTGAATTCTGTTTTTGTGTCTAATTGTGATTTTGAATCTGCTCTGTAGCATACGTTTAGTATCACCAGTGATACTTTAAGTTGATGATTATAAGCTGGTTTAGTATCACCAGTGATAATTGTTAGTCTATTTATTTATAAGTTGTTTATGTTAAGATGTTTAATTTTCTTATATAATATTTTTGACATTTTGATGAGGATGAAAATATAAGTTTGTGAGGATAAGCTGTGAGTATAAGTTACTGATAAGTTATTAATTATAGTGTAATATTGCTTATAATTTATTAATTAAGGTGTAGCTTACAGTGTTTTGAAGTCTTTTCTGTGGTGCTCTATTTAAATGCTTGCACGGCTACCAAAAAAGCTTATGGAGTTCTTGGCATTTTTCGTGTTGTTTCTGAGTTTAATGCTGAGTATGTAATGAAGATCATTATTAGATTTTACACTAAGGTATTAATTACGTACTTTTTGTGTACAAGATGGTTTTTGTGCCTTTCACTGTAATAGACAAACACAATAAATGTTTTTGCTGATGGTATATGTGTAGTATCACTAGTGATATGTTTGATATATGTGTATTATCACCAGTGATATGCTTGATATATGTGTAGTATCACCAGTGATATGCTTGATGTATGTGTAGTATCACCAGTGATATATTTGATAATCTATTTCTTATTGTTGTAATTACTGATAAGCTGTCTATGATACTGGACTACTTTTGTAGACAACCTGAGAGAGCTAAAGTCAAAAGTTGAGACTGATTTGCCAAGTCTTCCACCTCGAAAAGTTTGTGATATTGTTCAAGATTTTATAGGTATAAAGAATCCTCCTAAAGGACATAAGAATGACCGTATTAAGGGTGGACGTGAGAAAGCTAATGAGAAAAGTAAGAACCAAAAGAAGAATTGTAATATTTATAGTTTAATTGATCATAATAGACATACTTGTCCAAACAAGGGAAAAGTTTCAAATGTCAATGGGACGGCGGCGTAGTTGAAAGTGGAGGCGGTTTCTCAATCGCTGCAATTGAAGTATTAGTTTGTTGATTGATTGATTTTTTTTTACTGAATTGTTAGGTTTATTTTAATAGCATTGCTAATTTTATCCTGGACTTGTATATCATTTGTGATACTATTTTTTTCCCTGAATTGTTAGGTTTACTCAATAACACTAGTAAAATAAAGCTTAACAACTAAACAAAAAAACCTATAAAATATACAAAATTTCACAAGTGATAATACAAATATCACTAGTGATAATACATATATACAGTTCAACTTCAAATATCACTGGTGATACTACAGGTATGACACTTTTCACATTACCATATTAAATTAAATACCACTCAAAACTTTATCAAACAAATATTCACAAATCAAGATGGATTAAACAATTGCTAACTATGACCCATTTCTGGGAGTTTGAATCTCTTGTGACAAATAACATGATTCAGTCAAACTAAATACCTACTATTGACTTCCAACTTGTCAACTATACACATTTATTTATAACCGTATAGATTAAAACGTAACAACGCAGCGCAACTGTTTTCATCAACTTGTTTTATTTACTTTTGTTCTTCAACAATCGTCATCTTCATTGGTTCATCAACCAACACCTTCATTTTATTCCCAGATGCTTTTGTGGGAACCTTTGATATCACATGTGATCACATATCACATGTGATCACAGGTGATATCAAGTGATATCACTAGTGATATCACTAGTGATATCACATGTGTGTCAGCTTTCTTCTATTTATTGAATCAATTGTGGTGATGGAGGAACTTGTGATATCACAAGTGTTTGAGCTTCTTCAATTTGGTTGTGGAGATGTTGTGCTTTCTTCAACGACAATTGCACTTGTTGTTGATTCTTTTCATTTGATGAGGCTATTTTTTGCACAGGTCTCATTCAAATCTGCATCAAAATATTTTCATAAGTTTTATTAGTGTACGAATAGTTCATTTGTTTTCAATATCATATGTCAACCAAATAACTATTTGTTATCACAATAGATATTCTACCAATCAACAATAATTGAACTTTTATATCACATGTAATACACTACCAGTCAATATTGTTTTCAAATACCGCGGTAAAACCTTTTGAAACATGCACAATTATTAAACATACAAATCCACCACAAATCAAACAAAAGCATCACAACATATCTTTTGTTTTGTTAAACCTAACTTTTAATCTCTCATATTATCACATAAATCATCACAACATCACAAATTATCAAAAATTAACTAGTAAAACACACTAATAATGATTCTATAACAGTAAAAACTAAAGTATTCGTTGTTTTAGATGTCGATTGTTTCATTTTCTGTGTGCTTTATGTGATTTGCACGGTTAATTCAAATACAAATATCACTAGTGATAATACACCTATACTGTTCAGCTTCAAATATCACTGGTGATACACACATATACAGTTCAACTTCAAATATCACTAGTGATACTTTTCAGTCCCACATTTCATCAAACACTTGGTGTGCATCCATGTATACAAAGGTTTTTACTCATAAAAACTCAACCAAATGTAAACACTAAAAAACACAACCAATAAAACAACTAAATAATTAGTCAGAAGCATCATACCTTCATCCCGAGATTCAATAGGTTCATTTTGAGCCGGTTTTTTCATAGATCTGCTTGTGCACTCGATGATTATTCCATTTTTGTGTTTTATTGATGATTTGAACGGTTAAAAGGTTGTTATTTTTTATTTGTTATAGTGGTTTTTGATGATGTTTAGAGAGAGAAAGTGGGTTTTTGTGATATCTGATGTGTGGAAGATGAAAGGTAGGGGTGGGGTTGGTGAGGTAAGTTTGGTGAGTTAGCAAAAATGGTCCCTCTGTCTTTTTTATTATTAAATACTGTATTGTTTTTCTGAATGGAGGCTTCTGATTGGTCCATTGGTATGTGAGGGTTTTTGAGTCTCCAAAATAAAACGCCTCTCATATACTGAATGATTCATTGATATTGTATTATTGTTTAACATAAAAGTTGCATATGAAAAAGGTCATGTTAAAACATGCGAACGTTAGCATAAATTTGATACAGTCAGGATAAATATTTCCAGATTTCTTTCAAATATTAAATAATAGACTTCCATATTTAGAGCAAGTTATCTTAAATACGTGCATAACTTTTACTTTAAATGTGATTTTTAGTTGACAAAGAATAAATCACAAAATCAGATAATATATATATAACGGTCCTTTCTACATCTAGAAACATGATCATATTAATTTGAATATTTTAGATTCTTGACAATAAATGTGTTCTTATTACCATAATAAGGCAAGCACATGGCATATATCTTATTCTCTGAAATGAGAGATCTTTCTTTGTTGTTATTCGTCATATCAATAACTTATTCGTATATAGTCAAAATCCTATTACCGACTGTAACATCATTTGCTATCTAAATTGAACATTAACTGCTACAAACAACGTCTTTTAGACCGGTTACAAAGTACTTTTAGACCGGTGTCCCCGAGGGTCTAGATGGGAAGGTCCAAAAGAGTATTTCTTTTATAAACCGGTGTAAGCACCGGTCTAAAAGACTATTATTTAGACCCGTTACCAACCGGTTTAAAAGACATGTTCATGGGTCTAAAAAATATGAAGCTTAGACCTGCTGACTATTATTTAGACCCGTTACCAACCGGTTTAAAAGACATGTTCAAGGGTCTAAAAAATACATGAAGCTTAGACCTGCTGGGTTCATTACCACCGGTCTAAATATGTATTATCAGACAAAAAAAAAGCTGGGCCAAGCAGTTTTGGTCCCAGCAGTAAGCACTTAATAAGCAAAGCCTGTAGCTCAATACTTTAAGAAGCAAAATCAAGTAAGCTGCTAATTTTAATTAGAAATCCATACATGGTCTAATTTAAATAGAAATTCATACATAGTTTCAAAGTAAGCAGTATTCTAGACATCATTTAAACAAAAGAGCAATCCTAACAGCCTCAACAAAAGCACACGAGAGCTGTATCTAATAAGCATTAATCCAATTCCAAGAAAAATCACTTCATCCATAATCAAATAGGACACATGGTATGCCACTGCTCGACGGTTCGATCGATTTCTTTTTCAACAAGCTGGCTTCGATACATCCATGGGATCTATATTTAAAAGGTATAA
Organism: Artemisia argyi; assembly: GCA_030686995.1. NCBI lineage: Eukaryota > Viridiplantae > Streptophyta > Magnoliopsida > Asterales > Asteraceae > Artemisia > Artemisia argyi. The sequence continues at coordinate 145,913,971 of CM060709.1, read as the reverse complement.
AAATACATAAATATGATATGTAGCTAATATAGAAAGAGATAAAGTCAAAAAAGAGCTAATGGGTACGTACTGTTTCAGGGAAGTGAAGCTGATGAGTATTCACAAAATCATACATCCATCTCATGACATAATAACCGGCATGCGAGTCGCTTTTTTGTTGATTGCTCTACAATTTAATACGAATATACGATGAGAATAAGCAATTAGAAAAACCACGCCTAAACAGTTAAGGAAACAACCTCTATATTATTAAGTAGGAATGAGCAGCGGCACCGGGAAAACGATTTAGTAATGCAACCATACCGACCCATACCGGTTCTATAGACCCAGTTCGGTACCATTACTACGTGGAATAAAACTTTCTATCTGAATCTAGTGCAATCTTTTATACTCTCAGATTTATTGACTATCATCATACTCATATTCAAAAGATAAAAGGAAAAAACATGCATGAAACAAGCTCATATGAGATAATTAATACAGGAGGCGCACATCAGAAAAGCTAACAAGCCACTAGATATTGACGATTGCTGATCTAAAACTAGGAGTCAAAAGAACTACATATTTTGAAGTGCTTTATACATCCAAAATAAGCAGACAAATAACTAACAAAGCAATCCCAAACACCCTCTTAGAAAACTTGAAAATGGAAAGCAACTTGCTTTACTTACGGGATGTTTGGTATTGCTTCATCTAAACTCTTTATTTGCTTTGAAATATGCATTTATACAGAGGTAATTTTATTTATTATAAAAAAAAAAAAAAAAAAAAAAAAAAAAAAAAAAAAAAACTCAACAATTTCTTTAGTATAACTACATGTGTCTTAAAACCAGCCGAAGTACACCCTAATCTAGACAGCAACTAATCCAATTAGCCCCTAATCCAAACACAGTTCAGTTATCCCTAATCCAGACAGCTCCTAATACCACACAAGACAAGCTTATCCAAATTAAATCCGACCGAAGTACACCCCTAATCCAAACAACCCCTAATTTGAAGCCACAATTTTAAGCAATGCAAAAAAAGTTCAGTAATGTGTCTCAAAACCAGCCGAAGCAACCCCTAATCCACACAACGCCTAATCCAAGTATCCCCTAACTTAATGCCACAACTTTAACCAATGCAAACACCTCTATAAAACCTCCTGATTATCAATCCAATTAACAAAGTAATCTATTTTTTCTATGTGTGGCATTTATATATTTACAGTGAGATAAAGTTACCTTTGCCATAGTCCATGTGTAGCTGCCAACAGCACTGAAAAGTAGATACGCCATGTGTTAATGTTGTAAAAACAAATAGAAATCCTATGACAGTTTTGGAAAAAAGAATTACTCTTGCAAATGTCTTGTTAACCAGTAACTGCGCTCCGTCTTTGTTTGCTTCTTATTTTTTGAATTCAGGATGTACCCCGTGCGTTGTTTTGGGCATATAACAAACAATACCCAATGGTCCCTAGTAAAGTGTAAATACATTAGCACGTTAGTAAAGATAATCAACACATAAACCGTTTATGTAAAGCTTTAGTAAGTACTATATCGTACTCTTGAGCATAAGGTGCTAGCAAAAAATTGTAGTTAGAGACGCTTAATGCCTGTGTCAAGTAATCTTTAACAGCAGGACCCGGTTGAATACATAAGCTCCCTTCAATCGAATAAGGGTTCAAAAACCCGCATCGGTTGTCGTTTCTTGACCGCAACATATTGCATAGCCCCCTGAAAAAATACAAGACATTGTACAGATACGAAACTGTGATTTAGCATGAAAAATGTGCACAAACTCGAAATATAATAAGATGCTACTACTGAGCCTATCTAAATTCCATAAGTTCAATATGTCTTCGGTAGAAATTGGAACATTAAATGTATCTTCATGACCAGCAATCATCCCGCCAGGAACTTCAAAAATGTGGTCAGCCATATCATCATCACGTTGAGACCAACGAAGATGGGCAGCTTGCACGCACAAATATTTCCTAAACACGACATGTTCAAAGTTATCAAATTTTTACTCCTGCTCCTTTTTAGCTTTTATAGCATCCTCCACTGCCGATGATGTTTCGGTTTGTTAGGTCTCCAATAACGTTGGTGTTTGTATGGCCAGCAGCAACGGTGTTGTTTCTTGAGCCACCTGCACATACACCGTTATATCTTTGATTTTATACAAATTTGAAATTTTTATGCATGTAAAACTAGAAAGTTTAGTGTTTACAGGAGTGGGTGTGGCCAATGTGGGTTCTGACGTTGATGCTTTTCTCTGTGAAGCTTTATCTTTCGAAGTCGGGGTGTTCTCCTGTTAACAAGTAATTAATTAGCCTAAGTAGGTACAAATACAAATATCACAAAAAATAGTAGGGAAAATTGATTGTATCAGTCTTGCACATTCATACTTTTCCTATTTTAAATACAAATATTGTTGAGTACTTAAAGTTGGAAATTTGTAAAAGTACACAACATAACTATAACAGTCATTTTTCCCAAAAAAGTATGGTTGAGTTTATCATACCAAAATGCGAGAAATTCTGCAACGTGGACATTGAAAAAAGCTCCCAACTGATTGTTTTAACAAAGTAATTGTGTCATCCGCTTTCGACAATATTGGAAGCCTAGTATCTCCAAAGGCTGAAACAAAAGTATCCACCGACACCTTCATGTAATAAGGTATAAGTGGTTCTCCATGTATGGTTCGATCACCAATCAGATAAACCATCCCGCGTGCTATCGGAATCGTATCCTCGGTGTAAGGTGAAAACAACATACACTGTTTGTGCTCCTACAATACATACAGATGCATCATTTATTATGTCATAAAAATAAACCTGAAAACAATAGTTGTACCAGCAAGTATATTTGTTCACTTCAATAAAGACCGAAACAGAGTTGGAGGGTGTTTAAGATTGCGTTTTTACTTCTTTCATAATCATGCTAAATAAGCTACTAATCCAAACACCCACTGATGGGGCTTTTACAAGCCTCTCATAAGCTAGCCATAAGCTCAAGAAAAAATTTACAAAAATTGGAAAAAAGTAAATGAGCACCACAAGTTCAAGCATGCAAGATTTCCCTATGTGAACTTCACTAAACAATGAGATTCACTGTCTAACCAAACACCCCCTTAACTGCAATTTTCAGAATTTCAAACCACAAATAACTGATTTTGGTACCCAATCTAGAACACAAATGCTTTTCTTAGTATAACTTTACTAATTTAACAGAAATCCAAGATCAATAAGCTGTTTTCATAAGCAAATCACCCACAAGGACCTATTTCACAATAACCATCCCTTTCCAGACCCACGAGGACATATTTCACAAACACCCCCTAATTAGATTTCAAAAATTCAAACATTCTTTGTTCTTAAAAGGTAGACTTTGCAAAAAAATGACACCAGCAAGATTAAATTTACCTTGATATCTTTTAGGTTTTCTTTGTCTTGGTAGACAGCGGTCATCGATTCACAACTGCTTTGCTTCCTTCTCTTCAGTAATCTTCCCTCATTGCTTGCTTCTCTTTCTATATCTCTTTCAGAGTCTAATTCAACATCTCTTGCAACGTCCAATTCAACATCTCTAGCAGCATCCCTTGCAGCATCTCTTTCGACATCTCTTGTAGCATCTCTTTCCGCATCTCTTTGAGCAAGTTTCCTATCCACAATCGCTTCAATTTCTTCTATTTCTTCTGTGCTTTTCTTCCTTTTCTTTGTTTGTTTATACCCCTCTATTGCTTTCCTAAAACCTATACCGTCCCCCACAGTCCTTGTGTGACCCCCATGCTCAGGTCCTAACACCACAATCAAAGGGTCTGCTCCCTTTTCCTTTGGAATCAGTCCCTGAACCATTTTCTTATCTACATCTACCTGTAGATGCAAATTTCAGAATAGTTTATTCATAAAATTGCTATCAGTAAAGAACAATAACATTAAAATTGAAATAATCTTAGAAGTCTTATCAATTTTCTGAATATTTCCTCCATATCGGGACAATTGATCCTAGCAAGGATCCATCGTTTTGTGCGCTCACAAGAAATATCCAAGATTTCTTTCTTCAATGCTTCATCCATATTCACTTTGGACAAATCAACATCCATTCCACGATACCCTGATCTTCCTAGATGCGCATAGTTCTTTTGAAGCTTAGCATATGTCCCCCCCAATGGCTTGTTTTTTCTTCAAAAAAGTGTACAAGGCTAATTAGACAAATTATTAAAAGTTATTATAGTCATTTTGATAAATAATAAAGTTAACAAACCATATTTTCTGTTGACTGATGTTTTCGAATGAATTTTTCCCAATCTGCCGGCTCTATGAAAGAGTATTTCTCATCTTTATAAGGTTTTTTTTGGGTATCATGTAATCGTCTTTGAGCGTTGTCTTAAATCTCTTCCATGCAAGATTGCATTGCTTAAGTGTTGATTCTTTGCGATCATCATCGGTAAGATCAAAGTAATCCTGTTTGATATGAAAATAAACCTTACTTATTAGATGTTAACACACACATTGCAAACTAAAAATGAAATTAAAAGTCTTCAAATATTATACCTTGATAATCCCCCATAGAGCATCTTTCTGATCAGCTTTGATTTTACCCCAATCGTCATCAAGAATGGATATTCGAAGTCTTGTCATACCGCCAATGTATGTTGCCCAATCATTTTTGGTGTTTACCTATGGCACGGCCATTATTGTCGAACTCCACATTAAACGGTTCCTTAGGTTTCTCCTTAAGTTTGCTCGGTCCTCTCGATTTTCGTTTTGGTGGGTCAACTATTGCAAGTTGATTGTCATCCTTAAAAAACAAAATGTAGAACATTTATCAGATCGAGTTACAATGTACAACATTTAAACTAAGATGATAAGCTTTAGTCACTAATGTCACTAATGTATAGTACACTATTTAAGCTCAACTAAACTATTAGATTATTGAACCAAAAACATCAATCCAATCAAAACCAACAACTCTTGTCAAAATAAAAACAAACCCAAACGATAATAAGCTTTAGTAATCCAACAGCATAAACAAACACCCACTTAAGAGTACCACAAAATTCCATAAACCATTTGACAAAAACACAACTCGAGATTAAACAAAAAAGAAAGACAGATCCAAACAAAAATAATTCAATTAAATAATAAGAAACCTAATTAAATGATAAGAACCCTAATTAAATAATAAGCAGCATAATTAAATAATAAGCAACACAACTGAATAATAAACATTGTACCATTTTAGGTGAATTCCTTATCAACCAGCGATAGCAGGGTACGATGGCAGCTAGTTTTGGTGTTAGGGCTGAGATCTGATTAAGACTGAGAGGGAATATGAAAAAATTTGTTTGGGTTTGGTGGGTACGATGGCAGCTAGTTAGTGTAGTATCTGTTAGGGTTTGGTGGGTTTTGGTGTTAAGGTTTGGTGGGTTTTGTGAGATCTGAGAGGGAATATGAAAAATTTTGTTTGGAATTTGGGACGAAAATATTTTCGTTTCCCGCTTGATAGTTTGACCAAAATATTTTCGTTTCCTGGTTGAGAGAAGGGATATTATTACTAGTAAAACACTAGCAAGGTACCCGAGCGTGCAATAGCGGGTATCATGTGACTAAGTTTAGGCGCAAACAAAATAACGACAAACCAATTTGTATCAAGTGCTTTGTAAGTTATATGTTTTAATTTTTAATATTATGACAGGTTGTATAAACTTTTATAAAATCAATCAAGAACAGATTATAAAACATATTTTATTAGCTATGAACACAACCAACCACCCCTTTGTTCATAGCATAAGAGTCTTTACAATTACACGAAAGAAAATAATATTGCGTTTACAAACCCTAACTAACTATTTGAGAGATACAAATTTCAGAGGAAAACTGATCACTTTAGCCTTCAAGAAATAGACGGGATCATTTTAGCTCCTTAAACTCCTAGACACTCTGACCCTCGTACTTCGTAAAAACCTGCAAACACAAGAAACAAGCTACAAAACAACTTTGAATATTAGCGTAAACATGCATATATTTTCAATGTTGTGCCTGCAAAAAAAAAAAAAAAAAAAAAAAAAAAAAAAAAAAAAAAAAAAAAAAAAGACGAACTATAGTTAGTGAAATGCACAGTAAATAAGTTGATGAAAATTAATAGATGTTTTGTAATAGATATTTTGGTACCTTTTGGATGTGCAGGATTCATCAAACTTCTAATCCTTCAGCGTGGTCAGATCTTAAGTAAGTATTATCATCAAGAACATCACTTGAGGGTGTAATACCAAGGCTAAATGGGGGTAACTCATCAAATTGATCATATTCATCCTCGTCCACCACATTTTCAACACCAACTATACGTCGTTTACTATATAGGACGATGTGCAACCTTTGATCATTTGGGTCTTCAACATAGAATACTTGAGTGGCTAATTTTGCTAGAATGAACGGTTCAGATTTATAGCCGTTTGTGGAGAGATTGACAGTAGTGAAACCATATTCATCAACATCAACACCTTTTTCATTGTCAACCTATTTACATTTGAACAAAGGTATAACGGTTGAATTATAGTGCAATTCCCATATTTCTTGAATGACACCATAATAAGCCCTTTTGGCGTTCTTTGATCTTTCTGCACGATTCACCGTGGATACTTCAGTCGTTGATGCTATTAAGGTGACTCCGCTATTTTGTAATGTACTTTTATCATCTTGTTCTTTTGTGTAAAACGTATATCCATTAATTTCATACCCTTGATATTTGACAACCCGAATTGGCCCAAATCCCAAATCTGCCATGACTTTGTCTACATTTGAAAGTGTACTCCTTACTTTCTCTTTGAGCCATTGTGAAAATGTATTCTTATGCTTGTTAGCCAACCAAACCGGGCCCTTTTGACTGTTTCGTTGTTTCAAAAGTGACGTGTGCTCGTATATGTATGGTGCAATACATGTCATGTGTTGTAGGACTGTGAAATGTGCCTCACGTAAATCATCTAGATTCGGCGAGACTTCTTGGCGCCCGAGTGTACCTTCCCCCTGAAGCCTACCCTCATGTCGACTTTGTGGAATGCCAACTTTTTTCACACCATTCAAATAGTCTGTATAATATTCAATCACCTCCTCAGTAGCATATCCTTCAACAATACTACCCTCTGGTCGAGATCGGTTCCTAACATAACCTTTTAAGATTCCCATGTATCTCTCAAATGGATACATGTATCGCAGGAAAACAGGCCCACAAGTCTTAATTTCTCCAACAATATGAGATACCAAATGAACCATGACATCAAAGAAGGAAGGTGGAAAGTACATCTCTAGTTGGCAAAGAGTTAAGATTATATCACCCTGCCATTGATCTAACAATTCAGGATCAATCACCTTAGAATGAATCATGTTAAAAAACAAACATAACTGTGTTATTGTGTGTCGGATGCGATTTGGTAGTATTCCACGAATTGCGATGGGAATCATCTGAGTCATCAGGACATGACAATCATGAGACTTCATACCAAACAACTTCAAGTCTTGCATTGACACCAACTTTTTTATGTTAGCCGAATACCCAGATGGAACCTTAACTCCACTCAAACATTGACAAAATTTGGTTTTCTTGGCCTTAGACATGGTATAACAAGCTGGTGGCAAATATGTACTAGTCTTCCCAGCAATCTCTATAGGAGCAAGCTCTGGTTTGATTTTCATGGCTTCCATGTCCTTTCGAACCTTAACCCCATCTTTTGTCTTCCCAGGAATGTTCAACAACAATCCTATCAAGCTTTCACACATGTTTTTCTCAATATGCATGACATCAAGGCAATGTCGAACTTGCAAGCGATCCCAGTACTCTAATTCCCAAAATATAGACTTCTTTTTCCAAATACTCTCTTTTGAAGTTGAAGTACCTTATTTCCCTTTCCCAAACACAACATGTATATCTTCCAATTGGGAGAATGTAGCTTGCCCATTTAATGGTGGTGGTAGCTTTTTATCTTCAACGCTATTATCAAACAACTTTCTTTTTTTACGGTATTGGTGATCCACATGAAGTGATCTTCGATGTCCCATATATACTGTTTTCTTACTATTAGACAACCAAATTGAGTGAGTATGATCTTGACACACAGGACATGCCATTTTCCCTTTCGTTTTGTATCCCGACAAATTTCCATAAGCAGGAAAATCACTAATAGTGCAAAAAATCATGGCTCGCAATCGGAAATTCTCTTTTTTGTACGCATCATACACTTGTATGCCCTTACTCCATAGGTCTTTCATGTCATCAATTAACGGCCTCAAATAAATGTCAATACCGTTTCCAGGCTGTTTATGACCTTGTATTAGCAATGACATCATGATGTATTTTCGTTTCATGCATAGCCATGGTGGAAGATTGTATATGCATAAAAGAACCGGCCAAGTGCTATGACGACTACTCATGTTTTCGAAAGGATTAAGTCCATCTGAACTAAGTCCAAAGCGTATATTTCTAATCTCATATCCAAATTCCTCTTGAAACTCATTATCGATGTTCCTCCATTGAAGGGAATCAACTAAGTGTCTCATTTTTCCATCTCTTTTACGCTCCTCGGCATGCCAACGTAACAATTTTGCATCTTTTTCATTAATAATAATTCCAATCTTGGTTTTATTGGAAAATACCACAATAATTTAGCAGGTGGGCCATTCTTGATCACATCGGGGTTAAGTGGTGTATCTTTTTTTCGTGTGTACCTCGATTTACCACAAATGTGACATGCATGTAGGTCCTTGTCGTTATCTCTATACAACATGCAATCTTTTGGACACGCATCTATTTTTTCAATTTCCATTCCCATCGGGTACATCAATTTTTTTGCTTGGTATGTTGAGACAGGCAACTTGGCTTTTGGGAACATTTCAAGTAATGCTTCTAGGAGAGTTGTGAAATCTGTGTCACTTCAACCATTAACTGCTTTAACGTTCATGAGTCTATAAACAACAGATAGTTTGGTAAAATCCTCACAACCTTCATATAACGGTGTTTCTGAGTCGACAAGCAATTGTTGAAATTGATTTTGATTTTTTTCAGCAACATTATCCTCCAAATTATGTAACATCTCATTTAAACGATCATTATTGTATGAATCGTTGTTTTGTTCGATATTACAATTGGAAACAGACGTGTTACTTTTAGCTTTGACTTTTCCATGAAATTCCCAACAAGTATACCTTTGCATAAACCCTTTTTCTATAAGATAGTTTTTAATAGTTTTCAAATCAGTATGACACTTCCAATTCAAACAATTTTTACAAGGACAATGAACTCTTGATTTTCCTCTTTTCACCCGATCATCTTCGGCAACTTTTAGGAAATGAGACAAATGTTCCAAGTATTCGATGGTAGCACGTTCTATCTGGTACATCCATACACTACGATCCATCTTAAATTACACTCAATATGATAATACACGTTCACATCCTAAATGCGACAAAGTATTCAAAAAGCATTCTCAAATGGGGACAATCCGAAATTAACCTCTATTAGGTTATTTTCGGACGGGAACTAAACTAATGGCGCAAGAGTTGCAATAAATTTATACTACATGAATGTTGCATAAAAAAATTATTTCCGTAAATTTAGAAAATACATCACTTCCACGAGTTAATCAACATAACAACGCAACTATACAAGGCCTATTTACACAAACGTTCCTATACAAATAGAAAAAATATTCATTTTATATTTGATTTATGCATAATAACAAATTTATATACATAAACAAACAAGTAGTGATTAACATAAGTATAACATTTTTATATAAAAGATTACAAAAATAATCATAAAAACATTAGTTAGTATTGATATAAATGTATAAGAAGTGATTCATACCTTTTAATTGTAGTTAATGCGGAAAAATTTGGTAATTATAAGGATATTTTTTATAATTTTCGGGTGAATTAAATGAGAAAATTGAGGTTGTTGGGGTATAAATAATGGCAGATCTGGTTATGTAGCATTTGGCCTATTTTTTCAAAAAAAACGCTTTTAGACTGGTTTAAATAATTCTAACCGGTCTAAATGTTTTCGCTATATAAACCGATTGATGTAAAAAACACCGGTCTAAATAAGACTCTTTTAGACCGGTTATCGCTAAATGAACCGGTCTAAATAAGAAAAAGATATATAGACCGGTTGCTTTCATTTGCACCGGTTTAAATAACAGTTTCGATGGAAAATTTCACATTTAGACCTGTGTTTTTCTTAGAGGGTTTAAATAAGGGGGTCTAAAAGACGTTTTTTGTAGTAGTGATTACTGTGCCGAGGTAAAGTTGTTCTGAAAGTTTTAAAATATACGAGAGTTAATATTTTGAGATGATATGGGAAAAGTCTGAAAATGGCTACGAAAATGCTGGTTAAGCCGCGTATATCATGTGAAAATATTGTTTACCTGTTACAACATAAAAAGCAAGCACAAGATGTTAAACATCGTATAATGTTAATTTATGTTAGGTCATTAGTGGAGAGGTTCTACCACGAAAATAAATTACCTTTCGGCAATTTTGTAGGGACATTTTATTTGGAGTTAAGCTTCCCCAGCGGTCATTGCTGATGTACGTATAACTTTTATAATTGAGGTGTTCATCTAACTGCACTCATACCGTACATTCAAATAACTGAGATATGTTACTCACCTTTTTAAGATGTTTTGTTTCGTTTTGAAATTGCGAGAATATATAAATTGCTCAGTTTTTGTATTCGTTTATTGCATTTATAGGTTTCTATACGGTCTTTGGGGTATTCATTGGGCGGTTTGGTTCAGCTAGTTGGAAGATTTAAATCATTTATCGTGAGACAGGTAATGCATTTTACTATACAAAACCGATCCGTATCAAGACCTCTAATATCTAATGGTTTATCGGATTCTCGGGCTTTTTGAACACCCCTCGTGGTCTCATTCTTATTGCATATCTAGACTTTTTCAATCTTTGATTAGTACTAATTTTGAAATGGTGGGAAGTGAGTGGATACTGTCAGTGTGGCTTTTAATTAAAGTCTTAAGCATGTGAATATGTGATTAAAATCTAAGATGTCAAGCTTAAAGTGAACCATCATAAAATTCTAATGATTATCTATTTTGTCATTTTCAAATACTTTATTGTATCAATTTTAATTTTACAATCTGTTTACCACTACTTATGCTTGTGGAATGTAATATTCTTGTAGGGGTTTGCCGGTTTGTTATAAAATGACATTTATCATCATCAAAAGTCCACAAATGTTGAATACAATCATTGAAAAACGAAATTAACTTTGCTAGGGATAAACAATACTCCATTCGTTTCCAAAGAGATATAATACTTTCCGGGTTAACTTTGTTACAAAAATTACATAACACTTATTTCTAAGTAAGTTTTTATTCAAGAAAGATTGTGTTCGTATCATCGTATGTGTTATGTGCATAGTCTTGTTTTGTAGTCGGGTGTACCGTGTACATCACTACAAGCATGCCATTCAACCAGCCTTGTGATATTTCGTCTTGTTTGTTTACTACATTTTGAGCACCCGTGATGGGTATAAGTTTGCTCATGGCAGGATCATGGTGGGCAGTGGTAGGTTGGTGTCACCATTGTGGCCAAAAAGTGTTTGGCTCGCAGTCGACAAGCTCTGTAACACCCCCAAAATTTGGTACAGCGGAAGACTCAACAAGCTTTCGAGGTGCTACGGAGATTGGTATCCAAACACAAGACATAAAAGAACGAGATAAAGTAAACAAGATAAAATACAACCACGCAGGGTTTTAAAGTTTACATTATCCCAAAAACATCCAAAGTCAGGCCCAAAAGAAATAAATATAGGTCCACAATAGTTATCAGAGTTTTAGAAATATAGATCCATAACCGGTGCCAAATGCCAAGCCTCCAATCCCAAGCATCCGCAGAGCATCACTTAGTTTCCTGAGAAAACGTGCTAAAAGTCAGCTTTCGCTGGTGAGATCATAGGTTTAGATTCTTAATTCAATATAGTGGACATATACGCAAAACGCTTGCTAGCTAGACTAAGGCTCCATCATCCAACCAAAATAATCCAACCAAATCAAATCATCCCTATAGGTGCACGCTATAGCTCAAATCAATCCAATCAATAGCTTACCTAGCTCAAGTCTAGGCATCGCTCTATAATCAATCCAATAGCTTACCTAGTTCGGGGACTAGGCCTTGCTCAACAACCAAATCAATAGCTTACCTAGATCTAGTCTAGGCCTCGCTCTACCTAGTTCTATAAGCATAGCAAGTTTTGAAATCAAAAAGCGATAATAGTCCACATAAAGCATTTGCACGTTTCTCACCCCAAGTATTGAAAACAAAGTTCAAGAGTAAAAGTGGGGCTATGACTCACCTCAAGTCCAGAAAATATCAAGTAGAAGTCGGTAGAAATAAGACGTATGATAACTCACAAAACAGCAACTACGGACTTGGCACAACCTAACAATATTAACTCTTTCAGAAATCATTTCCTCAAATATATAATATTCCCAAACCCGGACGAGAATCCGTTTTATTTCCGAAAATCCATTTCGTATTAGTTTGGTGTATTTGCGTTTGGTATCCATACGGGTGGTGGGTCGACTCAAAACAAACCAAAGAGAGATCACATATAGAAAGGTAAATAAACTATAGTTCTAATATTAGCCCAATATATCATTTAAATAAATCGCCAAAGTTTATCAAATCTGTCGACTTGATAATCCTCATATTTATTTACGTAATATACCGTTCCAAGATTACACCCAACCTAAAGCACATAGCACATAAATTCTATATAGTATATATCATAGTTTAATAAATTCCTCATATATATTGTCAAATTGGCCAGATTTCCCGATATATACACTCGCAATCTATTACACTTTACATATACTACGACCTATGGGTGTCGTAGGATACGATGCCCACTAATATATTCATTTCATATAGCCAAATAACCCGGCTCAACCTTACGGTTAAGTGGTTATTTAATTATAGAAAACGTCTATATTAGTCGTCATATATCCGTGACAACACGAACGTCACAGAAGATAACTTACCTGGACCCGAGTGACAACAATTTCGCCTAACTCAATAAGTTTATCCGTTATATATCTTGAAATGACATTTTATTAAACGTTTCATAATTGTCGGAAGTTTCCCGTTTTATAACACAATTTTTATAATAGTAATACGTTTAATAATATTACGCCACTTTCGTAGCCTAATATATATCTAATCGTATTATTTATAATACGACTCGTGATCATTATTATTATTAATATACGCGTTTATATAGTTATATATACGTTATTCACGTATATACTTTCATATAAACGTTCATATTATCAATAATTATTATTACGAGTTTTATTATTGTCGTTTCAATTTTAATTGTTATTGAGTTATACGAAATGGTCATATGTCCGAGTCATGACTCTCGGCTCATTGTCCAAGTCCAATAATAAGCAAAAGTCATAAATAACCAAATCTCCGTCCAATCACAAACTCAATCTACGGGCTACAACATGAGGGTCCGACTACGGCACCCGACTAACCTATCTCCGTCAATCTAACGACCGTCTCACAATCGGTCCCCAATAACTCTTACCAATCGACAACAACTCCACAATTACCGATAACAATATCCAATGTCGAGACCAAACACGGTCTCGACCCAACCAAAAGTATTCGGCCGAAAATGAAATACCACAACAATGCCAAAGTTATGTTCACAAATATTTCAAGAAATAACATTAACAAGGTTAATGTTTGGGTCGGTTTACCAAGCCAACCCGAGCCCTCTATTCACTTGAGTCTCGGCTCCAAACCGCAAGTCACTAGGACTCGAGCCAACACATAAGCATCATATAGCTCACAAGAGCAAAACAAGGTAACCATATAACCCATTCGACCCAATGGTCAAATCGGCAACAAAATAATACGCGGCTAAGCCGCGACCCACAAGGGCCGAACCACAATAATTTCCACGAGCCCAAGGCTCGAACCACAACCAATCGAGAACCCCCATACGGGTCTCGGCATGATCATACGAGCAACAAAGGAAACCCCGAGACCTCATGGTCTCGGTTAGCTCGGTTCGAAGGGTACACCACCCTCGACAACAACCAAACAACAATCATCACCAAGGAACCAAAGCCTCTCAAGGCTCGAACCAAAATAAGCCGAGAGCCTAGCTCTCGGTTCCGAGTCAACCACAACCAAAACCATGAAAACCCGGATACCAAACTTAGTTTTTATCTTTAAAACATCATTTCCCATATCAATCGATTCAATTCTCAACAAAATAATCCGTGTAGCCACGGATTAATGCCAATTCGTGGCACCCAAAACCCAAAAATAGCTCCTTCTCACCTTCTTGGACCTCCAAACGCACGGATCTAGTAAAGGTACTAAAAATTCGAACGGATTGTTACAAATTTGATGGTGTTAACGGTGGTTCTAGGGTGAGTATGATACACCGAATGAAAGAGGGTGAAGAGAGGAATAAAATGGTGGTATTTGTTTTGTTGGGTGGTCGGAAATGCGGCGGTGGTGGCCGGATTTGTGTGGTCGGCGGCTAGGGTTTAGGATGAGGGATGAAGATGAGTTTGAGAGAGAGAGAATGAATAAAAAGTGAGGGTGGGTTTGTGTGTTGTGGTGAAGAACCGGACCAAAGGACCCTTTATCTTTCTTTTTTTTTTGTTAATAATAATAATAGTAAAAATGATAATATTATCACGGTGGAGCGGGTAACGCGGGTAATTGTAAAAACATGTGGCCCGAACCCGAACTCATTTTTAAACTTCAATATCACTCGAGTACATCTCGTAAATAATTAAAAATATAGTCAGACTCGTTAAGACGAATCATAAACTTTTGTTAGGTAATCCTAGTGCCAAAGTCAACGTAGTACCAAGCGAGAATTCAAATATACATCACCGAACATTAAATCAACAATGAATTATGAACATAATTCACGAATTCCATAACGTCATTAATTTAAAATATCCATAAAATAGGTCTTACAAGTTCGTTGTGAAATGAAAATTTCAAATAAAAATTATAAACGAACTTAAATCGTAATGCGGGTTTTTAAAATAGCTCCCTAAACTGCCGGTTGTCACATCCTCCCCGTCTCAGAAGGAAACCCGTCCCGGGTTTCACTCGGAAAAACTCATCTACGAAGTGAAAAGCTTCGGATATCTCTTCCTGAACTCGTCCTCACGTTCCCACGTAAACTCTGGTCCATGTCGGGAATTCCAACGAACCTTGACGAGCGGAATGCGACTCCTCTTGAGTCGTTTAACTTCACTATCTAAAATCTCAATCGGTTCTTCCACGAAATTCAGTTTCTCATCAACACGAATGTCCCTCATTGGAATGACGGGCATCTCATCGGAAAGACATTTCTTCAAATTACTTACGTGGAACACGTCGTGAACTTTACTCAGTTCGTGTGGTAATTCTAACCTATAAGCCACGGGCCCAATCCTTTCTAAGATCAAGAATGGTCCAATGTAGCGTGGGTTGAGTTTACCACGTCTCCCGAAACGTATCACACCTTTCCAAGGCGAGACTTTCAGCATTACTTTGTCTCCAACCTGGAACTCTAAAGGTTTACGTCTCTGATCGGCGTAGCTCTTCTGCCTATCTCTGGCCGCTTGCAACCGATCACGAATCTGAGCCACTTTCTCTGTAGTTTCCAAAATAAGCTCAGGGCCTGTAAGTTGACTATCTCCAACTTCTGCCCAACCAATAGGCGAACGACACTTCCTGCCATACAAAGCTTTGAATGGTGCAACCTTAAGACTTGTGTGGTAGCTATTATTATAGGAAAACTCCGCAAGGGGTAAATACTTCTCCCAGCCTTTACCAAAGTCTATGATGCATGCACGAAGCATATCCTCTAACGTCTGAATGGTCCTCTCACTTTGACCATCGGTTTGGGGATGATATGCAGTACTCATATCAAGCCTCGTCCCCAAAGCCGTTTGAAGTGATCGCCACAAAGCTGACGTAAAACGACTATCACGATCCGAAATAATAGATATCGGGACTCCATGACGTGAAATAATTTCCTTCACATATAACCTCGCAAGCTTATCCACACTATCATCTTCACTAATAGCTAAGAAATGAGCAGACTTTGTCAGACGATCCACAATTACCCAGATAGCGTCACATCCGCTAGCTGTCCTCGGTAATTTGGTAATAAAGTCCATCGTAATCCACTCCCACTTCCAAACCGGGAGTTCTGGCTGCGTCAACAATCCTGACGGTCTTTGATGCTCGGCTTTAACCTTAGAGCAGGTCAAGCACTTACTAACATACAATGCTATATCTGCCTTCATATTTGGCCACCAGTATAATTTCTTCAAATCCTGGTACATTTTGTCCGACCCAGGATGAATGGAGTATCTCGACTTATGCGACTCATGCATAATCAATTCTCGAATTCCTCCATACAATGGTACCCAACTTCGTTCTCCAAAACATAACACTCCATCAGAACGCTTAACAAATCCTTTCTCATTTTCTGCCATCCCAAATATATTCTCAGCAGGTCTATTTTCTGCTTTCAATGCTTTCGTTTGAGCTTCTAATATTTGAGACGGTAATGGCGATACGATAGTCATTCCTAATGACCTAACTCGTAATAGTGGTACTCTTTCCTTTCGACTAAGAGCATCAGCAACAACGTTTGCTTTACCAGGGTGGTAGCGAATTTCACAATCATAATCGCTTAGCAACTCGATCCAACGTCGCTGCCTCATGTTAAGCTCTTTTTGGTTCAGAATGTGTTGCAGACTTTTGTGATCAGTAAACACTACACACTTGGTTCCATACAAGTAATGTCTCCATATCCTCAAAGCAAAAACCACAGCACCTAACTCCAAATCATGGGTGGTGTAGTTCTTCTCATGCTTCTTGAGCTGTCGGGAAGCATAAGCTATCACTTTTTCTCGTTGCATTAACACAGCTCCTAAACCTTTATGTGAAGCGTCACAATAGACGACGAAATCCTCGTTACCTTCGGGTAATGCCAAAATAGGAGCACTACACAACATCTCTTTAAGTAACTGAAAGGCTTCCTCTTCCTTATCTCCCCATTCATTACTTAACACTCTTTTGAGTCAATTTGGTCAACGGTTTTGCTATCTTCGAAAACCCCTCAATGAATCTTTGGTAATAACCGGCTAATCCCAAGAACTGACGAACTTCCGTTGGGGTCGTAGGTGCAGCCCAATCTTTAATCGCTTCAATCTTAGCAGGATCCACATGAACTCCTTGTCTATCAATTACGTGACCTAGAAATTGTACCGTCGGAATCCAAAATTCGCATTTCGAAAACTTGGCATACAGTTTCTCCTTCCTGAGCAATTCTAAGATAAATCTTAGATGCTCCTCATGTTCTTTCTTACTCTTTGAATAAATCAGAATGTCATCGATAAACACAATCACGAACTTATCTAAGTACGGCTTACACACCCGATTCATGAGGTCCATGAATACCGCCGGTGCGTTAGTCAACCCAAACGGCATCACCTGAAACTCGTAATGCCCGTAACGGGTTCTGAAAGCCGTTTTCGGAATATCTTCCTCGCGTACTCGAAGCTGATGATATCCCGATCTCAAATCGATCTTCGAATACACACTCGATCCTTGAAGTTGATCGAACAAATCGTCGATCCTCAGTAACGGGTATCTATTCTTCACCGTTAACTTGTTCAACTCTCGATAATCAATACACATTCGGAACGATCCATCCTTCTTCTTCACAAATAAGACCGGGGCTCCCCAAGGTGAAGAACTTGGTCTTATGAATCCCTTCTCGGCTAACTCTGCTAATTGTTTTGACAACTCTTCTAGTTCAGTAGGTGCAAGACAATAAGGCGCTCGTGCTACATGTGCAGCACCAGGTATCAACTCAATCTGAAATTCCACTTGTCTAGTAGGCGGAATTCCTGGCAAATCATCGGGAAACACATCCGAAAAATCACGAACTATAGGTACATCTCCAATGCACCTTTCCTTCTTCTCCTTCTCAGAAATTTGGGCCAAGAAAAGGTAATTCCCTTTCTCCATTAGCTTTGGTAACTTTGTGCAAGATATAACTGCTAATCGGGATGGGCTCCTAGAATCCTTTCGGTCTCATAATATATTCAGAATCTCCTTGCCATAAGGCACACGCACGATCTTCTCATCGCAGATTATATGAGCACGATACCTTGACAACCAATCCATGCCGATAATGACATCAAAACTTCCTAATGTGACGGGTAGAAGATCTATGTTGAAAGGACGGTTCAGAAAGTTTAACGTGCATCCACGAATGATAGTCTTAATCCTTTCTATGTTTCCATTAGCTAACTCTACATCATACCCAATTCCTAAGGCCATCGGGGGTTTCTCAAGTAAGGGTGCAAACTTAGTGGACACAAAACTCTTATCGGCACCAGTATCAAATAGTATGGAAGCATAACGATTATTGAGAAGGAACGTACCAGTAACGACGTTCGGATCTTCTCCTCTCTCGTTTCCGAGTGCATACACTCTCCCATGAGCAACTCCAGCTTCCACACGTTGGTCCCCATTATCTTGTCGTCCACGGTTTCCTCCAGCTCCACGGTTTCCATTGTTGTACCCATTACCACCCGATCCTTGATTTCCTCGGTTCCACGATTCCCTACATTCATTCCGATAATGTCCTTTCTTTCCACATCCATAGCAAGTAACATTTGCTTTGCTCATAGTTTCAGGAGTAGCTTGAACCATAGCAAGTGGTCGAGCTCTACTATCCTTAGCTATGTGTCCCATCTTAGAGCAATTCTTGCACATTACAGTACATCGACCAGAATGATGCTTGTAACATCGGTTACATTTGGGTGCATCTCCATTGTAGTTCTTCTTGTCTCCATCTCCCATGGCATAAGCTCTAGTAGTTAGTTGTCGCTTGTTTCGACGATCGTTACCCTTAGAGTGATCGTCCCTCTTTCTCTTTCCATTCTTATCTTTCTCAGCTTCTTCCAATGCCAAAGAGTCCATCAATTGTTGAGCAATAGTAATAGCCTCATGTATGTTTGCAGGCTTAGCAGATATCACATCGTTCCTGGTAGCTACCGGCAATCCATCGGTATACCTCTCAATCTTTTGGGTCTCAGTCCTAACCATATCGGGACAGAGTAAGGCAAACTCTCGATAACGGCGATTGTAAGTTGCCATATCGGTACCTTTCACCTTGTGGTTCCAGAACTCAATCTCCAATTTCTTAATCTCATTCCTTGGGCAGTAAGTCTGAATCAGCAAAGACTTAAATTGCTCCCAAGTCATAGCATAAGCCGCATCACTCCCAACCGAGTTACGGTAATTGTTCCACCAAGTTAAGGCTTCATCTTTGAAGGTAAAAGAAGCAAACTTTACCTTCGCATTCTCCGCACAACCACTGACATTGAACACAGACTCAGTATTCTCAATCCACCTAACCAAGTAAACCACTCCTTCCGTTCCACCAAACTCAATTGGTCCAAAAATCTTAAACTCCTTGTATTGGCATCCATTGGCACGAACAGGTGGAAAAGTTCCAGCAGAATTGTTGGAATGATTTGACTCAGCTAGTAGTTCAGCAACTCTTTGCTCCACGAGTTGGTTGATCATTGCTTGATCCACAGTAGGTGCATTAAGTGGAACATGATCATTGTCTCCCTGAACATCAACATTCTGATTCCTGTTGTTGCGGTTAGTGGTGTCCAGGTTATCAGGAGTAGGGGTCTCAACATTTCGAGCTGGACGGCGTCCTCGACGACTAGGGGTAGCCGTTGCGGGTCCAGTTCTGGTAGCTCTAACAGGATTTCTTCGTGGGGCCATTGTTCTGAAACATCATACAAGTTCGTGAGTCTCCGATAAGACTTATCATATGCTCAACAAGAATTTATCAACGAAGCCAAGTCATGGAAAGAAAATCAACAATACACCGTAAAGCATCAATAAGGCGAATAGGAACTCAATTTCCATAATATCCAAAAAAAACCACATAATACCATATCATAATAACCATCGACCATACAATAAAGATCCAACGTCATTCCAACTACCGAAAACACAAAGATAATAATCGTTCCAACAAGACGAGTAATCAACGGACAATACATCAAAAATAGGATAACTAGCTTTTCTAACCGAACACTCCTCGGTTAAGAAAGCAATAAGACAACATAAACCAATCAACTAGCCACGCTGCTGGCGGAGCCTACTCAACTCCTGCCTCAAGCCATTAAGATCCCTCTATAACGATCTAGCTCAACGCTATGGGTGTCTCGGTCTCTCTTGAGGTCAGCCACCTCCTTCTCTAGCTCGGCATTCCTTTGCCATAGATTGCGGTCGGCCTCTCGAGCAGTAACAAAACCTCGCTGTAAACTATCGATATGCTCGTGGACCTCCATCAAAACTCTCCTCAACTCAGTAGTCCTGCCCACAACCACAGTCATATCCACTTTCAGATCAGCTATGAACTCTCCAATAACTCTCTCAAGTCGATCAGATACACGTGCAACTCTCTCACTAAGCTCAGTAATCCGAGCCCATAACCTGCCAATCTCACCTAACTCTGCATGCTCAGCAGAGACCTCAGAAGATGCATCCGGCCCATCGGGACTACCAGGTGGCAACTCAACCAAAAACGGATGATCAGGTGAATCAGGCTCAATCGGATGTACAGGTGAATCAGGCTCCTCAGCCTGAGCTGGTGGTACTAACACATCATCATCATCAGGCATCTCATCCTCCTGAGGGTCATCCTCCTCCTCAAGGTCATCATCATCACCCTGCTCAACCTCCTGAGGGTCATCCTCCCGCTCAGGGTCATCAGCCTCATCCTCACCCTCGTACTCCTCCTCCTCCACATCGGAAGAGTACATCATCAATCGTCGTCTCCTATTAGGTGAACCATGTGGTGAAGGGGTAGGTGATCTAGGACGACGACGCAATGATGTGGGTGGCGCCTCAGACAGAAGAGAATGAGCATCAATCTGTAAAGGTGGTGAAGTAGGGCGTACCGACATGCGTGCCGTAGCTCGGTGGGCAAAACGTGGAGCCACACGAGCCAAAGCCTGATGAAGAGTAAGCTGCCTCGATGTACCAGGGAGCCCTAGAGAAGATGAGGGTCCCTGCGTAGATGCAGCAGATGGTGCTGAAGTAGAACCTGTCAGTGTCATAGTAGCTGAATGCATGGCAACCTGGTAAGGATCATCAGGGGCCATGGTGAACCGTGCTGGCAATACCGGTGTAGTAAGAATATCCTCAACGACATCAGGCATATGGGAGGCCATAGTCTGTGACAACGGCGTAGGGTAGGTGTAAGTGTTTCAAAAACAACTAAACCGCGAACTCAAAATACCATATCCAAAATCATCATATAATTCCAAATCGTATAAAATCAAGAAAGATTTAAATACCGCATTACTAAAACCATTCTCAAAACAATTAAGCCATATAATTCCTCAAAACGCATATAATTCCTCAAGAACGCATATAATTCCTCAATCATCTCAAGAAATCCCAAATCTCTAATCATCTCAAATATCTCATAATACCTCAATAATAAACAATGATGCTTCGGCTTGGCGGGCTGGCGGGCGATGGTCAAGGATCATTTTCTATAAAAATCGGTTATAGTTTAGGTGTCTATTTACCTAGTTCTCTATAACCTTGGCTCTGATACCAATCTGTAACACCCCCAAAATTTGGTACAGCGGAAGACTCAACAAGCTTTCGGGGTGCTACGGAGATTGGTATCCAAACACAAGACATAAAAGAACGAGATAAAGTAAACAAGATAAAATACAACCACGCGGGGTTTTAAAGTTTACATTATCCCAAAAACATCCAAAGTCAGGCCCAAAAGAAATAAATATAGGTCCACAATAGTTATCAGAGTTTTAGAAATATAGATCCATAACCGGTGCCAAATGCCAAGCCTCCAATCCCAAGCATCCGCAGAGCATCACTTAGTTTCCTGAGAAAACGTGCTAAAAGTCAGCTTTCGCTGGTGAGATCATAGGTTTAGATTCTTAATTCAATATAATGGACATATACGCAAAACGCTTGCTAGCTAGACTAGGGCTCCATCATCCAACCAAAATAATCCAACCAAATCAAATCATCCCTATAGGTACACGCTATAGCTCAAATCAATCCAATCAATAGCTTACCTAGCTCAAGTCTAGGCCTCGCTCTATAATCAATCCAATAGCTTACCTAGTTCGGGGACTAGGCCTTGCTCAACAACCAAATCAATAGCTTACCTAGATCTAGTCTAGGCCTCGCTCTACCTAGTTCTATAAGCATAGCAAGTTTTGAAATCAAAAAGCGATAATAGTCCACATAAAGCATTTGCACGTTTCTCACCCCAAGTATTGAAAACAAAGTTCAAGAGTAAAAGTGGGGCTATGACTCACCTCAAGTCCAGAAAATATCAAGTAGAAGTCGGTAGAAATAAGACGTATGATAACTCACAAAACAGCAACTACGGACTTGGCACGACCTAACAATATTAACTCTTTCAGAAATCATTTCCTCAAATATATAATATTCCCAAACCCGGACGAGAATCCGTTTTATTTCCGAAAATCCATTTCGTATTAGTTTGGTGTATTTGCGTTTGGTATCCATACGGGTGGTGGGTCGACTCAAAACAAACCAAAGAGAGATCACATATAGAAAGGTAAATAAACTATAGTTCTAATATTAGCCCAATATATCATTTAAATAAATCGCCAAAGTTTACCAAATCCGTCGACTTGATAATCCTCATATTTATTTACGTAATATACCGTTCCAAGATTACACCCAACCTAAAGCACATAGCACATAAATTCTATATAGTATATATCATAGTTTAATAAATTCCTCATATATATCGTCAAATTGGCCAGATTTCCCGATATATACACTCGCAATCTATTACACTTTACATATACTACGACCTATGGGCGTCGTAGGATACGATGCCCACTAATATATTCATTTCATATAGCCAAATAACCCGGCTCAACCTTATGGTTAAGTGGTTATTTAATTATAGAAAACGTCTATATTAGTCGTCATATATCCGTGACAACACGAACGTCACAGAAGATAACTTACCTGGACCCGAGTGACAACAATTTCACCTAACTCAATAAGTTTATCCGTTATATATCTTGAAATGACATTTTATTAAACGTTTCATAATTGTCGGAAGTTTCCCGTTTTATAACACAATTTTTATAATAGTAATACGTTTAATAATATTACGCCACTTTCGTAGCCTAATATATATCTAATCGTATTATTTATAATACGACTCGTGATCATTATTATTATTAATATACGCGTTTATATAGTTATATATACGTTATTCACGTATATACTTTCATATAAACGTTCATATTATCAATAATTATTATTACGAGTTTTATTATTCTCGTTTCAATTTTAATAGTTATTGAGTTATACGAAATGGTCATATGTCCGAGTCATGACTCTCGGCTCATTGTCCAAGTCCAATAATAAGCAAAAGTCATAAATAACCAAATCTCCGTTCAATCACAAACTCAATCCACGGGCTACAACATGAGGGTCCGACTATGGCACCCGACTAACCTATCTCCGTCAATCTAACGACCGTCTCACAATCGGTCCCCAATAACTCTTACCAATCGACAACAACTCCACAATTACCGATAACAATATCCAATGTCGAGACCAAACACGGTCTCGACCCAACAAAAAGTATTCGGCCGAAAATGAAATACCACAACAATGCCAAAGTTATGTTCACAAATATTTCAAGAAATAACATTAACAAGGTTAATGTTTGGGTCGGTTTACCAAGCCAACCCGAGCCCTCGACTCACTTGAGTCTCGGCTCCAAACCGCAAGTCACTAAGACTCGAGCCAACACATAAGCATCATATAGCTCACAAGAGCAAAACAAGGTAACCATATAACCCATTCGACCCAATGGTCAAATCGGCAACAAAATAATACGCGGCTAAGCCGCGACCCACAAGGGTCGAACCACAATAATTTCCACGAGCCCAAGGCTCGAACCACAACCAATCGAGAACCCCCATACGGGTCTCAGCATGATCATATGAGCAACAAAGGAAACCCCGAGACCTCATGGTCTCGGTTAGCTCGGTTCGAAGGGTACACCACCCTCGACAACAACCAAACAACAATCATCACCAAGGAACCAAAGCCTCTCAAGGCTCGAACCAAAATAAGCCGAGAGCCTAGCTCTAGGTTCCGAGTCAACCACAACCAAAACCATGAAAACCCGGATACCAAACTTAGTTTTTATCTTTAAAACATCATTTCCCATATCAATCGATTCGATTCTCAACAAAATAATCCGTGTAGCCACGGATTAATGCCAATTCTTGGCACCCAAAACCCAAAAATAGCTCCTTCTCACCTTCTTGGACCTCCAAACGCACGGATCTAGTAAAGGTACTAAAAATTCGAACGGATTGTTACAAATTTGATGGTGTTAACGGTGGTTCTAGGGTGAGTATGATACACCGAATGAAAGAGGGTGGAGAGAGGAATAAAATGGTGGTATTTGTTTTGTTGGGTGGTCGGAAATGCGGCGGTGGTGGCCGGATTTGTGTGGTCGGCGGCTAGGGTTTAGGATGAGGGATGAAGATGAGTTTGAGAGAGAGAGAATGAATAAAAAGTGAGGGTGGGTTTGTGTGTTGTGGTGAAGAACCGGACCAAAGGACCCTTTATCTTTCTTTTTTTTTTTTTTTTTGTTAATAATAATAATAGTAAAAATGATAATATTATCACGGTGGAGCGGGTAACGCGGGTAATTGTAAAAACATGTGGCCCGAACCCGAACTCATTTTTAAACTTCAATATCACTCGAGTACATCTCGTAAATAATTAAAAATATAGTCAGACTCGTTAAGACGAATCATAAACTTTTGTTAGGTAATCCTAGTGCCAAAGTCAACGTAGTACCAAGCGAGAATTCAAATATACATCACCGAACATTAAATCAACAATGAATTATGAACATAATTCACGAATTCCATAACGTCATTAATTTAAAATATCCATAAAATAGGTCTTACAAGTTCGTTGTGAAATGAAAATTTCAAATAAAAATTATAAACGAACTTAAATCGTAATGCGGGTTTTTAAAATAGCTCCCTAAACTGCCGGTTGTCACAAGCTCGGCCTCCGAGAAAAAGACAAAGCAGTTCTTTTTTATTTAATATAAAAAAGTGGCTAGTATTAATGAGTGACTAGTACGGGTAAAAGTGATAAAGAGATGATCATATAATATAAGTGATGGAGATGGTATAGTAGTGTGGAAGGCTTTTGGGGTCGACATCGCTAATGATGAACACCATTGTGATGGTATGGTTCATGTTGTATTTTGAAGGTGAGATGGCGAGGATATATGATTAGGTGGTTCAGGTTGTGAATGTGGTGAGGTTTAGATGGTTTGTGTTTTGAGTATGGTGAGGTCGTGAGATGGTGTAGGTTGTGGGTATGGTGTGGTTACGAGATAGTTTTGATTGTCAGTATGGTGAGGTTGATGGATCGTGGATATTGTGAGGTCATGTGATGGTTTGGATAATAGGTTACTGGGTATAGTGTGTTCGCGAGATGGTTTCGGGTTGTGGATATGGTGTGTTTGTGAGATGTTTAAGGGTCGTGGGTATGTAAGGTCGCTAGATAGTTTCAAATCTTGGGTATGCTGAGGTAATGATATGGTTTGAGTCTTGGGGTATGGTGAATTGGTGAGGTCACAAGATGATATGGTTCGTGGGTATGGTGAGGTTACAAGGTAGTTTTGATTATCAGTATGGTGAGGTCGTGAGATGGTTTTGGGTCGTTGATATTGTGAGGTCATGTGTTAGTTTTGGTCGTAGATATGGTGTGGTCGTGGAAGGGTCGGTGATATAGTAGTGTCGTGAGAGGTGTAGGTCGTGGGGTACAGTGAAGTCGCGAAAATGGTTCGGTCAGAGAAGATCGTGCAGTTGTGAGGTGAGGTGGTCAGGTCGTGCGTTCAAGTATAAGGTTTTCATTTGGGGGTATTTTTACATATTAGGGTGTTCTCTTCGATCTAACGTCTTTGCTATTCATAGTGACACCAGTTGGTCAGATTGCGTGTTGAACTGTTTGCTTCGAAGTTCTTATGGGTTATGTTTCATATGTGAGGTCGTGTTTCGTGGTGTGTTGTGGTCAGTTTCAACCCGTGTCATACTTTCTACCGGGTGTTTGCCTTTAGTGTTAGTATGTTTGATAGGTTTGGTGCGTCGGAGTTATATCTCGGTATGTTATTAGATATTCTCTTTATGATATCCTTATTTGATCCGAGTGTATGTGTTGGTCATCAAGTCGGTTGATTGGTGTAACTTGTTCGATTTGTTATATTTGTGTAGTTGTAAGTTTAGCATCTTGCTAGTTTATCTATATAATATGAGTGATGATTTGCACACTCAAGAAATTTATTTGCACACTCTAATTAATGATATTTTGACAATTATACCCTTACAAAGATCAAGGATGACAATGAGTAAAAATTATGTAAGGGTATAAATGTCAAAACACCATAAATTAAAGCGTGCAAATAAATTTGTTTAGTGTGCAAATTATCACTCCTATAATATATGTTCCCTTTCAAAACAAAAATCACCAGCGCGATGGTTTAATGGTTTATGTGTGGCAAAGGAGCTTGTGTTCTCGAGACGAGCAAAATACAATGATTTCCTCTTTTTGATTTTTCTATTCCATAAATATTGATTAGTAGTAGGTATTGAGTACTGTAAGGTAAAAATGATACAAATGTGACACAAAGGTATGATGATGTGACGCTAAAACAAAAGTAGTGATTGACAACGATCACAATAACTTATCTCGTTTTGCAGTCTATTGTTTGAACTTGGTATATTTAGCAACAAATAATTGTTTTAGGTTATATAACTGCAAAACATGTACTCGTGTTTTGGTCAGAGCACCCGTAATGGTGTTGACATTAGTCTTGGTGAGATGAAGCTGATTGGCGTCATCACGGTGGTGGTAAAGTGATGAGCTTGTGGTAAGGAGGCTTGGCCGTTTGACACTAATAAATGCAAGGTAAAACCAGTAGAATATGTGACACTAGTGTGATAACAATGATTGATATAGTGATAACATTATGGATGCTCTCAAAACTTAACATATAAGTTTTCTTGAAGATACTTAATATATAAGTTGATTCCTAATAAAATCACAGTTACCTAAAGGAGTCAGAAAAAACTTATGGACTACGTAATTTAAAAAGTTGTGACTTAGAAAAAAATCAACAAAACGAAATACTAGTAGTTCATATTTTATGGTACGTAAATCGTTAATTTCTGAAAGACTGTTATTTAGGATCGTCCTTTTACCAAGTAAAACCCCATCGTTATCATATATCAAAATTTTCAAACTTTAATTTTTAAATGATTCATCTAAAAGAATATTTAATCAAAACGTATAGTAACTTTTCCCTGGTATTTAGTAAGATCCCATCACACCTTCATATATTAACCAAACACTAAACACACACACTCACAACCATGACCAGTTAACAACAACGTACCTTCTCTTCATACTACAAAACATCCTTAAACAAATGGATACTGCCGTGAGACCACCGCCGTTAACGCGCCTCAACACGTTCATCGGCAAAACGCGCGTAGGGAAATATTTTAAATTAAACGAACGTAACACCACTTTCACAACCGAACTCCGTGCAGGCACGACGACATTTTTAACCATGGCGTATATATTAGCTGTTAATGCTACCATCTTATCAGACTCGGGTGCAACGTGTTCTGTCTCAGACTGCGTCTCACTTTGTTCAGACCGTACATTTAGCGTTTCCAACTGCACCGGCCCTAATGTACACGTGATCCAGCCCGATATCTCATGCAAGTTCCCGCCAGTTAACCCCGGGTACACCGAGTGCATCCAAAGGGTCCGTAAAGACCTTATTGTTGCAACTGTGGCATCCTCGTTGATAGGGTGTGTGATCATGGGTATTTTTGGTAATTTACCTTTGGCGTTGGCTCCAGGAATGGGGACCAACGCGTACTTTTCGTACACAGTTGTCGGATTTCATGGATCCGGCAACTTGTCGTACCAAAGTGCACTTGCGGCTGTTTTTATTGAAGGGGTTATATTTCTTTTAATCTCGGCTCTTGGCTTTCGCGCTAAGCTCGCGAAACTAGTCCCTAAACCAGTTCGGATCTCTTCATCCGCTGGTATAGGATTGTTTTTAGCTTTCATTGGGTTACAAAATAACCAAGGAATCGGGCTAATCAGTTACAGCTCGTCTACACTTGTTACTTTAGGCGCGTGTCCAGAATCTTCACGCGCCATGCTCGCGCCAGTTGTAACATTCCCTAATGGCACCGTTTCATTAGTCCCGGGCGGGTCGGTCTCGGGTGGTATTATGTGTCTTGGAAACAAAATGGAGAGTCCGACATTTTGGCTAGGGGTGGTTGGTTTCGTGATTATAGCTTATTGTTTGGTTAAGAACATAAAAGGAGCTATGATTTATGGTATTGTGTTTGTTACTGCTGTTTCATGGTTTCGTAACACACAAGTAACCGCGTTTCCAAACACACCAACTGGTGACTCGGCTTACCATTACTTTAAGCAAATAGTCGATGTTCATAAAATAAAATCAACCGCGGGCGCCCTAAGCTTTTCAAGTATTAGCAAAGGTTCATTTTGGGAAGCATTAGTCACGTTTTTATATGTGGACATACTCGACACGACAGGAACATTGTACTCAATGGCACGTTTCGCGGGTTTCATGGACGAAAATGGTGATTTTGAGGGACAATATTTTGCATTCATGTCGGATGCTTCAGCAATTGTTTGTGGGTCATTACTTGGGACATCACCTGTGACGGCTTACGTGGAGTCATCAACAGGGATAAGAGAAGGTGGGAGGACGGGTATAACGGCGTTAACAGTAGCATGTTATTTTATGCTAGCGTTTTTCTTTACGCCGCTGCTAGCGTCCATACCAGGGTGGGCGGTGGGCCCACCGCTGATACTCGTAGGAGTGTTGATGATGAGATCAGTGGTAGAGATTGATTGGGAAGATATGAAGCAAGCAATACCAGCTTTCATGACGTTGATATTAATGCCATTAACGTACTCTATAGCGTATGGTTTGATAGGCGGTATTGGTACGTATATGGTACTAAATTTGTGGGATTGGGGTGAGGGGTGTTATGGTAAATGCAGTAAACTTAAGGGGTATGAAAGTGACGAAAATGTTATTAATGCTAGTGTAGGGGGGAATGGTGTACTTAATGAAAGTAGTGTGGTGGAAAGTAGGAAAGCACTTGAGGTTTAGGTTGAATTTTGGGGTCTTTTTGTTTAATTGTAGTAGTGATTATTATTAATATTTATTAGTATTATTTTTTTTTTCCATATAAAAGTAATTATTAGCTAACTAAAATGTATATCTTACTACATATATGTATGCGTTTTTTAATTATATATTTTTCACCGCATTGCAAACTATTATCATTTCACCATTTTGCAAAGTGTTCATGCATGTGTAATATTTATTCTGCAATAAACTTCTAGACTCACTTTTTGAAAAAGTTTAGAAAATAATGCTATAAATAATCTATATTAATAATGCTTCTATTTTAGTAGTTGATCACTTGATACAGTGGTAGACATCTCTTTCAAGGTCCCATTACTTTTCTATTTTGCTATTTGTTTTTGTTTTTGTTTTTGTTTATTTGATCATAAGTGTTTTGATTTGGTTTATCTTCTATAGCTGTAAACTTCTGTTGCTACATTTTTATATAAATTCTTTATGAAGCAATGATTAACTTATAATATAATAGTCTAGTACTTTGACTAAAATATTCTAATATGTTCATGTGCATTGCATGCCTTTACAATTTACATATGCCCACTTGTTCCAACCATGGCAACCACAAAAATTCAACTCGAATAAAATTACGGCGTAATGTTTTGTGTTCGGTTAAAAACTCTTCGTATTATCTTATGATTACGAAAATAATATAAAAAAAACAATGCTATTTAAACAAATGTAACAGATTCCGTATTATCTGATTAGACGCTGACCATATGTTTTCAGCCATTTTCTCCACCCAAAATACATGATGAGTCTTTATTATTCCCCACACACTTGTTTTATTCATTATTGATTGGGTATATTTCAAAATAGTACTGTGTAATACTTTAATTTTTTCTTTCTACGAACTTCTAACTTTCCAAACACTAATAAATATTCTTGATTTGAGTTTATGTGTCCATTTTGCATTACACTTCACGTGCGTACACGAAAGTCTCGCTAATGAGGTTTTGACACTTATCAAGATACGCCAATAGGACCTGTTTGAAGTTTGCTCAAAGTATTTGTCTCTTTTTGTCTCAACATCTCTTTACCACGATTAATAAAAGAAGACATAGGCTATGTTTGTCACACGAACTTATCAGAGCTTATCGTAGCATGAACTTATTTTATTAGAAAAATAAGCTATCATTTAAAATAAGTCTCATTTGGCTGACACGGCTTGAAGGAGCTTGTTAAAAAAATAAGCTACTAAATGAAATGCTAGTTGTACTAGCATGTAAAAAAAAACTCCAGCCACATTCTCCAGCAACTAGCTCCAACAACCCGCTCCAGCTATCCGCTCCAGCTCCTACTTGTACCAAACATACCCATAGTAAATAAGGTACCGTTTCAAGTCATCAACAAACATATAAGTTGAATCCATAGTTAATCAATACCTCGATCAGGGACGGACTCAAGATTTTTAAAAGGGTGTCGCACAAAAAAAATATTGGGCTAACTAAAGTTACACCGCAAGAAAAGAAAATGGTAAAATTTTTTTTGAGGGTTGCACATACCACAAAAATAATAATTTTGAAATCTTTTTACACTTCGTGACTTAAAATCAGATGTAGCTCATGCCACACCCGGTATACATGTGAGTCTGTCCATGACCTCGATAGTCCTTCCATCATATGCATCGACTCATTTCCCTCCAATAAGACCTTTGGTTAGAAATATTACACACAACTCTTGAGCCTGGCAACAACGTCATGCTTTGAAATTTAATCTTCTATTGTCTTAACACAAGCAGGATTCTTTTAAAAAGAGGATTACAAAGGAAATCAATTTTGTAGTCATTTAAAATATTACAACTCGCTTCAGTAATGATTTGATACCCATATTCATAATGTAAGCTTTATTGTCATCATCACTGCCATCAAATTTCTCAAGTAATTTAATGTAGTAGTGACTGTTATATAGAAAAGCGAAAATTACTGCAGAGGCAACTGTCACAAGCAGTTGCCTCGCAGTGGGTTGGTTTTTTATTTATTCCCTATAAGGCTACTAAAATCGCTGCAAGCCTGCAGAGAAATACATAACTTACACGTGTCACCTTCTCGTTAATTATAAAAAAAAAAAAAAAAAAAAAAAAAAAAAAAAAAAAAGTTGCATTTCTAGTCACATTTGCAGCGAAATACAAATAAATAGGGACCCACTTAACATCTCTCATCTTTTTTGAACCCACTTGAATAATAAAAAATATATATTTATATAATTCTGGTCATATTTGCAGCGAAATACAAAATTTGGGCCCACTTGAATAATTAAAAAAAGTATATATATATATGTAAATTTGATCTCATTTGCAGCGAAGTCCAACAATATTTTTTTTAATTTAAAAAATAAAACTTACCAAAATCACCCTAAACATTTTATTATTTACAATTTTTTTTATATAACAAACCTTATTCGTCAAATATTCATCAAATATATAACGAATTCGTTAATAAAAAAAATACCGTTGCGAAGAGCTATTGATTACGAATAAAACGAGCCCAATATTGATATGCTTTTGATGCACATACAATTTTATAAAAAATGTTAAAGTTTGATAAATAAGTTTAGGGTGGTTTTGTTAAGTTTAACGAATAAAGTTTGTTATATAAAAAACTTGTAAATATTATAAAGATTTTATAAAAGGATGTGTAGCTAATTGCCTACGCTTTGTTTCAATATTTTTTATAAAATCGTGCGTACTTCAAAAGCATATCAATATTGGGCTCGTTTTGTTCGTAATTTAGAGCTCTTCGCAACGTTATTTTTTTTATTAACAAATTTGCTATATATTTGCTAAACATTTGATAAATAAAGTTTGTTATATAAAAAACTTGTAAATATTAAAAAGTTTAAGGTTGACAAGGTAACTTGGACTTGTTGAAAGTAACATGTTTGGGAATTATTGTTGTTCGCTGCAACATGTAGGCGAATTACATGTTTTTTTTTTTATAAAAGTGGGTCTAAAGAGAGGAGAGATGTTGAGTGGGTCCATTTTTTATTGTATTTCGCTGCACATGTTATGTAAAATACAACTTTTATTATTATTATTATTATTATTATTTTTAAATCAACGAGAAGCTGACACGTATACATATTGGATTTCTGGGACAGTTTGCAGCGATTTTAGAGGCCTTACAGGTAATAAAAAAAAAACAGCCCTGAAAAAGGAAACACATTACTGCAGAGTCCTCTGCGATAATTTTCGCTATAGAAAATGCACAACTCCAGTACACCTTTATAATCTGTTCAAAAAAAAAGTACACCTTTATAATATTTTATTTTGAGATGCTAAAATGATACTACAACCCTTAAATCTAAGTCTTAGTAAGTGCAAGTCTATGCAAAAAAGACATACTTTTCTATAACAATGTTCACATCTCCCATTTAGAATTAAACAGTTCGTTTGAAGTTATATAACATTGCGACAAATGTCACACAATATTTATTGACTAGCAAGTACCTTTCACGGTCAACCGTCACAATTTCGTAATACTACTGACTACCGTTTTCGTATAGCCATTGCATCGCGATGCACGAATACTCTACCATATTATATGAAATAGTGTGCGATAAAGTTATTCTTCAAAATTATCGTCATGCGTAAAGTTATTATCACAAAAAATAGATAATCGAATAATATTGTTCGCCAAAAGTTTTAAATACAAGGTATCTGCCGTTGCAACGCGAGAGTACCCAGTATTTGAATAATGCAAAGGGAACTCTGAGTTCTATGCAATTCAGCATCCTTCCTGTAAATGTGTTGATTTTCTGCTTTAATTTGGTTTATTATTTAGCATAAGCTCGTTTATTCTCATCCAAAAGATGTTGCTTAAAATTTATTGGTTCAACTAACAAACTTAAGTCAAACGACTTTAAAACTTAACATGGCCCGTATTTTTTCCAAAAAACTTTTAATATCAAGTTATCAACAGATGTCAAGTTAAATAAAACTAAGTATAAGACACGAAAAGTTAGCTAAGATAACAGTCTAGTTTCCGATAAGATCGTAAGAATGACTTTATTCCATGTGAGAAACTGAGAATATATATTATTTCCGTAAAAGAATTGTACAATGAACATTAGTTACCTCATATATGTTTGTAGTGTTTGGAGCAGGCCGGCCCCAGGGATCAACATTAGCATTAGTCTACTGATTTTGGGCTTCTCATGAAATGTTCAATGGGCCATCACCTTTCTTTAGAAGTTAGGATAGATAAGTTGTTGGCTTGTTGCAATAGATGTTTTGCATAGTTTTATACTTTTATAGATATTAAATTATGTATTTTGTTTGTTTATTTTGGCTCTAACTCATCACTATCGCAATTTATTGGTATTATTTTTTGTATTATTATTCTTTTAACTAATATTTACTGTTTCACAATATTTACACCACGTACTTTCTCATATGTATTAAGCAAGACTTGAACCACCCACAACCATTTAGTTGTGAAGCTTCTCAAAAAATATACCATTAAAATACAAGCGTTTTAAGATCATTTTCATGAATAACTTATGAGAGAAAATCATTTCTATAATGGTTTTCGCTCGACATTTTGCATGACCATTTGCCTATCCTAAATAATTCATCCAATAATTGTGATATAGATTATGCCAAAAAAAAATAATAATAAATAAATAAATAAAAAAATAAGTGATGTTATTAGAAAAATACCTTTATACCATTGATTTAAACACTATGTAATACTTATATTATAAAGGACATGGAGAAAGAGAAAAAATAAATATAAGTGATGTTATTGGTACTCGATTCGTTTACTTTTACCTCTTATTATTAGGATAACACAGATTTTATCATTTTCTGTTTCAAATATTATATTTTATTCGGTATATATTTTTGACAAAATTACGCCGTTGGTCTTTAAACTTTCCACAAACCGTCGTCATGGCCCTTAACTTTTCAAAATCGTTACCTGGCGTCCAAAACATGGGAATTAGGGGACGAATGCGTCCCTTGACCACTTTTGTGTTAGTCAACGCTTATGTTTTGGTATATTCGCAAGGGCATAATAGGCCAACTACATTTTTTACCGCACTATGGTTAAATCAACCATGACATACGACTTTAGGTACCAACTATGTACTACACTCTAGTTAATCAACCAAGATGTAATTTGCAAATCGTTTTGGCGACGATGGCAAATCGTTTCCCTTTTGTGTCATTTGCTTTGGTTATATGACTTATGAGGTGTTTGGGTTTTGCTTACCTCCCGATGTGTTTGTATTTGCTGACATAAAGGGGTGTTTGTTTTTGGTCATAACAACAGTAAACACAATAAGATACAGCAAAAAAGATTAACCGAGAAACCATAGAATTATATATGCATAATAGTGGCAAATGGCAATTAGACTACAAGAACATTAAAATCCTAAAACAAGAACCCAAAAGACCTAATTAACCTACCCCTGGAAATACCCTAAATTAAGACCCCATTACACTAATTATTTCAGCCATTTTCTAAACAAAACCTTCTTGCATACAAATATTAGCATCAGCTTGACCATACACCTTGATCAAACTTGCAAGTAGGTTGATTTCAATGGCTTGGGTTTTCCTTAACGACTCCAAACTGTCAAGCGCCACACCACGCGGTTCCAAAGCTTCATTCTCCTGAATCAGCTCCCGACGCTTTGGTATCATCCTCTTGAGATGATCAATAACAGCACGAATAAGGTTTTTAAAAAACCCTGCTTCAACAGCCTCTTGACCAAACCAGAGGCTCATACGATCATGTAATCGTGGTGAATCGGCCAATTGCATGAGTTCATTCAACATTGGGAAATCTTCTTCCATCGGGAAATGTGAGGAAAAGCTTGTTGATGGGTTTATTGGGTTACTCGCTAAAGTTAATACCTTCGCAGTGAAGAGACGGTGAAGGGGTTTAATAACAAATTTTATTTCATACTTGGTCCCTAAGGTTGTCTACATTTCGTCAACGTAGTTTCAATTCCCGCCCAAAATGTAGTGACGTGTTCACAACATGCTACATTGAGTGTACAAGCGTAGGGACCTACGGTGTAATTTGTGAAATTAATTAATTGCACCCCATTAAATCCTTACCGATCCCATATGAAACTCTAAAACAATATATTCATCACTAAACATAAAGACACAAATATAAACATTCAAACTTGCCATTGCATTTGGTGACCAACATAGGCATTGTGAAAATTGCAAATGCCAAATAACCTTTACCATTTGCACGTTTGACTTCCTAAAGTCAAACTTGCCATTACATTTGGTGAGCAAGTAAGTAGCAACATACTTAAACGAAATAGTTGTCTTAGGGTATTCAACCCATACATAAACTAGAATTAGTAAAAGAAATCTACCCCGGCTGTGGGGGAAGCTCGAGGGAGTTCCAACAGCCTCCTTGCCAAATCCCAATTCAACCTGATGTTTTCATTCTCATCAGTAGTCAAATTGCAGTCAATGATATAAATTTTCTTTAGTAAGGGGGAACATGCAAGTATCAACCGTATTATGGCTATTTCATTCTCTGTTATAGGGAAAGAATGAAACACCACAGTTTGAAGCTGCCCCGTGGTCATTCTGTTGATGGGTACATCAAATGAATCAATCTACAAAGGTACATAAGTAAACGTGTATAAGGCCTGCAAAATGAGAGAAATATTCATATGTACAACAATTGGAATTTAACAGGATGTCTTTCATACATATGCATTTCACTTACCTTGGTTACTAGCCTTTGCATATTTGGAGACCAACGAATCATTTTAACGATCAATGAAACCATTGCCTTATTACCAAAATCGACCCCGTATATCTCAACAGTCTTGAGGGATAGAAAGGCCACACGGACACTCATCCAGGATGTACCTTCTTCCAACAACTACAAAAGGACGAATTTTCTTTAGTTTCAAAGCTAACATTGCATCAATGTTAGAAATTACTTTAACATTATGTAAGTTGAAGTAGAAAACGCGAAGAATAGGTCTTACATTGCAGTCTTCAAAATCCATGGTAATGGTCTCAAGTTTAGGAACATTTGACAACTGAAAGATATTGGAAGTTGTTATTGTCATAGGATGGTTCCAAATACCAAATGACAAATTTAACGTCTTCAAATTCCTAAGAATTGCAATATCCCATAGTCTCATTTCGTTTGTACTACAACGATCCAATTTTAGAGACTCGAGCAAGGGACAACCAGCAACTAAGTCCCAAACTGTACCACTATGAAAATTGACATTACATAATTCTAAGTTGAGTAGCTTTGGAAAACCCCTAAAACTTGTCATAGTGGGAAAAGTGCAACAATGAAGTTTTAGAAATGTCAACTCTTGACGATAGTAAAGTTGGGTTGGCAAAGTAACTGGATCAGCATACCAGTTTCGAATTGTGACCTCCTCAACTCCGACCCGAGCCAAAAACAAAAGCCCGTCATGAATGTCTTCATAATGCAAGTCGTCGTGTCCAAATAGCATTTTGGCCTCTACGGAAAACACAAACCTTCTTACTGGCCCAATAAGCTGAAGTAAAAGCCTAGTAATATGCCTCCCATCACAGGTATTTGTTAAATAGTAAAACAAATCCGAATCAACTATGACATCGGTCAGCAAAGTCTACTTAAACCTCCAGCTTCTTGCTAAACTACCGGTCCTTACCACATCTTTTAGTGGCAATCGGTTTATAATATTAGTGGTCACGTTATCTGGCATGTTGCTGATATAATCTGCCATATCAGTGATCACATTGTCTCCAAAAGACATTGTAATGTTGGAATTTTAGTTGGGTCTTTGACTTCTGGAAATGGGTGTCTGGATAAGGGTGTGTGTTATTATGGTGTGTAAATGTGTTTGGTTTGTGGGTTAATTAGTTTCGAGCGAATTATAACTAGCGTATTAGAAAAGATAGGCTCAAGTTCCACAAAGCATAGTTCCTAGTTGCTCCCTAAACTATCACTCTTGGTTGATTTAACCATATATAGTGTGGTGAAAAATGTAGTTTGCCTATTATGCCCTTGCGAATATACCAAAACATAAGCGTTGACAAAGGCAAAAGTGGTCAAAGGACGCATTCGACCTCTAATTCCCATGTTTTGGACGACAGACGACGATTTTGAAAAGTTAAGGGCCATGGCGACGGTTTGTGAAAAGTTTAGGGACTAACGGTGTATTTTTGTGTATATTTTTTTAATACTTTTTTCTTGTACGTGCAGTGGCGTAGTTTTATATAAAAACATAATTATAAAAAATAATAATAATAAATAATGTAAGAGCATGATTTTCTTTTATGTTTTTTATTAGAAAATTACCTTTATACCCTTGATTTAAACACTATGTAATATTTTAAGAAAAGGAATTGGAGACCTAAAACACATGACTAATTTTGTGTCTAACTTATGTGTCATTAGCTTATTGAGTTGCGAAGAAGTGAACTCGATTGCTGCAACAAATGAATTATTGTCACACAGATTTAGACATGAATTTTAAGTCTCTAAATCACTTCTCATATTTATATCATTCTAAACTCAATTTAAGAGCACGATTTGCTTTTATGTTTTTTTGTTCACGATGAAACAAAAAATGAAAAAAAACATATTTGAGTTCAACAAAGTTAACCTTTTATAACAATTTCAAGTAGGTTATTTTAATACTTTTATATGTAAACTCAAATTGATGTAATTACGTCTTTCCTTTGCTTAACTACATCCGGGAGTCCGGGACATTAACGAAAAAGATATCGTGTTTACTGAACAACCAAAGCACATGTCACCTGAAGAACTTCACGATGTTTGTGACCATAAAACCAACAAATATTATATTTGAAGGAATTTCTAATACCTGTTGAAATGAAACGAATTTGTAATGATATTGTTGCATCAATATGGAATGCATGACTTCAATGATTTTATTATAAGCATGTTATCTCAAAACGATTACGTTTACTATTTATAAGTTTCTAATCTTATGTTTCCATTTTTTATAAATCTTACATATGTCTTTTTATGTCATTCTACATATCATAACTACAGCTTAGAACTATTTTTGAAACACTATTATTAAAGAAAAAAAGAAAAAAATACACCTTGTAGTTAACACTACAAACTACTGTATCAGTTAATAATTAACGGTTTACAACTGTTTTCGTCAAATATAGCTGATATGCACAAATTCTTAAAGATACTCTTAATATTTAGAGTAAACTCCAAAATACATCCCTGTGGTTTACCTAATTTCGCACCATACATTTCTCTTAAAAAAGTTGCAACAAATACATCGTAAAAGTGAAAGAAAAGAAATAAGTATTTATTAATTTATTTATTTTGTAACTAAAAAAAAGAAAGGGTGATGTTACTCGCTATTTTTTTATTGTTTTATAGTTTCGTATTTTATGTTTTGTTTTGTATTTTCTGTCCTTTAATAATTTTTGTCTTGTAATTTCAGTAGGGCTGTAAATGAACCGGACGAACACGAACAGAGCTTTGTTCATGTTCATTCATTTAATTTTAACCGGACAAATAAACGGATACGGACGCTTAAACGGATGAATTTTTTTGTTCATATTCATTTATTAAGAAAATGAGTTTTTCATTTTCGTTAATTAAGACACTAAACGAACACAAACGATCGAACATAGATGAAAATAGACAAACAAACATAACTTTATTGAATTCTTTATAATATATTGTTTTATAAGTGTTGTTTTGTTTAAACAAACTACTACGTAATTTTTAAAATTATAAAATTAAAATATATGATATATGAATATAAATAGATTAATAAACATAAACGAACGTATAATCGAGACGTTTACGAACATAAATGAACAGATGAGATTTTTGTTCATGTTCGTTTATTTAACTAAACGAACGTAAAATATTGTTAATGTTCGTTCATTTAATTAACGAACAAACATAAACGAACTTTTTACCGAACAGTTCATGAAATGTTCACTGAACGTTCAGTTCGTTTACGGCCCTAAATTTCAGTTTCGTATTTTTAATTTTTTATAATAAAAACATAAGTATAAAAAATAAAAACTCATAGAAAGTGAGTGCTTAAAAAAATGGAAGGTAAACGTAGAAACTAAATTATATCAACCATAAAAAAGTTGAGGAACACATGCCATTGGAGAAGATAGTGGCAAAATGAAGGCATTTGCTCCCTCTTTCATGATTGCATCTTCACCACACAACAAAAATATCAAACAAAATAATACCCATTTCAATCTGAATCCAATAACCCTGAAGAAACCAACAAAAATTTGGTGTAAAACAACACAAAATGAGACCCCAGAAGTCCAGAAAACTGAAACATCCCACAAAATGGAAGATTACAACACTGCCATGAAGAGAATGATGAGAAACCCTTATGAGTATCACCATGATCTTGGTCAGTCACTCACTTTCTATATATTGCTTTCATTTGTATTTGGTGTCAAATGGTTTATAGGTTACGGCCTTTGGTCTAGTGGTACGTGAGTTGCCCACCAACCTAGAGGTCGTGTGTTCAAGCCTTGCTGGAAGCATGTGTGAGATATATGATATAGGGTGTGAAAAAAATTGCCCGTTAAAAAAAAATAGTTTATAGGTTACCATAGTTTGTACTATAACATAGGACTTGTAGACTAGCGGGCTAGCGGTAACTCATGTGGTGCGAGAATGGTCTCTAATTAAATGATTGTGAGTTCAAGTCCGTCTTCACATGAGCAAGTCTTTGATATACTAGTAGTTACTAGTGTAGATGATAGATAAGAACTTTTAAATTTTTGTAACCAGGTTCTTTTTTGTGTCACTTTTGTAAGATCCACATTAACCGGGTGTGTGACATTGCGTTTTCAAAGTGATTATCTGAGTATTATGATTTCATATATAGGAAGAAAAATCTAGAGAGGTAAAATGATCAGTTTAAGAGATCATGTGGTTATATTACAACTTTCAATAGTAGAAACATATTCAAATGATTGTCGCCTGCTTTGTTAATGCTGCATATTTGATTATAAAAATATCTAGGATAAGCACTTTGAGAAACAACCTCTTGAGAAAGAGTACTTTTGGCCATTCTTTATTTCTTGTGGATAGAGTACCAAATCAATTGTATTGGGATGCTTTATATCCATGCCTTTGCAATGCTTTTTGCATCCGTAACAATATAAAGTGGGATAGCTTTTTAACATTAAAGTACAATGTTAGTGTCTTGACTATCATAAGTCAATATGGATTACAGAAGATAAGAATCTATTAGAAAGTCACATTGATATATCCTTGGTTTATATTTTTTAATTTTGTAGGTAAAGGAAATGTGTTATAGTAATAACGATACGTTAAATAATTACATTTAAACCGGAAAATTTTGGTGACTTCTTTGAAGAATTGTACAATGAGTGTCTGTACAGTTTTTAGCTTATACGAAGCTTGGTACTGATGATTTGATATTGAAGTCGTTTGCAAGGTTGTCTAACAAGATTTCTGGCACCTTTTCAGGCATGAATTATAATCTGATAACGGAAAATCTGATTGTTGGGTCTCAGCCTCAAAAACCTGAAGATATCGACCATCTCAAAGAGGAACAAAATGTTGCATACATTCTTAACTTGCAGCAAGATGGTGACATTGCTTATTGGGGAATAGATTTTGAGTCTATACTCAAACGATGTAAACAAATTGGAATACGCCACATGCGAAGGCCTGTAAGCAAAATTTCATTGATCTTCAATAATCCAAATCGCAACTTTTTCACCCTTTATCTCATTTGGGTTCTATAACAAAAGGAAGTTTTTTTTTCTGATATACTATGAAATGGACAGGCGCGAGATTTTGATGGGGATTCGTTAAGGAGCATGCTACCGAAAGCTGTTTCTTCATTAGAATGGGCAGTTTCAGAAGGAAAAGGAAGAGTGTATGTACATTGCACTGCAGGTTTAGGTCGGGCTCCTGCTGTCGCAATTGCTTACATGTTCTGGTTCTGTGACATGGATGTAAGTTACCATTCTCGCCCTTAGCTCTTTACATATTGTTGATTCTTTCAAAGTTAGTTAATAACACTTTTATGGGCCATGCTTTGTGAAGTTGAATACAGCATACGACACACTCACAGCAATAAGGCCGTGTGGGCCAAATAAGAAGGCAATTAGAGGTGCTACTTATGATTTGGCTAAAAACGACCCTGGAAAAGAGCCTTTTGAGAGTCTACCTGAACATGCGTTTGGGAATGTGGCTGATTGGGAGAGGAAACTTATTCAGGACCGTGTTCGCAGTCTGCGTGGAACTTGATCGTTTACAGATATACAGATGACAAACCGATCATGAGCAATAAGACAAGTTAGTTTATATCACAAATAAATGTTGTATTTTTGAACATTTAGTCTCGTACCACTTTACGACTCGTATTAGCAAGAATTCGAATCTATAGACAATCATATGCAGCTTATATCTTTGGATAGATAATAAATTCATCTTATTAGTAACATAATTGATTATCATAAGGTAAACTAAAGTTACCTAATCACCTTTCAGAACTAATCGAGAAACTTGCCTCTCATCTCAAAAAACGTCTCATTAGCAACTACTTATTACAGCTTCAAACTGAAAACATTTCATCCAAACACCCTCTTTTATCAACACTTAACAACCTATTCCCTCCCTAAAAATGTTTATCTGTGTATTAAATTATGAATAACTTGCAAAAGCAAAGCAGAAAACAAAAGAAAACAAAAAAAAAATTGATTTAGGATCACTCCAGATTTTGATATTATAAACATAAACTAACTACACAGAAACACCAACAACTATGTTTATACAACATAAACCATGCCAACTTCCAACAGAGATGCTGGAGGGACCTTCAACGCTACATCCGGACCGCGGCAATTCCTCCTTAAGAAATTATAC
Organism: Artemisia argyi; assembly: GCA_030686995.1. NCBI lineage: Eukaryota > Viridiplantae > Streptophyta > Magnoliopsida > Asterales > Asteraceae > Artemisia > Artemisia argyi. The sequence goes on along the minus strand of CM060709.1, from coordinate 145,871,703 downwards.
CCGTAATTAATGGCTAATCTCTTCCAAACCGACGACCCTTGTTTTGCTTTCACATGTGAATGCCCAAGTATGAAAGCAGTCCCACTTTGTTGAGCCGCCAACAGATCTTCAAGTTCTTCTCTCATTTGAGCATCGACTGGATTTTCCGGTTCGTCAATGGAGAAACGCACTCGTCTCTCTTTTGGTGCACTCATTTCGACAATGTCACCTATGCTCTCAACCGTTTGGAACCCGAAAGACACACTTACCTGCATTGGCAGATGCATTGTTTTACCACCATACTTTTTCTTTATTATTATAACACTCCAATCAATACCGAATAGCAGTTTTAGAGTATGCGTGTACCTGTTGCATGTTTTCATCCACCTCGAAAGCTGGGGTTCTCAAGAACTCTGTGTCTCCGACCACCGCTAGTCTATGCTCACCCGATGATCGATCTGAAGCGCATGTATGATCCTCGTTACCTGCATGGGCCCACAGTGTAAGTACACTTCTTTCACCTTCATATACTACAAGTAAAGGTGGCATATAGAGGGTCGGGCAGATTTGGTTAACGGGTCAATACAGACGTGGAATACTTTTGTACATTAAATATACACTTTGGTGACTTTCGACCCATTTGACCCGTTTCTTTTTGAGCGATTTTGTTTTTCATTCTCTTTTACATGAATTGACCCGCATATTTTTTGAGATCAATTCACATTGGATATATCATATAGAATCTTTCATTCTTATGATATAAGTATTAAATAACCTAATTAACCAGATACCTTCAACATTATTTGCTTGTGGGCGGCACCAATCATAGTGAATAAAGTCCGCAAGCCTTCTGACAAGATCAGTCTCAAACGAGTCCACATCCTGATGTACATCCCGATAGCCATACCGGACAATACACCTATACGACCTAAGAGACACGGGACCCACACGACCCAATAGATACCTTTCAGCCGGAGGTACAAAAGGAACAGGCACAGATTTCACACAGACAAAAACCAGGATCCGATGAAATGCCGGAAGATTTGTAACAAACCGAGAGAAATTCGCGGGAATACCCGAGGTTAGATCAGTGAACACAAGCCCAATCCCTGGCACTCTACAAATACCTAAAGTTGGACCCAAGGCTAGTAACCATTCTAATGACACCTTATTGTGAAGGTCATACTCGTACTTTTTGATGGTAGCATAATGCCAAACAAACATTATGGTAACTAGAAACAGTGCTAATAGTATCGGAAGCCATGCACCTTCACGGAATTTGACTAAAGAAGCTGAAAAGTAGAGCAACTCTATGGAACCGAAAAAAAATAAGAAAAAGAGTGCAACAATTGGCGGTTTATGCCAACAAATAACGATCACTAAAGATGTAAGACAAGTAGTCACTAGCATAACCGCCATAACAGCCAATCCTGAAATGAAACAAATAAAAATGTTTATAAGAGACAAACAGTCAACCTGATCGAATGATGTTTTGTGGGACCTACCTGACGCGTTTCCCATGTGTTTGATGTCTCTGAAACCAATGGTGACAGCAATACATAGGACCATGAGTATCCAATTAATCTCAGGTATGTAGATTTGACCATGAATTTTGTCGGATGTATGCACAACTTTGACTCTTGGAAAACAACCAAGTGATAGACTTTGGTTGATGATTGAAAATGTCCCACTGATAATTGCTTGGCTTCCCACGACAGAAGCAAGAATGGCTATTACAAGCACAGGCCACCTCAAACTTTCTGAAATCATAGAGGGTTATGTATAACTACTTGTTTATCAAAAATTTTGACCATACAATAGTCAAACAAATTGTAAATCACCTGGTACCGAGACGTAATAGCTGATTCGATCGGCGTTCTGGTGATTTTTTGATAAGTAAGCTGCTTGACCCATGTAACCAAGTATGAGTGCGGGGTAGACAAGAAATGTGAACGCGATCTGTGATGGCAGAATGGCAAAAGATAGGTTACTAGTTTCACAAATGTCAAAATTCCGATTTAAATTTCATCTGTTAAAAAGTTATGTGTGTACCTGAATTGCAGCGTAAGAGAAGTGGCCAAGATCCGCAAACATTGCTTCCGAGCCTGCAAGTGCAGTTGATCAGTAGTCACATAACTTTGACTTTGGAAGTCAAACTTATACCTACATTAATTCGTAACCCCGTCAACATTAAAGTTTTCCATCTCGAGTACTAGCTTGAAACTTGAATGTAGTAGTTCAATTTTTTAGATATTTCAACTTTTTTTAAATTATATAGACGAAGATGTGCATAGACTATCAACTTGATACGAAATTGTACAAAGATTAGACTTTTTACCTGTTATGCACAATAAAATTCCTCCCAAAGACAGCCATCCTTGTTTTTTGGTCTTCCTGAAGAACTTTAACATGTAATAAGGAGAAAGAGCTTCATAAACTTTTGGATTCCAGTAGATTATATTATATAGACCAAGGACACTGATGCATATCAGCCATAATAACACGATTGGTGCAAAAAAGAAACCAACTCGATGTGTGCCATAGTGTTGTAGCGCAAATAGGCACACTAATATGAAGCACGTTATCGGGATCACCGCATCTGTAAGAAGAAACTATTTAGAACACGTCTCCACAAAAATTCTAGAGAAATTATAATTTTAAAATTTTTGGGCAGTTTATTTACCACCAAGGTAGTTTGAATAAATGGCCAAAATGGGTTTGGGTTAAAATCCATAAACAGTTTTTTCCCATTTTTATCGATACTTAATGCCTAGTTATGATAACAATAATAATTTAGCTTATGTGAATACAATAATGCAGCTTGTCGTGTGCACATAAATTAGACTATGGGCAACATTTGACCCATTTGAAATGTTACTTTCGTAGCTATTGCTCTTATTTGACCCACTTGAGACAAAAGATAATTCAAGATTCCAAGTTAACCCATCTCACAAGTAAATAAATTTGTTGCAAATCTGTACTTTTGACCCCATATAACCGAAAAACCATAATCACATTAACGGGCCAGTCTAACAAATTATGTGATCTTCAAATCGCAATAATGAAAGAACCCCTAAAAAAGAGCGTTGAAACTCACACTCATGATGTGCTTTAGACATGGATAACTCAAGGCCAGAAACTGCAGAGAATACTGCAAAACACAGAAACACATGTTATGCTTATCATCATAAGGTCAAAACTTTTGCCATTAAAAGATATTTTAACCAGATTTTATTTTACCAGAAATGGCAGGAGTAAGGAGTCCATCTCCAATTACCATGCACGTGCCCAGAAGAACCAAAATTAGTAAAGCTGTATGCAAAAATTTATACTTTTCAAGCAACATTTTCACTTTAGAGTTGTATTCTCTATCGGGAGATTGCTCCAGTTTATATGTGGATAACGATTCATCAGCAATTTGTCGGTTAGGTAACAGGCTCACTTTAGCATGACGGCATATTGAGGAATAAAGTGCAAAAGTGCCACCTAAAAGGTGATCAACAAATTAGCGTCTTTAATATCCAAAAAATGGATTCTATTCTAAGAACTTGATATATGAACTTTAATCCACACTTACCTTCACCATTATCATCAGCTCGAAGAACTATGAAGACATATTTGAAAAGAGGGACGAGTGTTAATGTCCAGAAAATGAATGACAGCACACCAAAAATTTCTTCATTTGTTTCTGAGTGATGAATATCTTCTGCAAATGTGCTTTTGTAAACATACAGAGGCGAAATGCTGAGGTCGCCATAGACTACACCAAGACTCTGATACGCCAGCAGCAAAGTTGTCCTCCAAGAATCCTTCTAATGCATTGAACAAACAAATTTTAATACAATATTACAAATGTCAAACCAAAAAGTTTAAAAATTAGAACTGTAGTGATTAGACCTTAGGAGTTGCCCAACATTTTCCTGGATCAAGATCCATGATTCACCAATGCGAAATTACCAAGATTTCCACCAAGTGCTAAATGCAGATCCCTGCTGAAATGATACACATGCAAAACAAATAAACTTTTTATATACCCGAAAAATCTTGTTTTCAAGTAAGAAACAATAAATGCTAGCAACTCAGACTTCTACTTCACATTTGCATTATAAGGATCATGAAAGTGTGACTCATATGTCAATATACCCCTAATGGTGCCCCATACCTTTATTCATGAAATTGATGAACCAAGAAAGCAAATGCTATAATTCCCACTCATAGAAAAGTGAAAAAGGGCAAGGATATCAAGCAAAAGACATCATAATTGTACAAAATAGAAGATAAATGTGAAAAAAAAAAAAAAAAAAAAAAAAAAAAAAAAAAAAAAAAAAAAAGATAAGGATTTGAACTTTTTTCCTTATAACCAAATAAAGAAAGCATTTCTCTTGTGAGGAATGTAACCCATACCTCAGTTCCAATATGCTCCTACTTTTACAAACAACTTTTATCACACCAACTACAACAACAACTAAACTAAATGGAAATAAATCAATGTGTTAAAACTTAGATACAAAGTAGGGTGGCTTTAAATTAACTAGTTTAAGTTTACTTTTTCCTCTAATTATTCAACTGTAAGTAGTAATTATCAATTAAAGCCAATTATAAATAAAGAAAGAGATCACAATCACATGACTCAACAACAATCATAATATGATATTTTCATATAAATCACACCAAAATTGAGCCCACAAGTTTTATGGCCATTTTGAGGACCACCATACCCTCACACTCACTTAAGCATGCTAGCAATTCATGAAAGATACCAAACTCACACCAATGACCAACCTATCTAAGCACACAATCAATATTGCAATAGAACAGTCTAGAATTAGGCATCAAATTACATCAAAAAAATACTACCACATACTAAAAATGAAAACCAACATTACATATGATCAAGATTCAAGTAACTACCTTAAATTGATAATCTTTAATTAGGCTTACTTTAGTCAAGATTTTATTAAAAGTGACACATTTTACATAAAAAGAAAGAAAATGGGAGGGAAGTTATGGAGTTATGGGGGGTAGGGAAAGCAAGACCACGTGACAAGAACATGGACCCTCTTCTTTCAATTTTCACCAAAAAATTCTCCTTTTATTTCTCTCCAAACATTTTTCTAGTTTAAAGATTGATCTTTTTATGCTTTCAAGAACCCAAAAAATGTGTGAAAATGAAGGTGAGGGGTCACTTATATGTCGTGTTACTCCTATTGATTTCAACTCATTGTGCTAAAAACAAAATAACAAACACATCAAAAAGCACCAATCTTTATCAACATTTATGATTACATAATCTTTATCAACTAATCATGAAATTATGATCAGATTCACTTTAAATTTAAACATCACAAAGAATAAAAAGTTAGCACACTAATTTGCCATATTTCAGCCATTATTGAAACAGTTCTACCATATTAAAACAAATCTAACAAACCTATCAAAAAGCATCAATCTTTAACACCATTTATGATTACATAAACTCATCAGTAACAGAAATATTACAGCTTTACACCCATTAAAAAAAAAAAAAAAAAAAAAAAAAAAAAAAAAAAAAAAAAACACACACACACACACAAATCTTTATCAACTAAATACTATAAAAATGAAAACTTTAGCAACTTACTGAGTAAAAATGAGTATGAAACAAAAGACCCAGAAAACACTATCCATTGTTCAGCCATTAACAAGCTTTTAAACCCACCAAGTTCATTCATACAGATGACATATACACCATTGTTGGATCTCTAGATAATATAGTTTTTTTTTTATAAAAATGTTGCTGTATGACTGTATTTTGCAACTTCTTAAATGAAGATTGGGTTATAAAAAATAATAGTAATATGAGATGGAATATATTAGTGTCGGAATGTCTTAGTTTAGTAACATCAGTCTTTATGCAAATGTAGTAGATGATGATGGTGGTGTTTTTTAATTAAAAATGATAAAATAATGTATCAACATTAGGTTTTCTGCTTTTTTATTAAAATAATATATATATTTACGTAGAGTTGAACGGCAAACGAGTAACAAGCTGCGCCGTTAACCAGTTTGAATTGCAAAACTAATTCTTTTAAAAACAACATTTGTGGATATATATATGCGTCATAACGTTACAGCATTACTATACATAATATGTTGAACTCTGTTGAGAAGCTTTACTGACTTAGGTTAAGAAAATCAAAAGTATCATACGAATGGAATAAGTTTAAGTTTAATAAGTAAGGCGGCCAAGTTTAATACAGTAAGTTTTAATAGGACCCTATTAATTTTTTATTGGATTGTGTTTGTTAATTAAAAGGATTACTATGGTAGTCTTAAAGTTGGTTAATCTTTTTACGAGGAATGTGTCTTATTATGTTTGTATGATTACGATTGACAGCTTATTTTAAGACATAAAAAACTAGAAAAGCTAGTATGTTAGAGTTGAAACTTTGTATGGAAAATATGAAATCACGGGCCTCATTCTCGGAGCATTTAAGTTTTGAAATTGATTTGAACAAATGTGTCTTTATTTGGACACATCAACTCATGTAACATTAGGACACATTAACTCATTTATTTTGTAGATGCATCTGCTTCTCATTCTTATTTTAGTTCTTAGTTGATCTTAGCTTTTGAATAAGGCGCATAGGTGCAGAGAAGCATAATGCTTGAGCGTAGGCCCTTTTAAACTTTTAAGTGCTCATGGTTGTAGGTTTTCTTGTATTTTTGCGTTTACTCGGCTTATGTATTTTCGTTTAGCTTTATACCTCGAATGATTGTACTTTTATGACTTTTATGCATGTTATATTTTTTCCCGTGCGTTTTCCCCCTTAACGCGACTGGATGGCGTCACTTGGGTATCAGGGCTTGCGTTTTCGAGTCATGAGCCATCATGACCAGCCAAGATGGTCCCGGAAAACACCACTCGACGGCGCCACATGCATACCGTGGCTCGCGTTTTCCAGCAAAATGATCCCGTTTTTCACTTTTTTTGTTGTTGTGGGTTTTGCGTTTATAGGTGTGTGTGACTGTGTGTTTGTGTTTTTATATATGTTGGTGTTTTTTTTTTAACTTGCAGCAACGATGGTGAATTGGTGAGGGAGAAAGAAGACAAGGAGACCAGTTACCAAAAAATTCTTTCTATTCTTTATTTTTAGAACCTTTTCACTTTAAACCTTGTTTTTATACATATTTATATTATAAGTCCCTTAGGTTATTATTGCTACACCATTAGTCCTTATTATGTTTACGATGTTAGTCATTTAATTATTTTTCTTACATGTTTAGTTTTAAAATGTATAAAATTTGATTTAAATGTATAAAATAAAATATGTTGTTGTATTTAAATAAAAAAAAGTATGTGGGGTCCAGGAGTGCACACGGCACCAGAAACTAATGTTATATGTGGGAGGGGGTTTTTGGTGTTATATTGAATTCTGGTGTTATGAGAAAATGTGCTGATGTGGCAGCACTTTTCCTCACGACACCAACGGGACGGCACAAGGATACCTAGTGCTCTAACTCTCTTGAAAGGAAATTTGCGTTCTTAGAGCATAAGGTACCCTTCAAGCCGTCCCGTTCGTGTTATGGGAAAAATGTTGCTACGTCAGCATATTTTTCCATAACACCAGAATTTACCACAACACCAAAAACACTCCTCCCTCCTATAACACCAGATTTTGGTGTCGTCGTGCACCCCGGACCCCACATTTTTTTTAAATTTATTTAAATAAAAAGACACATTTAACTAAAATTAAAATTAAAATTTTACTAAAATTAAAAATTTTATTAAAAAGACACATTTAAATAAAAGTAATAGTATCATAATACAATCTTACAATTAATTTGCATGTTAAATTTTTAGTAAAAATATTATACGTTCAATAAATTTGTGTCAAACATCATAAATAATCTGTGTCAATCATCATTATTACTCACCAACTCTTATTAAAAAGACAAGTCATCCTTTTTTTATTACTCACCAACTCTTATTACTTTCAAGTTTCAACTACTCTCCTAGTTTCTCTTCCCCAAAACCTGCAAAAAAACATCGCCGCCTTCCGTCATCATCGTTCTTCTCCATCATTCTTATTACTTTCAAGTTTCAACTACTCTCCTAGTTTATGAATTACAAATTCAGTTACAAAATTGTTTTCATAAAAAGATAAGACCAACTCCTCCAAACTACGGGAAAACGCGACCCCGAAAGCTAGCCACGGTACCGTGGTGGCGCCGTCCGGTTGCGTTTTCCGGGACCATTTGGGCTGGTCACGACGGCTTAGGACTCGAAAACGCGAGCCACGGTACCCTCTTGGCGCCATCCGGTTGCGTTTTCCGGGAACACACCAGCGAAAACGCTGGGTACCGAGAGCTCTTAGAAGAAAGATGCAAGATGACAAGTACGACGAAGTTTATATACTCCGTTTGTTTGATTAGAAAGACATAAAACCTTAATTATGAATCTTATTTTACAAGAACTAGTCCCTAGGTAGTATATGCTGCCTTTATAAAGGCGGTAAAGCATAAGCAAAAGCATATGCTCAAAAGCTTACATTTGAAAATGGAATTCGGCTTTTTCGTATCCCTTTGGATTCCATTCGGCAATAAAAAGTTTTACATTTTACAAACATGATGATGTCAATACCAAATTGTTATGACAATTATGTATATAGTAGACTGTGACCTTTAACAAGTTGAGTATAATTCAAACAATTAGGGTAGTGGCAGTGGTCACTCCCAACTTCCCTCATACCTCCCAACCAACCAATAATATCATTCCACCTCACTCACACTTTTTTCATACCTCCCAACCTTTTTTTAGTGGCAATCATACTTTTTTCATACCTCCCAACCCACCAACTTTTTATCATTTTTTTATTTTTTATTTTCATAAATAAATAATTTAATAAAAACATAATATTTCATTAATAATTAAAATAAAAATACCTAATACTTGGAAAAAAAAACATAATAAGTAAAAAAAATTAAAAATAAAAATACATAATCTTGTGATCTTATCCTAGACTGAGGCTGTGCATTTATGTATCTTCAAAACCTTATCTTAACATTTCTACACTTACCCCTATACACCACTTCTATAACTTATCTGAAAAATGGCAGCCATTTTATCTTGCTCTCCACTATACACCATCTTTATTCAACAAGCCAAGTAAGTCCAGCTTTATTCAAATAATACACCACTTCTAAATCATCAGCTTCTAAATGGCAGCCAACTCTAACGTTTAGTATTTATAGGATTTTTTTTTCCCACATTGGATGAAATATAGACGTTTGCACCCCAACGTCTTTTTTTTGTTTTTGTTTTTTAGTTTAAACGGTCACAATCATAATTGCACAACGTTCACTTTCTTCTCAAACCGTGGAGGTGTATTTCCCCGCTGGAGCAAACCGTGGAACCAAACCGCTGGGGTGGCGGCGGTGTTCCCCGGCGGTTTGGGGCAAACCGTTGGCCACCCCGCTTCCACTGCCACCACCCTTAATATGAGGAATGAAATCTAATTATGCTTATCCAAATAGGTTAACTTGTTGAATCATTTGATGAAGGTAGATGATCTAGGGGTGTCCAAAAAAATCGAAGAACCAAAAGAACCAAGGAACCATACCGGTATCGTATCAGAATCAAACCGTATATTAGAACCATGGTACGATTTTTGGTTCCCAAAATTCCATATTTTTTGTTCTCGGGTCGGAACCGTTCGGTTCCAGTACTTTTCCGAAAGAACCGACTACTTTGAAAATATGAAATTTGTGACATTGTGTAATTTGTAAAGCCTTTTAAGAGAATAAAAAAACAAAAACCCATACTCATTATTAAAGTGTAATATAAAATCTAAAACTAAAAAACACATAATAAAATTAAAACCCTAACTTTTAATCTATTCAAAGATCATCATCATTCATCACCATGAAAGTAAGTTTATCTTAAAATTATTATCGTAAACAAGTGATGCAACATTAAGCGTTTTTTGAGATTTGAAATACAAGTGACACTCTTGAACAATTATAAACTTATATTTTGAATTTTTGACATTTAGTGTTTATGTTTATGTTATTTCGAACAATTGGAACTATTAGAAATTTGGAATGGTTTGCATTGTTGGAGATATTTTTGTGTATGTTTGTATTTTTATAACATTATTAACATGTCTTTTATAAATGATCGACGATTAAAAAAAGTAAATTATTTAAACACTTAGGTACTTGTCGGAATTACCGAAAATTCACGTATTGAAACCGAGTATCGTACCAGAACCTGTTCTGAACCGAAAAACTTGGGACGATCCTTGGTTTCATTTTTTTTATATTTTCGGTTCTCGGTTTTTTCGGTTTGAGACGGTTGCAGTTACATGAACGCACCAAGATGATCTTTTTAAAGTTATTTTACGTTCTACATGTATTACGTTGGTAGGAAATGATAACATAATCATTGACAAAAACTGTTGATGACCAAAGATTATTAAATTACTTATGAATCGATCCACATGCTGTAAAAAAATCACAAATATTATCACAAACTTATTTCCAAAGTAAGATTTTATAACAACCTAGTAACTCGTTACGAACATTTCCTATAATCTTGGACACTACTTGAATACCTAAACGATGGAGCTTCTGCCACGTTAAACCATACCCAAGGCGTGTACGACCAACTAATGACCCACTTGCCTGGCTCATTTCTTATTACCATGCAATCATGCATGCACAAGTTACAATCAAACAACTCAGATTTTTTATTCAATGATATTTTTGAGCGAGTAAATTACACCATTCGTCCTTGTGGTTTGCGTTGACCGGCGTGGTTCGTCCCTTGACCAAAAAAACTGCACCGTCCACCCTTAACGGGCAAACGTTACGCGTCGTTTGTCCCTCCATCCAGTGGGCCCCACTAACGCTGGTTATCTGTGTTTCACATCAAGTCCCATTGAGGGTATAACTGTCATTTCCATCCCCCCTTTGCATTTAAAACCCACTCACCCACTCTTTTCCCTCACACTCTCCCAAGTCTAACCTACTCACTCTCAAATAAAAACCGATCATCTTCACTTTGCCCAAATCAATTGATATTCTAACCCTAATTTCTGTAAATCAAAAATTGCAAAACACTAAAGATGGTTCTTCAGTTGTACGACATAAGACCAAATGATTGTGTTGATAGAGATCCTTATCGAATGTATAGTAAGTATCTATTTTTTGTAATTTTTGGACAATGTTGTTTATTATAATAGGATTGTAATCGTTATTATGTATTTTAAGTATGATTAATTCAATTTGCAATTCTGTATTTGATTTTTTGTCGTTTAAAACCCTAAGCTAATGGTTTTTTGTTCAAAATATTTGCAGATGTTGATTCTACTCTGTTTTCCATCAAGCTTCATCATGGAGGCCTTTTCACAAAATCACCTAACAGAAAGTATAGTAATGGTAACATTACTTTTGTTGATTTAATAGATTGTGATCAATTTTCTATACATGAAATTGATTCTATTCTTGAAGACTTAGGTCACGATGGACATAGGGTTATGTTTTACCATTTCTTGAAACCAGATTGTGATTTAGACAATGGACTAGAACCTTTAGCATGTGACAAAGATGTTCAGGTTTTAGCTAAGTATGTGACACAAGGTCTTAAAATAGTTGAGGTCTATGTTGAGCATGAAAAGACCAACCCTGACATTTACACACCACCAAAGAAGAAAAAACTTGTAATAGAAGAGTTAGATAACCCAATAACATCAAAGGCAGGGATTTATCCAGTTGCTAAGAAACTAGTGTTGGATGTGACTGAAGGGACTGAAGGGTGTTTAGGTAAAGGTAAAGGTGAAAGTAGTGGTAAAGTCCAAGAACCATGTGTTGTTAATTTAGAAGAAGGGCAAAGTAGTGCAGCTGATAATCATGGGTCTTCTCAAGTCCCTAGCCAGTTTGTGAATGACTTTTACTTTTCATATGACCCTTATATTGAGTCACAAGATCCTAACTATGACCCATTTGCTGACTAGGACATAATTTCACCAATATTTAACAATACAGAAGGTAATGCTAGTGAGAATGTTGAAACAGAGTTTGAGAATGCAACAGAGTTTGAGAAAGAAACAGATGTTCATAGTGAAAATGAGGTTGAAAATGAGAGAACTGTTGAGTTAGAGGATAAGTCTGGGGATGATAGTCAAAGGGAGGATGATGATGATACTGAAAGAGATGATGATGATGATAGCCAAGACAGTGATTATCTTGCAGAGGAGGATTATGATGTGGATGAAGTTGATGTTGACATGGAGAACTTTGACTACAATATTGATGAGACTGCAGAGTTTATGGGGTGTAAAGATACTGAAGAAGATGTTGATAATGAAGATGTAGATCCAGATGCAGAGGATATTAATGAATTAGAGAATGAATACTTTGAAAGTGCTTCAGGTAGTGATAGTGAAGGTAGTAGATTAAGGAAAAAAAGATTGAAGCAATTAAGGAAACAAGCACATGCTGCTGATAAAATTTACAAAACATTTTTCTATGTGGGTAAACAGTTTCCAAACAGAGAACATGTGAAGGAATACATTAAAGAACATGCAATTGAGACTAGGAGGAGAATAAGAATGGAAAAGAATGACAATGAAAGAGTGAGGGCAGTTTGCAAAGGTGTTATTCCATCTCTGCCAACTGGTGAAGCCCAAAACTTGGATACTGGTGTTAGTGGGCCAAGTCAGAGTACTGGGTCCAAAGGTAAGTGGACCAAAAAGACTGCTCCAAGATCCAGTGGGTACTCAAGCCCATCAAAGGTTAGTGGGATGAAAGAGAAGCTATTTAATGGGGGTAAACCTAATAGCAAGAAAAAGGTACATGATCCCAATAAATGTACATGGGTGGTGTTGGTTTCCAAATTAAAAGATTCTGAAACATGGCAGGTCAAAACACATAGATCAGAGCATAAGTGTTTACAAGAAAGAGAAAACTTGTATGCAACATATGACTGGTTCTCTAGAGAACTAGTTGAACAGTTGAAATCAAACCCTAACATACCTGTTAGGGCAGTTCAAGAGCAACTCCAACAAAAACATGAACTAAGTGTTTCAGAAAGTAAAGCTTTTAGAGCAAAACAACAAGCAGAAAGGAAATTAAGGGGTGACTACACACATCAGTATAAGATGCTAAGAGATTATGTTTTGGAGTTACAACAAACTAATCCAAACACAACTGTCAAGATACATGTTCAACCTGAAGCAGATCATATGTGTCCAACAAGAGTCTTTAAAAGAATTTATGTATGTTTGGGACCTCTGAAAGATGGATTCAAAGCTGGGATGAGGGATTTGCTAGGATTAGATGGGGCATTCATGAAGGGCCCATACCCAGGTCAACTCTTGACAGCTGTGAGTGTAGATCCAAACAATGGGATCTATCCACTTGCTTATGGGATTGTTGAGACAGAAAACACAGAGTCATGGACATGGTTTCTCAATCAACTTGGAGATGATCTAGACCTTTACAGGAATTCCAACTTCACTTTCATAAGTGACAGACAAAAGGTAATTTACTTTCTTTATTTGAATATTTAAGTGAGTTTTTCAATCAAAATAATTGATTTGTAATCAACTAACCATTATACTTTTAATTTGATAACAGGGAATAATACCAGCAATTTCAAAGTTGTTTCCATGTGCAGAGCACAGATTCTGTGTGAAACATATTCATGAGAACATAAAAAAACAGTGGAATGGTGCTGCATACAAAGAACTGTTATGGAAAGCAGCAACTGCCACAACAGTCCCAGAGTTTACTCTTGCAATGAATGAGTTGAAAGAACTTAAAAAAGAGGCTTATGACTGGCTTAATCTCATTCCTCCACAACACTGGTCAAGATCACATTTCTCAGGTATCTTTTAATCCTAGATCTTTATGAATACTTTCCTTATGGATATAATAAGCATCTAATGTTCAATTAAACAAACTTGTATAACAGTAAGACCCAAGTCAGATGTATTGTTGAATAATATGTGTGAAGTCTTCAATGGTAAGCTGGTTGGAGGAAGAGATAAACCTATTATTTCCACTTTGGAATTTGTCAGAGAATATCTAATGAGAAGGTACATACTAATGTTGAATAATATGATGTGAACAAGCTTATTACATTAGCATACTTACTATTTAATATTTTGTAGGATTGTAAATGTGAACAAGCTTATTGGAAAATGTGATGGACCACTCACACCAACTGCTACAAGGATTTTGAGAAGAAATGCACATGATGCTAAAAAATACAGAGTCCAATGGGGTGGGAGTGAGTTGTACCAGGTTAGTGGTCCATGGAGTGACCAGTGTGTGGTCAATGTTGTGGCAAGAACATGCACTTGTAGAAAATGGGAATTGACAGGTATTCCCTGCAAACATGCTGTGGCCACAAATTGGAACATGACACTTAACAATCAACAGGCTGGATTACCAGAGGAATGGGTGCATCCATGCTACAGGTTAGATACTTGGAAGAAAGTGTATTCTTTTGACATCAAACCAATTAGAGGTCCTGTTCATTGGCCCAAATGCAATGTTCCAACCACACTATTACCTCCAAAACATCATCCACAAGTGGGCAGGCCAAGAAAAGAAAGGAGAAAGTCAAAGGCTGAGAGAGATTTGTTGTACTTTGCAAAATGTGATGGTAAGCTATCAAAGGAGCACAAGACTGTTACTTGTGACAAATGTGGGAGTAAAGGTCACAATAAAAGAACTTGTACTGGTCCAATACTTCCAAAGGGTCAAAAGAGGAAAGCTGCAGGCAAAGGGGTGGATTTGGATAATGATGGTCCTACAGGTTCAAAGTCAAGAAAGGTTCAAGTGGTGCATCTACAAATTCTGCAAAAAATAAAGACAAGGGGAAAGCTCCAGCAACAGATGATGGAGTCAAGAAGAAGAAAGCACCAAGGAAGAAAGTTATTAAGTTAGGTTGATCAGTTTGTGTTATGTCTGTTATTGTCTTTTGTTAAACTAATGGTATTAAGTTAAATGGTCTGTTTGAACAATGTCAGTTAATGTTTGTAACCATGACAGTTAATGGTTTTGGAACTATGTTAGTCAAGTGGTCTGTATTTGCTAAGTTTACTCTTGCAATGAATGGTTAACTTATCAGTTTAGTGGTATTACTTTGACTTGCATTTGAGAATCTTCAATTGATTATCTGTTTGGTTACATGAATTGTTTAGGCCTGCAAATTATGTCTGCTACTCCTTTGTTTATGTTTTTGTTTTACATGAATTGGTTTTTGGGTAAATGGTTAAATGATATTTACAGCTGTGCTTTTGGTTTATGTTTTTGTTTTGACATGGATTTGGTTTTGTAGATGTGGTTTCAACAATGCTGTTTGACTATATCAGTAAAAAAGGTTGTATTGGTCAAAAACCACAACATCAAAACAACACAACAAGCACAGCAACACAACATGGGTTAGAAAAAGATTATGGGTCAAAAGTTGAAAAACACAACAATCACAGCATCATGCTTACACAACATGGGTTAGAACAACACAACAAGCACAACACATCTAGTATTATAAAAAACACAGGTGGTGCACTTGAAAGATGATTCCATTACATAGCTTGCTTCCATAATTTGTACATAACAGACATACACACAACACATTTCTGGTTCAATAACTTCAACATTACAAACAGACATACCCCAAAACACCAACTGACCTTAATCTAGTTCAATAACTTCAACATTACAAACACAAAAACTAAAACCCATGTAACAATCAGATACTTCTTCAATCTTGCTCTTTCTTGCTCAATCTCTTGTAGTTGTGCTTGGTGCCTGTTCAATGACCTTAATAAACCCGGTATAATTACCATGGAACGTGCACACATTTCTGGGTCTACCCAATCCATAAATCTGTTACAATCCTGTATAACAAAGGAAAATTTTAAATACGTACTTACAACAACATTATGACTGTTTAATTCTCTTCAATTAAACACAAATCCTTTAAAATGTACCATTCGAGGACAACCATAAAACCTTCTTCCTGGGTTACGATCTGTCCAAGATGTTTTAATAACACAACTTGTTTGACAACGACCACATCTAACCATTTTCTTGAATTGATTTGATAATTGTTTTTAAATTCGATTTTAATTTGACTGTAAAGATGAAAATGATTTTAGGGTTTATATTATTAATGGGTGATTTATATAAAGGGTGAGGGAATTTAGGGTTTTCATTAAGGGCGGGAAACAAGGGGGGATGGAAATGACAGTTATACCCTCAATGGGACTTGATGTGAAACACAGATAACCAGCGTTAGTGGGGCCCACTGGATGGAGGGACAAACGACGCGTAACGTTTGCCCGTTAAGGGTGGACGGTGCAGTTTTTTTGGTCAAGGGACGAACCACGCCGGTCAACGCAAACCACAAGGACGAATGGTGTAATTTACTCTTTTTGAGCATATAGCAATTTAGCAAAGCCTACACAAGTTCGCAACATTGATTTAATGTAAATTGACAAATTGTATTCTGGAGTAATTTCTTTATAACTTTTGAAGGCAAATATCTTCAAAGGTTACCATATTACCGATTTTTACTTGATATACATTCACTACACAGTATTGATTTTCTTACGTACGTGTGAAAAAATGATAAAGAGTCAAGTTGGCTCCTCTCAGTTAGACTAGTACGGTGACCAGTGGCGGAGCTTGACCGTTATGATTTGGGGTGCCAAAAATTTTCGAGAATAAAATGTCACACTTATTAAAAGACTATCAATACTGATTAAACAAAGTATCTATTGACAACTATTTTCTTGAACTCTTGAAAGTTTTATGTCTAGTCAAATTACTATAAACGAAACTAATTACTATCAGAGAAAAGAATAATAGCAAACCAAATAAGAGACTAAGTAAAAAAAGCTGCTACTTTGCGCGCTTCTTTTTGTTTTAAAGACTTTTTCTCATTAGTCATGTATTCATACCAAGTTTTTAGGAGTACACGACGTAAAATATTTTCATAGAGCATTGTATCCATATAAATTGCTAACTGTGAGCTAAAAATTAGGTGGAGCCAGCACCCCTGCTAGCTCATTATATCCTCCGCCCCTGACGGTGATCAAATGTGTGATCAAATCCACCTACCATCTCAATGTCAATTCAACTTCTCTCTAAGATCAAGTGCATGACCAAATGAAAGTAATGATGAGTTGATGACCAAATGCATGACAAAGTCTTAATAATAATAATAATAATAATAATAATAATAATAATAATAATAATAATCCACAAAAGGTGTAAACTGGCGGGAACACCCTGACCCGGGTGTCTTTTGGCACCAGCCATTGTCCAACTCACAAAGAATAGCTCTAGACAACTCTCCTGGCCTAGTAGGGCACCAACTGGAGTGAGCCGAAACTCTCAGACTTTTGAGCTCTTATCCACAAAGTCTCTCCACTGAGCCCATAGGTTTTGCGGAGGTGGGTACCTATCTGAGAGCAAAGTGGCAGGGATGAGATTCGAACCCGAGTCTATTGACTCAAGAATGAAAGCCCCACCCGCTGGACCAATGCCCCAGTGGTAATAATAATAATAATAATAATAATAATAATAATAATAATAATAATAATAATAATAATAATAATAATAATAACATCCCCTGGCATGTAAGATTAGAGACTCTTTTAACCTTTTTTTTCAAGCATGGTATCTGGATGATGGTACTGTTATTGGAGATACTTTGGTTGTGGGTAAGGTTTTAGAGTTGATTATGATGGATGGACCTAGTCGTGGCTTACAACTCAACGTTGATAAAACTTAGGTCTTTTGGCCAAAGGAAGACCCTAGAAGCAGATATGCGGGTGTGTTCCCTCCCAATATTTCTCGCCCCTTACATGGTGTTAAATTATTGGGTGGGCCTGTTAGTGTTGATTTTGAGTTTGGTAGTAGGCTGGTTTTGAAAAGGGTGGCTAAAACTATTGATCTTATGGATGCTGTTGCTAAACTTAACGACCCTCAATGTGAGTTGTTGCTACTCCGTGCATGTGCAGGTATTTCTAAGTTGTATTTTTCTATGCGCACATGTTCTCCTAGGGTCTTTGAGTGTGCTCAGGTTTCTTTTGATGCGGTACTTCGTTCTTCATTGGAACGTATTGTCACTGGTTCTGGGCCTGGTTTTGGTGATTGGCAGTGGAGACTTGCCACCCTTCCCTTTGCCTTTGGGGGGCTTGGTGTTTATTCTGCAGGAGATGTCTTGAAATATGCTTTTCTTGCGTCTAGACTTCAATCTGCTAGCTTACAGACTAAGCTTCTCCATAGTTCTGGTATTGTAACTGATGGTCCCTCCTTTGATGATGTGATGAGGCGAAAAATGATCCGTTTTTAGGGGGTCATTTAAGCCCGAATCCGACTTTATTTGATCAAATGTTGCCCTAAATCGTTCCTTTTGTGATTTTAGGTGTTTGGAGAGTGAATTCTGGAAAAGAAGCCATTTTGGACGTTTTTGGAGCATAAAAGTGAAGAAAACGGCAAAGTATCAATTTTCCATGCTGAGACACTAGGTGACGGCGTCAAGAGTTATACCCTGACGGCGTCAGACATCAAGAATAAAATACCGTAGTTGATGACGGCGTCAAAAGTCATCCTGACGGCGTCAAAGTACAAAGAATAAAATACCGTGGTTGGTGACGGCGTCACATAGGCCGTCATAAGTAGATCAAGGCCGTCCGAGGAAGTATTTGGCGGTGAGGTGACGGCGTCACATGGTTGTCTTGACGCCGTCAGCCCAGTTTTCCTATATATAGTTTTCTAGTTTTTGCATTAAAAGGAGAGAAGTTTAGGTGAAACCCTAAAGACGAATTTGGTGTATCTTTTACAGGTTTTTCAAGGGTTCCAAACCCTTGATACCTTGCATTGTAATTGAGATAAGTGTTCTTCTAATTCAATCAATATGTCTATATGTTGGTTGTTTATATCTTGTTCTTGTCTCAATTCCATTATGCTAGGCTAGATCTCTTTTGTGTTTGCTTAGATCTAATGAAACCTAGATGTTGATTATGTGTTGATTACTTGTCTATTCTTGTTTTGATTGAATGATTTATATGTTAGGCTTAAGAAAACTGGCAGATCTCCAAATGGTAACATGCTTGAACGTCTTAAGAAACATGAACCGAGGCGTACTAGGTCTTTATTGGTTGTATTTAATGCATGAGCCACTGTTTACAATCCCTATAGTTGTGCTGGGTCATGGTGTAGGAGGAGATAAGAGCTCATAGAGTTGGGGAGTTATGTATGCCACCCCACGAATGGTATTAAGGAATACAATCCGTCATCCATACAAGTATAACAAGTAATTAACGTGTAAAAGATATCTAGGGAGTAGTGAAGTCTAAGTAAACACAATTTCTCCAATTACTGCTCACAACCTTAGTATAATTAGTTTATTTTCATTTTTATTATTTTATTTTGATTGCATCTTAGTTTTGGGTTAGTTGAATAGCAACTAATTCCGCCCACTCTTTCAAAACCCGAGATTTTACTTGCTTTCATAAAAATATATAAAAATACAAAAATAATCATCCCTCACCTCTAGAACTAGTAATTAGGTTTTCTAATCCTAGCGACACTATTCCTAAGCTGAACGATCAATCCTCCGGTACTTGTCACTATACTATACTACAACGATCAGGTACACTGCCTGGTGGGGGTTGTAAGCTTCTCGAGATCCCTCGAGAGGTAAAGCCTGGTGCGATTCCCACGCATCAAGTTTTTGGCGCCGCAGCCCGGGGAATAGTTATTGTCTAGGTTAGGATTTCTTTTTATTAGGTCTACTTGCTAGATTCCTTTCTAGTAAGATTTTATTTTTAATTTTTTAGGTCTTCTTTAGTCTATCATATTTCTTCGTGCCTTTGTTCGTAACTCTTTACCATCCGACATCATGGAAGGTGGTAACATCTTTGAACCCATCATCCCACCACAACAAAACCCACCATTAGAACCCCTTAGGCCCCGAACCTTAGGAGAGTATTCCCGACCTAGCCACCAAGGCTATCGAAACACCATTGAGCTCACCGGAGACAATGTGACCCCCTTGCGATCCGACACCATCCGGTTGGTGCAAAGCGGATGTGCATTCCATGGACTTCGTTCCGAAGATCCAAACCAACACCTTAAGGACTTCCTCAAAATCGTAGTTCCATAGACCTAGGTGTTGAAACTAGAGAGACTACCCGTTTACGCCTATTCCAATTCTCTCTACGGGATCAAGCTAGTCAATGGCTTGAGCGTTTACCCGCGGGATCCATCACCACATGGGACAATCTCGCCAATCGCTTCCTTACCCAATTCTTTCCGCCGGAAAAGACTGCAATGCTTAGAAGGGACATTTTGATGTTTGAGCAACAGCGGGGTGAACCTTTCTACAAGGCTTGGGCCCGCTTCAAGGATCTCCTCCACAAGATCCCTCATCATGGCATAAACCTTTGGTTATTAGTCCAGATTTTCTACGACCATGTTGACTATCACACTAAGCGCACCATCGACAGGGCCACGGGAGGTAAATTGCGTGATAAGAATGCCGAGGAGTCTTGGGCAATTATCGAAGAGCTCGCTATTGATAATAATGAGATTTGGGAATTTAAACATACGATAGAAGCGGCCATCAATGCAGTCTCGACATCTGGAGGAACCACCGAAATCCCCGATGAACTCTTATGCAAACTTGAGGCAAAAGTCGACTATTTTGAGGAAAGGCAAAGGAGACCCTTAAGTCCTAGACAAGCCACTGTCAATTCTGTCTCAAAACCAACTTCGGCACCATTATCTGAGTCACCTTCTAGAGAACATGTCGAGACTTTTCAGAGGTGCACTCCACCCTGTTCCCCTCCCAAGGAACTTAGCTCGGAGTTTGAGGCTAGGATGAGAGAATATATGGCAACTCACTCTGATCGGCTTGCTAGATTCGAAGAAGCAGTTTATAAACAAAAAGAGGAGATGCAGGAGAAAATGAATGAGATGTTGAGTCTATTGGAGGAGTATACCAATCAGAGAACCCCCGAATGAATACTGCTAAGGAAAGAAAGCGCCACTCCCACCACCCAATTTGTTAACTCCGTCACCATTGTCCATAATGATAATGAGAAGGTAGAAACTCCTGCTAAACAGGCCTTAGAAAAACCACCAGAGTCCCAACCTTTGAGTTACTACCTGAAACAAACACCATAACAAATTGGATTAAGGGTGATAGGCATAAGTCGCGTAACCGATCCTCCGAACAGGTTCCTGAGAAGGAGGAAGATGAGTATGATACGCTTCCTGGAGAATCAGTGATCGAGAGGTTATTGGTACAGAAAGTGGCTACTAAGCAGGTAGCATGTGGGAATTTTGAAATACCAACGAGCATTGGGGACTTGAAACATCTTAGTGCTTTCGCCGACCAAGGATCGGAAGTAAATCTTATGCCCCTAACTATTTACATCCAACTAACGTCAAAAATGCCAGCACCTACTCATGTTAGGCTATCTCTTATTGGACACTCGTACGTATATCCCCTAGGAATCGCAGAAGATGTATTAGTCAATGTTGCAGGATTCATGTACCCCGTTGATTTTATGATCATTGATGATAAAGGGGATGGATGCATGCCAATAATCCTTGGGGCACCATTCCTCACCACCGCTAGGGCTGTCATTAAGTATGAAGATAGGAAGATTGAGCTTAAATCTGGAAAAAGAAAGATTAGTTTCCACATGACTCCGCGAAGTGGGCATGAGAATTTGAGTTGGAGAATGATCAAAAGCAACATTGGCATGACACCCATTCGTGTTCAGAATAAAATTCTCGCATGGGAGGCAAGAATCAAAAGCTATAAGAAAGCTAAGGGTGAAAGAAGAAAAAGCAATAAGGTTTCAGTTGAACTCGAACATACTCGACACGAGAAAAATCATACACCATTTGATGTAGGGAACTTGGTACTCCTGAGACACTTGGAAACGACAATACCACCCGATAAACCGAGTCCTTGGTGTTATGGGCCATTCACAATCGAAGGATTGAGCCAAGAAGGGGTAGCTAACTTGAGAAGTAAATTAGGTGGGAAAGTAATTGCAAGTATCGATAGATTGAGGCACTACCACCATAACAGTAATGATCGCAACTACATGGGGTATATCATTTCAAATGATGAAATCACGTGATAGCCCATGACTTTGAGTCTAGCTACAAGACTCGTAAATAAAGAAAAGCGCTTCTTGGGAGGCAACCCATGTTTTGTGTGATTTTATTTGTTCGATTGTTATTTGCTTCCGTATGCATGTTTTATTTTTATTGTTGGTTGATCATGTTTCTCAATTAAATTGTGGAAATACTTTATTATGTTGTTTGGCCTAGTCTTAACTTCAACCTAAAGGTATTTTTGCAAAAGATAAGTGTAAGGGGAAACCCCAAATATGTTTTTAAGAAACAAACCGATCATGATTCTCCACAATATTAAATGAACATGTATATTCGTATTTGTTAGAGTCAAATGCTTGTATTGAGTCATAATGAAGTTTTGCAGGATTTTCCAGAAAGTAGGACAAAGTTTTTCCAGAAATTTTCCGGAAACTTAACATAAAAATTTCTGCAGGTCTATTCTGACGGCGTCAGAGTATTACTCTTGACGGCGTCAGGAGTTAAAAATCTGGAAATTTTACCGGTTTTGTTTTTCTAACGGAGTCTTATGGTTTTTGTGAATTATTAAGTTTTATAATCTCCAGGAAATCTGCAAACTTCATTCCACAAGCATTATATCTTACTTTGTTTTCTAGGATGTAGTAACTTATATAGGATGCCGCCGATTTTACGCGAGGTTGTCTTGTCTATTGTTGTCAGGATTTACAGGTTATTTATGACAAGAAGATGATTTATATTCTGGAAGGGAAGCTTTGATTGTTCGTTTTCTTGGAGGAAGATTTAACCTGGCCAACCTATAATCCATACCGAGCGAATCAGGGGAGTATTTGATTTCATTCTCTTTACTTCTTAACTTTTACATTCTTTACTTGAACATTGGGGACAATGTTCATCTTAAGTGTAAGGGGAGGGTAAAAAGATGATACCTTACATATGCACTTTCGCTTGAGTTTGTTTTGTTTGATAGTAGATGTGTAATAAAACTATGAGAAATACTTGTTAGTGTAATTTTAGCGCCAAATTTAAAATTTTTTACAACATTTAGGAGTGAAACTTTAGCCATAGCAAGCGTCTCATGGATAGGAGGTTGTATGACTAGCACATAACCGTATATTCAGAAAAATTTTCCACCCAAAAATGTGAGGTTCGCCTTTAGATTTGATAGGAAAAGCATTCATTATTGGTGCTTATGAGTGTACCGGTAGCATTTAGATTCTAGAACTTGCGTTAGTGATGCATCCCGAGACCGCTAGTGAGACTACATTCGTGTAGTAGGATTTACTACATGATAAGAGGCATTAGGATCACCCTTGTGTTAAACCCGTATCATAATTACTTGACCATTTAAGTCATATTACTTGGCTAGTTAAGTCAACTAATTTTTCCTACACCCTTTGCGTTGTACTCATTTTTAGTACACGAAACCCCTAGTACACCCCTCCGAGCCTATCTTTTCGTTTCTAACTTTAAGCATCTTACTTAAAGGAAGAATTTGTTACACCCCACTTAAATGTACACCCAAATCGCCTTAGCCTTCCGTGTATGCGCTCATTTTTAGTGCATTATTGTTATTTGTTAAACCCTAAGTTAACTTTCTAACTGATTACATGGTTGTTAAGTCGAGTCATATCCTTGTACATATTGTTTTGGGATGATTGGGACTCATGGGTAAGTACTTATTTTATGGAGTAATGGGGAAGAACATCATATTATTACCCCCATATGTACGTTAATCTTAAAAGTGCTCCAAGTGTTTTGATTTTCTTAATTCGAGTCATTAGAATAGTCAAATGTAAAGTATGTAAAGACTCAAGTGTAAGGGGAATGCCCATACCCCTATGATGTATTATTTTGGATGGTAGGGTAAGAGTGTATGTACAAAAAAAAAAAAAAAAAAAAAAAAAAAAAAAAAAAATCGAAAAAATTTAAAAAAAAAAAAAAAAAAAAAAAAAAAAAAAGAATAAAAAAAAGAGAAAAAAACATACGGACTACCATCCCGTTTTTATTCTATGTTCATTTTATGTTTTTGTTATTTTTCATTTGTTAGCTTAAGTCGAGTCTAGTCTTGGCTTAGCAACGCCATCTTGTACATGTAATTAACCAAGATTGTTAACTCGCCACCAGTAAAACTTCCTTTATCCAACAAAACCGTGTAATTCATATCCCTATACCTAATGTTACAACCCTTTTAAAGACCTCTTTGATAGTTTATCCTAGGTGCTTACGCCATGTGGTGGAGGTTTGATCCTTTCCCAAGCCTATGGTAATCTATTTTGCTATGACAGGTAGTGAGAGATATCTTCCATTTCCATAATGTTATATTACTTTATTACACCCGAGAGATGTGAGTATCTAAACACTATTTGTGAGGTGCTTGTGTATGACCTCCGTGCTTGTCTATTGGTCTTTAGTGGAACGATTATTTGTTGTAATTACTTTTATATTAGTGTTAAATGACCCCTAACTTGTCTTTTGAGTAGAATAAAAGCTCATTTGCTTGAGGACAAGCAAATCCCAAGTGTAAAGGTATATGATGAGGCGAAAAATGATCCGTTTTTAGGGGGTCATTTAAGCCCGAATCCGACTTTATTTGATCAAATATTGCCCTAAATCGTTCCTTTTGTGATTTTAGGTGTTTGGAGAGTGAATTCTGGAAAAGAAGCCATTTTGGACGTTTTTGGAGCATAAAAGTGAAGAGAAACGGCAAAGTATCAATTTTCCATGCTGAAGACACTAGGTGACGGCGTCAAGAGTTATACCCTGACGGCGTCAGACATCAAGAATAAAACACCGTAGTTGATGACGGCGTCAAAGTACAAAGAATAAAATACCGTGGTTGGTGACGGCGTCACATAGGCCGTCATAAGTAGATCAAGGCCGTCCGAGGAAGTATTTGGCGGCGAGGTGACGGCGTCACATGGTTGTCTTGACGCCGTCAGCCCAGTTTTCCTATATATAGTTTTCTAGTTTTTGCATTAAAAGGAGAGAAGTTTTGGTGAAACCCTAAAGACGAATTTGGTGTATCTTTTACAGGTTTTTCAAGGGTTCCAAACCCTTGATACCTTGCATTGTAATTGAGATAATTGTTCTTCTAATTCAATCAATATGTCTATGTGTTGGTTGTTTATATCTTGTTCTTGTCTCAATTCCATTATGCTAGGCTAGATCTCTTTTGTGTTTGCTTAGATCTAATGAAACCTAGATGTTGATTATGTGTTGATTACTTGTCTATTCTTGTTTTGATTGAATGATTTATATGTTAGGCTTAAGAAAACTGGCAGATCTCCAAATGGTAACATGCTTGAACGTCTTAAGAAACATGAACCGAGGCGTACTAGGTCTTTATTGGTTGTATTTAATGCATGAGCCACTGTTTACAATCCCTATAGTTGTGTTGGGTCATGGTGTAGGAGGAGATAAGAGCTCATAGAGTTGGGGAGTTATGTATGCCACCCCACGAATGGTATTAAGGAATACAATCCGTCATTCATACAAGTGTAACAAGTAATTAACATGTAAAAGATATCTAGGGAGTAATGAAGTCTAAGTAAACACAATTTCCCCAACCACTGCTCACAACCTTAGTTTAATTAGTTTAATTTCATTTTTATTATTTTATTTTGATTGCATCTTAGTTTTGGGTTAGTTGATTAGCAACTAATTCCGCCCACTCTTTCAAAACCCGAGATTTTACTTGCTTTCATAAAAATACAAAAATAATCATCCCTCACCTCTAGAACTAGTAATTAGGTTTTCTAATCCTAGCGACACTATTCCTAAGCTGAACGATCAATCCTCCGGTACTTGTCACTATACTATACTACAACGATCAGGTACACTGCCTGGTGGGGGTTGTAAGCTTCTCGAGATCCCTCGAGAGGTAAAGCCTGTTGCGATTCCCACGCATCATGATGCTTTATGTACTTTTAATATGGATATGGATATTGACCTTTTGAGTAACCTAAGCGAGGTCGCTGCCCCCAAACTCATGAAGAAATTGGCAGATATATATTTCGATCGGGTTACCCAAACTGTTGAATCTACATTCCATCTTTCTCCTCGACAGTTGGCGTTATGGAGCTCTCTAAAGGAGGATCATACTTCAGATTGGCTCAGGGTGGCTCCTATATCTGGATTGGGTCAAACTATGAATGCCCGGACATACCGTTGCGTGTTGTGTTATCGGTTGGGTGTTCCTCTTTTCACTGTTCAGGTACCGTGTTCAACTTGTTCTCATGTTTTTACTGTAGATATTTATAGGGATCATGCGGTTTCTTGTGCGGGTATTGTTGGCATTAAACATCGGCATAATATTGTGCGTGATGTTCTTGTTGATATATGCTCTCGGTCCGGAATTTCAGCTCGTAAGGAGGTGGACATTGGGCTTTATGGTGATAGGGATAGATCTTTGCGCCCAGCTGATATATTACTTTACTCTTGGGATGGTGGGCTTGATGTTTGTGTTGATCTTACGGGGTCGTCACCTTTGACACAATCTGGTATGATTGATTTTATGCCAGGTCGTGCAGCTATTGAAGCTGCACAACGTAAACGTGTCAAGTATGAGGCCAAATGTGTGGATATCGGATATGGGTTCCTCCCCTTCTCTTTCTCCTCTTTTGGAGAACTTGAGAAAGATGCAGTAACTCTTCTAAAGCGTATTCGACGTTTCTCTACGACTCAAGACATTGGGGCGCGGGCTGCCGTTCATATTTTTAATAGGATTGGATTCGCTATTGCTAGAGGTGTGGGGGCCCAGTTGGTTTCTCGACTCCCCATCAATTTCTTGTAAAATCCTATTTATTGTTAATAAAAGTGTTGGTTTATAATAATAAAAAAAATAAAAAAATAATTACAATAATAATAATAATAATAATAATAATAATAATAATAATAATAATAATAATAATAATAATAATAATAATAATAATAATAATAATAATAATAATAATAATAATAATAATAATAATAATAATAAGAGTTTCCCTCGTGGTACGTCTTGTGGTCGAGATAGTTTGTGTACCCAGCACCTTTTGGATTGTTTAGGTGGTGCCGCTGTGGCTATTTCTGATGAGTTAGTCGCTTCGATCACCCAAGTGGTGAACTTCTTTCTTGATGGTAAATGCCCCAGGGGCGTTGGGTGAGTATATTGCTAGTGCTCCTCTCACTCCACTGGTCAAGCCGGGAGGTTGTATTCGTCCTATTGTTGTGGGGTTTGTTTGGAGGCGTTTAGTTTTCAAGGTTAGTGCGGTTATGATTGGCCTTGCTTTTGATGGTTATTTAAATGAACTGCACTTTGGTGTTGGGGTATCGGGAGGAGGGGAGGCTATTCTTCATGCTGTGAATCGGTTGATTGAAGAACGTGGAGATGATGTGGGGCTTTTGATGTTGTTGGTAGATTTCAGAAATGCCTTCAATTTGGTAGATCGTGAGGTTTTGCTACAGGAGGTCCGCCTTCATTGTCCTGCTAGATTATATTATGGGGAACACACCTTATGATCCCACCAAGGTGTGCAACAAGGTGATCCACTTGGCCCTCTACTTTTTGCCTTAGTGTTACATCCTCTGGTATGTAAGATTAGAGACTCCTTTAGCCTTTCCCTTCAAGCTTGGTATCTAGATGATGGCACTATTATTAGAGATACTCTAGTCGTGGGGAAGGTTTTAGAGCTTATTATGATGGATGGACCTCGTTGCGGTTTTCACATCAATGTTGATAAAACTGAGATTTTTTTGCCAAATGAAGACCCAAGAAGTAGGCTTGCGGGTGTTTTCCCACCTAATATTGCCCGACCTTTGCACGGTGTTAAATTACTCGGTGGGCCTGCTAGTGTGGACTTTGATTTTAGTAGTGAGCTTGTTATGAAAAAGGATGCTAAAACTATTGAGCTTATAGGTGTTGTTGCTAAGCTTAATGACCCTCAGTGTGAGTTGTTTCTCCTTCGTGCTTGTGCGGCATTTCCAAGTTATATTTTTCTATGCGCATATGTTCTCCTCGGGTCTTTGAGCGTGCTCAGATTTCATTTGATGCGGCTCTTCGTACTTCCTTGAGCGTATTGTTACTGCTTCTGGACCTGGTTTTGGTGATTGGCAATGGAGGCTTGCCACATTACCCTTTACATTTGGGGGTCTTGGTGTATACTCTGCAGGTGATATCTTGAACTATGCATTCCTTGCGTCTAGACTCCAATCTGCTAGCTTACAGACTAAGCTCCTTCGACATTCGGGTATTGTAACTTCTGGGGCTTCCTTTGATGATGTCTTGTGTGCTTTTAATGAGAAAATGGATATTGACCTTTTGAGTAATCCCAATGAGATCGCTGCCCCCAAACTCATGAAGAAATTGGCAGACATATATTTCACACGTGTTACCAGAATGGTTTAATCCACTTTTTCCTTATCTACTAGACAGATGGCGCTATGGAGAACGCAAATGGAGGACTACACTTCGGACTGGCTTAGGGTGGTTCCGATATCTGGGTTGGGACAAACTATGAATGCTAGGACCTTGATGAGTGTGTAAATACTCATCATTTTATACTAATCTGAACTGCCAAAACATCCAAAAACACTCAAATATGCATCAAAATACTGAAATTATCTCAGAAGTGTGTTTTATATGTTTCAGATGCAAAATAATCAAAAACAGATAAAAAAATGAACAAAGTTTGCATAATTGGCAGTTTCAGTCCCTCAACTTTCAAAACTTGTCAAAACTAGTCTCTGGTTATTCTAAAACATAAAAAAGTCACCAAAGGTCCTTTTTGAATCACAAATTACATATTTAGTCCTTTGGTGCAAAGTTTCACAAAATTACAAGTTTAGTCCCTCAACTTTGCAAAATTAACATAAATGGTCCCTGGGATTTAAAAACTTTGAGAAAATCAATTTTGGTCCTTATACTAATCTTCTATGGCAGGAATGGTCCTTGGTTGGAAAGTTTGGTGAAATTACAATATTGGTCGCTGAAGTTTCAAGTTTGGCAATTTTAGTCCTCGGGGTTTAAAAATTAGAATTTATCACATATAACCCTTATACTATTCATCATTGGCAATATTGGTCCTTATGATAACTTTGGGAAAGTGGCAAATCAAGTCCCTCAAAAATCAGAAAGTTACATTTTTGGTCCTTGGGCTTAATAAACATACAAACCAAACCGGACCTTAAATATAAAACCAAATCCAATCCAAACACTACACACCAGCCCACTCCCTTTTATTTACCCAAGCCCAAACAAAAGCCCACCTTTTCTATTTATCCCTTGGCCCAAGTCCAAAAGCTCACTCCCGTTTTTAAATAATACAGGGTCAAACGGTCAACCATTACCACCCTTCCCTCCATTACCACCCCTCACCACTGCAAACAAAAACCACCTTCCACCTCAGTGGTTTCACCACCACTTGACTTCTCCCTTTCCCACCTTGTCCCCCTCCACCTCCACTACAAACAGGAACCATTAATTGCCCTGAAAACCCTCACAAGCAACCCCTAGATATTTCGGCGCCAAAAGTTAAATCAAGGGCTAGGATTGCTTACAGAGATCCAACGGCCAATTTTCTTGATGGGATTTGCTCAGATGACAGCTATGCACCCTAAAAGTCTCTATAAGAAGAAAAAGAAGCAAGAGAGAAGAATTATTAGATTAGGTAGTTTTAGTTTAATGTCGTATAATGTAATTCACAATTTCTAGTGTAATCCAAGGCTTTCAAGCTGCAATTCTAGTCATTTCAGTGTATTTCAAACCTTCTTTAATAGTTAATTTCAAGTTTCAGTTTGATTCTCAGTTTATGCTCATTTTTACTCAAAAATCTCATGTGTATGGAATATTGATATAGTTGTTGTTAGTGGACTCTAATTGCTCACATAAGCTCCTGACAAGGCTTTATAAGCTTTTAGAAACTTAAAACAGCTTTAGTCTTTAAAAAAAGGAAAATACAAAAATAATCAAGAAAATCAAGAAAAAAAAATCAAAAATCAAGTGATGATGGTGAAAACTGCTTGGAGCAAGGTAAATCTTGGAATGCCTTTGGTTTAGAGCTTCTTGGGAAGCCTTAGGTAGTGAGAATTGATCTTGGTCCTTTGTGTTTAATCTGGATTCATTTGTAAGCTTAATTTCTTCATATTTGCATTTTTACCGTTCTATTGTTGTTAGCTGCTTAATCTTGTTCTTGTATGCTTGTTTTGTGTTGGATAATCATAATCTAGCTCTATGTTTTATGCTTGTTCTTTAATATACTTAGTTGCTTAAAATTTTCATTATTCACTGTTACTTAGCATATTAGTTATTTTCATGTTATTGTTGTAATCTTTGATGTTTACATGTTCAAATTAGCTTATTACTTCTAATCTCAACCTTTGGAATCATAGTTGTGGATTAATTCAGTGGATTGCTTTGAAAATATCAAAATCAGTTGTCATAAGGAGTGTTTGGTTCAGAAGATTGCTCTGTGTTTGAGGATGTTTATATGGTTGTTCTTGTTTGATGTACTCTATAAATGTACCTAATACTTCAGTTTAATCATATAAACTAGTCATTCTTTTGATCAAAAGTCAAAATCACCATTGAAGCCATCTAATTTGTTCACTATTAAGAATTCATGTTACATAATCATGTCATTAGCTTCATAAGTTAGTAATTTAGCTTGTTTCAGTCTTATTACATCTTAATATTGCATGTTTAATCAATAGAGTAGGATCTAAACTAATATAAGTCAACTTAGTAATGTAATTTAAAAAGTCAAATCTTCAGATAATAGATTTTTGAATAAACTAGATAATTTCTTGTAGGACTTAATACTTAGATTCATAACTTGTGCTTTTTAGATATTAATATTTTGCTACTCATCTTAACTAGACTATTTTTAGTTATTTTTATTAGCTAGTTTAAACTGCTTAATTAGTGCTTAACATTAAGCTCTTTTTCATAAACTTGCCCTGTGCATCAGGTTTTGGCCAATTTTCCAAGGCCTATTGTGACTTCACTAGTGGGCCCCACCCTAAGCTTCCTAGCTTTTTGGAAACCCCATAAGCCCATCTATAAGGTTCTGAGCTTATTTGCTCATTCCTTGCTTATTTACTAGGGCTGCATGTCCCATAAAAGTTGTCCATTTCCTGAGTGTATGCTGGTTCATCAGCACAAACCTCCTTCCTCCCAAGCCCTCTCCTACACTCACTTGTGGGACCCAGAGGTGAAGCTTTGGCTTTTTGAAAAGCCAATCAGCTGAGCTTTTAGGATCCATAATTAGTTAGGGCTTCCAATCCCTCCTGTGGGCCCCACATGGCCTGGTAGTAGCCCATTTTAACCTGTTTGGCACTCAAATTTTGGCCTAAGTGGTTATTGGCTTATAATAGCTTATATCTTGTGCTTTCCTGTTTCATTTGGCTTATTTTAAGTTTATCTATATCTGTTTTAGCTTATACATCATTGTGATAGCTTTTCATGTAGCTTTCTCAAATCAATAAATCCTAATAAGCTATTAAACCTCAACTGTTAAGCTTTTTGATTTCCATAGTGCTTATTTTTAAGCACTAGCCAATGTCCCTTTGTTAAAGTTACTTATTTTAGGTATAAAAATAGTTTTGTAAAAAGAAAATCCAGAAAAGACAAATTTAAAAAAAGTGATAGCTTCTATTTAAGCTTTTTAGCTTATTTTCAGCTTATTTAAAAAGCTATTCTCATTTTTATAATTTTAATAGGTTCTAGTAGTTATAAAATAATTTTAAAAAAAGTTTTAGATTTTTCACTGTTCATTTAGTACTTTTCATAATTTAATTTAGTTCTTAATAATTAATAAATAGTTAATAATTAATAATAATTAGATAAAAAGTCTTAAAAATACATTTTCTATTTTAAAATTAGTTTTATATTATTTTAGATTTTTCCAAGTTTAAATTTTATTTTTCTAAGTTAAAATCATAATTATTTGTATTTTAGGATAATTTAAATAATAAATAAATAAATAAATAATAGTAGTTAATTAATAATAAATATATAAATACTGTGAAAAATATAATTTTAGTTTTAAAATAAGTTTTATAATATTTTAGAGTTTTCTAAGTTTTATATTTTTCTATAATTATTTTACATTTTCTTATTATTTAGTGTATTATTAATAGTTAAAAATAGTTATTAAATAATAATAATTAATTAAATAGTTATAAAAATAATTTTAATTTTCCAATAATTTTCTTATATCATTAGGATTGTAAAAATATCATTTTCATATCCATAGGCTTTTTATTTCTTAAATCTCACGTTTTATTTCGTACGTTTACGTAAGTTTAAATTAAACGTACGCGTTTTTAGGTTTTAAACGTTTTTAGATAATTAGGTTTCACGTAATCATCCTAATAGCTTATTTAAGCTATTTTGTTTTATAAATCCTTAGTGTAATCACTCACTCACATTCACACACTTTTCCTGTTCAGAATCACTTGATCACAGATTCGTTTTTAATACCTTCGCACACCTCGTTGGGACATAACGACCCGGGGAAACACTGTATTCCACGGAAGCATTGGTTTAAGCTGTTTGACTATTATGGTTGACCATTCACAAATGGTTGACTAATAATTATCTGATTGTTTACCGCCAATCAAAATTTGGCGCCGCTGCCGGGGAGGTTGTGTGCGTATTCTATGCAAATTTGAAGCATCTGTGATTGTTGAATATACATCCATTGTATATTTACCATCTTTGTCCATATTTTTATATATATATAAAAAAAAAAAAAAAAAAAAAAAAAAAAAAAAAAAAAAACCCCAAAAATATATTCCTTCTTATTAGTATTACAAAAATTTTCAAAAATACCAAAAATATTCACCTTTACCCTCCTACCTTTTGGATTCTTCATTTCTTACCCTCTGTTACCCTTTGATTCTTTCTATGTCTTATTCTCACCCTCTTGTTTGTCAATGGTGTGGTAGTTCTTATAATGGTGGTAATTGCCCCAGTTGTGGCATGGTAGAGTCAGGAAACAGGTCTGTCTATAACCAGAATCCCTATTCCTACCCTGACATGACTGATTCATTCCATCAGCTTCCACACCATGAGACTCAACAGTTTTACTGTTGTGAGTATTATGGTGGTTCACTTGTCAATCAGGAAACACGCTTGTCTATGAGCAGGTTTCTGATAACAATTATGACTTAAGCACATACGACTCACATCCACATCAGTTCAACTGTTGTAAGTACTGTGGAGGTCCTCACTTTAGTTCGGATTGTCAAACAAGGAATCCAATTCCTTGCAACAATTATGACTATTCGTTTCAAGACCCACTTCCACAGTGCCAAATGATCCAAGCAACTCCTCAATACCCGCAAGACCTTTGTCTAGAGGTTCTTGAGAAACTTAAAGACCTTAAGGAGGAGTTGGCTAATATTTCTCTTCGCCAAGCTCCAAGTTCTTCTTGTGCGTATTGTGGGGGTCCTCATAATGATGATCAATGTCAACCATCCGGGTTTGACACATCCACACCCCCACAAATTACACTCATCCAACAGTCCCGTGGGAAATCCATGGAAGAACTACTTGCAGAAGAACATGCAGCTAGAGACGAAAGAAGCATGGAAGAATTACTAGTCTTAGAACAAGCAGCTATAACACGTGCCAAATTTCAAAATGCTGCTCTTCTCGATGAAGATGATGAAAGTGATGATACCTCATCAAGTTCATCAATTGAGACTCCTTCCATGGATAATCAGGGAGAAAAGAGTATGGAAGAATTACTAGCAGCAGAACAAACGGAAATTATAAAATCCATGTATGCTAGTCCTTCTCAGCTCCCTCAGTCTGATTTTATCACACCCGAGGTTCCCACTCACTCTCTGAGCATGGCGGACGAGCATCTTGACACTATTCCTGCAAAGGAATCGGACGAACTCATAAAGTCTAGTGTTGAGAACCTTGTCTCAATCCCAAGTGAGTCACAGGGAATTCTTGATCATATGTGTAATATCCCTACCCCTCCTGAAAATCCAAAAGATCAATTTGATACTTTCTCCGATTATAGCAATGATTGTACGTCTTATGGAGAAGTTGAGTATGTAGAGGCATCAATGCCTCATTCTGATGTTAACCCTCTACTTGAGGAGTTCACAGATGAACTTACTCACATCAATCCACTTCCATTGGGAAGTGATGATGATATGTTTGACTTCGAAGCCGATCTTGGTGAAATTGAAAATCTTTTAAATTCTAATCCCAACATCGAGCTTAGTGATTCACATACTGATGAATGTTCTTTACCTTGTGAAGATATCAGTCATGTGGATAGATTACCTTCTGAGCTTGTCAGCTTAGGAGAAGAGAATGATGAAGAAATAATCCAAGACGAAGCTCTTCGTCTTACATTATTAAATGCTAATCTTCTTATTTCTAGAATCGAGGCTTTTAATGAAAAGCCTATTTCATCTCCTATCCCCGTCAAGGATAGTGAGCTTTTGATAAATGATTCTATTCCGGGATTGCAAACGTTCCATTTTGATCATACGGGAGAGAAGATAAGTGGTATTACCACTTCTCATTCTTATAATTCTCTTCCCGTATATGAATCATTTACTTTTGAGGATTTCCCCAGTGAACTCACTCAAATCAATTCCGAATATGATTCATTCACCTTTGAGGAGTTCTCCTGTGAATTCACTCATATCATATCTCCTCCGGAGTATGATAACTTTTATTTTGATCTAGACATACCCATAATATGTCTTGATCAAACGAGCTTAACTGTCGAGATTCATGAAACAATGAATTCTCCTATTGAAGATGAGGAGTTAGTCATGATATTTATCATGATTTTCTTTTTTTTCTTCATATATCCCGTGGCTTCTCCTGTTCTTCACTCTTTTGGGAGTGAGGACATTATCTTTGACCCCGACATTCTCATTTATAAATTTTGAGCCGGGCATTTATCTCATCGGTGTGGAACTTTCGCGTGCTTCAAATGTTTATCAAAACATCTTGAATGAAAGTCCGATTGAGATTATCTCTTCCACATGATACTTCCCCATGAACCAATGAATTCGAGGTCGAGTCAAGCTAGCGACTCGGTAAAACAAAAACAGTAGCATTTATATAGGTTTTCACCCGTATGTACCACCCTAGTGTGGGGGAGATACTAACCCACATGTTGTGTATATGTATATATCCTCTTAAAAAAATAAAATAAAAATAAAATAAAAAAAAAGGTGTACATAAACTTAAATAAAGGCTAATAGTATTTTCCTTCTTACGTTCTAAGTGTTGGTTTAACACCCGGTACTTTGAATATTGAGGGCAATATTCAGTTCTAAGTGTGGGGGGAAATTCGTTATTCTAACGAATTTAAACACATGTTCCATCAAGCACCCCCATTTTAGCCAAAATTTTAAAAATTTTTCTCACTTAGAACGCAATAAATGGTTATCAGTCCACCATGTCTAACCCACATAAGGATTGGCTAATCCAGGAGCAAACGGCTCTTGGTAAAGATATCTCAAAACCGTTGATGGCTTACAATTTGCCCAAAATTTTATGGTATCTCAACTCGCCATATCCTAAAAAGTGAAAGAGTTGGCTAGCCCGCAAGATTATGGCTTGTGGTAAAGGCAGTGGAAAAACCATAATTGGTAATCAACTCACCAAGATGTTGACTATTCCATCAAGAGTTGGCTAGTCCAGAAGCAAGCAGCATTTGGTAAATACAAATCAAATCCGTTGACAGCTGGTGGTTTGCTCGAAATCACATGATTATCAAGTTGACCATTATTCTTACTTGAACTGATACATTTGGCTACTCCAGAAGTGATGGCTTTTGGTAAAGAGTTTCAAATCCATTAAATTTTCCCAAAAGATTGCTAGGGACTAGCAATACTTTAGTGTGGGGGATTGATGAGTGTGTAAATACTCATCATTTTATATTAATCTGAACTGCCAAAACATCCAAAAACACTCAAATATGCATCAAAATACTGAAATTATCTCAGAAGTGTGTTTTATATGTTTCAGATGCAAAATAATCAAAAACAGATAAAAAACGAACAAAGTTTGCATAATTGACAGTTTCGGTCCCTCAACTTTCAAAACTTGTCAAAACTAGTCCCTGGTTATTCTAAAACATGAAAAAGTCACCAAAGGTCCTTTTTGAATCACAAATTACATATTTAGTCCTTTGGTGCAAAGTTTCACAAAATTACAAGTTTAGTACTTCAACTTTGCAAAATTGACATAAATGGTCCCTGGGATGTAAAAACTTTGAGAAAATCAGTTTTGGTCCTTATACTAATCTTTTATGGCAGGAATGGTCCTTGGTTGGAAAGTTTGGTGAAATTACAATATTGGTCCCTGAAGTTTCAAGTTTGGCAATTTTAGTCCTCGAGGTTTAAAAATTAGAATTTATCACATATAACCCTTGTACTATTCATCATTGGCAATATTGGTCCTTATGATAACTTTAGGAAAGTGACAAATCAAGTCCCTCAAAAATCAGAAAGTTACATTTTTGGTCCTTGGGCTTAATAAACATACAAACCAAACCGGACCTTAAATATAAAACCAAATCCAATCCAAACACTACACACCAGCCCACTCCCTTTTATTTACCCAAGCCCAAACAAAAGCCCACCCTTTCTTTTTATCCCTTGGCCCAAGTCCAAAAGCCCACTCCCGTTTTTAAATAATACAGGGTCAAACGGTCAACACCATTACCACCCTTCCCTCCATTACCACCCCTCACCACTGCAAACAAAAACAACCTTCCACCTCAGTGGTTTCACCACCACTTGACTTCTCCCTTTTCCACCTTGTCCCCCTCCACCTCCACTACAAACAGGAACAATTAATTGCCCTGAAAACCCTCACAAGCAACTCCTAGATATTTTGGCGCCAAAAGTTAAATCAAGGGCTAGGATTGCTTACAGAGATCCAACGGCCAATTTTCTTGATAAGATTTGCTCAGAGGATAGCTATGAACCCTAAAAGTCTCTATAAGAAGAAAAAGAAGCAAGAGAAGCTGCAATTCTAGTCATTTCAGTGTATTTCAAACCTTCTTTAATAGTTAATTTCAAGTTTCAGTTTGATTCTCAGTTTATGCTCATTTTTACTCAAAAATCTCATGTGTATGGAATATTGATATAGTTGTTGTTAGTGGACTCTAATTGCTCACATAAGCTCCTGACAAGGCTTTATAAGCTTTTAGAAACTTAAAACAGCTTTAGTCTTTAAAAAAAGGAAAATACAAAAATAATCAAGAAAATCAAGAAAAAAAAATCAAAAATCAAGTGATGATGGTGAAAACTGCTTGGAGCAAGGTAAATCTTGGAATGCCTTTGGTTTAGAGCTTCTTGGGAAGCCTTAGGTAGTGAGAATTGATCTTGGTCCTTTGTGTTTAATCTGGATTCATTTGTAAGCTTAATTTCTTCATATTTGCATTTTTACTGTTCTATTGTTGTTAGGTGCTTAATCTTGTTCTTGTATGCTTGTTTTGTGTTGGATAATCATAATCTAGCTCTATGTTTTATGCTTGTTCTTTAATATACTTAGTTGCTTAAAATTTTCATTATTCACTGTTACTTAGCATATTAGTTATTTTCATGTTATTGTTGTAATCTTTGATGTTTACATGTTCAAATTAGCTTATTACTTCTAATCTCAACCTTTGGAATCATAGTTGTGGATTAATTCAGTGGATTGCTTTGAAAATATCAAAATCAGTTGTCATAAGGAGTGTTTGGTTCAGAAGATTGCTCTGTGTTTGAGGATGTTTGTATGGTTGTTCTTGTTTGATGTACTCTACAAATGTACCTAATATCTCAGTTTAATCATATAAACTAGTCATTCTTTTGATCAAAAGTCAAAATCACCATTGAAGCAATCTAATTTGTTTACTATTAAGAATTCACGTTACATAATCATGTCATTAGCTTCATAAGTTAGTAATTTAGCTTGTTTTAGTCTTATTACATTTTAATATTGCATGTTTAATCAGTAGAGTAAGATCTAAACTCATATAAGTCAACTTAGTAATGTAATTTAAAAAGTCAAATTTTCAGATAATAGATTTT
The DNA here is from genome assembly GCA_030686995.1 of Artemisia argyi. Taxonomy (NCBI): domain Eukaryota; kingdom Viridiplantae; phylum Streptophyta; class Magnoliopsida; order Asterales; family Asteraceae; genus Artemisia; species Artemisia argyi. Next base: position 145,833,537 of record CM060709.1, on the reverse strand, counting down.
TGAATAAACTAGATAATTTCTTGTAGGACTTAATACTTAGATTCATAACTTGTGCTTTTTAGATATTAATATTTTGCTGCTCATCTTAACTAGACTATTTTTAGTTATTTTTATTTGCTAGTTTAAACTGCTTAATTAGTGCTTAACATTAAGCTCTTTTTCATAAACTTGCCTTGTGCATCAGGTTTTGTCCAATTTTCCAAGGCCTATTGTGAATTCATTAATGGGCCCCACCCTAAGCTTCTTAGCTTTTTGGAAACCCCATAAGCCCATCTATAAAGTTCTGAGCTTATTTGCTCATTCCTTGCTTATTTACTAGGGCTGCATGTCCCATAAAAGTTGTCCATTTCCTGAGTGTATGCTGGTTCATCAGCACAAACCTCCTTCCTCCCAAGCCCTCTCCTACACTCACTTGTGGGACCCAGAGGTGAAGCTTTGGCTTTTTGAAAAGCCAATCAGCTGAGCTTTTAGGATCCATAATTAGTTTGGGCTTCCAATCCCTCTTGTGGGCCCCACATGGCCTGGTAGTAGCCCATTTTAACCTGTTTGGCACTCAAATTTTGGCCTAAGTGCTTATTGGCTTATAATAGCTTATATCTTGTGCTTTCCTGTTTCATTTGGCTTATTTTAAGTTTATCTATATCTGTTTTAGCTTATACATCATTGTGATAGCTTTTTCAAATCAATAAATCCTAATAAGCTATTAAACCTCAACTGTTAAGCTTTTTGATTTCCATAGTGCTTATTTTTAATCACTAGCCAATGTCCCTTTGTAAAGTTACTTATTTTAGGTATAAAAATAGTTTTGTAAAAAGAAAATCCAGAAAAGACAAATTTAAGAAAAGTGATAGCTTCTATTTAAGCTTTTAAGCTTATTTTCAGCTTATTTAAAAAGATATTCTCATTTTTATAATTTTCATAGGTTCTAGTAGTTATAAAATAATTTTAGAAAAAGTTTTAGATTTTCACTGTTCATTTAGTACTTTTCATAATTTAATTTAGTTCTTAATAATTAATAAATAGTTAATAATTAATAATAATTAGATAAAAAGTCTTAAAAATACATTTTCTGTTTTAAAATTAGTTTTATATTATTTTAGATTTTTCCAAGTTTAAATTTTATTTTTCTAAGTTAAAATCATAATTATTTGTATTTTAGGATAATTTAAATAATTAAATAATAGTAATTAATTAATAATAAATATATAAATACTGTGAAAAATATAATTTTAGTTTTAAAATAAGTTTTATAATATTTTAGATTTTTCTAAGTTTTAATTTTATTTTTCTATAATTATTTTACATTTTCTTATTATTTAGTGTATTATTAATAGTTAAAAATAGTTATTAAATAATAATAATTAATTAAATAGTTATAAAAATAATTCTTCAAGAAAAACCTTCCCCACAAAAAGACAAAAATTCTGAAAAAAAAAATAATTTTTTATTAGGCGGCCTCTTAATTAATTAAGAGGACCGACTAGTAAATTAAGGGGACCGGCCACACAATTAAGGGGACCGCCCACGCTCCCAAACAGTATTTTTTCCCCTATAAATACTGGTTCATTTCACAGATTTTTCTTACCTTTTGCACGAAAATTTTCAGTCCCAATCCCTTCAAAACATCCTTCTAAATCCTTTGATCATAAGATTATAAGTCTTTGTTTCAAATGATCCAATCCCTCACCACTCAGAGTGCAAGAGAAGAAACCTCCCTATCATAAAGCCAAAGATGTATTAGGATCTAGTTAGTGTTTATGTGATGTTGTGAGTTATGTATATGTAATAAGTAGATCAAGATGATCTTACTTAGTAGTGAGTTTATGAGTGAGTAAGAAGTAGTGGGAAGAAGTAGTAGTGTGGAGAAGTCATGAAGTTGTGAAGAAGTAGATGTGTGAATATGTAGTGGAGTATAGAAGAAGTTGTGAAGTTGTGAAGTAGTGAAGAAGTTGTGAAGTCGTGAAGCCATGAAGAAGTCATGAAGTCGTGAAGCCATGAAGAAGTCGTGAAGTCGTGTAGAAGTTGTGTAGTGATCGAAGTAGTGTTGTGAGATTGGTTCTAGCTACTATTAGAACTCGACATTTAGCTTAGTGTTGTTAAATTGTGTAAGCAAAAGTTGTGTACGGTTTTCTCCGCCAAAAGGGAGCTTGTTGAGTAGTGAAGAAAACTCTCGAGTAGGTGACTCGGGGAGTGGAGTAGGGCAAGGAAAGTGTCCTTGTAGCCGAACCACTATAAATCATCGTGTCCGGTTTGCATTTCCTTTCTCTTATCTCTTTTCATTTATTCTTGCATTTCTCGCTTTACATCTATGCTTGCCTATATGTCTTAGTTGCTGCTTATATAGTTGTGATGATTGATTGTGTTGTACATAGAAGTTAATATTGTGATTGTGTGTATAATTATATGATATGGTCAAATAGATTATTATTCACACTTCTCATATTAAATTTAACTTGATAGATAATTTGATACAAAACGTTTTAAGATTTTAAAAGGAAAACGTATTCACACAAAGACCGACCAAAGCTCCATTCATAAAACTAAGTTTTTCAAAAGCTTACATATATAATTGATCATATTGATTATATGGTGTTTTCATACTAAACTCTAATTAAAGGTTTTCCAAACCAACAATTGAATAAATTCGAATCAACATTTTGAAACAAAGTTTTTATAAAATAAAAAAGAGGGGAAAACTATTCAACACCCCCCCCCCCCCCCTCTTCTAGTTTTCCACAATTGGTACCAGAGCCACGTCGCTCAAATTTTCAAAACAAATGGTTTTAAAAATTGAGTACGATCCATGTATCAAATTACCCATTAAGGAGGATTAAATATGAAAAGTGTTTTGTTGATTAACTTGTATTAATTTTGATATTATATACACTAATTACACTAGCTCGAGATAAGATTATGTTTAAAACAAGTGTTATATGTTCGTTTTTAAAATCAGAAAGTTGCACATCTTTCCACAAAGTCAGAAAACAATTTTTAACAAAAAATTCATTTTTTTGGTATCAGATGGGTGGCCCCTTTAATTGTCTGGGCGGCCCCCTTAAATTTAAGGGGTCCGCCTGTCTGTTCGACAGTTTTTCGGAAACTTTGAAAATTCATATAAAATTAACCGTAACTCCGTAGAAGTCGTGCCACCCGGTGTTTTAAAGGTAATTGAGTCTACTTTCATTTAAAAATACTTACAAGTAATCATTACAAACTTAAATAAGTAATAAAGTCAAAATACTATACGATGGTCAAAAATTTGTGTTTCGGTTTAACGTAAAACTTTTGTTTTACCTTTTCCTTCAAGTCGGGCATTCCTAGTTGATATACTTTCGAAAAATTAAGTATTTATGTTTTCAAAATATTGATCTTAATTAAATTATAGAATGGGGAGGAAACTATTTTACTTTCAAATAAAATTGAGCTAAGTAAACATTGGTGTATTAATACACAAAACGACGACAAGTGTTTTATATGTTATGTGAACTTCTTTGTGATTTTATTTTTTGAATATATTAGATAATTATTGCTACTTGAAGTTTAGCTATTTTTATATCTAAGTATATGTGCCCTATTAGTTTATAGCTAGCTTTTCGGTTTATACTTGTTAGCCTCGTTTTTTTATAAAGATAACGTCACACATGTGAATTGGACTAGATTAGTAACATGTAGTACCCGCAGGGACTACTATCGTACACTAGGCAAAGTAATGTTGTGATGAGCCTATAAATACCCCTCATGACTCTCCATGAGGGGTGTGGGAAATTGTGTATCTTTACTTTCATTGTTAATAAACTTCCATTTTCTCCACCCTCTCTCTACTTTCTCTCTCTAAAACTAAATATGGATTTCATCTTTAATCATCAACCAAGACCTCCCGAATCACATAAATCATATATATTTTTGGTCCTACAATTGGTATCGGAGCTCACGGTGTTTGTTTTCTTGATTTTTGTGGTTCGAATCATGTTTTGAAGCTGTTTTTGTACCCATACTTTTCGGATCAGAAATTTTTTTTCTTATCTTTTCTTGGGAACAGTTTTATAACAGCTTTTATACATATTTGTGTATCCAACATATGGTCAAAAAGTATCATGCTTTACTGTTTCTTGTGCCTTTCCTATCTAAAGATACGAGCTTTTTGTGCAAGCTCAACTTTTAATACTTTTTGTTCATTACCGTGAATATTGTGGTCAAAAAGGTTCAAAAAGGTCGGAATACTCATCAGAAATTCATCGGAATCTGAGAAATGGTCACCGGAATTTAATCGGAATTTCTTGTATAAGAAATCTCGATATGTACCTGTTTTCGAAAACACATGTGGTTTTCGAGAACACATACCCTAGTTTCGAAATCATGTGAGAATAGGTTTTCGAAATTTATTTTTTCGAGAATTCTTATTTTCGAAAATTTTTACCTTTTCGCAAAGCTTGTCTGATCCTGTTCTCGATAAAATGTATTCTCGATAAAGTGTCAATGTTTTCGAAAAAGAAAAGTCTCGAAAATACAATTTGCAATGTTTCGAAAATGCAAATGCAAGATGAAGACACAAAAGACCACCGACCACAAACCATATACCATCTCAAATTCTTTTGAACCTCAGTTATTATTGCATCATCTGTCCAACATTTAAACGAAACTGAAAAGGGGAAGACCACAACCGATCCATAATCCAAAACAAATCCTAAACCATAACCAATCCTATATACTAGACAAGGACCCTCACAATCACTCTTCAAGCTCACATCAATCAACAATGATATATCAATGCAATCTCAGAATCGGTTCACTTTTTTTTATCTTTCAAAGATTTTTTAGTGGACCTTACTCATCATTGACCACTGTTCGAAGACCATGCTTCATTTTTATTCGAAACTATAAGAGTGGAAGCATAACAATTATGTTACCCTCCATCTCTTGTTCGATTAAAAAAATAAAATGTCAACATAAACCTTCAACCTACCCGAGACCTTTGATAAGATCTTGTAGCCTTCAAACAATAAAACAGAAACGAGGTCTTGGAAGGATTGTACGCTGCACGGTTCGTATCCGTCAGATACTAAAGGGTTTGTGTAATATGTGATTTGATGAGACCTGATTGTAACTTCATGAGATGTGATCGGTTTAATGTATTGAGATGTTGAGAATTGAAGAAACATTTGGTGAGAAAATGAGATGAGAGGAGCGTTTGGTGTTGGGGGCGGATTTCATGAGATATGTTTTTAGGGTTAAATCAAATGAAAGCGTGTATTTAAGGAATTACTTTTAATACCGTTTATGATGTGTTGAGTGGACCTGGTAATTTCATTCGAACTATGGATCAGGTTACTTCATTGAATTGGGCTGAAATGCATAATGGATTGAATCTGATATTTGGCTATCACATTATTGTTATTAGTTAAATTGAATGTTGGGTTGTTGGATCAAATGGTGATGGACATGTATACACGAATTTGATGGGCTTACATTGTGTATTATCAAAATGTTATTATCTGAATTTATTGTTTAGATATAATATTATTGATAATAATTAGGAAATGGGTATTTTGGTATACGATTTTCACGGGGATACATTGTTCACGACTAGAATTGTTTCGTTCAACAAAAATGACTACGGGGTTTTTGTACGGTATTATTGATTTGATCTTGAAGTGGCATGTCAAAAAGTGTACTTATTTATCTCAAAGTCTAGGGGTGGTTGGATGCACGACTTTTGAAGATAACTTGTCTGCGCAAATTAAAAAATTCATTCTTGACAATCTAGTTATTACTGATGTAAGGAGTTACGTTGTAGTGCTCACAGTATAACTATCACTTTAAGGAGTTACATTGTAGTACTCAGTGTCACGCGAAGTAGTGGATTGTTCAAGCGGCGAATATTTCGTGCAACCTCATACTTAAAGGAGTTAAATTGTAGTGCTCAGTATAGGTATTAAGTCACATCTATCGTACAAGCATTAAGTCACAAGATGGAATGTTTACTTCTTTTTCAAGCTGATCATATCGGGTTATCTCCATATGTGGTCATTACTAGTAGCCGGTGCATTACAAGGAGGTTTGTTTAAAGGTTGATTTGAGAGAATAGTATTGAGAGTATATTTTTTTTCGACATATACTCACAAATTATGCTTACACGGTCTATCTATATTGCATCAGAAGTGTAAAGTACGGGTAATTTTGGCATGTACACACAATAGTATGATGATTTCGATACATCGCAACCATCAGGAGGGAGAAGAACATGCCAAAAGTAGTGTTTCATCTCTAGTACGTTGGTTGTTCGAGGGAATTGTGCTTACACTGGAACCGAAGAAGTACTAATGATGTGTACATCGGAGCGTATTACCAGCCTTCTGTGCAATGTTATGTGAGTTATATTGTCAAGATGCTCCCCGAACGACAACCATGTGCCTACACTTTTGAATCTACTTTATCCGCTGCGTGATGAAAAGAGAGTTGTCGGTTCAGGAGGGAGCAGGAAAAAGAATAAATGCTCACTAGTTAGGAGGGAGTAATAACCTAACTAGACCATTACAGTTGAAGTTCAGAGCTACAAAAGTGCTACAAAGACCTTTGCAGTCAGTACGCCGAGATCGTCGGAAGAAAGAACTTCAAGTCTGCCTCAGTATCTAGACTACAGAGACTCTGCGCTTCAACAACGTCAACATAGTTTACTATTGTTGTAATTTTACATTGTTAATGTATTTATAGGTCTCATTGTAACCATTCACGTGTGACGATATCTTGGAGGGAGATTGTTAGCCTCGCTTTTTTATAAAGATAACGTCACACATGTGAATTGGACTAGATTAGTAACATGTAGTACCCGCAGGGACTACTATCGTACACTAGGCAAAGTAATGTTGTGATGAGCCTATAAATACCCCTCATGACTCTCCATGAGGGGTGTGGGAAATTGTGTATCTTTACTTTCATTGTTAATAAACTTTCATTTTCTCCACCCTCTCTCTACTTTCTCTCTCTAAAACTAAATATGGATTTCATCTTTAATCATCAACCAAGACCTCCCGAATCACATAAATCATATATATTTTTGGTCCTACAATACTTAACTAGATCTTATGCTAGATTTCTTGCATTAGGATTGTTATAATATGCTTGCATTGCATATAGGTATAGATGGCTTAATGTTACTCAAACATCTTGTAAATGAGTTAAATCTAGTCACTGATGAGGCGAAAAATGATCCGTTTTTAGGGGGTTATTTAAGCCCGAATCCGACTTTATTTGATCAAATATTGCCCTAAATCGTTCCTTTTGTGATTTTAGGTGTTTGGAAAGTGAATTCTGGAAAAGAAGCTATTTTGGACGTTTTTGGAGCATAAAAGTGAAGAAAACGGCTAAGTACCTAATTTGCATGCTGAAAATACAAGGTGACGGCGTCAAGACCATCAGCTTGACGGCGTCAGACATGAAGAATTAAATATCGAAGGTGGTGACGGCGTCAGAAGGACTCGTGACGGCGTCAAAGTGGCAAAGTTAATATACCGTGGGTGGTGACGGCGTCACATAGGCCGTCATAAGTGAATCAAGGCCGTCCGAGGAAGTATATGGCGGCGAGGTGACGGCGTCAGAAGTTACTCTTGACGCCGTCAGACTGTTTTTCCTATATATAGTTTTCTAGTTTTTTCATTAAAAAAAGAGAAGTTTTGGTGAAACCCTAAAGACGATTTTGGTGCCTCTTTTACAGGTTTTTCAAGGGTTCCAAACCCTTGAGACCTTGCATTGTAATTGAGATAAGTGTACTTTCAATTCAATCAATATGTCTATGTGTTGGTTGTTTATCTCTTGTTCTTGTCTCAATTCTACTATGCTAGGCTAGATCTCTCTTGTGTTTGCTTAGATCTAATGAAACCTACATGTTGATTATGTGTTGATTACTTGTCTATTCTTGTTTTGAATGAATGATTTATATGTTAGGCTTAAGAAAACTGGCAGATCTCCAAATGGTAACATGCTTGAACGTCTTAAGAAACATGAACCGAGGCGTACTAGGTCTTTATTGGTTGTATTTAATGCATGAGCCACTGTTTACAATCCCTATAGTTGTGCTGGGTCATGGTGTAGGAGGAGATAAGAGCTCATAGAGTTGGGGAGTTATGTATGCCACCCCACGAATGGTATTAAGGAATACAATCCGTCATTCATACAAGTGTAACAAGTAATTAACATGTAAAAGATATCTAGGGAGTAATGAAGTCTAAGTAAACACAATTTCCCCAACCACTGCTCACAACCTTAGTTTAATTAGTTTAATTTCATTTTTATTATTTTATTTTGATTGCATCTTAGTTTTGGGTTAGTTGATTAGCAACTAATTCCGCCCACTCCTTCAAAACCCGAGATTTTACTTGCTTTCATAAAAATATAAAAATACAAAAATAATCATCTTTCACCTCTAGAACTATTAATTAGGTTTTCTAATCCTAGCGACACTATTCCTAAGCTGAACGATCAATCCCCCGGTACTTGTCACTATACTATACTACAACGATCAGGTACACTGCCTGGTGGGGGTTGTAAGCTTCTCGAGATCCCTCGAGAGGTAAAGCAAGGTGCGATTCCCACGCATCAAGTTTTTAGCGCCGCAGCCTGGGGAATAGTTATTGTCTAGGTTAGAATTTCTTTTTATTAGGTCTACTTGCTAGATTCCTTTCTAGTGAGATTTTATTTTTATTTTTAGGTTCTCTTTAGTCTATCTTTTCTTTGTGTCTTTGTTAGTAAAAACCTTTCCATTGACTATTCCGTTAGCCATTATGGAGAACGCGAATCCACCATACTACAAACCACGAAATTCACCCACTCCAAATGACATCTTGATGTTTAAACAACATGAGGATGAACCTATCTATGATGCATGGGCTCGTTTTAAATATTTACTCCGAAAAGTCCCTCATCATAATTTTGATCTGTGGTCCCAAATTGAAATATTTTACCATCGTGTCGACCACTATACCAAAATGGACATTGACCATACCGCACATGGGGACCTTTGGGGATTAAGTGCTGATGAAGCATGGGAAACCATAGAGAATTGTGCCATACTTGCCAAAAAAATGGACAACCCAACAAACGTTGTTACGGATCAATTGATAGCAAGTTTAAGGGAACAAGCAAGAAGACTGTTTGGGGATAAAACTATAGATGAGATAACTGGGCATACGGGGTGGTATGATTTCACCACAATACAAATGGAAGAGATAGTAGAAAACCCAAGCCCAATAAGTACCCCACAAGTCCTACCATCATTTGAGGCACACGCACCGCCCGTGACTTACCCGGAAGAAGTAGAAGAAACTTTAGGAATTCCAATGGAGGTAGAACCCTTGGACCAGGCACCACTTGAGGATATAGGTTTGAACACTTGTAGTGATAACCTTACTCCTAGTTCTAGGGAATTACCTAGTGTTGATGAACCGGAACCTCAATCCTCACACAACTTTCCATCCTTAGATATACATCTAGGAGACAAAAGAGGAGCCGACCCACCCATCAACCCATGTAGTCCGGGTAGTCTTAGGATAAAGGCAATGGACTCTAAGCCTTGTAGAGAGGAAGCCAATATAGGAGTGGAAAATAGCCTTACATGCTTACATCACCCATTTATGATTGATCACAAGAAACATTATGGGTTTAAACCGGGTTTATTAGGTCAAGATGGATCCCCAACTTGTAGTCTCTTGAAGATGATAGAAAATGATCCCTTTCTAGGAGAAAATCTTAATTCACCTATTAACCCGATTGAATTAGGTAAAGTTATGATGATAGGAGCACACCCCTTTGAGCATATAATTCATCCACCACTCTTTCCTCATGAGGCATACTTCCACCCTAAGGGTGTGTATCGCTACTTCCACCCGCACTTAATCCTAAGTGTAGGGAAAACCTCCCCTATCTTTGTTAAATAAGGGTAGAGTCAGGCTCGTGACTCGAACAAAAACAAGCGCTTCTTGGGAGGCAACCCATGTTTTGTGTGATTTTTATTTGTTTGATTGTTATTTGCTTCCGTATGCATGTTTTATTTTTATTGTTGGTTGATCATGTTTCTCAACTAAAATGTGAAATACTTTATTATGTTGTTTAGCCTAGTCTTAACTTCAACCTAAAGGTATTTTTGCAAAAGATAAGTGTAAGGGGAAACCCCAAATATGTTTTTAAGAAACAAACCAATCATGATTCTCCACAATATTTAATGAACATGTATATTAGTACTTGTTAGAGTCAAATGCTTGTATTGAGTCATAATGAAGTTTTGCAGGATTTTCCAGGAAGTAGGACAAAGTTTTTCCAGAAATTTTCCGGAAACTTAACATAAGAATTTCTGCAGGTCCATTCTGACGGCGTCAGGGTATTGCTCTTGACGGCGTCAGGAGTTAAAATCTGGAAATTTTACCGGTTTTGTTTTTCTAACGGAGTCTTATGGTTTTTGTGAATTATTAAGTTTTATAATCTCCAGGAAATTTGCAAACTTCATTCCACAAGCATTATATCTTACTTTGTTTTCTAGGATTTAGTAACTTATATAGGATGCCGCCGATTTTACGCGAGGTTGCCTTGTCTACTTTTGTCAGGATTTACAGGTTATTTATGACAAGAAGATGATTTATATTCTGGAAGGGAAGCTTTGATTGTTCGTTTTCTTGGAGGAAGATTTAACCTGGCCAACCTAAAATCCATACCGAGCGAATCAGGGGAGTATTTGATTTCATTCTCTTTACTTTTTAACTTTTACATTCTTTACTTGAACATTGGGGACACTGTTCATCCTAAGTGTAAGGGGGGGGGGGGGGTAAAAAGATGATACCTTACATATGCACTTTCGCTTGAGTTTGTTTTGTTTGATAGTAGATGAGTAATAAAACTATGAGAAATACTTGTTAGTGTAATTTTAGCGCCAAATTTAAAATTTTTTACAACATTTAGGAGTGAAACTTTAGCCATAGCAAGCGTCTCATGGATAGGAGGTTGTATGACTAGCACATAACCGTATATTCAAAAAAATTTTCCACCCAAAAATGTGAGGTTCGCCTTTAGATTTGATAGGAAAAGCATTTATTATTGGTGCTTATGAGTGTACCGGTAGCATTTAGATTCTAGAACTTGCGTTAGTGATGCATCCCGAGACCGCTAGTGAGACTACATTCGTGTAGTAGGATTTACTACATGATAAGAGGCATTAGGATCACCCTTGTGTTAAACCCGTATTATAATTACTTGACCATTTAAGTCATATTACTTGGCTAGTTAAGTCAACTAATTTTCCCACACCCTTAGCGTTGTACTCATTTTTAGTACACGAAACCCCTAGTACACCCCTCCGAGCCTATCTTTTCGTTTCTAACTTTAAGCATTTTACTTAAAGGAAGAATTTGTTACACCCCACTTAAATGTACACCCAAATCGCCTTAGCCTTCCGTGTATGCGCTCATTTTTAGTGCATTATTGTTATTTGTTAAACCCTAAGTTAACTTTCTAATTGATTACATGGTTTCTAAGTCGAGTCATATCCTTGTACATATTGTTTTGGGACGATTGGGACTCATGGGTAAGTACTTATTTTATGGAGTAATGGGGAAGAACATCATTTATTACCCCCATATGTACGTTAATCTTAAAAGTGCTCCAAGTGTTTTAATTTTCTTAATTCGAGTCACTAGAATAGTTTAATGTAAAGTATGTAAAGATTCAAGTGTAAGGGGAATGCTCAAACCCCTATGATGTATTATTTTGGATGGTAGGGTAAGAGTGTATGCAAAAAAAAAAAAAAAAAAAAAAAAAAAATAGAAAAGAAAAAAAGAGAAAAAACATACGGACTACCATCCCGTTTTTATTCTATGTTCATTTTATGTTTTTGTTATTTTTCATTTATTAGCTTAAGTCGAGTCTAGTCTTGGCTTAGCAACGCCATATTGTACATGTAATTAACCGAGATTGTTAACTCGCCACCAGTAAAACTTCCTTTATCCAACAAAACCGTGTAATTCATATCCCTACACCTAACGTTATAACCCTTTAAAAGACCTCTTTGATAGTTTATCCTAGGTGCTTACGCCATGTGGTGGAGGTTTGATCCTTTCCCAAGCCTATGGTAATCTATTTTGCTATGACAGGTAGTGAGAGATATCTTCTATTTCCATAATGTTATATTACTTTATTACACTCGAGAGATGTGAGTATCTAAACACTATTTGTGAGGTGCTTGTGTATGACCTCCGTGCTTGTCTATTGGTCTTTAGTGGAACGATTATTTGTTGTAATTACTTTTATATTAGTGTTAAATGACCCCTAACTTGTCTTTTGAGTAGAATAAAAGCTCATTTGCTTGAGGACAAGCAAATCTCAAGTGTAAGGGTATATGATGAGGCGAAAAATGATCCGTTTTTAGGGGGTCATTTAAGCCCGAATCCGACTTTATTTGATCAAATATTGCCCTAAATCGTTCCTTTTGTGATTTTAGGTGTTTGGAGAGTGAATTCTGGAAAAGAAGCTATTTTGGACGTTTTTGGAGCATAAAAGTGAAGAAAACGGCTAAGTACCTAATTTGCATGCTAAAAATACAAGGTGACGGCGTCAAGACCATCAGCTTGACGGCGTCAGACATGAAGAATTAAATATCGAAGGTGGTGACGGCGTCAGAAGGACTCGTGACGGCGTCAAAGTGGCAAAGTTAATATACCGTGGGTGGTGACGGCGTCACATAGGCCGTCATAAGTGAATCAAGGCCGTCCGAGGAAGTATATGGCGGCGAGGTGACGGCGTCAGAAGTTACTCTTGACGCCGTCAGACTGTTTTTCCTATATATAGTTTTCTAGTTTTTTCATTAAAAAAAGAGAAGTTTTGGTGAAACCCTAAAGACGATTTTGGTGCCTCTTTTACAGGTTTTTCAAGGGTTCCAAACCCTTGAGACCTTGCATTGTAATTGAGATAAGTGTACTTTCAATTCAATCAATATGTCTATGTGTTGGTTGTTTATCTCTTGTTCTTGTCTCAATTCTACTATGCTAGGCTAGATCTCTCTTGTGTTTGCTTAGATCTAATGAAACCTACATGTTGATTATGTGTTGATTACTTGTCTATTCTTGTTTTGAATGAATGATTTATATGTTAGGCTTAAGAAAACTGGCAGATCTCCAAATGGTAACATGCTTGAACGTCTTAAGAAACATGAACCGAGGCGTACTAGGTCTTTATTGGTTGTATTTAATGCATGAGCCACTGTTTACAATCCCTATAGTTGTGCTGGGTCATGGTGTAGGAGGAGATAAGAGCTCATAGAGTTGGGGAGTTATGTATGCCACCCCACGAATGGTATTAAGGAATACAATCCGTCATTCATACAAGTGTAACAAGTAATTAACATGTAAAAGATATCTAGGGAGTAATGAAGTCTAAGTAAACACAATTTCCCCAACCACTGCTCACAACCTTAGTTTAATTAGTTTAATTTCATTTTTATTATTTTATTTTGATTGCATCTTAGTTTTGGGTTAGTTGATTAGCAACTAATTCTGCCCACTCCTTCAAAACCCGAGATTTTACTTGCTTTCATAAAAATATAAAAATACAAAAATAATCATCTTTCACCTCTAGAACTATTAATTAGGTTTTCTAATCCTAGCGACACTATTCCTAAGCTGAACGATCAATCCACCGGTACTTGTCACTATACTATACTACAACGATCAAGTACACTGCCTGGTGAGGGTTGTAAGCTTCTCGAGATCCCTCGAGAGGTAAAGCAAGGTGCGATTCCCACGCATCAGTCACCTAAATATTTCAAACAATTTAATCTATTATTCACAACACACTTAAATATTTTCAACAAATTACCTTGTTTTACCTTAGGTTGTTTGAATAAGAGAAATTAAATTATTTTAAAACATTAGTAGTTATATAAAAAAAAAAAGTATTTTCAAAATCTAAGTGTGTTCATAATAAGTAATAATGAAGAGTCTTTCACATAAACAAAACATATAACAAACATGAAGTAATAAGTTAAATTTATATCATTCACTAACCTCACTCATAAATAATCTTAGGATTAATGGAACACACTATCAAAATGTCTATTTATTTTAAATGAGTGTTTGTGAGGGTCAAGAAAGATCTTGATATTATATCAATTCATTATTCAAATTATGGTTGGTATATTCATTAAATCTAATTGACGTGTTTTTTGAGTGTGGACAAGAAATTGGATTGCTATTTGTTTAGCTTCAAGATTATATCAAATTACAACAAAAGATATAGTCTTGAATCTACATACTCAATCACACTAGATTGATATGAAAATAGTTACATCCTTTGTAGATGAAAAGAGTATGAATTAGATCATAACTCACACATGTGTTGATAATGTCATATTGAATCTACTTCCGATAATTGTGTTCCAAATATTAGAATAACATTTTAAACACATTCATAAAATATACAATAAAGTAGGACTGACGACTTGGATGTTTTGTCAGAAATATTCAAGCAATTTACATTGCAATGCAATGGATAAATGTGTCATATCCGAAAAACCAAACATGAGCAAACTAACAATATATGTAAACTTTGCTCACACTACTTAAAATTATCACCACAAGATAAAATACATATTTAAGTATAATACACACTATATATTCTATATATTTCATTTTCTTTGTAGCATGAATGGTTGTGTTACAAGATAATGCACTACATTTTTTTTTTTTGAAATAATATAAGTTATTAGAATTGAAAAATAACTTGTCACAGTCCATAAACAAGTAAAACTTATTTTTTCAAATACTTGTTAAAGTATGATATATAATATTGGCAAAAATTATAGAAAATAATATTTGTTTAAAAATATTTTAATGTCTAGTTTTGATATCATTTGAGAATCACAAACTCATTTAAGATAAATAATTTTAATGAGATTCATTTCACAAGAGATGCTAAGGTGCACTCTTAAGTCTAGCACAATTATTAAATCAAGTAATATGTCATCAAAACCAAACAACCGGTAAATCATGAGCAAAAGATTAAAACTTTTTGTTTACTCTTATCTAAACATTCAACACATCTCTATTGGGATAGCGAGTAAAATATATCATGTAGATTTACCTTCATAAAAACATGATGTTTGAGTCACATTAAGCCAAGTATTAGTAAATCAAGCAAACTTCATATTTGGTACTCTTCGATAGGTAAATTTAGGAACTCAATTTCTTCTAAAAAGAGAATGACTACTGGAGAATCTATTGACTAGAAATTCAATTTAACCTAACGGTTGAATTGCTTCTATGTGAGAAGTTGGGTGTGTGTAACCCGTAAAAATGGTCGTGTTTAGCCTGAATTGAGCACTACTAGTAATAGTCTCATACTCATTCTCCAACTTGATTAAATTGCTCTTCCTATATATACCTAACGCTAGTTTACTCTTATGAACTTTGCTTCTCATTAGAGTATGTCATTCCTAGATTTATGGCATATCACATATATGTTGTTTCTAGATGTTTATTTGCTCCTATGTGATTTGATTGTATGCCTTTACATGCTTAATTCTATGTCCGGATGAGCATGAATTTAATGGGAAGGGAAAACACACTCACTTACATATATCCTTATTTCTTACACTCAAACCTCATAACCCTTCTTCAGTACATCCTCAAACCACCCATGTGAAATGAAAAACCGAATCATCCTTTATACTACCAATCTTGAGTCATCCACCATTTCCATGTCCTCAATATTTACCTTCCTAAACCACACCTTTCCTATACTATAAATACATCTCCTTCATCCTTAATGATCATCCAACCAAACATGTTATCCCCCAACAACCCAAGATCTAAACTCTCAAGAGTTTCTAAGATCTTCGTAAAACCCGTTTGGAGGAGAAAAATTGACTCTTGTCAATGCTCAAGTGATGTTGTTCCAAATCAACCAATACCCAAATCTTATGCTCATACAAATAACCCATCTCACAAACAAAGCCAAAAACCCATGCTTGGTTCCACCAATGCCTCTTCTCATGATGAGCATGCACAATCCCAAAAGAACAATCCAAACCTCATCACCAATACTTCACTTGATGCTCATTCAACAAAAACACCATCTACTCATGAAGCATATCTTCCATCCATATCATGCTTTCATGATTACCCAAGCTCAAACATGTCTCCACCACCAAGAGTGTCACCACCACACCCTATAACTTCATATGCCATTCCTATGTTGCATGTCCAATCATCCATCCCTAATAACAACCACATTCCACCATCATCACCTTCCTCCAAACACTTGAAGTTTATTGAAGAACTCAAGGAAGCCTATGAGCTTAGTGCTCTTCTTACACCTTGCTCAATGCAACTTGGAATAACTTCCCTCAAGCTCTCCTTCATCACCCCACAACTTGAAACAAGTTGCAAAACATGTCAACAATTTTCCTTGTTGCATCTTTCCCCAAAAACAAACCATCTCATTGAAGGAACACTCCACTTGGATTGAGTATCTTCTCGCTAGTTCTCATCCAAAATCCTCGCTTGAACAACATCCAAACTCTCAATCAACCTCTTCCGCTCCTAAATCTACACCTCTAAACTCTCTACATTCTACTAAGTGCGTCATTACCACCAAAACTTAAATCCCTAAAAGTCAAGCGAATTTCTTTATGAAATGCATCTTTTCCACTTCCTAGTAAGTGAAGAACACAAAGAAGATATCCAAGCTTCAAGTGTTGTTGAGCCATCACCACCTCATTAATCCAACAACTTTCACAAACCTCATTCACATATCCATCTTCGGTCGTCAACCAACAAAACACTTGAAAATCCCATGATTCCCAATCATCCACCCTTGTCAAACGATATATTAATCTAAACCATATTTGTCAACCTATTGTCATTACCTTCCCTTTTCATTCACGCTCATCCTTATTCATTTTTCTACGTCTTTAAAAGAACGTATCATTCTCATCTTCATTTTTTTAAACTCTTTTAGTATATATATTTTGGCATCTTTCGCCAAAATATGTCGGTAGAATCTTTGCGTTAGGTTCTAATCATTATCATGTCTTAAGCTTTGGTCATGGTAATTTTTTAGTTAGGTTGTTATTTTTAAAACAATAATTGCGTGTGTCATATTTTTAGTGCATATACCTATTACGTCCATATATTGTTCCCCTATTAGTATCATGCATATATCTATCTTCATCATTATATATATTTGCACTTGTCTACTAACTTTGTTTTGAAGGATCACTTCATCGCTCGATTCTTTGGTAGCCAAAACAAGTTTTGAGCATACACCAAGGGGGAGTATACACCAAGGGAGAGCATACACCAAGGGGGAGCATTAAGGTTGATAGGATCAAGGCTTCACTCACGATGATGCAAGCTCGCCTTTTTTACATTCTTTCTCAAGGGTTCAAGCGTAGTTGAAGTCTCGTCTAAGAGTCTACCTTTTTGCTTCGACAAAAGGGGGAGAAGAAGTGTAAACAAGTAACTTATACATTTTACTATAAGTTATAGTTTACATAGTTTGTCATCATCAAAAAGGGGGAGATTGTTGGCATAAATATTACGATATTTAATCTAAACATCCTCTTCATGTTTGATGATGACAAAGATGTAAGTTACAACATATAACGTAAAGTGCATAAGTTACTTGTGATCATAATTCATTTATGCATTCATACGTCTACAAGCCTCGACATCTCAACGTCTCGAGTATGCTTCAACAATCACTTACGATGTCAACAAGCCTCGACATCTCAACGTCTCGAGTATGCTTCAACAATCACTTAAGGTATGTACAAACAAATGTCTAATGCATTTTATGATCAAAGGAATTTTTATCTTTACAAACCTTACATTTTTTATAAAGTGGGACAAACATTTTTAAACTTATACAAAATATTTTTTTGTATTTATAAGAAATGTTTTATTCAAAATAAATATTTTGAATTCAAATTTCTACAAAAAAAAACGGCCATATTCTTCAAGACAAAAATTCTGAAGAAAAAATAAATTTTATTAGGCGGTCCCCTTAATTAATTAAGGGGACCGGCCACACAATTAAGGGGACCGCCCACGCTCCCAAACAGTATTTTTTTCCCTTATAAATACTGGTTCATTCCACAGATTTTTCTTACCTTTTGCACGAAAATTTTCAGTCCCAATCCCTTCAAAACATCCTTCTAAATCCTTTGATCATAAGATTATAAGTCTTTGTTTCAAGTGATCCAATCCCTCACCACTCAAAGTGCAAGAGAAGAAACCTCCCTATCATAAAGCCAAAGATGTATTAGGATCTAGTTAGTGTTTATGTGATGTTGTGAGTTATGCATATGTAATAAGTAAATCAAGATGAACTTACTTAGTAGTGAGTTTATGAGTGAGTAAGAAGTAGTGGGAAGAAGTAGTAGTGTGGAGAAGTCATGAAGTTGTGAAGAAGTAGATGTGTGAATATGTAGTGGAGTATAGAAGAAGTTGTGAAGTAGTGAAGAAGTCGTGAAGTCGTGAAGCCATGAAGAAGTCGTGAAGTCGTGTAGAAGTTGTGTAGTGATCGAAGTAGTGTTGTGAGATTGGTTCTAGCTGCTATTAGAACTCGACATTTAGCTTAGTGTCGTTAAATTGTGTAAGCAAAAGTTGTGTACGGTTTTCTCCGCCAAAAGGGAGCTTGTTGAGTAGTGAAGAAAACTCTCGAGTAGGTGACTCGGGGAGTGGAGTAGCGAAAGGAAGGTGTCCTTGTAGCCGAACCACAATAAATCATCGTGTCCGGTTTGCATTTCCTTTCTCTTATCTCTTTTCATTTATTCTTGCATTTATCGCTTTACATCTATGCTTGCCTATATGTCTTAGTTGTTGCTTATATAGTTGTGATGATTGATTGTGTTGTACATTGAAGTTAATATTGTGATTGTGTGTATAATTATATGATATGGTCAAATAGATTATTATTCACACTTCTCATATTAAGTTTAACTTGATAGATAATTTGATACAAAACGTTTTAAGATTTTAAAAGGAAAACGTATTCACACAAAGACCGACCAAAGCTCCATTCATAAAACTAAGTTTTTCCAAAAGCTTACATATATAATTGATCATATTGATTATACGGTGTTTTCATACTAAACTCTAATTAAAGGTTTTCCAAACAAACAATTGAATAAATTCGAATCAACATTTTGAAACAAAGTTTTTATAAAATAAAAAAGAGGGGAAAACTATTCAACCCCCCCTTCTAGTTTTCCACACATTCACAAGTGGTTGACTAATAATTATCTGACTGTTTACCGCCAATCAGACCTACCGGTGTGTGTTGTGTTATCGGCTATGTGTTTCCTTATTCTCTGTTCAGATGCCGTGTTCAGCTTGTTCCATGGTTTTTACGGGGAAATTTATGGGGACCATGTTGTATCGTGCGCTGGTATTGTTGGTTTTAAACATCAGAATAACCTGGTGTGTGATACTCTTATTGACATCTGTTCACGTTCAGGGATTTCGGCTCGTAAAGAAGTTCAAATTGGGCTTAGTGGAGAAAGGGATAACCCCTTACGTCCAGCTGACATGTTGCTTTACTCGTGAGACAGAGGTCTTGATGTATGTGTCGATCTGACAAGGTCATTGCCCTTGACGCAAACAGGTATAGTTGATTTTGTGTCGGGTCGTGCTGTGAATGAGGCCGCACAACATAAACGCGTCAAGTATGAGGCTAAGTGCGCGAATATTAGATATGGGTTTCCCCCCTTCTCATTCTCTTCTTTTGGGGAACTTGAAAATGATACGGTGACCTTATCGAAGCGAATCCGACAGTTATCTGTGACTCAAGACATTGGGACATGTGCTGGTATTCATATTTTCAGTAGGATTAACTTTGCTATAGCTATAGGTGTTGGGGCTCAGATAATATCTCGAGTCCCCACTAATTTCTTGTAAATCCTATGAGTTTCTAATAAAATGACGTTTATAATAAAAAATAAATAATAATAATAATAATAATAATAATAAAACTAGCCATTGGCTAGTATTTTTCCTTCCATTTCATTTGGTCGCATAGCAGACCCAACCAAGCCAAACCAAACCAAAGGGGGACGTGTTCCATGTGCAGCTCATTGGGGGGGGGGGGGGTGGGGTTCACCATGGCCAATTGACTGAATGTTGACTATACTATTACGACTACTTAGAATCTATAGTAGGCACTATAAACCTTAATAGCTACTTAACTAGCATATAGCAAACAACGACTTTTAACAAACACAGACATTGACATAGTTGTGTTGGAGAACATACGCTCATTGGGGTGGGGGGGGGGGGGGGGGGTCGGGCGAGGGGTGTTCACCATGGCCAACTGACTGAATGTTGACTATACTATTACGACTACTTAGAATCTATAGTAGGCACTATAAACCTTAATAGCTACTTAACTAGCATATAGCAAACAACGACTTTTAACAAATGCAGACATTGACATAGTTGTGTTGCAGAACATACGCTTAATAAACAATTTATACAATTATACATCAAATCTTCCCAAAAGGATGCTGACGGTTTATACATGTGCTAACGGTATAGATGAACGAGTTTTATATCATACTTTACATTGTACTACGTATATTTTACTAGAATCTATAGTAGGCACTATAAACCTTAATAGCTACTTAACTAGCATATAGCAAACAACGACTTTTAACAAACACAGACATTGACATAGTTGTGTTGCAGAACATACGCTCATTGGGGTGGGGGGGGGGGGGGGGGGGGGGGGTCGGGCGAGGGGTGTTCACCATGGCCAACTGACTGAATATTGACTATACTATTACGACTACTTAGAATCTATAGTAGGCACTATAAACCTTAATAGCTACTTAACTAGCATATAGCAAACAACGACTTTTAACAAATGCAGACATTGACATAGTTGTGTTGCAGACCATACGCTTAATAAACAATTTATACAATTATACATCAAATCTTCCCAAAAGGATGCTGACGGTTTATACATGTGCTAACAGTATAGATGAACGAGTTTTATATCATACTTTACATTGTACTACGTATATTTTACTAGCCCATTAATGACTTATGGACGTATTAGATTCATGGCCCAAATATCCATCCTTTTCTTTTCTAGTATTACAAAAGTTTGCATGGACCTTAAACAACGGCCCACATCATCTATAGTTATGTAAAAGTTGTTTTTGATATTCCACCTCATGCACCTTCGGCTGTATGGAGAGGATGTGAGTTACCATAATGAGTTACTCATGCGTGACTTGCCAAAACACAAAGCCAACTCACGATAATTTTGCATTTGTATGGTGAGTTACTCACCATAGTGAGAAAATCTGAAATTGTGAGTGTGTGTTGAATATTTAATGGTGTATATTTTATATAAAGTGGATATTTTAATAAAAGGTAAGTGAGGGTGACCAAAACGTATGTATAGTGAGTGGAAAGAGAAAGCAGATGTGGTATTGAGTGACTTACCACCACTATTTTGAGCCTAACATGCTATTTTTCTATGGTATACTCATAAAAGAATCATGAGAAAAAAAATAGTTTAATTTTACCATGAAATGATGATTTTGTAACATGAGCTATACCGAAAATATGGACTTTTGGACCGGATTTCACAGTCTAGAATCCAGTGATAGGACCTCCATGGCCAAATATTACAGAACTCACTGAAATCATTTTAAGAGCACTATATACTGTTGATGTTATCGGAAGCTTTATAGCAAAAGTTGTTGTCATATCAGTTTTTTCCCTTATAACTTAACTCAAAAACAATTTCTGTACATCAGATCACTCAAGTTATCTCGAGCCTACAATTTTTATTTTGATTAAAAAAAAAAGAAAACAAAAAAGTAAAAAGCCTTATAGCTTGGCTGGTGAAAAATGAAATTGGTGTTTTTTTTTTGCGCTAAAAATCTGAAAAATCTGGGTTTCATCTTGATGTTCTTGTATAACTGTTTAAAATTACATATAAATTTAATAGAAAATTTAAGAGGGAAAATAATCGATAGTGTTTCGAAAGTTAAGTTTTCATTTGCAAATTTAGTCATTGAAAATTAGCCAGTGAAATGACAAGAATACCCTCAGGGGTGAGGCTACTTAACGGGAGAACTAACGCTCGTTAGCAAAAAGTGTTTCTAAGTGCCTGTTTTGAAGAGAGAGAAAAAAAAGTGGTTGTTTCGCAACAACTATCATCTAGGAGTATTCCTTGCGTTTTCGAGAAATATTAGGAAAATAATTTGCAATTTACCCTATATAATAATAACTAGAACTTATTATAACTCTCGTGCACCCACGTGGTTTACACATGTATCAATTTTTTTTAATTTTATTTTAATATACAAGCATATAAAAATTTAACAGTGTTTGATATTTTGTAAGTGTGATATCACATGCATATGGTTCAGCCTATAAGTACAACTAATAACTATATTCTAACTAAATTTGTCTGATGTATACTTATATATAAATCGTGCTTTCATTTTAATACTTATAATCCTATGCATCTATATATTTTTGGTATTACAAATATTATTTTTCGTTATCCGTATTCTAGTTTTTAACTCGTGTACGCATGGGTTATTAAACACGAATTAGGGTTGAAAAATGACTATAACTAAACAGTATATTAAGTATATTTGCTCGGATTTCAATATATGATCAATTTTGTTTGATAATCTTATTATTTTAGCAGTTTAATTTGATATTTTAACATAATAAAAATTCTTTGAATATAAATTTTTATATATGTTAAATTTAATTCGTATATATACTTCAATAATATGTAGGTGTACGTTGATAGTGTTTTAGGTATTAAGCTCGATTAAATAATAACAATAACAATAATAATACAATAACATTAGTTTTTTTTATTAAAAAAATTTTTAAGGTATATGAGGATTTTGCACTTAAGTCCAAAAAATTATATTTAAGATTAGCCTATTTTTAAAAAAGCTTAAGGGCCGATTGTAAATTATATTAATCAATCAAAATATGACGTTTATTTGCAATTTAGTCTGAAATTAAAATATAAAAAAGAGCTTATAAGGCAATGTGTATTTTCTTATTTTTTTTCTTCATCAAATTTTTCAAAAGTTTATCAAACTAATTCAATTGTTACTTTTATTAGCTACTATTGTTAATTAAAAAAAATAAAATAAAAAATAAAAAATCATCTGTCATATTTGTATCTTCTCTTTTTTATACAAGCGATTATAAATACAATACCTTTTCCCATGAACAAAATTTAAATTAAGCATTAAGCTTTTGAAATAAAATGCGTTTGCTAAATATTCAAAGTGAGTATCAAAAGTGGATTGTTATTCATAACTCGACCAAAAGGAGAATTTAAAAAATGGAGTGACGCAGTCAGTCGTACATAGTGGTTGGAATCAAAATTCAAAGATACATCGCGACTTGCTTCTACGCTTCCAATACGACTTTTTCATTATTTTATATTTTGTTTTTTAAATAAAAAAATTTCGGTTACATAAACAATAATTTCTTATGCAATTGTCTATTTTTTAATTAGCGAAATAACATCTCTTGGTAATACAAAATTATAAACTGGAATGTTTATTCACATAAGTTGTTAGAATAAAACGTAATGGGACCAAATGAAAGATATAGATCCCTCTTCATGGATTAACGAAAATGTGCAAAAGCTCTATTTGCCTCTGCCATTCTATGAGTCTCTTCCCTTTTGTGTATGGCATCGCCACTCCCTTTGGCAGCATCCACTAATTCGGAACTTAATTTGAAATCCATATTTCGACCCGGGATATATGGCTGGAATATAATGAAATAGAGCCACTTCGAGGTTCCCTAAGAAACGAGGCATGGAAGGGAGCTACTACAAAGAAGTTCCGGGAGTTACGAAGGTCTACCTCTACCCATTGAAAGTCTGTCAGTGGACCGAAAGAATTGAGATGGTTGAGATTTTTTTTTTTTTTTTTTTTTTTTTTTTTTGAGTGCGGACCTTTTACTACGAGCGTTTAGTCTATATTTGGTATAAGAGAGAAAAAAACTGAATTGACGCTGAAATAACGAGACAATTTATGATTTTGGTGTGCTTTTGTTACTATCAGTTTTATCAACAATTGTAAATCCAGTCTAGCTAACTCAATAAGTAAGCCTCAACTTTATTTATTTAGGTGGATAGAATACGTCAATACGGCATTTTGCTGAAAAAGCTACAGTTGTTGACGACTTGGTACTTTGAAGTCAAATTATTGAATTTTAAGTGGGTCACATGATTACAAATTTGCAGGTGATGCACGACTTCATTCGTTTAACTCTCTACACCAACTTGCTATTTCTCTTTGACCAATTCATGTCCCTCTTTGTGCTATTAACTTTGAATTATGGCTTTAGTATTTTGCCGTTTTACTAAGATATTTCGAATAGGTTTTTTGCTTGTTTATGTCAACAATTATTAGGTTTGTCAATTGGTTCATACCAGTACTATATATTATAGTCATGATCGATCAAGGAAACTGTATTAGCACATGATCATGCATGTTCAAATTTTTTATTAACGTATATGTATCAATCCGAGTGTTGCATTCTTTGGTTATTTACGTCGTAAACAAATCGTATATGTATCAATCAGTTTTGCAAATTTTTCTACATCCTTTGCTACACGTAAATGACTATTTTGAGATTGGACCATTGGCCAGTGCTGCGTTTTTCCAGCTTTTTTATTTTTCTGTTTGTAGAAGAAAGAAACATATAAATTTTAAAAGAATTTTGCTATTCGTAAACCTAATTAAAGATTATGTTTAAACATTTATAACACGCAATAAATGGTGATAAAATTAGTTGATTGAAAGTAGTTAAATTCAGGAGTGCGCCAAAAATTTTGAACATAACCCGAAAAACTATATTTAACATTTTCCATTCAAAGAACTTAGAGGATATAGATGGACATTATACGATATTAAATTAAGCTGTTTCATAGAAAGATCCTTTGGCGTGTTGAGAAGGTTATTAATTACTGTGCTACTAGTTGATATTTGGTAAGGTCCCAGTGACAACCACATTCTCTTCGACGTTGAAGCACCGACCAATCCTTTTACTATTAAAATCATACGAGTAGCATTCTATATTTAGACATTTGGACGGTTAGCCAGTAATAACTCATAAAGATATACACCTTCTGTATAAAAAAAAGTAAATTATGATATGTGTAACTAATGATAGTTTTGATTGATAAAAATAATTTTTACCCTCATAGTAAATACAGGAATTAGAAATGGGTAATTAATGCAAGTTTTGATTATAAAGTTCAAGTAGAAAAACTAATAATTATCGGTCATAATTACTGTTCATATATAAAAACCGAACACTTATTTTTGAGACAAAAATATATAGTAAGGTGGACAATTTTTATGTGACGGGAGGAGTATATCATCATACATATACACTTAAGTTTGAGCAACACAGCTATCATTTTGATCCATTGACATGACTTAAAAGATGCTATGCAACAAACTCGACAACTTTTTATCATTCAACAATGAATAACCAAGTACGGTTGTGTAAATAGGCCCTAACGATATGTTCCAACATTGAGGGTTTGAGAATATAAGAACGTAAGCCAGATTTAATCCTAAACGGCATTGTTTCTGTTAACTTTTGTTATAATTGATACTCGCTACCGAGCCAAAATAGATACCAATGCCGGTTTGGATAGTGATTGCCTTGATCGCAACTTCCTTCACTTGCGGCAGTTTTTAGTGGCAGTCTAAAACAGACCAAAGTTCAGTAAACAGCTAGCTTTTTCTATACTCATCTTTGACGGAAACATTAAGTAGTTTCGCATAGAAAATACGGAGTACCACTTTTTTGTGTGTTCTAAATCAAGGTCGTACAAAGAAATTTTATTTTCTATGTTAGAAACATTTATGATAAGTCAAACAAATGAAAAGAAATTCGTATGAAATGGTTGAATGAACTATGAAGTTTGCTTAAAATATAAAAAAAATAAAGTTTACTTTATTTATGTAATGTAAAAAGATTTTATTTTATAATACTATTAGTCAACTAATTATTAATTGATATCTTATTGACGAAAAAATTGTTACAGAATATTATACGAGTAGAAGTTTTGACCACTTACCCCATAACCAATACATTCATTTTGTAACATGGACAGTTAAGTTTATTATAAGAAAGACTGCAAAGCATATTGGTTTCTATATTTTGGTCGTATAATTTATCGTACACAATTGCAATGTGGGCTGCCCATATATACATACATATACGATTGATGAGATATTGATATACCACTTTAAAGGCCATATTGCAACCATGTAACTAGATCACGTTATTTGACTATAGAATAATGTAACCATGTAAGTAAGTAGTCTTCTAACTCCGTAATTATAGGAGCTCTTCAGACGAAAATTAAGCAAGAATGATGTCAGAATAATGAAACTTTACGAATCGTTTATTTGTTAGTATATAAAAAGCACACACAGTGTAATTTCCAAACAAAGTAAAATGAGATACTCAATTTGGATGTGGAAAACTAATCGTTTTGACTTTGACAAAAGAATGTACTACTATATTGATAGATATTGATCAAATGTTTGGACAAATTGGTTTACCTGAATAAACAAAAGAATTAAGTTAGCGAAAATAAAATAAACTAAGCAGAAATCTATAGAAATTGTTTTAATTAACCAGTTGTCCAAACAAAATATTAGCATAAGTAATTAGGGACCAATTCTAAGCAGAAGACACATATTTTGTTTGAAAAAAAGGGGAGAAATGGAATATTTGATCGCATTGACCCATTGCTTTTCTTTTTTTTTTTTTTTTAATTATTATTATTTTTTTTTTGGGATAATTCAAATTTTGCACATAAAACCGAATTTTGCTTCACGATTAAGTCACAAATTATGCAACTTCCAATTTTAGTCATGTGCGACATGTGCTACTATGCGACCCACTCAAAATTGTGACACGTGTCCACTTTGATTTGGTATTTTGTCTTTTATTAAGAGCATTAAAAGACTAAAATACCCTCATCAGATAAAACACCTCCTTCTCCTCTTTCAGATATCTCTCTCAAACTTTCATTACTCGCTCTCTCTCTCAAAATTCCGGCCACCGCCATTAAATCCGTTGATCGACTACCAACTTCCACAACCACCAAGATAAATAAAAAATAAAAAGATAGATCCGGTTGGATCCCAACATTATAAGCACAGATCCGGTTGGATCTTTCATTATAAGCACAGATTCGGTTGGATCTTTCATTATAAATACAGATCCGACAACAGTTATGATGGTGATGGTGGTATAAGCACAGATCCAGCGGTTATGATGGTGATGGCGGTTTTTTACCGTTGTTATAAAAGTACTTTTTACCGGAATATCCTTCTCAAGTCAAATCTAAGGCTATAGCGATGGATCCCAACAGATTTGAAAAAAATAAATTTATTTCATTTTTTTTTCGGCGGTGGTTCCCGGTTTGCGACGGTTACCGATTTTACCTGATTAAACCTGGTTTCCATCGGTTCACTGAAAACACCGGATCAAACACACTTGTGGAATGTTGCTAAAAAAGCTACTTAATGGATAAAATGGATCTTTATTGTCAAATTCAAAGTATTTGAGTGGTTCAAGCTAAATGCGTCGATAGTTGGGGCCTTGGCGATGGAGAAACTTATATTAAAGTTTACTTTATTTATGTAATGTAAAAAGATTTTATTTTATAATACTATTAGTCAGCTAATTATTAATAGATATCTTATTGACGAAAAAATTGTTACAGAATATTATAGATGTTTTGACCACTTACCCCATAACCAATACATTCATTTTGTAACATCGACAGTTAAGTTTATTATAAGAAAGACTGCAAAGCATATTGGTTTCTAATCTTCTATATTTTGGTCGTGTAATTTATCGTACACAATTGCAATATGGGCTGCCCATATACATACATATACGATTTATGAGATATCGATATAGTACCACTTTAAAGTAACAAGAGCAAAATTAAATACTACGTATTACTAGTAGCAAACTAGAGATCACGTTATTTGACTATAGAATAATGTAACCATGTAAGTAGTCTTCTAATCCCGTAATTCTAGGAGCTCTTCAGACGAAAATTAAGCTAGCATGATGTCAGAATAATGAAACTTTACGAATCGTTAATTTGTTGGTATATAGAAAGTAAACACAAATTTCAATAGTTTGACCATGAGTTGACCGCTGACAAAATTTATTAAAGGGAAAATTTCCAAACAAAGTAAAATGAGATACACAATTTGGATGTGGAAACCTAATCGTTTTGACTTTGATAAAAGAATGTACTACTCCTATATTGATAGATATTGATCAAATGTTTGGACAAATTGGTGTACCTGAATAAACAAAATAATTAAGTTAGCGAAAAATAAAATAAACTAAGCAGAAGACACATGTTTGGTTTGAAAAAAAGGGGAGAAATGGAATATTTGATCGCATTGACCCATCGCCTGATTCTAATTTTTTCTAATAGAATGATCATTAAAAAAAAAAAAAAAAAAAAAAAAAAAAAAAAATTCAAATGTAATACAAAGGTACAAACTTCACTAAATATTTTGAACGAGATCAATTTAGACATAACAACATTCTCTCGAATTATCAAACTTTATGGCTATCCTTCTACTAATAAGTGATCACTATAACATGCATTGGGTCATTCAAAAAGCTAGAACATAAGATTGGGACAATTATGTTAAGGGAGGGATCTTGCAAGATTCTAATTAACTTGCCCTTAACTTTTTAGGCGCACAATTTTTTTTTACAAGTATATAAGAAATAAAGATAAACTAAATAGTACGATTTATAAAAACTAGTAAACATTAATAATACATATATTTCTTTTGATATATTAGTGAAATAATTAAAAAAGACATGTATTTATGTTATACAAAATTTAGAAAACAGATTCATTTCGGTAGAATCAAGATGTTTAACGAAAATTTACACTCGGTGTCAAACATTAATCAGGTTCCCAAGAACCCTAAGAACCTCTGAGATCCGCCCATGCATGATTATACTTATGTTACTCTACGTTTTACATTTTAGAGTATATAAATTTGCTACCAACTTTGTTTAACTGTGACCGGCAACATAACAAACCAAAGTGCATGTGAAAAAGCGCGTACTAGCTAGCTAGTTTCCTCACATTGACTTTTAACATAGCTAGACTTTTTCAAACCGCTGTAGGATTGGGCTATATATATATCCACCAATGATACTACCAACCTCATTACTCATTAAACTTATTCTCATATCAACTATTACTTGCACCACAATCAACCTAAACTCTAAGAATTCGCATATCACCGCTATGTCGATCTCCGTTCACAGCCGTGTCCTTCCGTTGTTTCTCATCGTGTTCGTCCTATTTTCAGGGTCTCTTTTCGCGAGACCACTCAGTGAGCCAAAGCTAAACCTAGCTTTGCCAGAAAAAAATAGTTTGGATTCGGATGGTGTCGAAGGCAAGAACCAAAAGGTTCCTTGTGCAATGAGTTCTTCAAACGATGAAGTTCGGTTGTTGAAGAGATTTGAAGCTGGAAATTATGAAAGTTTGTTTTTGAGCTCTCTTCCGAAAGGATCACCCGTGCCGCCATCTGGACCGAGCAATAGGACAAACGGCTTCAACAACTGATTAATGATCAAAAGGTTATTTGTTACAATAAGATTGGAACTGTTACAGAAATACATGTAAGTAGGAAAAAATATACTTATATATAGATATGTAAAATGCAACTGATATCAAGCGACTTTGATTCGTTATTCGTCAATTTTGTTGAGATGTCTTGAATTCGTTTGTTCATTTTCTTTCGTTAGAAAAAAAGGTGTTGGAATTATAATATCATGACAATCATATAAAATAAACCAAAACAAATTAAGTGAGCACAGCGGAAGCAATTATAATAAGATCATATAATATGTAATTAATTAATCAATATTAAATAGTAAACATACCTTTGTGATTATAGCCCTAACAAGAATCAATTGCAATCTTCAAATCAAGAATACTAATTAGGGTTTATGTGGATTATAAGAATTACCCCTTACCTCTTTTGTAATTCAATCCAAGAATCAAACAATAGTGTGTTTGATTCACGTTCTTGTACACACGTGCTAATTCAAGTAAAAGATTATGCAAGTAATTTAAACACAAAACTATTTAGCTTTAAGAAAATCGAATCCCTTAGTAAAAGGTTAAGATGGATCGATTAGGGACAAAAGAAAGAAAGAAAACACCAAGAACTATGTGTACAAGAGATGAGAAACAATGAATCTTGGGTTTGTATATATACTAGTGATAACTTGGAGTCCAAGGCATTGAGGAGGTGGAACTCCCCCCTTGCCGATCGGTTTAGTAATACTTAGGGATTCCGGAACCTTCTTGACCTTCCAATTATTCACAAGTATTACTTTCCTTTTCTTCATCTAACGGTCGTTAGTCATTCTCCGTTAAATACTGACGGTCGTTACTAGTTTTGTGTTAATAATTATATATAACATTTATAAATAATTATTCTTTTACTCTTCATACGTATTGTGTGCAATCCCGTGATCTTGAGTTCGATCCTAACACACAACTATTAATTTATGTTCATAAACTAACAGCTCCCACTTGGACATATCTTAATAGTGTGATCACATCGGTTAGCGTCTTGCAAAACGCCGATGCCTCTAGTACGATCTCGAGTAAGGCTCCTGGAAAAACCTTTTAATGATTTCTCATTATTGTTATCCTTTTGTTTCTAATACCATGTTAATAAGGATATGGATCAAAGTCATTCCTTAATTAACCATTCTGTTTCTCGTTGTTAGTGATTGATCAAGATTACCAAATCATCTGAACATATTCAGGGAAGATCTTGGGCACGGCCATGCAAACATCTTGACATCCCTACGAGGGGCCCAGCAGTATTAAAATTCCAAAATAAATTTGAATGAACAAATTCTATCTTGACTACAAGCAAAACCCACAAACTTTGTAACACTTCCGAAAACAACCCTTATGACTACCAGTTACGTATAGCGTTAAGTTGTTCCACAAAAATGTACTACATTCATGACACTTATCTTGCATCTCAAGTCTGAGGATAACTTCTCATGATTTACTTAATAACAAGATCCATAAAATAACATCATGTAGTTGGGATAAGTCCTATATTCGGTATCATTGAATATCATCTGAAATGGCATGTCTACGCTTCAATATACTTTAAGTATATTATACCAACCTTCAGATTTGTCTTGATTTAATAATATTCCCATATTATTAACTGACAATGGACAATTTAGAATAACATTTATTCAGGGATTAAGCATACAAATATATGATACAATATATTATAACTTAAACATACCATGTATTTAAATTTATTATAATAATTGTTTAACATCCCTTATCCAAATACTAAATAGATCAATGCATGATAACTCTTGTTGACGAATTATGTCTCAAGTAATGACATTCATACTTGTTGTCAAGGCATATTTCGTCCAACTTTGATCTATCGAAATTTTGAGAATACTTATTCCAAGAATTCAACTATTGAAGTTCTTATATATGCATATTCAACTATTTGATAATGTCATATTATCTTTCATAAAATGTGTAACATCCTTAACCACCAATTTATGATAATCAAACTTCTAAATATTTTAAAGTTTAAAGTATTCTTATTCTCTTAATATAATGCAACTATGCTCTTATTAAGCATAACTAGTAATAGCCAAGGATGAAATCCTTACCATAACTAGTATTGAGTGTCGTCTCAATTTCATTATCATCATTGTATACAAACAACAATATGCTATTAAAACTTCCCGTAAACCTTAATATCTATTGTGTAATGTTTGATGCCCTTCAAACTTTCAAGTTTGTTGGCTATGACAATTTTCACAACAATTGAAAAATTGTTCATTTATAGAATTTGGAAGCTGTTCCAGATTTAGGATGTGATTCTATAATCAAACATATTCATTTAGAATATTACACAAGTTATCTAATAACTTTTTAATTAGATATTAATATTGCCAAATCATCTTGTAATCAAGCATGATAAATTAAAACATGATGTTCATGAAAGATCTTTGAGTCATACTTAAATTTTATTCATGTCATTCATATCCATTTAGACTTTCTAAATAATATATCGTATTATATTAGATTCATTTACCTTACATGTTTCAACAATAAACATTCATTCCAAGGTTATATGTCTTATTTCCTAAATTTTACAAGTAAAGTTTCATTCCATTCTAAGACTTAACATTTACCTATATGGAATATTACTTTTCAAATGTTCTACAACATATATGATTTAAGAAATTAAACATAATACTCCCACTAGCTTTTAGAAATACTTAGAAATTATCTTATTTCAATTATAAATCAAAATATGAATTTAATAATTAAACATAAGAGTAATCTTCTAAATGCATGCATTTATCCATCCATGGATTATTGCACTTTGTACACTTCCAAAAATTTATTTGAATTCATAAACTCCTTTTGATCAAATTTTGATTCGCCTCAAACGGTCAGATAATTATTGGTCAACCACTTGTGAATGGTCAAGTATAATAGTCAAACAGCTGAGGCAAATGCTTCCGTGAAATACAGTGTTTTCCCGGGTCGTAATGTCCCAACGAGGAATGCGATGTTTTATAATAAACGAATCTATGATTAGTGAATGTGAACAGGAAAGGTATAAAGTGTGTGTGTGTGTTTACACTAGGGTTTTATAACTTAAAATAACTTAAATAAACTATCTTAACGATTACGTGAAACCTAAATATCTAATACGTATAAACGTACACCAATTTAAAATCAGACGCGACTGCGTACTGAGAAAAATGTGAATTTTAAGAAAAATAAACTACAAGGGTTAAAAATGAAAATTCTATAAACTTAAACTTAAAATAAAATTAAATTAAAAAGAAAACTATTTTTTAGATTATTTTATTATTTATTATTAATTATTTAATAAAAACTATTTAACTATTTAATTAAAACTAACTTAAATAAAAACTAATAATAATAAACACTACAAATTAAACTAAAAACTTACAAAAATAATTTCTAAACTTAAATTAGAACTTGAATAAAGTATAAAAAATAAAAATAAATATTTTTGTCTTTTTATGAATTTTCTATCAATTAAAAACTATTTATATTATTTATACTAATTAAACTATTTTAAATTACAAATAATACTAAATCAACTTAGAAAATTATGAAAAAATTTATAAAACTATTTTATAACTTATAAAAGCTAGGAAAAATATAAAAATTAGGTGTTGCTATATAAAAATTAATTATGCTATTAAAAACTTATTCATTGATTAATTATTAATAAAACTATTATTAATTATAATAAATACTAAATGACAAAATAAAAATCTGAGAAAATTATTAAAAATACTTTAATATACAAGGAAATTAATAAAAATATAAAAAACACAACTTACTTAATAAAAATATAAAAATGAAAATTAAAATTAAATTGTATTAAATAGAAACTATCACTTATTATTATATTTGTTTTTCTTGATTTTTTCTTTTACAAAACTACTAAACTACTTAAAATATGAAACTTTTGTAAAAACAACTAGCTTGGAACTCAAAAATAAGCACTGTGCATCCAAATAAGCCCAACAGTTTGACTTTTGTTGACTTTTTAAGGAAATAAGCTCAAATTAGCTTATGTGGGGTCCACAAGGGTGGATTCTGGTTCTAATAAGTAAAGTGGACTGATAAGAGGCCAAAACAACTAAAGGGAACCTCTGATAAGCCAATAAGCACTCAAATGAGCACTTAGTATCTTGGTTTCAACACCGAAATGGGACAGATTTGGAGGGTGATTCTAGGTGGGGGCAAGAGAGCTTAAGCTCAAATCTTTGCTTGAACTAGGTAGAGGGCCAGTAGGGGAGTCCAAAGAACCAAGAGTTACCAAGTGGGGCCCACTTATGAGTTCTGTGGGACCCACAGAAGGTGAGACAGAACAATGGCCTGCTGCAGCAGTTGGGTCTGCAGCCCTGTTCGTGGGAGTGTGGGGCCCACACAAAAAATCACAAAAATATAATGATTGTGGATTCCTGAAGCCAAGCTAGGAGACAACAACTTGTAAAAGTTTCAAGGCCTGAATCCAAGCACAAAATTCTAAACAATTCTTGCAATATTTGGATTTTTCTGCCAGAGGCCAAATTTGACTTTTTGAATATTATGCCTAAGTTGACTAAATTGAATTTCCAATGACCCCTACTGATTCAATAAGTTGTTATAAGTGATTATTAGACTGAATTAAGTCCTATAACTAACTTGTATAGTGGTATGATGAGGTTTGAGGTTCTAAATTCCAACAGTGGACAAGTAAGATGAATTCAAAGGTGAATTTGAATTTTTTTTTTTTTTTTTTTTTTTTTTTTTTTTTTTTTTGTTAATAGCTACTGAGTCTTATGACTAATATTGACTATTAGCACCTAAAGTGACTTGTATCAACAAAAATACACAACAGAAACAACCCCTGAGCCTTAGCACTCAGCAATTCCAAACACTCCCTTAAAAGAGACAAATTTTGATTTTCAAAGCAAAAGGTTGTTATAGATCATGAAACTGCATAATGATGACATAATATGACATAATAAACTGAAATAAACTCACAAACATCAAAAATAACAACAAATACCTATGAATCAAGATTAAGCATAAAAAGGCAGTTAAATGAGAAATTTAAGCACAAAGCAAACTAGTTAACAGTTATACAATATTAAGTAATAATTTTACTTAAATACACCTAAAGAACTCAAAAACAAAAAGATAAGCAATTATTAAGAACTAGAACAGTAAAACACTAAAAAGGTGAAAAAGGCTTACACAAGTGATTCCAGCTCAGAACTCATGCAACAAAGACCATAAACCATTCCTAAAGCTCACCAATGAGCACTACAACCAGTACAATCAATAATCACCATGCTCCATTGCTTGTTTCATCATCTCACTGATTTTTTATTCTATATATATATATTTAGTATTTTTGTGATTTTTTTTTTATTTTGAGAGCTAAATTGATACAAAGGCTTTGTAAACTTATAAAAACTTATTAAGAAACTTAAATTGAACTAGATGGGACAGTAAAACAATATTCTAACAAGGTTAGGTAAATTTGTCAATTTTACCCAAAAATGTCAAAACTGAATTTAGGACCAAGAACTTGAATTTAATGACAAAGATAGCTTATATTACATGAATTAAACTGAGTACATGTGATTTAAACTAAAATTTACAACTAAATAAGAAAATACACTACCTATGATTATGATAAACTAAAGCTATACTAATAATCTTCCCTCCCTGCTTCATTCTTCTTTATATTGGACTTATTGGTATCCACTTGAGTTTCTGATCAAATCCCATCATGATTTATAGCCATTGGATCTCTGCAACTAATCTCAGCCTTTAAATGGTATTTTGGCGCCAAAAGTCTTGTACGTTGCTTAAGGCAGTTTCTAATCAATTAATGCATTTTGGTATCATGTATAGGTGTAGGGAACATGTTTTGATAAGTTTGGAGGAGTGGGAAGCCATGTGGTACTAGTTGCAGTTTGAAAAACTATGGCAGTGGTAGCTTTGAGGTGGGAACACATTTATGGATGGTAGGCTGAGGTTTGGGTGGAAAGGTGAGCTGGGGAGACAAGTTTTAGAGAGTGGGTGGTGAGGTGGTGATAGCAGGTGGCAGTTACAGGTGGAGAGGAGGTGAGGTGGAAGGAGAGTGAACAGTGTTTGTTTGCCCGGTTTTATTTATTTAAACAAAGGGTGGACTGGGCTGGGTGGACTTGGATCACAAAAACAAAAGGGGTGGGCTGGAATAGTTTAAGTGGTATGGATTTAGTTTTGGGTTTAGATATTTAAGGGTCCGTTTGTATTGTTAACTAACAAGGACCAATTATGTAATTTGGCAAATATTGAGGGGCTAGAATTGTAAATTCCCATATGTAATAATGAGGACCTATTTTGCCATAATTGAATAGTACACGGTTATTTTTGATGTTTTTCATTTTTTTTTAAATACCGGGGATTATTTTTGCCAAACTTGCAAAGTTGAGGGGCCTTTTTGCAATTTCTCCAAACTTTTCACCCAAGGGCCATTCCTGCAAAAGATTATTAGTACAAGGACCAAAATTGATTTTCTCAAAGTTTTTAACATCCCAGGGACCATTTATGTCAATTTCCAAAGTACAGGGACTAAACTTGTAATTTTGTGAAACTTTGCACCAAAGGACTAAATATGTAACTTTATGATTTAAAAAGGACCTTTGGTGATATTTTCAAGTTTTTAGAATAACCAGGGACTAGTTTTGCCAATTTATGAAACTTGAGGGACTGAAACTGCCAATTATGCAAACTTTGTACGTTTTTCATCTGTTTTTGCATATTTTGCATTTGAAACATATAAAACACACTTTTATGATATTTTAAGTATTTTGATACATATTTGAGTGTTTTTGGATGTTTTGGCAGTTCAGATTGGTATAAAATGATGAGTATTTAGACACTCATCAATCCCCCAAACTAAACTATTGCTAGTCCCTAGCAATCTTTTGAGAAAAACTTAATGGATTTGAAAAACTCTTTACCAAAAGCCATCACTTCTGGAGTAGCCAGGTGTAAGAACTGTGGCACACCTGATAACCGTGTGATTTTGAGCAAATCACCAGCTGTCAACGGATTTGATTTGTCTTTACCAAAAGCCGTTTGCTTCTGGACTAGCCAACTCTTGATGGAATAGTCAACATCTTGGTGAGCTGATTACCAATTATGGATTTTCCACGGCCTTTACCAAAAGCCATAATCTTGCGGGCTAGCCAACTCATTATCTTTTGAGGATGATGGGGAGTTGAGGAACCATACAATTTTTGGCAAATTGCAAGCCATAAACGGGTTTGAGTTATCTTTACCAAGAACCGTTTGCTCCTGGATTAGCCAATCCTGTTGTGGGTTAGACATGGAGGATTGATACCATTTATTGCGTTCTAAGTGAGAAAAAATTTTAAAATTTTGGCTAAAATGGGGGTTCTTGATGGAACATGTGTTTAAATTCGTTAGAATAACGAATCTCCCCCCACACTTAGAACTGAATATTGTCCTCAATATTTAAAGTACCGAGTGTTAAACCAACACTTAGAACGTAAGAAGAAAAGTATTCCTTAGCCTTTATTAAAGATGTATATACATACAATTATATTTTTTTTTAGATAAAACTTCTTAAATAGAAGCTATCACTATATGTACATTTTTTTTTGTTTTTTTTAGAGGATATATATATATATATATATATATATATATATATATATATATATATATATATATATATATATATATATATATATATATATATATATATACAACATGTGGGGTATCTCCCCCACACTAGGGTGTTACACACGGGTGACAAGCCCATGTTTTTGCTAATGTTTTTGATTCCCGAGTCACTAGCTTGAATCGACCCCGAATTCATTTGTCCATGGGGAAGTAAGTGGAAGAGACAATCTTAATCGGACTTTCATTCAAGATGTTTGGATAAACATTTGAAGCACGTGAAAGTTCCACTCCGATGAGACATAATGACACCCGGCTCATAATTTATAAATGAGAATGCCGGGGTCAAAGATAATGTCCTCACTCCCGAAAGAGTGAAGAACAGGCAAAGCCTCGAAATATATGAAGAAAAGAAAGAAAGTCATGATGAAAATCATGATTAACTCCTCATCTTCAATAGGAGAATTCATTGTTTCATGAATCTCCTCTTTTAAGCTCGTTTGATCAAGACATATTATGGGTATGTCTAGATCAAAATAGAAACTATCATATTCCGGTAGAGATATGATATGAGTGAGTTCAAAGGAGAACTCCTCGTAGAGAGAATCATTCACAAGATTTAAATCTGTGAACTCTTGTTCCTTTGTGGACTCATCACAATCCTCATTCTGAACATCAAAGAGTGGATTATCAGAAATCAAAGTGAATTCGGATTCGAATTCATATAGAGGATTAGTGAGAGTAGTCTCGACTGCTTCGGGAACAAAATGATTATCATTCTCTTCTTCTGAGTTGACAAGCTCAGAAGGTAATTCCTCCACATAACTGATGTCTCCAGAAGATAAAGAATTTTCATCAGTATGTGAAGTACTAAGCTCGATGTTGGGATTAGAGTTTAAAAGATTTTTAGTTTCTCCCATATCAGCTTCAAAATCAAGAATATCATCATTACTTCCAGATAGAAGTGGAATGATGTGAGTGAGTTCCTTTGTAAAATCCTCATGAAGAGAATCAACATCAGAATGAGGCAGTGATGCCTCAACATACTCAATGTCTCCATAAGATATACAATCATTACTGGAATTAGAGACATTCTCAAT
Organism: Artemisia argyi; assembly: GCA_030686995.1. Lineage (NCBI taxonomy): Eukaryota > Viridiplantae > Streptophyta > Magnoliopsida > Asterales > Asteraceae > Artemisia > Artemisia argyi. The sequence continues at coordinate 145,795,072 of CM060709.1, read as the reverse complement.
TTGATCATTTGGATTATCAAGGGAGGTAGGAATATCACACATATGATCAAGAATTCCCTGTGACTCTCTTGGGATTGAGACAAGGATATCAACACTAGACTTTATTAATTCGTCTGATTCCTTATTAGGAATAGTGCTAAGATGCTCATCCCCCATGTTCAGAGAGTGAGTGGGAACCTCGGGTGTGATAACAACATACAGAGGGAGCTGAGAAGGGCTAGCAGTAATGGAGTCTACAAGTTCCATTATTTCTACTGCTGGTGATTCAGTTATATTATTTTCCCCCTGTATATCCATGGAAGGAGTCTCAACTGATGAACTCGATGAATCTTTTTGAATGATAACAATGTTATCATCATCATCACTGTCGTCATTGTACTCAGAAAAAGCAGCATAGTGAATATTGGCACGTATTTTGGCTACTCTTTGCTCAGCAATTAAATCTTCCATGCTTTTCCCAGAATCTTGTTCTTCAGCAAGTAATTCTGCGATAGATTTATCACGAGAATTTTGAATGAGTGGAAATTGTGGGGGTGTGGATGTGTCAAAACCGAAAGGTTGACATTGATCATCATTATGAGGACCCCCACAATATACACAAGAAGAACTTGGATCATGGCGAAGCGACATATTAGCTAACTCCTCCCTAATGTTTTTAAGTTTTTCAAGAGCCTCTAGACAAGGGTCTTGCTGGATATGAGGAGTTGCTTGGTTCATTTGTTATTGTGGAGGTGGGTCTTGAAACGAATAGTCGTAATTGTTACAAGGAAATGGATTCCTTGTTTGACAATCAGAGCTAAAGTGTGGACCTCCACAATACTCACAACAGTTAAACTGCTGAGTCTGGCTTGGTGTATTTTGATACGAAGCATCATTGATATTTGGATAATATGATTCTTGCTCGTATGAATGTGATGGGTAGTTAGAAAAATTTGAGGAGTCGTTGAACGAGTTTTGATTAGGATCATAAGCAAATGAATTACTCGATCCACAAAACAAACAACTCCCATTTTGAATATCATTACCACATTGTACACATGTACACCAACGACATGGAAAACCGAAAAGAGGCTCACCACAACCGTCACAAGGGACAAAATCTGGAGGTGGGACAAGTGGTGTGCTCTTAGAGCTAGGAATTTCCACCACTTCCGTTATGGTCTCGGGTTTTGGTTCTTGATAAACGTGAAGGTTAGGTAAGTCGTTCTTTTCAGTCACTACCCTAAGCTCTGTACGTTTGCTTGACAAACTTTTAACCGTAAACCATGAAAGGTTAGGATCAATTTTTGAAGGTTCGTCATTAATAGCACGTATCTCGGGTTGTGAAGGGTAGTTGGAAGAATTTGGTGAATAATTGAGAGAATTTGGACTTATGAACAGATTGCACACAGTACAAAATCTGTTATTACAATTATTGCCACATTTCTCACAAATACACCGGAGACAACGAAGGCCGTTCTTAATCGGGATTTTACAGTGAAAACACTTGTAACCGAGAGACGCCATAAGAATTATGCATGAGATGGGTGTAAGAAGGTAGAATCAAATGGATAGAGGGTATAAAGGTGAATATTTTTGTGTTTTGTTTTATAAAAGTTTAGATAAAAGATGGTAAATATACAATGGATGTGTGTCCAGAATTACTAATAGGCAAAATCGTTTAAAATATGCGCACAACCTCCCCGGCAGCGGCGCCAAATTTTGATTCGCCTCAAACGGTCAGATAATTATTGGTCAACCACTTGTGAATGGTCAAGTATAATAGTCAAACAACTGAGGCAAATGCTTCCGTGAAATACAGTGTTTTCCCGGGTCGTAATGTCCCAACGAGGTATGCGATGTTTTATTATAAACGAATCTGTGATTAGTGAATGTGAACAGGAAAGGTATAAAGTGTGTGTGTGTGTTTACACTAGGGTTTTATAACTTAAAATAACTTAAATAAACTATCTTAACGATTACGTGAAACCTAAATATCTAATACGTATAAACGTACACCAATTTAAAATCAGACGCGACTGCGTACTGAGAAAAATGTGAATTTTAAGAAAAATAAACTACAAGGGTTAAAAATGAAAATTCTATAAACTTAAACTTAAAATAAAATTAAATTAAAAAGAAAACTATTTTTTAGATTATTTTATTATTTATTATTAATTATTTAATAAAAACTATTTAACTATTTAATTAAAACTAACTTAAATAAAAACTAATAATAATAAACACTACAAATTAAACTAAAAACTTACAAAAATAATTTCTAAACTTAAATTAGAACTTGAATAAAGTATAAAAAATAAAAATAAATATTTTTGTCTTTTTATGAATTTTCTATCAATTAAAAACTATTTATATTATTTATACTAATTAAACTATTTTAAATTACAAATAATACTAAATCAACTTAGAAAATTATGAAAAAATTTATAAAACTATTTTATAACTTATAAAAGCTAGGAAAAATATAAAAATTAGGTGTTGCTATATAAAAATTAATTATGCTATTAAAAACTTATTCATTGATTAATTATTAATAAAACTATTATTAATTATAATAAATACTAAATGACAAAATAAAAATCTGAGAAAATTATTAAAAATACTTTAATATACAAGGAAATTAATAAAAATATAAAAAACACAACTTACTTAATAAAAATATAAAAATGAAAATTAAAATTAAATTGTATTAAATAGAAACTATCACTTATTATTATATTTGTTTTTCTTGATTTTTTCTTTTACAAAACTACTAAACTACTTAAAATATGAAACTTTTGTAAAAACAACTAGCTTGGAACTCAAAAATAAGCACTGTGCATCCAAATAAGCCCAACAGTTTGACTTTTGTTGACTTTTTAAGGAAATAAGCTCAAATTAGCTTATGTGGGGTCCACAAGGGTGGATTCTGGTTCTAATAAGTAAAGTGGACTGATAAGAAGCCAAAACAACTAAAGGGAACCTCTGATAAGCCAATAAGCACTCAAATGAGCACTTAGTATCTTGGTTTCAACACCGAAATGGGACAGATTTGGAGGGTGATTCTAGGTGGGGGCAAGAGAGCTTAAGCTCAAATCTTTGCTTGAACTAGGTAGAGGGCCAGTAGGGGAGTCCAAAGAACCAAGAGTTACCAAGTGGGGCCCACTTATGAGTTCTGTGGGACCCACAGAAGGTGAGACAGAACAATGGCCTGCTGCAGCAGTTGGGTCTGCAGCCCTGTTCGTGGGAGTGTGGGGCCCACACAAAAAAATCACAAAAATATAATGATTGTGGATTCCTGAAGCCAAGCTGGGAGACAACAACTTGTAAAAGTTTCAAGGCCTGAATCCAAGCACAAAATTCTAAACAATTCTTGCAATATTTGGATTTTTCTGCCAGAGGCCAAATTTGACTTTTTGAATATTATGCCTAAGTTGACTAAATTGAATTTCCAATGACCCCTACTGATTCAATAAGTTGTTATAAGTGATTATTAGACTGAATTAAGTCCTATAACTAACTTGTATAGTGGTATGATGAGGTTTGAGGTTCTAAATTCCAACAGTGGACAAGTAAGATGAATTCAAAGGTGAATTTGAACTTTTTTTTTTTTTTTTTTTTTTTTTTTTTTTTTTTTGTTAATAGCTACTGAGTCTTATGACTAATATTGACTATTAGCACCTAAAGTGACTTGTATCAACAAAAATACACAACAGAAACAACCCCTGAGCCTTAGCACTCAGCAATTCCAAACACTCCCTTAAAAGAGACAAATTTTGATTTTCAAAGCAAAAGGTTGTTATAGATCATGAAACTGCTTAATGATGACATAATATGACATAATAAACTGAAATAAACTCACAAACATCAAAAATAACAACAAATACCTATGAATCAAGATTAAGCATAAAAAGGCAGTTAAATGAGAAATTTAAGCACAAAGCAAACTAGTTAACAGTTATACAATATTAAGTAATAATTTTACTTAAATACACCTAAAGAACTCAAAAACAAAAAGATAAGCAATTATTAAGAACTAGAACAGTAAAACACTAAAAAGGTGAAAAAGGCTTACACAAGTGATTCCAGCTCAGAACTCATGCAACAAAGACCATAAACCATTTCTAAAGCTCACCAATGAGCACTACAACCAGTACAATCAATAATCACCATGCTCCATTGCTTGTTTCATCATCTCACTGATTTTTTATTCTATATATATATATTTAGTATTTTTGTGATTTTTTTATTTTTATTTTGAGAGCTAAATTGATATAAAGGCTTTGTAAACTTATAAAAACTTATTAAGAAACTTAAATTGAACTAGATGGGACAGTAAAACAATATTCTAACAAGGTTAGGTAAATTTGTCAATTTTACCCAAAAATGTCAAAACTGAATTTAGGACCAAGAACTTGAATTTAATGACAAAAATAGCTTATATTACATGAATTAAACTGAGTACATGTGATTTAAACTGAAATTTACAACTAAATAAGAAAATACACTACCTATGATTATGATAAACTAAAGCTATACTAATAATCTTCCCTCCCTGCTTCATTCTTCTTTATATTGGACTTATTGGTATCCATTTGAGTTTCTGATCAAATCCCATCATGATTTATAGCCATTGGATCTCTGCAACTAATCTCAGCCTTTAAATGGTATTTTGGCGCCAAAAGTCTTGTACGTTGCTTAAGGCAGTTTCTAATCAATTAATGCATTTTGGTATCATGTATAGGTGTAGGGAACATGTTTTGATAAGTTTGGAGGAGTGGGAAGCCATGTGGTACTAGTTGCAGTTTGAAAAACTATGGCAGTGGTAGCTTTGAGGTAGGAACACATTTATGGATGGTAGGCTGAGGTTTGGGTGGAAAGATGAGCTGGGGAGACAAGTTTTAGAGAGTGGGTGGTGAGGTGGTGATAGCAGGTGGCAGTTACAGGTGGAGAGGAGGTGAGGTGGAAGGAGAGTGAACAGTGTTTGTTTGCCCGGTTTTATTTATTTAAACAAAGGGTGGACTGGGCTGGGTGGACTTGGATCACAAAAACAAAAGGGGTGGGCTGGAATAGTTTAAGTGGTATGGATTTAGTTTTGGGTTTAGATATTTAAGGGTCCGTTTGTATTGTTAACTAACAAGGACCAATTATGTAATTTGGCAAATATTGAGGAGCTAGAATTGTAAATTCCCATATGTAATAATGAGGACCTATTTTGCCATAATTGAATAGTACACGGTTATTTTTGATGTTTTTCATTTTTTTTTAAATACCGGGGATTATTTTTGCCAAACTTGCAAAGTTGAGGGGCCTTTTTGCAATTTCTCCAAACTTTTCACCCAAGGGCCATTCCTGCAAAAGATTATTAGTACAAGGACCAAAATTGATTTTCTCAAAGTTTTTAACATCCCAGGGACCATTTATGTCAATTTCCAAAGTACAGGGACTAAACTTGTAATTTTGTGAAACTTTGCACCAAAGGACTAAATATGTAACTTTATGATTTAAAAAGGACCTTTGGTGATATTTTCAAGTTTTTAGAATAACCAGGGACTAGTTTTGCCAATTTATGAAACTTGAGGGACTGAAACTGCCAATTATGCAAACTTTGTACGTTTTTCATCTGTTTTTGCATATTTTGCATTTGAAACATATAAAACACACTTTTATGATATTTTAAGTATTTTGATACATATTTGAGTGTTTTTGGATGTTTTGGCAGTTCAGATTGGTATAAAATGATGAGTATTTAGACACTTATCAATTACTTAACGTCCTCGCTCAAGTAATCACTCAAGAAAGAGTTTTGATATTCTATTGTCAATTTCATAAATATGACAATCATAATATTTAAATATTTAATGTGATTAGAAAAGAATATTCAATCACAGTTAATTGCTTAATTGTGATTAATAATCTTGTCATAAGACATGCATTAAATACGTGCACAATATTGTCCATATGATTTCTATACAAAGATTTAAACCACAAGGGTTACCTAATCTTTGAAGAAACTCATCTTCATTTTCTAGTCTAACTATTAAGATAAACCAAGTTTTTATCTTTATGGACAGCATCTTAATCATTCATATCATGTATACTTTACCCAATTTCATATTTGGTAATGTATCATAATGATGATTAGGTTTACAATAATCCTGTAAATCATAGCCCTCAGCATATGAATCAAATATCTGAGATATATTGCTATTCTATGAATAATAATTCCATCATCTTGAGATTTAACATTTAAATGTCAACCTTTATTATCATCTTGAGATTTAACATTCAAATGTCAAACTTCATCATGATATTTGCTAGTGTATTTTAGAAGATTATGTATATATTGTAATTTTATCTTTTAAAGATCAAAACTCCCACTTGCTTTTAGTAATTTAAAGACTATCTTTAAATACTTAGCAAATAAAGCAACAATACAATGTTCTCTTTTGGGATATTACAAATACATATTGACAGTTCATGACTTTACTTTGTTAATAACATCTTCATAAGCAGTTAAACAAATTCATAACGTCAATTTAAGACTTAATGTGATTCATCACATTCCATCATATGATAATGTCTTATTAATCTTCTATGTTGGAGATTTATTAAGTATGTCCAAGTCATACTCAGTATTCTAACCTTGATAACTTTTGGAAGAAAAGAAGTCATAGTTATCTTTAGGGGTAAAGCTAAAGATACGCAACATATTTCTTCAAATAAACACAAGTACGCAACGTACTTAGTAAAGTGTCAAACGTACGCAACATATTTTCAAAAAATCGTCGATCTACGCAATATGACCTGCTGGTAAATAACGGTGTAACGTTTGGGGACTAACGGTGTAACGCTGGTAAATAGGACTAACGGTGTAACGTTTGGGGACTAACGGTGTAACAGAGGTAAATAGGACTAAAATAAGATCATGTACGCGAGATATGAGACAGTTTAGGGACCAAAGGTGTAACTTTTAAAGTTGTGTGACCTGGTAACCTGCTGCCAGCAGGTCATATTGCGTAGATCGACGATTTTTTGAAAATATGTTGCGTACGTTTGACACTTTACTAAGTACGTTGCGTACTTATGTTTATTTGAAGAAATATGTTGCGTATCTTTAGCTTTACTCCTTATCTTTAATCAAACAATATAACTAGAGTTTGATTTTCCTAACTGAACATACCATAAACATTTGATATTTCATTAGTATTAATATTGTAAGACAATCTAGCAATATTAAAGATAACCATATTCTTTTTGACTTGTCTATTTACCAACTAATTCATTTTAATGGTATAATAATATTCAAGCAAATTACATGCTTTATAACACAAGTACTTTTTACAAAGTCACTTCATGTCCATGTCTTTTACAAGAAAACATAAACTGTTATAATCCCACTATACGTTATAAGTCATTTAACAATTTAATAACTTCATGTATATGTCTTAATTAAAAAACACAACAAGATAACGTCTTACTTATTATAAGTCTTGTAACAATTAAAAAACTTTATGTTTATATCTTTACAATGAAACATAAACATGTTTAACTAAAGTAATTATGAACACCATCTTTTGGTTTCAATAGTAATTTCAAGTTAATTTATTACTTCACAATAATGTAAATAACATTATTTCTTCATTTATTTATGTCATTCCAAGAACACATAAATATTCAGATTGAAGTAGCATTAGATTACTTAATTAATTTATTCATAAATCTATAAATTAAAGTAGTCTCGATATCATATTGACACATGTTCTAATAGGTATTTAATTTAGAAACTGCAAATTCTCATAGTTCAATTACATCAGTTGATCTGCTAGTAATGAAATATGAAATTCACCTTGTTGTTGCAATCTAGCTAAGCTCTCACATAACATAAATTGTAACACCAAGTGTTTCTTGAATTAGCTTAGTATATAATTCATATTAGAACATTATTCTAATTTAGAAACTGCAAATTCTCATAGTTCAATTACATCAGTTGATCTGCTAGTAATGAAAATATGAAATTCACCTTGTTGTTGCAATCTAGTTAAGCTCTCACATAACATAAATTGTAACACCAAGTGTTTCTAGAATTAATATTAGAACATTATTCTCTTACCTTGTAGTCAAGAGAATCCATTAAATCATATCTTTATGAGTTGTTTCTTGCACACATTAAAGATAACATTTCTCCCACTTGTGCATGGAACAACCTCATATAGTTGATAAACAACATGCCATGCATTTGTTTATGTGTTCAATATCATTGTGTCATAGATTTTAGCATAACAAGTATATGTAAAACAACAATGTCTAGTAAGGAAACGTACAAGACTATCCTTAAAAGTATGAGTGTCTACACTTGGAAAGTAATTATCTTTAGCTACCAAGATGTCAAAGCTTGTAACTCCCACTAAATTAAAGATCATTACAATAATTTCTTATTCAGTAATAAGTACACAATACTCCCACTGAATTTGACAACATTTAAAATGTTTCATATCCAGTGAAAGAAAATATTGTGCTTTTAACTTTCCTACACCTTTGAATGTCCATACGTAACAATTACTTATGCACTAAAAGTGTATTCTACTACGTAAATGATGGACTATCCACCAAATGCCATTAACTTGAAAAATTGGGCATGCAATTTCTTCCTTAACAGGTCTACCATCCTACAATGTATGCAGCTCCTTTAGAATAGTCAAAACACCTAGTTTGTCTTTAAACATTTTTGCGGTAATTAGTCTAGATTCTAATTATAATAACTCATAAAATGTCATACATAATTTTCTGTTAACCAAATATCATATTTGTTACTAAGAATTTAATCACCGAATGAGGATGATGAAATCCCTATGAAAAATGTACGCAATTTTCTTAACCATTAAAAATTTGCTATGAGTTATATTTAGAATTTAGACATATCTAATATTCCTATTATCCTTTCTCATTCATGAAAAGGAATATGATTGTGTCTCACTCTTCCTTCATAGAAAGGAGGCTTCTTTGGTCTTTTAAGTAAATATTTCTTAATCAAACATTTGTTTGAAAACAGAACTAGATCAATTTACCAAAGCCCAAAGTGCGTTTACGGTTTGAACGTTGCATTAATACATTAAAACGAATTTCAAAATTCAATTTCAGTATTTTCGATAATTAGATCTTTAAGAAAATAAAATACCCATTGGTAAATATCCATATAAACCATAATATTTTCTTAAAGCTAGGATCCTAATTGACATGATACCATTACATCAGTTGATCTGCTAGTAATGATAGTATTCAACAAGGTAATTGTCGAACAATAATTGCCAATATCATATTGCAATTCCTAGATTTATGGGATTTACAATCACAAAACTTTTGTAATGTAAGCATGTTTGATCCCCATCTTAATGCCTTGAGTCCAAGATCTCACTTCCTACTCAATTTAAGTCGTCTAACTTAAAAACTGCAAACTCACAAATCCATCACATCAGTTGATCTACTAGCAATGAATTTATGAAATTTACCTCTCCATTGCAATCACGCCAAGCTCTCACATGACGTAAATTACAACTTCAAGTGTTTTTAATTAGATGGCATTCGACTTAATTTTATAAGGGTATTAAATTTTGACGTGTAATCAAAATATTGTATGAAGAAGCATGCATACAACTTCATAACATTGGTTTTATAAAACATTTTTATTACCAATTTACTAAGAGTAAAATAACAAAGTTTTGATTGAGGTATCGGGTTCACCAATTAAAGAATTAACAACAATTATCATCCACTTATATCGTATTTTGCATAAGCCCTAAGACTTAGTGTTTCGGATAATCATTGTGGAATTATGGTGAATTCACCCTTAAGATGACAGTGTACGTAATATAGTGATATAGGTAAGTCTAGAGTCGGCAACCAAGCAGTTGTAGAGAACCGGTAGGTGCATGAGCTTTAAAAACCTCTCTCTACAAGTACATTGGATGGCAACCTTAGGTCCGCCTTTCGCACACTATGTACAAAAACATCAATCAACCAATCCTTTGAAATTTACTCTTAAAACCAAAATAATTTCGCCATTTATTTAGTCCGTATTATTTTTCTATTCAAAAAAATTACCCTTTTCGTTTATAAACATGTCTAACATAATAATAAACAAAAACAAGTAATATAAAATAAAAAATAAAACAACTAAATAAACATATACATAACATAACAATTAAATATGTATAAAACATGTAGCCACATGCAAATCTTATTCAATAGTCCTATTAATAATCAAGTCTAGGTGTATAACGTATTTGTTCAATCAAGGCTTTCTTCTTCTAGGAAAAAGAGCCACATACATCGATAAATCGATTGCGTAAGCCAAAACTAAACAAATACCACATAGCACATAATTGATTACTTAATATTGGAGTCTTCCCCAATTCGACATCTATTAATAAATTTACATGTTTCGATATAACTTAACCATTAATATATATATTCAATTTAAACCATTTAAATTATCACAAAATAAAATCCATGCAAATATGCACTTTTCATGGATTGAGCTTAACAATTAACATATTGCACCATGATCGTTTACTAAAACGCATAACAAATTACATGACATCCTAAGGTTTCTAATCATATTAAAAATCAAAAACCAAAACCCTAAAACCCTTTAAGGTCTAAATCGACCCATAAAAAAATTAGGGTTAGGAATCTAAAAAAAAAAACCCTAAAAACATGTAACTAAACGAATCAAGATCTAATTTTTATGCATTTCGATAATTAATTACACATTATAACGGCTCTAGATGCCACTGTTGGAATTAAGTGAGCATAGCGGAAGCAATTATAACAAGATCATATAACATGTAATTAATTAATCAATATTAAATAGTAAACATACATTTGTGATTCTAGCCCGAACAAGAATCAATTGCAATCTTCAAATCAAGAACCCTAATTAGGGTTTATGTGGATTATAGGAATTACCCCTTACCTCTTTTGTAATTCAATCCAAGAATCAAACAATAGTGTGTTTGATTCACGTTCTTGTACACACGTACTAATTCAAGTAAAAGATTATGCAAGTAATTTAAACACAAAACTATTTAGCTTTAAGAAAATCGAATCCCTTAGTAAAAGGTTAAGATAGATCGATTAGGGACAAAAGAAAGAAAGAAAACACCAAGAACTATGTGTACAAGAGATGAGAAACAATGAATCTTGGGTTTGTATATATACTAGTGATAACTTGGAGTCTAAGGCATTGAGGAGGTGGAACTCCCCCCTTGCCGATCGGTTTAGTAAACCCCTAGGGATTCCGGAACCTTCTTGACCTTCCAATTATTCACAAGTATTACTTTCCTTTTCTTCGTCTAACGGTCGTTAGTCATTCTCCGTTAAATACTAATGGTCGTTACTAGTTTTGTGTTAATAATTATATATAACATTTATAAATAATTATTCTTTTACTCTTCATACGTATTGTGTGCAATCCCGTGATCTTGAGTTCGATCCTAACACACAGTTATTAATTTATGTTCATAAACTAACAAAAGGTACATATAATTATTTTGTTTGAAATACAGCAACCTTGGATGTTTTGATGAGAGCTATAAATGGAAATATATGATTCTTCAGTAAATTGGATTCTTGCAAACTTTTATTTATTTATCTGACAATTTTGTGAAAAATGTCATTGCGTTGGAATTGAAGTTGCAAAAAACTATGAACATAAGATTTATCATGGGTTCGGGAAAATGCAGAAAATTCTGATATCGAAGTATGCATGTTCGATTCATGCATAAGATCATCCGATTATTGCAATTTTCACAAAAATCGTAGTAGATGATCAATTTGACGGACTGAATAAATGTTTTCTCATTAATGTATGTGTTCATTATTTAGCGTGTTTGAATTTTGTATCACGATATTTTTAAATTAGAAGCTAGGTTCTTCTAAAGATTATATATGTTGTTAAAACGTCGTTTATAAAATTTTATTGTTGACTTATTTATTTCAACAAGATGATTGCATCATTAAGAGATTGGTCAACCGTTGCAAAAGGTTACTATTTGAGCAAATACAAAATTAATAGAGTGATGCATAATAGGCCAATAGGGTCACGTTAAACCTTAATTTGAAAGAAGACAAAAATACACCGTTAGTCCCTAAACTTTTCAGAAAGTATCGACAGGACCCCAAAATTGAGAAAAACGTCGCCGTGCGTCCAAAACTTGGGTTTTTGAGGTCGATTGCGTCCCTTAACCCGTTTGGACTCGGTCAATGCAAGGTTTTAGTTATATATTCAAGGGTATAATAGGGAACTCACTTTTTATAACTACACCTTACACACCATAAAAAACAGCCCTAAGTTTGAACATAACTTGAAAAGCTATGTTTAACATTTTTCCATTTATAAAACCCTCAGGTAATAGATGTACATTATTCGATTGATATTAAATGAAACATGATAGGCTGTTTCATATATAGGAAGATCTTTTTACGTGTTGAAAAGGTTATTAATTGTTATGCTACAAGCTAGTTGGTAAGGTCCCAGTGACCCCATTCTCTTCGACGTGGAAGCACCGACTGATCCTTTTACTATACCTTTAAATTATACTAGTAGCATTCTATATTTAGACATGACAATAGTTCAATGCAGAACCATTTTTTCTAAAAATCAAACCGCTTGATCTCAACCACACATCCAACTTCAATCCAATGGCTAGTATTAATTGCCATTTTAATTTAATTATCTAACGAGGGGCATTTTGGTAATTCTATTATCTCAATAACTCAATCAAGGATCGGTTACACACATACCTTTCTCATTCCCTTTTTCCACCGGTTACACACACACTACTTTTTACACACTAATCACCGTATCAAACCCTAACAGCTATTCAATCCAAATTGATCAAAATCAACACTTATGTTGGACCGTCAATCATACCAATATGATTCAATCACAACTCGATTCAAGCAATTTCACACTCCTTCAGGTAAGATTTAATCATTAATATGTTCATTTACTGTAGTTGATTCATCTTCAGTTATTAAGTTTTGATAAAGAACTATGGATAAAAGTAAATAAATATCTTTGAGTGTTTGGATACAAGTAAACAGTTTGTGTTTGGATATGAGTTTTTTTAAGCTTTATGCTAATGATTTTTTTATGTCTCCAGATGGTGGAGAAGAGGGTGATGGAGGTTGCGGAGATGTGGAAAGCGAGTTTAGACGATGGTGGTGGGGTTGACAATGTGAAGGCATATGAGGTTCATACGTTTTTGCAGCATTTGGTCACGTTTGGGATTGCCAAAGATGAGGATTTTGATTTGTATTGGAAGCTTGTTGTTCGGTCCGCTTGGAGGAAGCAAATGCCTAAGCTTGCTGTTTTGCTTGGGCTTGGTGATAAGATGCCTGGTATATTTTTTATCCTTCACCCTGTGTTCGGTATCTATTTTGGATTTAGCTTATGTGATTTGTGATTGAATTGATACCCTAATATCCTAATTCCTAAAAGCATAAATCATGCTTTTGGAATTTTGCAACTAGTCTAGTTAGTATTCAATCATTATAACTTTAGAACATCTTGTATTGGAATAACGATGTAATTTTTTTTAGATTAACGTAGTAGCTCTTGTACATTTGTTATTCTTTGTGGTCTTCTTACAAGTCTATATATATATATATATATATATATATATATATTTCTACCTATGAATTGATTGATATCTATAGTGCTTACACGATGCCTTTGAAAACTACATCAATTAAACCTGACATGCATCTTTTGAAGCTATTTAGTTTATCTGTTAACATTTTGACTCTAGGACAATCAGTAGATAAAGATCATATTTTAATTTGATCAACTTCGAAGCTCTTGAAGTTGCATAATCAGTTGTTATCATAATAACTTTAATTAGCACCTACGTGGAATAGGTACCTAAACATGTCACCGCTTGCGGACATGATTAAAGAATTGATTAGCAGGGGACAGCAGGTTGATGCTGTGCATTTCACTCAGGAATTCGGCCTTGTCAAAAGTTTTCCTCCTGTAGCTTCCATTAAAGAACTAAGTGGTACAAGGGCGGAATGTAGGAAAAGGTCAAAAGAAAAAGCAATTAAAGCTATTTTGAAGCCGAAGAGGAAATGCAGGGAATGTAGAGAGAATACTAATATGCATACCAAAAAGACTTGACTGCTAAATCAAAAGGCAAAACCAAAATAGGGTGTACAAGTGGTTGCACAAGCGATGAATAACGCTAATGCAAACTGATGTATTTTGAATTTATAATTACATTTCAGTTTTCATTCTTTTTATACTGTCGTGGATAGTTACTTGAGTTAAAACAGAGATGCGAATTTCACTTCATTTAAAAACTTTGATATGTGGATTGTTAATTGAATAAGAACTTTAATTGGATTTTAATTTTTCATGTTTATTAGTTTGTTTAAGGTTTTCTGTTACACAGCTACAGGTTTGTTCAAAAAATATTATAAAATTAGGTACACGCGTAAATCACTTGTGATTATCATGCCAAATCACTTGTGATTTTCATGCGCGTAAATCACTTTTGATTATCATGCCAAAACACTTGTGATTTTCATGCTAAATCACTTGTGATTCTTAGGCTAAATCACTTGTGATTCATTAAATCACATATGATTGTTTTGAAAATCACACCTGATTTCAGAAACAATCACATGTGATTCACATTTTATATATATTTAAAGTAAGTAATATCCTGAAACAGTGAAGCAAATGTAATTAAAACATTCATATCCTAAAAGTTAGTAATATAAACAAATATATTCCAACACACATTTAAAGATACAAAATAAACATCATATTCCATTTAGTAATACACACTAAATAGTTACTTGTCCAGAATTACATTAGAATTTTCCTATACAAACGAAATATGAATAGTCGCTTGTCCAAAATGTCAACTGAAGTAAAACATTAAACATCTTACCATAAGTAGATAAGTTGTTAGTTACAAATACATACTACTTCCAAGCAATATCCTAAACACGTTCTATCCTGTAAAAATCATAAGCACGTTCCGTCTTGTCCTGTATAGCATTCTGGATGATCTGCCTTCCTTTCAGACAAGGTCCTTAGACAGCAGCTTCGCGGAAGTCTGTGTCTCTACTTGCGGCTTTGTTGTCTGCTTTTTTTTTCAAAAAGAAAACCATGGGGGTGCACATTACTTTTGATTCCCTGTTTATCTTCCTCAAAATATTCACGGGGCTTCGCCTTTAGCTCAGGCTCTGCCTTTCGACTCCATGTGATTTGAGATTGAATCACATTTGATCTACATATCAACCTATGGTAAGTAACATATCAACCACTGAAAAGCAACATGATTTGAGATACAATCACATGTGATCTACATATCAACCACAAAAATAACATGTAATTTATCTAAAATCACATGTGATTTATCTGAAATCACATGTGATTGTATTCAACTGGTGTATATTCGGCTGGTGGACATTATTGAAATCACGTGTGATTTATCTGAAATCACATACTTAACTCACGGCAACAAATCAATTGTACACCCTTCTAACTTGTTACGTAAAATATAACACGAAGCTGAATACAAACAGCGAACGACATCATAACTTAATCAATACAAAACTGATAGCAACAAATTTCAAATACACTAAATCACTCTAAAAAGGACGTTCCGAAAATAACCTGCAGCTAATTTCTCATAATGTACGACATATATACAAACGCGCAAATTATTTGGCTTCCGACTTCTAATAACAACATGAAACTCGAATTCTTTATAAATTAATACAAACAAGCCCTAAAAATCTAAGCAGTTGACTAATTCAACATAAGCCAACTAACTAATCACAATTCCCAAAATAACACAACAATAAAAAAATCAATCTAACTGAATAAACAAATACTAAAATTATAAAAGAACAAACCTACACAACAATAGCAACTCGAATTTAGGTATTAAAAAGTGGCCATTAAAGATTAAAAGTTTTTTTTTTTTTTTTTTTTTTTTTTTTTTTTTTTTTTTTTTTTGTGAATATCGATTAAAACCTAATTAAACTATGCCTTTTTGGAGAAATGATCAGCTGTTGATGATGATAATGATGTGTAAAAAGAGAATCAGAAGAATAGTTGTAGATCGAATTATAATATTATTTGAGAGAAGCAAATATAGCATTAGTTGCGGATCAAGAGCGACTTGATGACAGATCAAAATCAACCAGAGATCGACAATGATGTGGAGGATCAGCGAGTAAGGCCATTTACGGTGGTTAGTGTGTGTTTTGTAGAGAGAGGATTATAGATCTAATGGTGTAGAAGATATGAAGGTATTTTGTATATTTTATGTTTTTTATATTGGACAAATTTACCCTCGTTGTGCGATTGGATATTTTGATCACAGACGTTGGATCAAAATGAAATCAAAGGCCATGATTGGCTAGTTTGTTCTTTCGAGATTGCATGATTGTTACTGATCTCATCTCATTTAGACATTTGGACGGTTAACTAAGTCATAACTCATAAGATAAACTCATGTTCGCAGGTAAAGAGACTAAAGAAACAAGAACATCGGTAGAAGCTAGCTAGTCGTCAGAAGCGAACTTCCGGGCCGGAAAGGACCCAAAAAAGGTGAGCGTACCTGCGCGAGCCTTATTGAAAACTAAAGCAAGAAAGGAGAAAGTTGACTTTGAGAAAGAAGGTGCTTGTTGCCAATTTATTAGCAAGGTTGTTTACCTCAATAAAGTTGTACATGTACACACTTGAGCAAGACAACTATCATTTATTTTTATCGATTGACATGACTTCAAAGATGATATGCATCAAACTCGACAAGTTTTTATCATTCAACAATGAAATAACCAAGTACGGTTGTGTAAATAAGCCCTAACCATAGGTTCCAACATTGAGGGTTTGAGAATCAAGAATATAAAAACTGAGAACCGTAAGGTATAGTATTTGGGCCAGTGATTGCATGGTTTTTGTTAACTAGCAGGGTACCCGCGTGATGCAGCGGCGGGTACCCTGTTAATAAAATTTGTGGCGATGAATATCTCGAATTATAGTTTCGGGTTGCCGGATCTCATATTTTGTGTTTTAGAAGCTTAATTATATTGTATATTGTGGATAAAAAGTTGTATTTTTTTTGAAGTGGGGTTTTAATATTGTAGTATTAATTGTATTAATAATCTTTTCTTTTCTTTTCTTTTTTATGAAGGGATGGAAGCTTAGGGTGCGTTTAGTTAGAGAAAAAAATCTCTTGTTTACTATCTCTAGTTTTGTAAAAATTTGAAAGGGAAATTTATCTCCACAAAACACTTGAAAATATGAAAACGCGTTTAGTTGATATTTGCATTTTCTATTTTCAAGAAGGGGAGGGAGGGTTGTGGGTTACAAGGGAAAACAAGGAAAACAACTAAAATTTATTTTGTAGTTTTCCTTGTTAAGTTAGGAAATAGGGGATTTTGTGTTTTGCAAAACATTTTGTTGGAAAACGATTATTTGAACGCGATCTCTATTTTCCTTGTTTTTCACAGAACATTTTGTGGAAAGCAAGGGTGTTTTCCCCCAACTAAATTCACCCTTAATATTTTGGAAACTTAATTATATTGTAAATTGTGCTTAAATAGTTATATTTTTGAGTGAAGAGGTGTTTTTAATAGTGTATTAATTGTATTAGATGAATAGTGTATTTTTTTTTATTTATGCTTTAAGTACTTGTAAACTATGTTTTATAAGTAGTATTTACTTAAAATTTATATTAGGAAATCTTAAAAAATTAATAGGAGGGACGTGTCTAAATGTATTATAGGTAGTATAGATTTTTGTTATGATTGATACTCGCTATCGTGCCAAAATAGATACGAATGCCGGTTTTTGGGCTAGTGATTGCATTGATCGCAGCTTCCTTTACTTGCGCAGTTTTTAGTGGTAGTCTAAAATAGACCAAAGTTCAGTAAACACCGTACCTACCTTTTTCTATACGCATGTTTGACAGAAACATCAAGTAGTTTTGCATAGAAAATACTATCACCAATATGTTCCACACTTCCACTTTTTTGTGTGTTCTAAATCAAGGTCGTACAAAGAATTTTTATTTTCTATGTTAGAAACATTTATGACAAGTCAAACAAATAAAAGAAATTCGTATGAAATAATGGTCGAATGAAGTTCGCTTCAAAAATAATACAGTAATAATAATAATAATAATAATAATAATAATAATAATAATAATAATAATAATAATAATAATAACGTCTAAGTTTACTTTATTTATGTAATAAAGATTTTATAATACTATTAGGTGGTGTTTGTTTTTCATTAAGAGGCTCTTAACAGCCTCTTAATCTGAACCGTTCAGACGCGGTCAGACATTTTGGTCATTCAGATTGTTTGTTTGTTTTTTCCCGTTCAGACGTGTTCAGAGGCAGTAAGATCTTAATTATCTAGACTTGAGAGGCGTGTCTGAATGCCTCTTGTTGCCTCTTGTTGACTCAAAAGAAAACCAAAAAAGAATAGTACAAGCAAGCAAATGTACGGTTCAAACATTTTTTTTTTTTTTTTTTTTTTTTTTTTTCAGATTTGGTCAGATTCAGACATTTACGCCTCAGATTCAGATTCAGATTTAAAACCTCCTAAAAAACAAACACCACCTTAGTCAACTAATTATTAATAGATATCTTATTGACTAAAAAAATTTGTTACAGAATACTTGCAAGTAGTAATAAAATAGAGGTTTTGACCACTTACCCCATCACCAATACATTCATTTTATAACATCCACAGTTTAAGAAATTTAAGAGTACATCTATTTGTACGTGTGCCTCTATAATTTATCGCGCGTACACAATGGCAATATGGGCTGTTAGTTTATGGACATTATTTTAGTAGTCGTATGTTAGGATCGAACTCGAGATCACGGGATTGCACACTTTACGTATGAGACTCGATGTTTAAATAATTAATATAAAATGTTATATTTAATTATTTAATTCACAATAAACGACTAAAGAGCGTTAGGTAATTAATGGAATTTACTAACGATCGGTAAATGTCAACGGGATACGAAGAAAGTAAAACAAGACAAGAGAAGGTTCTAGAAATCCTCTCTTGAGCTTGTTTTGGTCAAAACTATGGAATCTCACATCGGAAACCATAGCAAACTTGATATCTATCATAAGGGTATAAATACATCCCTATGTATTCATCCTTTGGTACACTTGATTTCAATAGAAGGCCAAACTTCTTCTTTTTCTCTCTTGTTCATAGGACAACGAGCGAAACCCCAAGAAAAGGGATTTGCGAGTAACCTTGAACATTACAAAGTGTTTGGTAAATCTATTGTGATCAAGAACTAGCATTCACATCGAATCGCTAATAGTACGTGTGTACAAGAACGTGATACAATCACACTATTGATTGATTCTTGGATTAAGTTACAAAAGAGGTAAGGGGTATTATGTTTAATTTCTTAAATCATATATGTTGTAGAACATTTGAAAAGTAATATTCCATATAGGTAAATGTTAAGTCTTAGAATGGAATGAAATTTTACTTGTAAGATTTAGGAAATAAGACATATAACCTTGGAATGAATGTTTATTGTTGAAACATATGCGGTAAATAAATCTAATATGTATAACATGATATATTATTTAGAAAGTCTAAATAGATATGTATGACATGAATAAAATCTAAGTATGAATCAAAGATTTTTCATGTACATCATGTTTTGTTCTATCATGCTTGATTACAATATGATTTGGCAATATTAATATCTAATTAAAAGTTATTAGATAACTTGTGTAATATTCTAAAAAGAATATGTTTGATTATAGAATTACATCTTAAATCGGGAACAGCTTCCAAATTCTAAAGATGAACAATTTTTCAATTGTTGTGACAATTGTCACAGCCAACAAACTTGAAAGTTTGAAGGGCATCAAACATTACAAAATAGATATTAATGTTTACGGAAAGTTTTAATAGCATATTGTTGTTGCATACAATGATGTTATTGAAATTGAGAGGACACTCAATACTAGTTATGGTAAGGATTTCATTCTTTGCTATATGTACTAGTTGTGCTTACTAAAAGTATAAGTTGCATTATACATTAAGAGAATAAGAATATTTTAAACTTTAAAATGTTTGGAAGTTTAATTATCATAAATTGGTGGTTAAGGATGTCTCACATTTTTATGAAATATGGCATTATCAAAATAGTTGACTATGCACATATAAGAATTTCAATAGTTGAATTCTTGAAATAAGAATTCTTAAAATTTCGATAGATCAAAGTTGGATGATTTATGTCTTGTCAACAAGTATGAATGTCATTGCTTGAGACATAATTCATCAACAAGAGTTATCATGCATTGATCTATTTAGTATTTGGATAAGGGATGTTAAACAATTATTATGATAAATTGAAATACATGGTGCGTTTAATTTATAATATATTGTATCCTATATTTGTATGTTTAATCCATGAATAAATGTTATTCTAAATTGTCCGTTGTCAGTTAATAATATGGGAATATTATTAAATCAAGACAAATCTGAAGGTTGGTATAATATACTTAAAGTATATTAATGCTTAGTCATGCCATTTCAGATGATATTCAATGATACCGAATATAGGACCTATCCCAACTACATGATGTTACTTTATGGATCTGGTCATTAAGTAAATCATGAGAAGTTATCCTCAGACTTGAGATGTAAGATAAGTGTCATGAATGTAGTACATTTTTGTGGAACAACTTAACGCTATACGTAACTGGTAGTCATAAGGGTTGTTTTTGAAAGTGTTACAAAGTTTGTGGGTTTTGCTTGTAGTCAAGATAGAATTTGTTCTTTCAAATTAATTTTTGGAGTTTAATACTGTTGGGCCCCTCGTAGGGTTGTCAAGATGTTTGCATGGCCGTGCCCAAGATCTTCCCTGAATATGTTCAGATGATTTGGTAATCTTGATCAATCACTAACAACGAGAAACAGAATGGTTAATTAAGGAATGACTGAGATCCATATCCTTATTAACGTGGTATTAGAAACAAAAAGATAATAATAATGAGAAATCATTAAAAGGTTTTTCCAGGAGCCTTACTCGAGTTGTACTAGAGGCATCGAAGTGTTGCTAGACGCTAACCGATGTGATTACACTATTAAAATATGCCCAAGTGGGAGCTGTTAGTTTATGGACATTATTTTAGTAGTCGTATGTTAGGATCGAACTCGAGATCACGGGATTGCACACTTTACGTATGAGACTCGATGTTTAAATAATTAATATAAAATGTTATATTTAATTATTTAATTCACAATAAACGACTAAAGAGCGTTAGGTAATTAATGGAATTTACTAACAATCGGTAAATGTCAACGGGATACGAAGAAAGTAAAACAAGACAAGAGAAGATTCTAGAAATCCTCTCTTGAGCTTGTTTTGGTCAAAACTATGGAATCCCACATCGGAAACCATAGCAAACTTGATATCTATCATAAGGGTATAAATACATCCCCATGTATTCATCCTTTGGTACACTTGATTTCAATAGAAGGCCAAACTTCTTCTTTTCCTCTCTTGTTCATAGGACAACGAGCGAAACCCCAAGAAAAGGGATTTGCGAGTAACCTTGAACATTACAAAGTGTTTGGTAAATCTATTGTGATCAAGAACTAGCATTCACATCGAATCGCTAATAGTACGTGTGTACAAGAACGTGATACAATCACACTATTGATTGATTCTTGGATTGAGTTACAAAAGAGGTAAGGGGTAATTCTTATAATCTACATAAACCCTAATTAGGGTTCTTGATTTGAAGATTGTAATTGATTCTTGTTCGGGCTCGAATCACAAATGTATGTTTACTATTTATTATTGATTAATTAATTACATGTTATATGATCTTGTTTATAATTGCTTCCGCTATGATCTCTTGATGTGTATGGTTTATTTTATATGATTGTCATGATATTATAATTCCAACATGGGCAGCCCATATACATATACGATTGATCATTGATGAGATACTGATATACCAGTATACCACTTTAAAGTAACAAGTACAAAATTAAATATTATGGGGTAGCGAACTTGATCACGTTATTTGATTGTAGAATAATTTAACCATGTATGTAGAGTCTTCTAACTCCGTAATTCTTGGAGCTCTTTAGATGAAAATTTAGCATGCATGATGTCAGAATAATGAAACTTTAGGAATGCGAACTTTAAGGTATGTTTGACAAAACTAACTTTAAGACGTAAGTTATAACTGTAAGCTGTAATTTTTTAATCACAAATCTGTTAACTTAAGCTATAAGTTTTATCTTTTTTTTTTCAATAAAAATATTTGGTAAGTTGGTTATTTACTGTAATTATAAATTGTAAATGACCATAAAAAGACATAACTATAATTGTAAATAAATGTAAAAAATAAAGATAATACTCATTTTATTAATAAGAAACGTTAGTGCTTAAAGAGAACATACTTGTAACACTCATTGACGACGTGCATTATATAATGGCGTAGCAATTGTATTCGTTTAAGGGAAAATTCCTATTTTATGCCTAAAATCGAATTTAGCATTACTATTGAGTCAACTTTTATACAACTTCCAATTTTGGTCATGTGCGACTTGTGCTACGGTGCGACCCAGTCAATTTTGTGACACGTGTCCAGTTGATTTGATATCTTGTCTTCTTATTAAGAGTATTAAAAGACCATAATACACATATAAAACACCTCCTCTCTCTCTCTCAAACTTTCATTACCATCTTCTCAAACTTTCATTACCATCTCCTCCTCTCTCCCCGCCGGCTGCCACAGCCATAACGCCACCATCGCCACTCCTACAACCACACCGCCACCAGCACAACACTCTCAACACATCCTCTTTCTTTTGACACTATTCACGCGCCATCAATCACTCTCTATCACCACATACCACCTCCACCGCCGTCACCAACACACATCACCATCACCTCTTTCGTTAAAGCATGGAGATCTATAAAGACAAGGTAAAAAAAAGGTTAGTGAACTTTATACACTCTCAAAATTCCGGCCACCGCCGGCTATTAAATAGATCCGGATGATGATGGTGTTATAAACGTAGGTGGCGGCGGTAGGTGGCGCGAGGCGGTGTTGTGGAGGGAGCCAAGAGCTCAAATGCTCCAGAAATGATGGGGATACACCGATCTATAGATTGGAAAAGAAAAAGGTCTCGCCAGAAATTATTCCGGCGACGGTGTCAGAATCTGCTACTGCTTGGCCGGAGTTAATGAATTTTCCGGTGAAGGTGTTTAGAGAGATTCTGAAATCTGCTACTGCTTGTTTGTTTGTTTATTTAGGTGTACTTATTGTTGTTTGTTTATAGATTAGGATTTTGAAATCTGCTACTGCTTGTTTGTTTATAGGTGTAAAAGAAATCTGCTACTACTGCTTGTTTGTTTATATGATAAGGATTTTGAAAATCTTGTGATGTAGTTGACTCAATAATGAATTTTGGCATTTGGTATGATATATTTTCTTAAACGCACATGGGCCATAAGTGATATTTACACATAATGTCAGCAAAGCTAGTCTTCATCTTTGTATAGTACAAGCACTGATTCCTCCCAAACCAACCAACTTTATTTCCCAACCACTTGTGAATGGTTGGTACTAAAAGCCAGGCAGCCCGGGAGGAAAAACAATGTTAATCCGTGGGAGTATAGACTATTCCTAGGTCGTTATGTCCCAGCGAGGTGTGAAATCTGTAATACAACGAATCTGTGATCTGGTGAAGTTAAGTATAAAAACAGGAATCTGACTGACTAACACTAGGAATGTGAATAGTAAATAGCTCTTGTCACAGCTATGTCATGTAAAAACGTGCAATCAGAAACCCTAAAATGTAAAAGGATTTACAAACGTACGTTTAGGTTCAAATAAACGTAAACGTACAAAACAAAACAACAAATATAATTACAGTATGTATTTGCATGCCTTAGGGGCTTAAATGCAAATTAAATAAACTTAAAATATTTACTTTATATTTACAAACTTTAATTAAAAGATAAAAAAAAAAACTAAAAACCTAAAACGCGTATGTTCACGTTTAAATAAACGTCTACGTACTAAAATAAAACTGAAAACTGATCAATACAAATCCCACAAATGTGAAATTTATATTTTTATGATCCTAATAATAAAAGAAAACTATTTATGATTTAAAATAATTTTTACAAGCATATATGTAATTACTATTAAATAAAAACTATTATTTACTATTTATAATTACCTAAAAATAAGAAAAATATAAAAAATGCTTAGAAAAATAAAATTAAAACTTAGAAAAGTTAAAAATATTATAAAATGAATTTTAAAACTAAAAATATATTTATTACACAATTATTATATTTATTATTAATTATTTACTATTTATTTAATTACTAATACTATTATAGATTTATTATAAATACTAAATGACTAAACAAAAATCTAAAACTTTTTTACATAATTCTAAAATTCTTATAAGAAGCTAAGAAAAATATAAAAACTATATTTTATATACAAAAAATAAGAAAACTTAATTAAAAACTATTTAAACTTATATAAACTAATTAGACTAAATTAATTATTATACATACTAAACTAATTTATAAAATTATGAAACTTTTTATAAATGTATTTAATCATCTCAGGAATCCATAAAAAATATAAAAAGTTTATAAAAATTAAAAATAAGCCGTTTTAAAAATATATTACTAATTATATCCTAAAAGGTATTTAAACTATATTAATTATTATATATATTATATGAACAGTAAAAAATATGAAAAAATTATGGAAAGTAATTTATATTATGAAGAAGCTGGAAAAAATATTTTGGGGTCAACAGCTTATTCCAATAAGCTGGAATAAGCTGCACAGTCCAAATAAGCCAAAGGGCCAAAACACCCTTAAGTATATTGATGGTTCATATACTTACGGAACTGGTGCCCCAGAGCAAATGGAAGGGGTGTGGGGTATTATGCATGTTACTAGCGCGAGGTCCTAGGTTCGACTCCCACACCCAATAATTTTTTTATTTTATTTTTGATTTTTCTTTTTGCAAAACTATTAAATAAGCTATAATATACAACTTTAACAAAAACAACTTTTTCAAAACTTAGAAATAAGCTCTGTGGGAGCTTATTTCTAACTCAGTTGGCTAAATAAGCTTAAACTCCTAAATAGAAGCTATCACTTGTGGTTAAAGCTTTGGTTTGTGGTTTTTCTTTTTCTGGATTAATGTACTACTAATATTATACAAGATTTATGAAAATGGAACTTTACATATCAAGGAATAAGCCAACTGTGAGCTTATGTGATTGACAGTTAAGCATATGCTTAACTGTAGGATTTTTGAGCTTGAAATAAGCTTTCAATAAGCTACACAGTTGAAACAAAAGATAAAATATGGTTTGTACATGTGATATGAACAAGTATATACAAGCATATGACCTGGGAATCACTCATAAGCTCAAATAAGCTTATAAGCTTTTCCCAGATTTATGCAGAACCAAACACCCTTGCAGTCAACTTGCAAGCTTAAATAAGCTGGGAGCAAAAGCTCCCAAGCTCAAAATAAGCATTGATCTAACAAGTCAGCCATATGGGCTTCCCAAAAAGCTAAAATTCACTGAGTATGAACCACAAACAAGCTCTAAGTGAACTTGTTAAATAGTCTTATAAACACTGAATGATCAGTGTTATCAGTGATGAGGGACAAGTTTCAAAATCAAATTTGGCTGATCAAATAAGTTGATAAGCTTGATAAAAGCTCTGAACCTACTATTTGGACATATGAAATTCACAAAACACCAAATTGTACAGTCAAAAGTCCACAGGAAAGCTTTTGAGGGGCTTATGAAGTAAGCCTGAATATACTAATTACTCAGTATGCTCAGCAAAGTGGTCAAACAAAAAGCTTTAAATAAGCTTATGAAATAAGCTTATAAATGAGGAACAACCCCCTGGAGCTTTGAAACTAGTTGCTTGGCTTTAAGAAGAGTCAAAGATTACAGGCTAAAGCTCAATGGAGTGCTTTTTGTGTGCTAATAAAAAGCTTGTAAACACTGATGTACTCAGTGTTCACAATAAATGGACAAGGTAGAAGCTTGTTGCAGGCCTAGTGTATAAGCCTGGGAATGAATTACAAGCCTTGAACCAAAGACATGGGCACCTAAGCTATCTAGAAAGCTCAGGTACACAGGCTTTTGTCCATTATTAAGCTTTTTAATAGCTTATGAAGTAGAGAGAGTTTCCTGAGTATGCTGGTGAACCAGTGTACTCAGGAAGGTGTAACAAAAAGTTTGGGTGTGAATAAGCTGTGCAATAAGCAAAATAAGAGAAAGTAAACATGTATATTAACAAATGGCAAGTAGGGCTATGATTAACAATAACAAGCTCAGTCACAAGATCAAAAGTCAACAAGCTGCAAGCTTGTTACTTTTGCCTTGTGACTGAGAGACAGGGCAAATTTAGCCTAAAATAAGCACAAATTTAAGCAAGCAAACATGCATAATAAAATTTGACAAAAATACATAAGCAATACAAGCAACTAAACTTCAAAACCCTACAAGCTTTTAGACAGAAACTAAATATTAAATCCACAGGAAAATTAAACAATTAATTCAAAAACATAAAAATGGAAAATATTGACTTTTTACATGAACATGAAAAGTTGACTAATTTGAAGTTGCAATCTAATTTATTGACTCAATAAGCTAAAATAAGATGTAGGAACATGAAATTAACAAAACTTAACAATATTTGAACACATATATGAGATTTGGACATCAAAACTATAACAGACATGAAATTTAGATAGATAAAAAGGAAAGTTGACTTTATACTAAATAAAGACTTGATGAACTGAGTTAAATGGGCATAAGTGGTACACAATCAAACAAGAATAGCAACACATAGCCTTTAACACAGAATTAAACCTGAACAAATAAGCAGAAACATGCAGCGGACACTGAAACAAATTTGAGAATGATAATCACTGCAAGAGACATGACCATTAGACCTAAAAGGCTGTCAAACCTTCCAATAGCATAGTGATTATGCAGGAACATGAATAAGCACCCCAAGTCTACTCAGAACCCTAAATCTTCACACATCCAAACAACCCTTTAAAACTCAACTGTCAAATGATTTTTAAAGTTTTCAAAGAACATGTATCCAAACCTGATTCCAAACTTCATTTTATCATTTAACAAGCACATATGAACAAGAAAATAACAAACTTAACAACAATACATAAGGATTACTCATAATCTAATTTTATAGCTAAAATTGAATTATGAAGCAAATCAATAAACTGACACATGAACATGAAATATTAAACTATCAAAACACTTAATAACAATATTTAAACAACAAAACATGAAAATTAAAGTAATTAGGACATGAACAGTAAATATGCAGAAATGGTGAAAATTGCTTACAAGTGAACAAGACTGAGAATCAAGATCCAAATGACAAGGTTACACCCAATAGCTTCCCATTAAGCTCCTAATACCCATTGAACTCCAAATTCACCCCTGCATCTCCATTTCCTTTATTAACTTGCTATTTTTGATTTTTCATTGATTTTCTTGTTTATTTTTGGCATTTTTTATTTTTTTAATAACCATAACTGTTTAAATGTATCTAAAAACTTTTCAAGCTTGTGTCAGGAGCTTACATGAGCTTAAGGGTCCAATAAACAATTATAATCAACAATACATTAAATTACTTGGAAAATTAAAGATAATAAAATAAAAACTTGAAAATTAAATTTAAACTAAAGTAAAACTGTAAATAATGTTTTGTATTACATTGTCAGTGTATACAAATCATTTTGAAAGCTTGTAAATTACAGGAATTTAAATAAAGCAATAAAGCTAAACTAGTGACCAAAGCCTAAAACTAATGGTACTCTGCTACTCTGCCCTTCCTCTTCCTTTTATAGCTCCAATATGATCCATGAGTCATCAGGATCAAATCCCACTAGTCCAATTGAGTTCCATGTGTCCAATTGCCCTTTCACCTGTTTAAATCAATTTTGGCGCCAAACTTGCCTTTTGCAATTGGGAGACTGTGAGGTGTTTGATTGGTTGTTTTGGAGGTTGAAGGGACAATTGGGTGAGATAGTGGGCAAGGGAGGTGATATTTGAGTGTAGCAGGGATATTTACAGGGTAGGGGTGTTGACAGGTTGTGGGTTTATGCTAGGTGTCCTCTCTTGAGGTAAACCCAAAGGTGGGTTTGGTTGAGGAGGTGACAGGGGGCTGGTGAGGTGGAAAGGTAAGCAAGTGGTGGTTAAGGTGGAGGTGGAGTGGTGGTTGCAAGGGTGAGGTGTTGAAGGTAGGGGATGAGATATGGGTCAACCAAAGTCAACAAATATCCTGGTTTATATTTAAAAGTGGACTTGGGCTGGAGTGTTGGTTGGGCCCAAGTAATGGATCAGCAGGCTTGGGTTTGTGTTTATTGGATTTGGTTGTTAGTTATTTTTGGATTTAGAAAGATATTAGCCCAAGGACCAATTGTGTACAAATCTGATTTTCCAAGGATTAATTCTGTAATTATTCCAAAATTATGCAAAAGGTACCATTTTTGTTTTTTTAGAATAATATAAGGATTTAATTGATTTTTTTTCCAAAAATAAAAATAACCGGGGCCATTTTTGCCAATTTCCAAAGTTTGAGGGTCAAAAGTGTAATTTTTCCAAAAATATATCAAAAATGACTTGATTGTCAATTATGAATAGTACAAGGGTATATTTTGATAAATTTCCATTTTTTAAATACCCAGGGACTATTTTTGCCATTTTTGAAACTTCAGGGACCATTTATGTAATTTTCTCAAACTTTTCATCCAGGGATTAATTATGATACTTTGTGAATTCCCAAGGACTAAAATTGACTTTTCTTTCCAAAATAAACTTCCAGGGACTAAAACTGTCAAGTTTTGAAACTTGGGGGAACCTGTTTTGCCATTTGTGCAATTTTGAACTTCAAGGGTAAAATTTGTCATTTCTTGATTCCTGGGGGACTGTTGTTGACTTTTCTTCAAAATAATTTTCCCAGGGACCATTTCTGACATTTCTTGAAAGTTCAGGAACTGATTTTGCAAATTGTGTAAACTTTGTCCGTTTTCTTCTGTTTTCAGTCCTTTTGCACCTGAAACGTATAAAAAACACAATCCAAAGATATTTATAGTATTTATGTGGTATTTCTGTGTGTTTTTAACTGTTTTCGTATTCTAAATGGAACAGAAATGATGAGTTTTTATGAACTCATCAAGCACGCTAGTGAATTATTTTTGGCATTTGAAAAAAAAAAAAAAAGTTAGCTGGAAAGTATTGACGGAAACTGGAAAAAAGAGGTTAGCCGGAAACTGAAAAAGAA
Organism: Artemisia argyi; assembly: GCA_030686995.1. NCBI lineage: Eukaryota > Viridiplantae > Streptophyta > Magnoliopsida > Asterales > Asteraceae > Artemisia > Artemisia argyi. Next base: position 145,765,666 of record CM060709.1, on the reverse strand, counting down.
AAGTTAATGGTAGCACAGTCGCACATTTAACAGTAGCACAGTCGCACATTTAATTGACACGTGTTACACATTTAAAAGAGGGTAATATGGTTTTTTAATACTTTTAATAAGAAGAGAAGATACCAAATCAACTGGACACGTGTCACAAAATTGACTGGGTCGCACAGTAGCACAAGTCGCACATAACTAGAATTGGAAGTTGTATAAAAGTTGACTCAATAGTGATGCTAAATTCGATTTTAGGCTTAAAATTGGAATTTTCTCTTCGTTTAATCTCATTTGATATTCATTGAGAGACATTTTCAGTTTTCATGGCCACGAGCATCGTAAAGTACGTCAATTATTATGTAATTTGGATGCTACTCGATCATACCAAAAATCACATCTTCTTCATCACTACTACGAATGTAATTATACAAAACAAATGTAGCCACAATAACATCAATTTGAGTTTGCATACTAAACTGGACATTTTACCAAGTATTTTTCGCCGTTTCTTTAAATTCCAAATAAGCTCTCAATATATTTCACTGTTGTTAATCATATCCAATAACAAATCAATAAATTGTAGTTTTAACATAGTGTTATCCAATTTATTATTATTATTATTATTATTATTATTATTATTATTATTATTATTATTATTATTATTATTATTATAAACATCACTTTTTTATTATTATTATTATTATTATTATTATTATTATTATTATTATTATTATTATTATTATTATTATTATTATTATAGTTTTGTTTGTATGCATAAATATCATTAATCATATTTAATTTTAAAAAGATTGTAATATAGTTGTAGGATATATGAGTAATATAAAATTTTAACAGTTTTAAAAATATTTTAAAAGTTTTATGAATTAGTTTTTCATTTAAAAACTACTTGTTTAAAATAAAAGCTTTAAGTTGACGTATTCAAACGAAACTATTTATTTTAAAAATTTATTTTATAACCAAAAAAAAAAAAAAAAAAAAAAAAAAAAAAAAAACCTCAGCCAAATAACCCCTTAGTAAACGAATAGTTTAAGGGTTGTGTTATTTAGACCCTCCTTATAAGTCAACTGTATAAACCGTGAAGCACACAGTATAACATCACGATGCACATAATACAACCGTCCGATGCATCTAATGTGTGGAAAACTAGAAGGGGGTTGAATAGTTTTACGTCCTTTTAAAAGTTTATTACCAAAATATTTTGTAGGTTATTAAAAACTTTCGATTCGATCTCAAGTGAATTCAAATGACAACCAATATAAGCAATTCTAATCAAGTAATGAAAGTATTGAAATGTAATGAAGAAAATATAGAGTTAGAAAGATCAAACCACAACACGCGAATTTATAGTGGTTCGGCTACAAGGACACCTTCCTTGCCCTACTCCACTCCCCGAGTACCACACTCGAGAGTTTTCTTCACTATGTCAACAAACTCCTTATGGTGGAGAAACCTTACACACCTTGGCTTACACGAGTTAACGACACTAAGCTAAATGTCGAGTTCTAATCGTAGCTAGAACCAATCTCACGACTTCTTCAAGGCTTCACACCTTCTTCACAACTTCACAACTTCTTCAAGGCTTCACACCTTCACAACTTCACACCTTCTTCTATGCACAACTAATTCACAACTACTAAACTACTTAACAACACACCTAGTTTCTACAATCAACAAATTTACACAACACTTTTACAAATATCTACCACAACTACAATATGAAACTAGCTATTCTCAACACTACTACAATTAGATGGATGTAGAGGAGTGTTCTTTTTCTTGCACTTGAATGGATGAAGCTTTGGATCACTTGGAAATAAAGACTTATGAATTATATGATCAAAAGATTTTAGATCTAGAAATGGAGGTTGGATCAGAAAGTTTATAGTGCAAAAAGGTGAGAAAAATGTGTGAAATGATCCAATATTTATAGGGCCAGAATTTACTGTTCTGGAGCGTGCCGGTCCCCTTAATCATTAAGGGGACCGCCTAGTAAAATTAAGGGGGCCGCCCTCCTGAACGTTGAAAAAGTTTTTCTGGATAAAATTTGCCCTTTTTGGTTGGAAATTTGAAATCATATCTTTGTGGTTTAATATAGCATTGCCAAAAATGATTTACAAATATATATAAAATGTTTATATCATTTTATAAGATGTTATGTCTTAAGACAAAATTTTCTTTGATCATGCAATGCATAAAATGCTTAGTTTATGCATACCTTAAGTGATATTAGATGTAGAGGTAAATATTTGTTACCAAATACTTGTTTACGTCTTAATCTTGACTTAATTTGATTTGAGTTTTGTGATTATCAAAACATAGGTTTATTGAGAAATATTAATAACCTTTTTAAACATTATTTATATCAACATAATGCTTGAAAACCCCCTATGGGGAAGTCCGTATAAACTGCCCCATAGATTAATTGTTTTATAAAAACTAATCATTTTAAAAAGTTTGACCATGAGTTAACAGTTGACAAAATTTTTAAAAGGGAAAATTTCCAAACACATGAGATACAAAATTTGGCAATGTGGAAACCTACTAGCTTTGACTTTCGACAAAAAGAATGTATATTCATAGATACTGATCAAATGTTTGGACAAATTGGTGTGCCTGAATAAACAAAAGAATTAAGTTATCGAAAATAAAAATAAATTAAACAGAAATCCATAGGAATTGTTTTAAGGGAAATTGGCAAAAAAAGGCATTATACTTGCCACCTTTTGTCATTGTATGTATCATACTTTTTTTTTTTTTTTTTATTATAGCACCAACTTTTCTTATCCGTGCCATTGTGGGGTCTGTGTCACCGCTTCTAAGCGTAGCCGGTTATATCTTTGTTTTTAATACATTTTATAACATTTTAATGGTTTCCACGTGTGATAATAAAAATACACGTTGGATAATCGATATAATAAATTGGTCCACTACCCTTTTACTTTATTCCATTAAACACACATTCCCCACACACCGACTTCTTTATTCCTATGGTCCCCAACCCAAACCCTAATTATTAAAAGACAAATTGACAGTCGATCCGTAGTGATTTTATAAAATTGATGTGGGCAAAAGGTACATCTGACCTTATTATGTTTGTATTTTTGTGAAATTGTTTTTTATTTATGTCTCCCATAATATACACATGATTTATGGTTTATATTGATTACGTATTTTTTATTTTATTTTTTTGTTTACAGTATGGTTCCTGGTTTAGACGCGTTGTTATTTGATGTACACTTTGATGGTGTCTTTTATTTCAAACCACTCAGGTATGATAATGGTGTAGTTTACCATTTAAGGGTTTCTAAGGATAAGAAGTTTGATTATGAGGGTTTGATTGAGTATCTGAAAGAGTAGTTACAGACAAGCTTCTATGCCATGTTTTTTAAGTTACCAGGATGTGAGTTAGAGGTTGGGCTAAAAATAGTTGAGTCTAATGCAGAATTGGATGCAATGTATTCATTTTGTTAGACTTATGGGAAGTTAGAAATGTTTTTAGCCCACATTTCCCAAAATTTGTATGATTATTATTATACAAATTTAGTGCCTGATGATTCTGTTAATGAGGAAACTTCAAAACTTAGCATACTAGGGTTTAAGAAGAAGGATGCTTGGAACATGTCATATGATGAATTAGTCTCATGGGCTGAGGAAGAAGCGCAAAAGCTAGTAAACACACCACCTAGGCCTAGAAGTGTAAGCAGGAAACATTGGGATAGTGTATCACCACCTAAGATCAGAAAGGCATTTAATATAGAGAATGAGGTTGTTGCATCATCTGATGTTGTGAATGATTATGACATTGGGCCATCTGAACCTGTTGATCATGACAATGGTCCACCAGATATTGTTCATGATGACACTGGTCCTACAGAGAATGTTGATGACACTGGTCCTACAGACAATGTTGATGAGGATGTACCTAGGAAGTGTGTGGATAAGGGTAAGGCTCCAATGATTTATGAAGATAGACCAGTTCATGCTAGAAAGCCAATGGTTAGGAATAAGGGTATTGTTATTGAAGAAAATGTGAATCCAAGTGTTTCAGCTGATTATTCTAGTGAGAGTGAGACTGAAATTCCTGACTACACAATGCTGTATGAAGATAGTGAAAGTGATATGTCTGACAGATCTGTAGACTACTTATCAGAAGGTGAGGATGAGTTAATTGAACTTAGGAGGAGAAATTTTGAAGCGAAAAGGGCACCCAAGGTTAAAAATCAAGCTAGTGAACCACAAGGTGGAGAGGGAAGTTCAAGACAAAAGAACTGGTATGGTATAGGTGAAAATGATACTGTATTAAAGCATGAGGAATTCTTGGATGTTTTACTAAGGAAGCTCAGAGGTTGTGACAATGATGTAGAGCTAACAGATCCATTCAAAATGGTGGAAACTAATGTGGATAGGTATCCTGTTTATGATGCAGATACACACTGGAAAATGCAAGAACCAACGGTAAGTCTTTAGTACATTATAAATTTTGTTCATACTAAAAAGGTAACTGTTAGTCCATTTAGTAACATGTACCTATGTTATATTGCAGGTTGGAAAAAAGTTTGTCAATGCTGGTCAGTTAAAAGAATGTCTGACATACTTTTATGGTTTGAGAGAAGCGGCACAAGGAAAGTGGTAGCTCGCTATGGTTTACGTCCTGAGAAGATCAAAGATCCAAAGAAGGGGAAACTAAGTAAGTACAACCGGTATCCAAGTAGTAGGGATGAAGGGTCTGCATGCCCATGGAGGTGTTACGGGAAGCAGATGGTTTCTGAAAACTCATTTCAGGTAATATCACTTATCAATGAGCATACATGTGTGAGAGACTTTAAGTTTGGTACTCTGATTAATTACAAATGGGTAGCTAAGCACTTTGGGCATAAGATTAGAATGAATCCAGACATTAAGTTACGTCAAATAGCTGATTTAGTCATGAAAAAATACAAATGTATTGTAAGTCCCAGTGTTTGTAGGAGGGCCAAAAATTGGGCAATATATGAAGGGGATAACACAATGGCAGATCATTATGGTTACATTAGGTCATATGCTAAAGCTATTTTAGATACGAATGATGGTTCAACTGTTAGAGTGGGGGTTACAGTAAATCCAGATAAACAAACATACTTTGATAGATTCTACGTATGCTTTAATGGATTGAAAGAGGGTTGGAAGAAAGGATGTAGAAGGGTTATAGCTTTGGATGGTTGTTTCCTGAAAAAAACGAATGTGGGTGAAATTCTTACGGCTATTGGTAGGGATGGTAACAACCACATCTTTCCGGTAGCATGGGCAGTGGTGAATGTGGAGAACAAGGACAACTGGTCATGGTTTCTGGAATTGCTTGGACAAGATCTTGAGTTGCCAACTGGAAAAGGTTTAACACTTATGTCAGACCAACATAAGGTACCTTTCATTAATATTTTCCTTTGTTGGACTTTATTTTGTAATTGTCTTTGATGCATATATTATTTTTTTGTTAATTTAGGGTTTGCTAGAAGCTGTCAAGGATATAATGCCACATGCCGAACATAGACAATGTGCACGGCACATCTATGAGAATTTTAGGAAGACATATAGTGGATTAGAGTTTAGGCTTCTTTTTTGGGCTGCTGCAAAGGCCAGTCATCCAGGTAGGTTTAACAAGGTTATGGAGAAGATCAAAGTCGCTAACCCTGGAGCATATGAGTATTTGCTTAAGAAAGATCCAAAGACCTGGTCCAGAGCTTATTTCCATATTGGTAACAATTGTGAAGTTGTGGAGAATGGATTCAGTGAGTGTTTCAACGCGGTTCTGTTACAAGTTAGAGATAAGCCACTGATTACAATGCTAGAATCAATAAGGGTAATTGTTATGGAAAGGATGAACATAATGAGGAAGATGTGTGATAAATGGACAGACGACATTTGTCCTAACATTCAGAAAAGGTTGGAACTCTTAAAAGATCAAATCAGGTAAGATTTTCAAAGTTTATGTAGTGAATATAATGATCAATAACACTTAAGTGTATACTAATTATTATTTTTCCTTTTTTATATGCAAGTTTTTGGCATGTGATACCAGCTGGAGGTGGCATATTTGAAGTTAGAAATGGTTCAGATGCTTTTGGCGTTGATGAAAAAAATAGGACTTGTAGCTGCAGGATGTGGCAGTTGTCAAATTTGCCATGTACCCATGCCATTGTTGTCATTTTTAGGATAAACAAAAGGGTAGAATCATATGTGCCAAACTGTTTTAGAAAAAAAAAATGTTTCATGATGCATATCATCAATACCTAACACCTATAAGTGGCATGAGTTTCTGGCCTGATACTAGTGAAATGAGTACAGTCTTGCCTCCTGAAAAACATAAAATGCCTGGTAGGCCTAGGAAAAAAAGGATTAGAGCTAGTCATGAAATTAAGAATCCTAACAAAGTGCCTAGGACTGGTATTGAAATGACTTGTTCAAATTGTTTTCAAAAAGGTCATAATAAAAAGGGTTGTAAGAATGAGACTGTTGTGAAACCAACTAAACCACCTGCTAAGAAAGGTAGACCTAGGAAACCCACATCCTCAGGTTTAGTTGATGAAGATGAACCCTTGGTTCAACCATTTAGAACAACACCAGATGAAAGACCTAGGTCTAGTGAATTTGATGGGGGTATTGATAGGCCTACTGTCAAAAAAACCAACAAAACAAAAAAGAAAACAAAAAAAGCAGTTGGTCAAGAGGGTGGTTCTAGTGCAACAGATGTGGGTGGTTCTAGTGCAATTCCATATAGGCAAACCAATACAAGGGTAAGGTTCACTGATGTGGGTGGTTCTTCTAGTGCAACAGTTGATGTGGGTGGTTCTTCTAGTGCAACTGCACCTAGGAAAACCAATAAAAGGGTAAGGTTTTCTGATGTGGGTGGATCTTCTAGTGCACCAAGGCAGACCAATCTCAGGGGAAGAGGGAGAGGAAAATGAAGAGGTAGAGGAAGAGTGAGTACAGGTCTGGGCAGAGTAGGAAGGTTGGGAAGATGGTTTGGAATTGCTGAAAATGAAAGTTCTTCTGATGAAGAAGATGAGCATGCTGAAGAAATGCCAATTGACAACCAAAATGCACCTCATGACTCAGAAAGCCAGGTGTCACAGAATGCAGCTACTCAGAATTCTCAAGCTATTCCTTCTGAAAACCAAGATGCACCTCATGACTCAGAAAACCAAGCTGTACCAGACATTAATGCAGCACAACCAAGAGTTAGAAGACATTTTGTTCAGCCAAGGTAGAGAGGAAGGAGTGAAAGAATCTTGCAGAAAAAATTGGCAAAGCAACATCAAGGAATTGGGAGTTCAAGCTCTAATGCTCTCAATTTGGAATGAAAACAACTCTTTCCTGTTGAAATTAACTTTTTATATGTTGTGTAACCTTAACTTACTCACTGTGCACTTCTTTTGGCCATATATGTTGTGCACTTAGAAACATGTATTTGGTGCTTATGTCATGTAAGTTTACACTATTATGTGATGCTCAGTTTTGTTCATGAATGGGCAGTCACAATTTATGACATGAGCCTTTGTCTATGTTAAATGTGCATGTGTATTATTTGTGTATGCTAGAATAACAAAATAACCAAAAGACAACATTGCATTAAACATAAACCAACCCATGACATTGTCATGATACATTACTCCTAACAGATTAACTATGCTAATACATTACTAACATAAACAAACAACATCACAATGACAAACAAACCAAACAACACTACAGCTTTGTCATGTGAACTAATTTTGGCCTTAATCAAACTCAATTCTTCCTTCAACTCAGCCTTCAACTCAAGCATTTGCAAATATGTTGCTTCTTCAAAGTTGGAAGTTTTGCCTTCAACATCCTTTGATCCACCAGCCTTGTCCATGTGCAACTCAGATTTTCCCCTAATCAGCTCATCAACTTTCCACCTCAACATTTTCAGTTCTTCATGCTCTTTGAAGAACAACTCTTTGTAGTATTCACTAGGTAGCTCATCATCCATAAACCCATAAAACTTGCACTGGTTTTCCCTACCCTGTTGTAGCAACATATACAAATGAAAACCTACTTCAACCTAGTGTACCACAAAATTAAATTAAATACTAATAATTATCTTACATATTTTGGACAACCCTTGAATCTTCTACCAGGGTTTGTGATGGTCCATGCCACTTGAGGTGAGGCGGGTAAATGATAATCACACTCGGTGCGTGCAATTACTTCTTCTTTTGTGTAATAACGTCTGACTGACGTGGATCTTGATCGTGATGTTGATGAGGAAGAGGATCTCATGCCTAGGGTTAGTGTTTTGTATGGTGGGGGATAAAAGTGTATGTTTGTGGATAAAAGGGAAAAGGGGAAGGTGGGGGTAATTAAATACGGTTTTATAATTAATATAAAAGTATTAAATAATTAAAAAGGAAGAAAACAAGTTGAAAAAATGAATTTTCAGCTTGTACCTACGCCACGTAAGACATCCAGTAACAACCGGTGACACAGACCCCACAATGGCACGGATAAGAAAAGTTGGTGCTATAATCAATAAAAAAAGTATGATACATACAATGACAAAAGGTGGCAAGTATAGTGCCTTTTTTTTGCCAATTTCCCTTGTTTTAATTAACCAGTTGTCCAAACAAAATATTAGGGATATTTTCAAAATTGTGTCTAAAATCGGATTTACAACCATGATTGAGTCACAAATCATCCAATTTCCAATTTTGGTCATGTATTACCTGTGCGACTGTACTACTTTATACATTTCTTGACACGTGGCACGATACACATTTCATTTCAACTATTTACCAATCATGATGTGACCCCACTACTATTTTGTTTTATCCGAACTGGTGTGCGACTGGCGGCACAAAATCTTTCTTAGATTTGCATGGGGAAGGAACAAGTTAATATAATAATATTTATTTATTTATTTGATTTTTTAATTTCTGGTCTTCTCGTTTCTCGCGCCACCATTATTCCTCACTATTCCAATTTTAGATCTAAAAATCACACACACATTAGTAACATCGAAGCGTTTCAAGGCGTGATCTTCATAAATCATCATGGCCGTAAGTTAACATTTTATAAATGTTACCCATTTTTTGTTACAATTTGGTTGTTTAATTTGAATATAATTTTGTGCATTTGCCTCATTTAGGTTAATCATCAAGAACACATTATGGTTTAACTCAACACAAATCGCGCGCCAATCTTCACAAAGCACACCAAACATTTCATGGAGAAAAAGAGAATACAAACCGTAAGTTTAAATTTTATGATTGTTACCCATTTTTTGGTACGATTTTGTGGTTTAATTTGACTATCACTTTGTGAATTTATTTGATTTAGGTTAATCATCAAGAACACGAGACGTGAAGATGTCAAAGCGTATGTTTAAACAAAACCTTTGATATATTCAAATTAAACAACCAAATCGTAATGGTGAAGCTTTAAACAAAACATACTGAAACCTCAAAGCGTTCCCACAATTAAAGAAAAAGCTAAAAGCATAGGTCTTAAGATTGGTGAAGCTTTAACTTGTGGTGAAAATTTGGTGATTGCTAGTAATGGTGTTAAGGGTTGTGAAACTGCTAATAACAATTTGGTTGATGTAGCTGTTGGTGTTGTTTATGTTGTAAACATATGCTTTGACGTCTCCACATCTCGTGTTCTTGATGATTAACCTAAATTAAATAAATTCACAAAATGATAGTCAAATTAAACAAAAAAATGGGTAACAATCATAAAATTTAAACTTGCGGTTTGACGTCTCTTTTTCTCCATGAAACGTTTGGTGTGCTTTGTGAAGATCGGCGCGTGATTTGTGTTGAGTTAAACCACAATGTGTTCTTGATGATTAACCTAAATGAGGCAAATGCACAAAATTATATTCAAATTAAACAACCAAATCGTAACAAAAAATGGGTAACATTCATAAAATGTAAACTTACGGCCATGATGATTTGTGAAGATCACGCCTTGAAACGCTTCAGTGTTACTAATGCGTGTGTGATTTTAGGATCTAGAATTAGAATAGTGAGGAATAGTGGTGGCGCGAGAAACAAAAAGGTTAGAAATTAAAAAATCAAATAAATAAAAAAATATTATTATATTAACTTGTTCTTTATCCATGCAAATCTAAGAAAGATTTTGTGCCGCCAGTCGCACAATAAGTTCAAGTAGCACAGCCACCAGTTGCACACTAGTTCGGATAAAACAAAATAGTAGTGGGGTCACATCATGATTGGTAAATAGTTGAAATGAAATGTGTGTTGTGCCACGTGTCAAGAAATGTATGGAGTAGCACAGTCCCACGGGTAGCACATGATCAAAATTGGAAGTTGAATGATTTGTGACTCAATCATGGTCGTAAATCCGATTTTAGGCACAATTTTAGAATTGTCCCTATCACTATAAGTTATTAGGGACCAATTCTAAGAAGAAGACACATATTTGGTTTGAAAAAAAAGGGAGAAATGGAATATTCTTTTTTCTGATAGAATTACTGATTTTTTTTTCTTCAAAATGTATTTTTCAAATGTACAAACTCCAATAAATACTTTGAACGAGATCAATTTTGACATAAGGACATTCTCACGAATTATCAAACTTTATGGTTAGAGCACTGGGTACCGTGGTGTCGTGGATGTGGTGCTGTGAAAGTTTTTTGCTGTCATGTCAGCAAAAATATCCATGGCACCAGAAACCCATGACACCACATTTCAGGGGTATCATTTGGCACCAGAAATTCTGGTGCCGTCGGCCATTTTATTTATTTATTTATTTTTTTTATTTACATAAAATAAAACAAACACAATATAAACTAAAATAAACTTCATTAATTAAAAAAAAACACACATTACATTAAAAACACACATTACGCGGAATTCAAATACATTAAACAAGGTACGATTAACTTACGATAAAAATATTAAACTACGAATCAAGAAAATGAATCATCCAACACATAGCCCTCGTGACTCGAATAAGAGGCACTCGAATCGTCCTCACTCGATGGCACACGTGGCAATCCCATTTGTATTCGTCATTCTGCTCGACGGTTTCTCTAAGCCTGTTTAGCTCTTAAGTATGCCTCACGAGCTCTTGCACACGTTCTTCCCCTGCTTGAACACATAACAATTCTTCCATATCTTGCTGAAACATTTCTTCATCAGTCAACCCTCTCCAAATGGAAGAAGAAAGCTTGCTAGCTAACGTATGGCTTGGAGCTCACGAATCTAGAGACTTTGTGAATGAACGTTCTTTTTGGAATGTCGTTACACAAAGGTTCAACGATGAAATTGATGGTGAGCACCGTAATAAAAATAGTATTACGGCTCAATGGAGTAGAATCAACCTTGAATGTCGTAGATATAATGCTATTTACAAAGAGTTGTAGCGTACAAGTCAAGACCCTTGTCGTCTCAGCAATGCAAACCGAATTTATCATGAACGCCATGGGAGAGGGTTAAATTATCAACATGTGTGGTTCATTCTGATAAACACGTGGGCATGAGACAAAGACAATGAGTAATGGTATTTTATGTTAAATATTTCTGTAGCGTGTTTATTTCTTTTCCGTATTGTGTTTATTTGTTTCCTGTATCGTTTGAAATTGAATAAATGCATACTAGCCGTTGCATTTAAAATTGAATAATTGAATAAATTTCCTGTATTTGTTTCCTTTTCCAACGTTAAAAAAAAAAAAAAAAAAAAAAAAAAAAAAAAAAAAAAAAAAAACGATGGCGCTGAGCCATCACCATGGCGTGAGCACCCACGAAGCCACCACCAGTATGGTGCGCCGTGGTGTTTTCTCGGCTGGTGGTGACGGCGCCAGCTATAACACTACCGTACCCGGTGCTCTTAGAGAGGTGATTTGCACACTCCACAAATTGATTGACACACTCTAATTTAGTGTGTATTGTCATTTATACCCTTACATCACTTGTACTCCTCTTCACCCCTATAAGGTTATAAATGCCAATACACACTAAATTAGAGTGTGTCAATCAACTTGTGAAGTGTGCAAATCACGTCGGTTATGGTTATCCTACTAATAAGAACTAAAGTGATCACTAATAACATGCATTGTGTGCCTTTCAAAAAAAAAAAAAAAATAACATGCATTGTGTCATTCAAAAAGCTAGAATATACGGAGTATATGATTGGGACAATTATGTTAAGCAGGGACGGAACATACAAAGGGCCGAGGGGGGTTGCGGCCCCTCCAAAAATTTTGATCTTATGTAAATTTTATACCATTTTATTTCTAGTTTTAGTCATTTTAATATAAAAATTTCAGCGTTGTGTATATCGGCCTCCCTAAAATTAATACTATATAAGTTGGCCCCTCCAACAAATACGTTCAAGTTCCGTCTCTGATGTTAAGGGACGGATCTTGCAAGATTCTAAGCACAATTTTTTTACAAGTATATAATAAATAAAGATAAACTGAAGAGTACGATTTATAAAAACTAGTAATATATGTATTCCATTTAACATATTAGTGACATAACTAAGCAATATATGTATTTATATTATGTTATACAAAATTTCGAAAACAGATTCATTTAAAAAAAAATCGAGATTTTTAACGAAAATTTATACGCGGTGTCAAAAATACATCATGTTCCCAAATCCCAAGAACCCTAAGAACCTCGAAGATCCGCCATGATTATACGGAGTATTACTCTACGTTTTACATTTTAGAGTATAAATTTGCTACCAACTTTGTTTAACTGTGACCGGCAACATAACAAACCAAAGTGCATGTGAAAAAGCGCGTACTAGCTAGTTTCCTCACATTGACTTTTAATATATTTAGACTTTTTCAAACCGCTGTCGGATTGGGCTATATATATCCACCAATGATACTACCAACCTCATTACTCATTAAACTTATTCAGTTATTCTCATATCAACTATTACTTGCACCACAATCAACCTAAACTCTAAGAATTCGTATATCACCGCTATGTCGATCTCCGTTCACAGCCGTGTCCTTCCGTTGTTTCTCATCGTGTTCGTCCTATTTTCAGGGTCTCTTTTCGCGAGACCACTCACTGAGGCAAAGCTAAACCTAGCTTTGCCAGAAAAAAATAGTTTGGATTCAGATGGTGTCGAAGGCAAGAACCAAAAGGTTTCTTGTGCAATGGGTTCGTCGAACGATGAAGTTCGGTTGTTGAAGAGGTTTGAAGCTGGAAATTATGAAAGTTTGTTTTTGAGCTCTCTTCCGAAAGGAGCACCCGTGCCGCCATCTGGACCGAGCAAGAGGACAAACGGCTTCAACAACTGATTAATCAAAAGGTTCATTATTTGTTACAATAAGATTGGAACTGTTACAGAAATACATGTAAGTAGGAAAATATATACTTATATATAGAAATATAGATATGTAAAATGCAACTGATATCAAGCGACTTTGATTCGTTATTCGTCAACTTTGTTGAGATGTCTTGAATTCGTTTGTTCATTTTCTTTCGTTAGAAAAAAAGGTGTACATATAATTATTTTGTTTGAAATACAGCAACCTTGGATGTTTTGATGAGAGCTATAAATGGAAATATATGATTCTTCAGTAAATTGGATTCTTGCAAACTTTTATTTATCTTGTGAAAAATGTCATTTGCGTTGGAATTGAAGTTGCAAAAAACTATGAATATAAGATTGATCATGGGTTCGGGAAAATGCAGAAAATTCTGATATCGAAGTATGCATGTTCGATTCATGCATAAGATCATCCGATTATTGCAATTTTCGCAATAATCGTAGCAGATGATCAATTTGACAGACTGAATAAATGTTTTCTCATTAATGTATGTGTTCATTATTTAGCGTGTTTGAATTTTGTATCACGATATTGTTAAATTAGAAGCTAGGTTCTTCTAAAGATTAGCTTAGATCTGGTTCATTATTTATTAATTAGATCGGTACGTGAGTCACGTTTGACATCATAAAGTTTGATTATATATGTTGTTAAAACGTCGTTTATAAAATTTTATTGTTAGACTTATCATTTCAACAAGATGATTGCGTCATTAAGAAATTGCTCAACAGTTGAAACCCTTAAGTTTTGTTAAGGGCAAAAGGTTACTATTTGAGCACATACAAAATTAATAGAGTGATGCATAATAGGCCAATAGGGTCACGTTAAACCTTAATTTGAAAGAAGACAAAAATCCACCGTTGGTCCCTAAACTTTCCTGAAAGTATCGACAGGACCCCAAAATTGAGAAAAATGTCGCCGTGCGTCCAAAACTTGGGTTTTTGAGGCCGATTGCGTCCCTTGACCTGTTTTGTCTCGGTCAATGCACGGTTTTAGTTATATATTCAAGGGTATAATAGGGAACTCACTTGAAAAGCTATGTTTAACATTTTTCCATTTATAAAACCCTCAGGTTATAGATGTACATTATTCGATTGATATTAAATGAAACATGATAGGCTGTTTCATACTACACTCGTCTCAAAATTATTGTCCCCTATTGACTTTTTCGGTCTTTACTTTCTAACTTTGACCTTAAGTATTTTTGTTTATATTACAAAATATATGAACGGATTGAGTTTTAAATGTATTTTCATTTGGTATAATTCTTATCAAAATTGTATAACACAAACAAAAATATTTATAGTCAAAGTTGAGAAAGAAAGATCAAAAAAGTCAATAGGGGACAATAATTTTGGGACGGAGGGAGTATATAGGAAGATCCTTTTACGTGTTGAAAAGGTTATTAATTGTTGTGCTACTAGCTAGTTGGTAAGGTCCCAGTGATCCCATTCTCTTCGACGTGGAAGCACCGACCGATCCTTTTACTATGCCTTTAAATTATACTAGTAGCATTCTATATTTAGACATTTGGACGGTTAACTAAGTCATAACTCATAAGATAATCTCATGTTTGCAGGTAAAGAGACTAAAGAAACAAGAATAGCGGTAGAAGCTAGTCGTCAGAAGCGAACTTCCGGGCCGGGAAGGAGCCAAAAAAGGTGAGTGCCCTGCGCGAGCCTTATTGAAAACTAAAGCAAGAAGGGAGAAAGTAGACTTTGAGAAAGAAGAAACTTGTTGCCACTTTAGTAGCAAGGTTGTTTACCTCAATAAAGTTGAACATGTACACACTTGAGCAAGACAACTATCATTTATTTTTATCGATTGACATGACTTCAAAGATGTTATGCATCAAACTCGACAAGTTTTTATCATTCAACAATGAATAACCAAGTACAGTTGTGTAAATCACTACTACATAAAAGGCTTTTAAGACCTGTTCACACATTCCTCAAGACCGGTTTTTAATGGGGTCTCAAAGTGGGGGTTCTCCATATGAAAATCAATATAGACCGGTTTAAAAACATATCTCGATATGACGAACATAGACCGGTTTTGCTTAAAACCGGTCTCGATATGGAAAAAAAAATCCAAATAGAGGCCTGTTCTTAAGCTGAAACAGGTCTTTTTTACTCGATAGAGACTTGTTTTCCATCCTAAAACCTGTCTATATTATCTTTAGAAATTAAAAAAAAAAATATATATATATATATATATTGTTTGGAACAAGGTGCAGGAGCCTGCCGCATTACGGCGGGGGCGCTTGCTGTATTTTGCTGCTGTCGTTAGTGCGAAACCTACAATGTCCAGTGGAATAGTTTTTGCAAACCTAGTAATTATATTGCATAAGCTGGTGATTACAAAATAGTACATATTTTTCTGTCATACCCTGCACATGGGACACCAGTTGTACATACTGCACAGTGGCCTGTGCTAACCAAGTCTTACCTCCTGCACATATTACAGGAGTTGTCCGTTACTACGTACATTACATAGGGAGCCTAACTTATATACTTATTATACGGATATGTAGATTTTGAGCTGCAAGGTGGTTGTTATTCTGCTGCTAGTCATGTTTTTCCTTTTTTGCTTCTCGAACAGATGAAATAAGTATGTCCTTACGAACCTATTAGAAAAAAATAGTGTGATGGTAACATTGGTGTAACCGGCCTATACTGGTGCAACATTGTGGAATTTGTTGGACAAAAACTTTTGTAGCAATGATATCTTCTTGGCACACATCCTGACGCCAACTACAGTCCACAAAAGGCACACATAAAAATCTACATTCAATAAAAGGGTACGTAAAAGTAAAGTTCAACAAAATAGGTCACGGCTTACCAGAACCTCCATTCTTCAATTTTTCGCACTGCTTTAACCTTTTTCCCAACTGTTAATGAACCTAAGTTACAGGCAAGTGAAATGAGAAATCCTAACAGGCTATCACGACAAAGGTAGACGTACATGAGATCAAATCGGAAGGTGTGCACATGTTCGTAGAAAGCGTAGGAGGTTGAATCACAGACGATGTATCTGGAGCAACGAAACAAATAAGTAACCAAGCGCATTGCGTGTCTACACATCATATGCAGTGTTAGTGCAAATATTACGATATTTAATCTACACAGTCTCGTTTGTTTTGATTGATGACAAACATATAACTTGATACATAACGTAAAATGTAGAAGTTACTTCTAATCTTATTTTGTCTCAACATACATTCAACATCTCTCAACGTCTCGAGTCCTCGTATGCTACAACACAGGTTCGTACATGTTGGTTATGTGGCATTATGATCAAAGCCCTTGACCAACCATTTAGAATGTTTAAAATACGGCTAGATCATTAAGTATTTTAAAAGACTAACCATTTAGAATGATTAAAATACTTTTTGAGTCTTTAAGCATTTTAGATGTCAAAGTGCACTTTAGGTATAAAATAGAATAAGTGTCACATTAGGTGTCTAGGTAATATTAGTAAGTTTACAATTTATAAAAATGTGTCTTATAACAACATAAGTACATCAAACATTTTTAGTAACTTATTAGATATCATATAGCAAGTTAATACATTTTATAATAACTTTATAAGTTTACTTTCATATACATTTTTATCAAAATAGAAAGTATATGATTACATCATCATATGGATCATCATATTCTAGAAAGTATATCTTTCCAAATATTCTTGTAAGATATGTCATAAATCTTGTAAGATATGTCATAGATTTTGTAAAATATCATGTAGTTAACTTAGAAGATCTTGATTAGACTAGAGATAGATATGGAAAGATATTTGAAAGATATCTTTGTTAGTTTTGTAATGTAGCTCATGGTTTTTGCACATGCTTTTATCTTTGGTAGTTTACCTACATATACAAGTCCATGGTTTTTCTAACAACTTGATGAATAAGAAAAACACACATTCTCTCTACACTTAGCATACATCTTAGATCAACAGAAAACCATGTAGAAAACATAATTAATCACTCTCATTATCATGATCATAATGCTTCTAACATTCATCTTTGTTGTAAGCATATCATACATCTTGATCCACCAAAGAAGCTTGGAGATCTTGCCATCATCATCCACCACAACTATACATACATGAAGATTCATCACAACAAGCTTAGAGAACTTGTGATCTTCATCCATTGAAGGCTTTCTATCAATGGAAGTTCTTTTAGATTAGTCATTCATATCCATTAGATATTTATGTCTTGAATCATCATTGTACTCATTATTATAGATTAGATGGTTTATGTGTTTGTGCCATAAAATACAAGGTTTCTATGTTGGGCCACAAAACATAGCGGGAGTTGTTGTACCCTTGTAAAAGAACTAGCGGGAGTTGTTGTACCCTTGTAAAAGAACCTAGTATTTAGCTTTGTATAAGAAAAAGTGTAAGCGACGATTGTAAGGTTTTCTCCGCCAAGAAGGGAGCTTGTTGATCTAGTGAAGTAACTCTCGAGTTGGGTACTCGGGGAGTGGAGTAGGGCGGAAAGGAGATCCGTGACCGAACCACCATAAATCCTCGTGTTCGGTTTGCTCTTTCCTTTTACTAATTGTTTTACTTTTATACTTGCACTATATTATTGTTTGTGTTGTGACTTGATGTTTATGCTTGTGTGACAACTTGTTATATCATATGCTTTATATTAGTCATAAGTGTAACAATTCGCAATTTCAGGTTAATTACTATTCCCGGAAAATTCACTATTCACTTTTACTATTCATTTTTACTATTCATTTTTCCCGAAACTTTCCCGAAAGTTGATTTTTATTTGATTTTATCGAGTGATAAATCATTTCCATGGCAAATTAAAAGTTTGACATTCATAAGCTCATTTTCGTGAAAGTTATTAAGGAATTACACGGAATTACACGTTTTAGGGTAAAACGTCAATCAGAAATTCTACGCACAACGAAATTCAACCCCGTCAGGTGACCCCACATCAGAAAAATGTTTGACACACTCATGATTTATTTAAGAATTAATCGTGACTGAGAAAAACATGACCAAAGACTTCCCAGCAGGTCACCCAAGCCTGTACTAATCTCACATGAGCACGCTTAACCGTTTGGGCGATTAACCGTTAGACCACAAAACGCGTTTCTAAGACTATTTGAGTTTTCAACTTCTTAGAAAAAGTCAACATATTCTTTCCCTCCTCCATTGACCAAAAATCATCCCTTGATGTTATAAGTCATTTCGTGATTTTTAGGCTTACGGTTTGATGTCTAAAAGACATTTAATACCAACCGACACTAGACTGAGCCCAGTCTAGACATTATAAGTCATTTTAAATCATTTTTATCACATTAGAAAAGTAACATTTTACTTTTCTCAATTTTACGCAATATTCGTACGTTTTACGTATTACGCGTTTTAGACCCGTGTTTCCAGTTTTTAGCAGGGTTTTACACCCAAATGGAACCTACCACTCATTTTATATTTTATTATGGAACTTATTGACATGTTTATCAATACTTTCAAGTTCCATAATTTTACGACACCCGGTTTTACGTTTTGAGGCTTAATCATTTACGATTGGCATTTCCCGGAGTCAAAACTAACCAAGTATCTTGGATAATACCAAGAAAAGTCCACACCCTTGCTCTCCAAGCTCATGAACAGCCTTGGAGGGGGGATTCACCACCCATGTGGCTTGATCTTATGCCTTGTGTCATGAGATGTGAACATGTGTTCAACTTGGCCTCCAAGTGTTGACTAGTCAACAATGTAACCTCCTCATTTGCATATAAATGCTTCTCCTCCCACTCCTTGACCATATGAACGACCCACACACACAACACCCTTCATTTTACTAGTTTACTTCAAGTTCCATCCAAGAAATCAAGTGCAATATCCATACATAAACCCTAGTTTAGTTTTGATTCATCAAAACTACTTCAAATCTTTAGAACTTTGGTGATTTCTCTTGAGTTTGAATCCACTCAAGTCACCTCAATTTTCATCATCTCTCTTTCAAGATTACAAGAGTAGAAAGATTGCATGAAGTGAAGTGGGTTGAAGCAAGTCTATCAAAGTCCTATCCTTACATGTTAACTTCCTTTCATCTTTGAAAGCCAAAAGTTGTGAGCCAAACCCTAACTTGATTCTTGTTAAATAATCATGTTCATGTTATTTACATGTTATTCTTGCTATATTATGTCTTGTAGTTATGTCCATGATGTATAAAAATGATCAAAACAAGTTATTGTAATTGATTGTTAAGACAAGTTACTAAAACAAGTAAACTAGTGACTTTCTTGGAAAACCACGACCAAAATGGTAAAAATATGATGTTGGATCATTACATATTACAGTAGAGGACTTAACAAGGAAACCATAGCAATTTGAACCACCCAAAACGAGTATACGAGTCAAAAGTTACGCCCATTTGAAATTACCAAAGTTTCCGGCAAAACTGCCAAATACCATTCTGATCAAATTTGGGTTTTGAAAGTCCCACTTCTGGTCCGATTCATCAAAAAGTTAAAACACAAAAGTTGTCCGGAACGACGTTTTCGTTCAGGAACAAAGAAGCTCGAGCCCTGAAAACGCTTTCCGAGTGATAAATTTCTTCAAATTCAAAACAGCCCATTTTTAGACAAAGTCATTACATCTAGGTTATGGTTTATGAAGACCAAAGGGGTCTTATGACCTAGAATCAAGACCACAACCATGGCTAGAGCCAAGGTTGAGTCTCATGACCTTGGAACAAGGACCAAAGGTCATGGCTAGGCCATGACGAAACGACCATACAAGCTTATTTAGGCGAAAACATGAAACAAGGAATTAGCGAGAACTTGAACAAGCAATTTGGATCTACTTCACTTAAAAGGGAACCATGAGATATTACCAAGAGAAAATGGTCATACAAGACTTATGAAACTACCCCTAATAACAATCTTCATGTACAAATAAACTTTCCTAAGTTTATTCAAATATCGGACATGTAACCTTTCGGATCAAAACTTATATCTATATATTTCATCAACTACTACAATAGTAGGGAGCCTCATGTGAGGAGTTCATTATGTAAGCCGTCGAGTTGAGTTGTGGATTTACGAGTTAAAGTGTCCTGGCTCCTCGAACGCTTACTAACATGACTTCTGAATTATGTCGGCCCGAACGGTAGTAAACGATATACAAAACATACATGTTCATGAATCTTTTCTTTCAAGGACTTACAATATACATCATACCACATCATGGACTAAGTGCAAGACATACATATATTGGCATGTTTATGTTTCCTTAGACATTATTCCAAACCTAAGTTGCAACAATTATTCTAGGTTGCTCGTAGAAGTTCTTACGGCATATCCATCATTCTCATTATACATCATCCAACTCAAGGTGAGTTCATAGCCCCACTTTCGATTACTTAATCGTTTTACAAACCCTTGGGGGAAATACATGCTATTTATAACCGAGCACAATGTTTTTAAATTGTATGCTTACCTGATTGTTTTATTATCACTAAGTACCAGCCTTGCTAAACCGATATCCTTGATTATGAACCATTTAATCACTAGCAATAGTGAGCGCGAATATTAATAATAGGCCTATTGGGATTGACGAATCCCATTTGTATTGACTAAGTTCAAACAAATGCATTAATATTTGAGATTTAGGTATGTTAGCAAAGTACCTACCAGGATAAATCTGCCGATCGATATTGGTACACGTTAACGTTTTGGTGTCATATGCTTAGTGTATAATACATGTTCCGGGCGTATAACAACATAGCCTACCTATTTTGCTTTCCAAACATTGATGTGAGCCTATAACTCACACTACCAACATATTGTGTTCAAACATTAAACAAACTCTATGAATATCACTCAACCTTTGTGTTGACCTCTCAAGCATGTATTTCAGGTTCATGACGATCAAGGATGGCACGGAAGGGCACGGATACTCAAGAGGGCTATATATTTTATTATCATTCAAAAACTCATTTATTATACATTCTAAACATGGAACCATTTGGGACCTCATTTTGTAATCTCTGATATTTATACAATTTGAATGATAAATCTTTTAAAACAACTCATTTAGAGTTCGTTTTCTATTATTGTGACTATTGTGCCGTCGAGTAACACCCAGTTCGAATTCCGCTGCAACCATGAATTGGGGGTGTTACAATAAGACTATTATTAGCATTTCTTATATTACAACAAGCTTGATCGGAAATTTGTCATAATGGATGTTTTTAGAAAAGAAAAACAAATCGGACTAATAATGACGAAACTTGACACAAAGGTTTATACCAAATTTGATACAACAAGTTTAAAGATTTTTAAACGGAAACGTATTCACCCCCTCTACGATTTCACATGTAGTAACACCTGAAATAATCAGAAGGTTATGGTAAATATCAACGTCTTATTACCTTACAGTAGGTGTTTCACCTTGTTACGTCTTAGTTGTTGTAGGCGCCTAGAGCTGGTGGGCAGTTTGTTGTAGCCCTCAACATTGTGTCCGAAAGCATGGCTTCTCCTTTGCCCTGCACGGCTTCTGACTTGCCCAACAGGCGGAGCAGGTACATCAATAGGTTCTACGGTGCAACATTGTGGAATTTTTTTGACGGAAACTTTTGCAGCAATGGGTGTTTAGACTGCGCTACAGGAAAGGCCACGTTGTACCTGCAATGGTTTATCAAACTTATAAGATGTAGTCGTCAATTGACAAAAGCACTAAGATTTTGTAAATTAGCGGTTTAAGCTCCTGTTCGAAGTTGCCCTTTCAATACCCTTGAAGTCCTTCATGCTTCCCAACAGATAATAGCATATTTACTTTCCGCATATCCCTTTACCGACAAATAAAAATCCAATACAATATTCTTCAAATTAACCCAAAAAATTATGATGTATAAAAATATGGGACAACATACCTGCAACCGAAACTCCTGAAGGACTTGAAGTCCTCTTTTATTTCAAAAATCTCTTGACTTCATTGTTGAACTTCTTGGACTTAAACTAATATTATATCACAATAAGTAGATAGAACGAATGTTTACATGGTGACTTTTTGCCTTTGAGCTCAATTTAGTTAACCGGAACTTCAACCTCCATCTTCCATTATAATATGAGTTGTATATGTGATAATAATTGTAAGTGTTAGTCGATATAAAGAGCTACTCAAACAAATCCATAAGAACACCAAGCTAAACGAGTCACTAACATAGTTTAAAGATGAAAGCTTTAGTTCAGTTTAAAAAACTAGAAACACAGCCCAAGTTGTTTCTTAGTCTCTATTCGATTACGAATACTTAAATCCGAATAATCTGTTAAGATAAATCTGAATAATGTGTTAAGATAATCAAATCAATCTTGTGACACATACTTGATTTTGGATTAAAAGTAGACAAGAATATCACCTTATAGCAATACTATATTATCAGCGGACTGACATCACAAATGAAGGAAAAACCCATTACCATTTCCATTCTTGTTCAAGGTAAAGTAATAACTCATCATAACAGCTTGGCAGCCAACTGGGAAATGAAACTGTAGGAGGACTTGATTGATAATCATGAGCACTCGAAAGGCTTTCAACTTGATTCCTTTCGCCACCAGCCTGAAGTGTTTCATAGGCTGCTTCCATCCTCCTCTTGACTATATCAACTTTAGCAAGGGTAGCTATTGAATCTGTTTATGTACCCTCGGCCTATATACACAAAAAAAAGTTCAAACAATCCACCATTTTAAGCAACCTCTGAATGTGCAAAAAAAGGGGGGGAAATAAAAATAAATTAAGCATTTCATCGAACACCTTATATGCAAGCTAAAACCACATGAATCTGCTTCTTAACTAACAATACACTCAAATAACCTCTAAAACCTCATACTAAACCAAACAAACAATCAATTGATCTTACGCAGGAAGTAAAAAAATAGGCGTAACAAATTTTTTTTTAAATATATAGTAATTACATCAAATTACATACTTCATATAAGTTTTTACGCACCTTTGGAAGAAATAGGTCAGTAACAAGAATGATGGGGACCAGCGGTGGCAGAGGCGGTATGACTGTGGTGTCGGTGGGAGCAGTGTTGGATGTGGGTGTGGATGTGCGTGTTAGAGAAAGAAAATCAAAGTGTAGCTAAGGTTGGTTTGGAAAACATTGAAAACTTTTGAAAAGGTTAAGAGGGGAAAACTCCCGCTTAAGAATTTGGGAATCCAGACCGGGTAATTGCTTAAAGACACGTCTGCTTCCAAAAGTATTTAGAGGCCGGGTTTCAAAAGTATACCGGTCTATATTAAGGCCTAATGGAGACGTGGCTTTAGTTTTAAAACTGGTATTGTTTTGTTATTTACATCAAAACCGGGTTTTTTCTTTAATACCGATCTTGATACTTTTGGTTGGGGTTAGAAACAACCTTTGAGACTGTATTTTCTTATAATGGGTCTTGATGAGGGGGTCTCTAAACTCGATTTTGTAGTAGTGAATAAGCCCTAACGATAGGTTCCAACATTGAGGGTTTGAGAATCGAGAATATAAAAACTGAGAATCGTAAGGTATAATATTTAGGCCAGTGATTGCATGGTTTTTGTTAAGTTTTGTTATGATTGATACTCGCTACCGAGCCAAAATAGATACGAATGCCGGTTTTTGGGCTAGTGATTGCATTGATCGCAGCTTCCTTCACTTGCGGCAGTTTTAAGTGGTAGTCTAAAATAGACCAAAGTTCAGTAAACACCTACCTTTTTCTATACGCATGTTTGACAGAAACATCAAGTAGTTTTGCATAGAAAATATTGTCACCAATATGTCCACACTTCCACTTTTTTGTGTGTTCTAAATCAAGGTCGTACAAAGAATTTTTATTTTCTATGTTAGAAACATTTATGACAAGTCAAACAAATAAAAGAAATTCGTATGAAATGGTTGAATGAAGTTCGCTTCTAATAATAATAATAATAATAATAATTTTTCATCGAATTAGTTTTTGCATTCAAAAGGGAGTAGGAGCTCATATTTTGTCTAGACTCTTTTCCAATTTTATGTAATCGTCTATGTTCTTTTTTAATGAAAAGTGATATAATAATAATAATAATAATAATAATGATAATAATAATAATAATAATAATAATAACGTCTAAGTTTACTTTATTTATGTAATAAAGATTTTATAATACTATAAGTCAACTAATTATTAATAGATATCTTATTGACTAAAAAAATTTGTTACAGAATACTTGCAAGTAGTAATAAAATAGAGGTTTTGACCACTTACCCCATCACCAATACATTCATTTTATAACATCCACAGTTTAAGAAATTTAAGAGTACATCTATTTGTACGTGTGCCTCTATAATTTATCGCGCGTACACAATTGCATTATGGGCAGCCCATATACATATACGATTGATGAGATACTGATATACCACTTTAAAGTAGGGGTGGCAATTTTCGACACGACACGATAAATGACACGAACCCGACACGAAGTTAAACAGGTTTGGGTTGATGATACACATGTTTGGGTAAAAAACAGGTCAACCTGTCTAACCCGTTTAATAAATGGGTCGTGTTTAGGTTGAGTAAATATTAAACAGGTCAACCCGTGAACCCGTTTAAGTATATATGACTCTAAAAATAAAATATATAACATGCCTTTTTATGTTGGATGCGGATTAAATGTATTGTGTTATGTACTTACTACGATTAATTATGATTATACCTCATATATATCATAGAAATTGACGCTTATAATTAAGAAAATTGTGTATAGTTATTTGTCTATTAATTTTATCATATTTTAAATCCTTATATCATTTTTGCATTTAAATTAGTTAAATCAACAAACCACTAATCTTATTCACTATTTGACCTATTTAATTAAACAGGTTAAAATGGTCAAAAATGGGTTACACGTGTTATACAGGTGTGGGTTAGGGTTGAGTTTCTTGACACGATTAATAAATGGGTCGTGTTTGGGTAGAGGTTATACTAACCCGCCAACACGCGAACCTGAATAGGTCAACACGAACACGACTCGATTGCCACCCCTACTTTAAAGTAACAAGTACAAAATTAAATATTATGGAGTAGCGAACTTGATCACGTTATTTGATTGTAGAATAATGTAACCATGTATGTAGAGTTCTAACTCCTTAATTCTAGGAGCTCTTTAGATGAAAATTTAGCATGCATGATGTCAGAATAATGAAACTTTAGGAATGCGAACTTTAAGGTATGTTTGACAAAACTAACTTTAAGCCGTAAGTCATAAACTGTAAGCTGTAATTTTTAAATCACAAAGCTGTTAACTTAAGCTATAAGTTTTATCTTTTTTTTCAATAAAAATATTTGGTAAGTTGGTTATTTACTGTAATGATAAATTGTAAATTAATATAAAAAAAACATATCTATAATTGTAACACTCATTGACGACGTGCATTATATAATGGTGTAGCAATTGTATTCGTCTAATCTCATTTGATATTCATTGAGAGACATTTTCAGTTTTCATGGCCACGAGCATCGTAAAGTACCACTACTAGAAAAATGTCTATCCTTGACTCCAAATGCGAGTCAAGAAGAGGTCTCATGACGCGCAAATGCGCGTCAAGGAAAGACCCGTCATAAAGCTTCATGACTGGCATTTGTGCGTCATCCCTCTATGACTCGCACTTATGACACACGTTGCGTGTCATTACTCTTAAAATCATTTTGACTAACTTTTATGACACACTTTTCTGACATATGTTTTTGCGAGTCATTACCTTAAAATCATTTTTTTTTCCTGTTTTTTAAAACCTGATTGTATACATAATTATTGACAATATAATAAACCTGATAATTGTACAAAATTAACGCATTTCATATATATCAAAACCATGCGTTACCGCCAATTCATTACATAACAATTCAAGTCAAAATATAGACCGATAATTAGTTAAAGTTACTACAATATGCGCGATTTCTACCTAAAAATAAAATTCGACACATAAATTGCCCATTCTTCTCGAATATCGTCGAAATCCGCCTCCGTGTACTCATTCCTGGGGCCACCAATCTAGTCAAATAAAACAACATTTTAGAAACAGTTAATTACTACTTAAACTGCTTAAAACAGTTAACTAGCTACTTACATTGTCATTTTCGAGAGCCCGAACTCCATGTTTAACTATTTCCTTCATAAACTTCAACACGAAGTACCCACATTCGGTGCATCCGGGCTGAAGTGGACACTACACAAGAAACACAAAATGATATGCAACTACAGTTGATTAACAAGAATGGTCTGCACAGGGTATATGGGCTTATTTGCAGATTAGGAATTTGGTAGCAGATTAGGAATTTGGCGCAAAATAGTGCAGATAACTAATTGCTGCAAAACAGTCTGTGGTAGCAGATTAGGAATTTGGCGCAAAATTTGAGCAAGACTACTCCACAGCAGACCAACTCATAGGCACTCACTTAAGCACCATTGAACTAACTAGCAAAGCCAAAATGAACTCAAATTAAGCTCAGCTTATTGCTAAGCTTATTAGGGCAGATAAGAGCTCAAAACTAAAATATCTAATGCAGACTTTAAATAACCATCAAACTGCCCTATCTTCTGATGAGAACAACTAAAATACCTTTGAATCAGTTCAATCAAACTCAGAAACTTGGCACATGAACAGTGCTTTTCAGATTATACCCAAACTAACCTATAAGCTGTCTTAAACCAAACACCCTTACACTGATCTGTATTGCAATTTTACCCTATACTAAGCTAATTAAAACTAAAAACCACTCTACACTAGTATTACTTAGACTATTAATAAGCTAGGAGATGCAAATAAGCCATAACAAATAACTAACCTTAGAATTAACCCAGATAATTTTAGTCCTCTTATTGGTTCCAGCTTCTACATCATACAATGCAATTGCCCTACAAAGAATTAACCCAGTTAAGTATTACATCATACATCATAAAGATTCTATAAATTTGTATTACTTACGCATCCACTATTTGCTTGAACTGAAGATTGACGTCGCTAACCGATAGGGAATCAAGATAATAGCAGGTGCTTGTCTTCATGTTAAGCACACCTAACACCCAATGTCTTCTACAAAAAACAAAAAACAAATTCTGTTAATTAATGTTAATTTAAATGTTGTCGAAAATCTAACCCGGGATTGTACGACAATAAGATGAGGTCATTTTGCTTCCTTGTAGATAACCTTTTTGAAATAACTCGACTTGCCTCCTCGATATTCTTGGCCCTCGCTTTACGTTCATGATGCATGATCGCAGTCGGGGTCATGAAACAAACTCCATGATCTCTTTGTGACCCATTCTTGATTTGCTCATACAGGTATCTGTTAACAATTAACATACAAAGTTTACATTCAATTAGTCCTGTTAACATACAAATACCAATTTTTTATAAACTACAATTTATCACTTACATGATATAAGAAGCAATGACAGCCCCGCTTAACTCATCCATTGAAAATAGACTGTCAAAATCATTCCAATTTAAGTACATGTAACTTGGGTGCCCAAACAAATCGTCCTCGCATTGCGCTTTTATGCAATCGACCTTTGCAACTTGTCCATCAACCATCATTGCAGTCATTTTCAATCCCATCCTTTCTTCAATTCTTTTCCTTACTCTCCTCTGACCTCTCGTCATCATTTTTTTCAACGGATTTCCTTTCTCAGTCACTTTTGCAATGGAGGTGACAGTTTCTGGGCTTTTTACTTCTTCAACTGCAACTGTTTTTGGCATCGTGCCTGTTTTTGGCATCATCACTTCTTCTTCGTTGTGGGGTTCTCTTTTTCGCTTCTTCTTTTCTTTTTTCTTGTGAATCACACTGCCCAATTCTCTTTGTTCTTCTTCTTCTTTTCTGTTTCCTTCTTCTTCTTCTTCTTCTTCTTCTTCTTCTTCTTCTTCTTCTTTTCTTTCTTCTTCTTTTCCGTTTCCTTCTTCTTCTTCTTCTTCTTTTCTTTGTTCTTTTTTTCTTTGTTCTTTTTCTGTTTTTCTTCTTTTCTCCTTGTCTTGATTAGCAGCTTTTTTCTCCTTCTTTTTGGCCACTATCTTGTTCTGCAAAAATATAAAAAAGTCTTACCAAACCATTTTGTTCTAATGATTAAACTGTTTTATAAAAAAGTCTTACCAAACGAGAGCATGGAATGACTAGGTGACTCGGCCAGCTTAGCATGTACCCAATGGCATCTTTAACAGTCTCAACGAACTCCTCGGGAATTGGATTCGGTATCAAAGCTTCTGCTTGAACAGATGTGTCCACCGTAACTTCAATGTTCCCATCTAATATATGAACAAATAAATATTAAATATGTAAGAATATATATAAATATTAAATAAGTAATTTAACTTCAAATAAATACCCGAGACATTATGCTTCACTATGGTTCCTTTGGCGACTATATTTGAAGGATCGTCGACCGCAAGATAGCATGATTTATCCTAAAAATGTACACAATATTATTAAAACAGACAAGAATTGCAATGAATTTATAACAAATGAAGACTTACATTTGGTTCACTTGGTACATTTGGTTCTTCGTCTTCTTCGCTCAACGTTGGAGAATTACTTGCACCCTCCGAAGCATTGGTACTTGCACATCTTCTTCTTTCTAACTCATCTTCAACAGCTTTTAGCCGTTTATTCATCATGTTATCATATTGTTTCAGGTATTGCTTGACATTCCTGGGTATTAAAAAATACTGGTGTGGTGTTACATATCGACCCATCCCACGTACACGCCCACGTCTTTCTTTAGTACCCAGGGCCTCTGTAAGCACATCTATTGATCCCAAAGGATCCTCTGAATAATCCTTGTCCTTCTTTAGTGTCTCCTGAGTAAACAAACATATAACTTAACATCTGTTGACTTATGGTGAAAAGTCAAAGTTTAAGTAACTGAACATCAAATAACTTAACATATGTTGACTTATGGTCAAAGTTTAACTGAACATCAAAGTTTAAATAACTGAGAAATATGAATACTTACAATTTTATCGACAACTTTTTGGACATCTGGGTCGAAACCTCCTTTTTTCATTTCTCTTGCTTTTTTCCAACATTTTGCCCTATCAATCTCCTCTTCCTCTTTGCCGGTTGCTTCCATCTAAAAAAGTTAAAAGCAAAAGTTAAAAAGCATCAACATAAGCAATAAAAAAGTTAACATAAGAAATAAATTCCATACTATCTCAGAAATGAGTCCGGAATATCCCTTTCGGCTCAAACGATGGTTGTACTTGTTAAGTTTACGGTTAGCTGAAGCCTTCTGACTTATTGCCTGCATAAGTATATACAATTAACATGTTAGTAACTGTTTTTGTGATAAATAACGGTTTTTTGAAACTTAAACAAATACCTCAAACGAAGGCTTAATTCTTTGTGATACGAAAAGTTTCCAGTCCTTTTTTTTCACGGACGGATACTTTTCAGGAGGAGCATATAGTTGCTTCTTGGCCTCCTTAGACTTTTCATCTTTTAGTGGCTTAATGAACTTCTTATAAAGATAATGTTTGAAGTTTTTCCACTTTATCCTGATTGATTGGAGAACTTGCTTCCGACTCTTTTGGTCAAGTACAAAATGTGTCTGAAACGTAAAAAATGAATCAAAACATAGTTAGAATAAAATACTAAAACTAAAACATAGTTAGAATAAAATAATAAAATACTTACCTTAACATATTGCAGACAAGCTTCCTTTGTTTCGTTATCTACGTTCAACCAAGAATCATAGGTTATGAGAACCATAGATCTTGCCACCAATCCCTCAAAAGTAGACAGTTTTTTGGCTCCCGGTCCAGTTGGCACACCTCTTTTATTATAAGTAACAACTGTTTTTTTATTCGCCTTCGCTTTTATTGTCGGGCCTCTATGCGATTTGGAACCAGAACCAGAACCAGCATCTTCTTCGCGGTCCGAATCAGAACCAGAACCACAAACTGCATCTTCTTCGCGGTCCGAGGCCATCTTTTATTACCAAAAAGCAACCTGTTTAAAATAAACAAAATAAACAGTTATTTTCATACCAAAAACTTTAAATAATAAATAATGCTTGACAGACTTTAACAAATAAACAGTTATTTCATACCAAAAACTAATGATCTAAAACGAATATGCCCTCGCCATCCGAGCGCGTACAGTTAAAACAATCGTCTAGGTCTTCTAAAGACAGGTTCATATTTTGTGTAATATCAAATTCAAACACATCATCATTTTCATCATTATCTCCATACTTATGCATCCTATGTGGTGTGAAGCCAACAACAGACAGGTTCCTATCTTGTTGGTCCTGAACATAAAAAACTTGTCTTGCTTGACTAGGTAATATGAAGGGTTCAGACCGTTGACCAAGCCTATCAAAGTTAACCACTGTGAATCCTAAATCATCTTTTTTTACTCCACGACTATCTACCCACTCACACATGAAAACAGGAACCGTAAATGTACGATAATCAAGATCCCATATTTCCAATATACGACCGAAGTAGGTAACAGCGCCGTACACCGGATTGGAGTCTTTTGCACTAGCAATCTGCATAGTATTTGCAACTATAGATACTCCACTACCTTGAGTGGTTTTAGATTCATCACGCTCTTTTGTATGGAATTGATACTCATTTACGGCAAACCCGATATATTTACTAACAGCAAAATCAGGGCCTTTTGCCAACCAACGAACACTATCACCAGTATTTTCCCCGTTAGCCAAACGCCTTTCAACCTCTTTCTTAAACCAGTCAATAAACGTCCGACTATGTTGGCTCTGCAACCATGTATTATTTCGACGCGGGTGAAGATCCTTCAGTTCTAACATATGCTGCTTTATGTATGGTTCAACATCGGCGGTGTTTCCTAATACATAAAGATGAGCTTGATCAAGTAGCTTAGAATTCACAACACAGATGGTAGCCTGTGATAAAGGTTTACCAGTGCGGTTTCTTTCATCAGCACGATCATGAGGATTGCCAATTGATTTCATGTTTTCCAAGGAATCGGAACAGAATTCTAATGCTTCCTCTGCCACATAACATTCTGCCATGCAGCCCTCGGGTCGATAATGATTTCGTACATAACCTTTTAGTGTTTTCATGTACCTCTCAAACGGATACATCCATCTAAAGTGGACTGGGCCACATAACCTCACCTCTCTGACTAAATGCACCATCAAGTGAATCATGACATCGAAAAACGAAGGCGGAAAATACTTCTCTAGTAAACACAAAGTTACTACGATGTCACTTTGCAGCTTACCTAGCTTACTAACATCAACTACTTTACTACACAGCTCGTTGAAGAAGTGACACAAGCTTATAATAGTCTTCCTAACTTTCACGTCTAACACCCCCTTTATTACAAAAGGAAGAATCTGTTGCATTAGTACGTGACAGTCGTTGGACTTCAATCCATTCATCTTCGAATTATCATCGGACACGAGATTCTTGAAATTGGAGGAATACCCATCAGGCACTTTAATGTTAGACAGCGTGTCATAAAACATGCGTTTCTCCTCGCTATTTAATGTGTATATGGCAGGCGGCAGATAATGACCCTTCCCCTTTGGTTGACTTATTAACTCAGTCTTAATCCCTAACTCCTCAAGATCTTGTCATGCCTTTAAACCGTCCTTCGTCTTGCCTTGCAAATTCAGTAACGTCCCATAAACACTCTCACATACAATTTTTTCTATATGCATAACATCTAACTGATGACGAACAAGCAAATGCTTCCAGTACTCTAGTTCAAAAAAGATTGATTTTTTACGCCAAACTTTCGATCTCGCATCAATAGTTTCTTTTTTCTTTTTTGGCCTTCTCTGCTGACGTGGCATTTTCTTCTTTGATTTATTCTTCTTCAACGCCCTCCAGATAACTTCCTTCTTTGCCTTTTTCTCCTTCCCCCATTTAGTCGTAAAACCTTCCAGATAGTCGTAAACTTCTTCACCCGATCTCGGTTTTTTCATAACATTGCTCTCTGGTTCATTATTGAAATCTTTTCTTCTTTTGCGAAAAGGATGTGTAAGTGGGAGGAATCTTCTATGCCCGAGGAAGCATACTTTTTTGGATTTTGGCAACCATTGTGAGTAGGTATCCTCTGAGCATACTGGACACGCGTTATAACCTTTGGTAACACACCCCGACAGGTCACCATACGCGGGAAAGTCATTTATAGTCCAAAGTAAGACTGCTTTTAGATTGAAGAACTGTTTCTTATAAGCATCATACGTCTTAACGCCAGGTTTCCACAACTCTTTCAGATCCTTTATTAGTGGTGCCAAGTAGACATCAATATTGTTACCAGGTTGCCTTGGACCTGATATCAGTAGAGTCAACATCATGAACTTTCTCGACATACACAAATAAGAAGGCAGATTGTATGTTGCTAGGGTAACCGGCCAACAACTATACTTTGCACTTAATGACTTATGAGGGTTTATACCATCCGCGGACAAGGTTAATCTCAGATTCCTATCTTCCTTTCCAAATTCTTTCCAGTACTTGTCGTCAACAAGCTTCCAAGATGGGGAATCACAAGGATGTCTTAGCTTGCCATCACTGACCCTACCTTGCGCGTGCCAAGTTAGGTCATGTGCGGTTTCTGGTGACAAGAACATTCTTCTAAATCTAGGAATGGGTGGGAAATACCAAACAACTTTTCTCGGCACCTTCTTGCTATTCTCCTTCCACCGAGAAGTGCCACAAGTTGGACATTGAGAAGCATCCTTGTGCTCATCCCAGAACAAGACACAATCATTCTCACAAGCATGATACTTAATGTATTCTATGCTTATTCCTTTTAGCAACTTCTTGGCCTCGTATATCGACTTAGGGATTGTATTATTTGAAGGCAAAACATCATTTAGCTCGCCCAATAAAGCATCAAAGCTTGTATCAGACCAGCCAAATTGACCCTTCAAATGTTGGAATTTCAGCAATCCATTTAGTGCATTATACTTGGACCCTTCATACAGTGGCTTGTCGCATTCTTCGAGGAGTGACTTCAATAAATTAGGTTCATTCTCTGCATATGTGAAGGCGTCATGTAGCATCTCCTTTGTGTAGTCGAACTCGGGAGATCTAGACTCATTAGGGCATTCAGCTTCATCTGTAGATGAATTTTCTCCGTGGAAGGTCCAATCAATATAATCCTCATCGAAACCGTGTTTAAACACGTGATAACGCACGTTTTTGATGGAAGTGTGACACAAATTGATACAATTTACACAAGGACACGGAATGGCATTGGAATTTGGGTTATTGTGTTGTGCAAACTCTAAAAAGGCATTCACACCTTCCTCGTATGCGATTGATAATCTATCAGACAAAATCCAAGATTTATCCATTACCTAAAAACTCTAAAACAGAAAACATCTCGTGTAAGTGTCGAGTCTGATACCAACCTTATTAAACTAAAACAGAAAAAGATAACCACAAACACCAGCTTACATGAGGCCTATATATACATGTTAAACAAGAACACCAACAAATTACTTCAATCTTTCTGTATAGACACACTATTCACAAACACAGGCTGCACTTCCCATCTATCAAACACTTTAATCATTTGACTGGTTTTAAGTACTTATAAGCCCATTAATCTCATCCTCACTGAATCAGCTATAATCGCAATCATAGATATAACCTAGTTAAACCAGAACCCCAAACACCAGTTTACCCACAACACTAACACTTTAATCATTTGACTGGTTTTAATCATTTGACACCAGAACCCCAAACACCAGTTTACCCACAACACTAACATTAAAATAATGATACAAAAAACTGATACAAAAACCTAGTTACATTTTCACAAACACCTGGTGTGCTACATTAATCAATAAATTGATTTTATAACCTAAATAAAACTCTACAACTACATTAAAACAGAAAACATAAAACAAAATTAGGGCAAATTACGGCATACCTTTCAAAATTAGGGCAATGTCGAGTGTTTTGAGATGGGAAATTAGAGAGGGGTTTGAGATGGGAAATTAGGGCGGGAGTGTTTTGAGAGTTTTGAGAGGGGTGTTTGATTAGGTTTTGAGAGATTGAGAGGGAAGAAATTTTTAGTGTTAGAGCGGGAGTGTTAGAAATTTTTAGGTTTTGAGAATTTTTTAGTGTTAGAAATTTTGAGAGATTGAGAGGGAAGATTGAGAGGGAAGTGTTTTGGGGAAAAAAAAACGAAGCAGAGATAGATTTTGGTAAAAAGAGTGTTTTTAATTAATTGTTTTTAACTGATTATGACCCTATGTTATGACGCTTCTGAAAACGAGTCATTCTCAATAAAACATTTACTCTTTATGACTCTTATTTTATGACTTTGCCATTTGCGCGTCATCTTGTAGCGTGCGTCATAAAATGCGAGTCAAGGATAAACCTTTTTCTAGTAGTGTACATCAATTATTATGTTATTTGGATGCTACTCGATCATACTAAATATCACATCTTCTTCATCACTACTACGAATGTAATTACACAAAACAAATGCGGCCACAATAACATCAATTTGAGTTTGCATACTAAACTGGACATTTTACCAAATATTTTTCACCGTTTCTTTAAAATTCCAAATAAGCTCTCAATATATATCACTGTTGTTAATCATATCCAATAACAAATCAATAAATTATAGTTTTAACATAGTGTTATCCAATTTATTATTATTATTAATATTATTATTATAAACATCACTTTATTAGAAATTATTATTATTATTATTATTATTATTATTATTATTATTATTATTATTATTATTAGTGTTGCAAAAATTGGCCGAATCGGTCGATTAATCGGCGATTAATCGGTAATCGGCCCTGGAACTTGGAGGGATTTACAAGCTAATCGGCCGATTAATCGGCCGAGTCAAGAAAATCGGCCGATTAATCGGTTAAAAATCGTTAATCGGCCCTCGACCACCTCAGTACTGATTCACGATTTTTGCAACATTGATTATTATTATTATTATTATTATTATTATTATTATTATTATTATTATTATTATTATTATTATTATTATTATTATAGTTTTGTTTGTATGCATAAATATCATTAATCATATTTAATTTTAAAAAGATTGTAATATAGTTGAAGGATATATCAGTAATATAAAATTTTAACAGTTTTAAAATATTTTAAAAGTCTAATGAATTAGATTTTCATTTAAAAGCTACTTGTTTAAAATAAAAGCTTTAAATTGATGTATTCAAACGAAGCTATTTATTTAAAAAAAAATATTTTATAACAAAAAGCAAACAAGTTAAAAAAAAAAAAAAAAAAAAAAAAAAAAAACCTCTGCCAAATAATCCCTTAGCAAACGAATAGTTTAAGGGTTGTGTTATTTAGACCCTCCTTATGGGTCAACTGTATAAACCGCAAAGCACACAATATAACATCACAATGCACATAATACAACCGTCCGATGCATCCAATGCTTGGAAACCTCATGTGGGAGTTCGTATAAACTGCCCGATAGTTTAATTGTTTTATAAACACTAAAAAGTACTAGTCATTTTAAAAAGTTTGACCACGAGTTAACAGTTGACAAAAATTTTAAAGGGAAATTTTCCGAACACATGAGATCCAAAATTTGGCAATGTGGAAACCTACTAGCTTTGACTTTCGACAAAAAGAATGTATATTCATAGATACTGATCAAATGTTTGGACAAATTGGTGTACCTGAATAAACAAAAGAATTAAGTTATCGAAAATAAAAATAAATTAAACAGAAATCCATAGGAATTGTTTTAATTAACCAGTTGTCCAAACAAAATATTAGTATAAGTTATTAAGGACCAATTCTAAGCAGAAGACACATATTTGGTTAATTGGTTTGAAAAAAAGGGAGAAATGGAATATTTGATCGCATTGACCCATCGCCTGATTCTTTTTTCTGATAGAATTAATGATCTTTATTTATTTATTATTATTTTTTTTATTTTTTATTTTCAACATGCATTTTTGAAATTTATAAATATAACATTTACAAGGATTCTTTTAAGCACAGTGCTCCCCCATTTTGCTACCTCCACACTTAGTGGTACATACCATTAAGCATACATTACTTCCCAAAATTGCTTCCCTTCTACATTCTTTATAAAGCTACAGTTGTTTGTGTGTAGGTGTACAGAGAAAGGAACAGTGAATTGCTACATCTCAAACTTCTTTTCCCACTCTGTCACATATAACAAAATAAGCCTCCATTTTCTCCTTTCCAGATGATTCTGGCAGATTAGCTAAAAACACACACGCGAACACACACTGGATCCACAAAGAAAACCTCAATCACGATCTGAGATGGAGGATAAACAAATCCCAGAAACTTATGGCAAGGTAAAATTAGGGCTTTGTTTTAATTTGGGGTTTTATGGGTTAATTTTGTTTAATATATATATATTTAAAAAATTTCCCCTTTTTTGCAGCTTGAATGATCGATTCCAAACATGTTTTGAGCTTCGATGGTATTGATTTTGTTGCTGCTAATCGGAAACGGGGTTATGGAGGTTAATATCATTTTCTCAGAATTTATGTTAAAGTTACTGATTTTCTTTATGATTTTAGACATAAACCACCTTAGTTTGAAACATTGTTTTTTGTTGTGTGGGTTTTGTTATTTTGTCAGGGGTTGTTTGGGTTAGCTTATTTTCCTGGCTTATGAGCTTATTTGCTTCAAGGGGGATTAAGAATTCAAGGTGCGTTTTTTTGTGGTAATTTTGTTTACATTTTTTCCGGTGATTTTGGCTTCAAGTTTTAGTTTTTATATGTTTCTTGGTTAAAGATTGTTTGCTTATCACCTCATCATCTTCAGCTTATTGACCCACTCCAATAAAAGAGTGGCGTTATTGACATTCTCAAAATCAAAATAAGCCCATGAACCTGATAAATAAGCTAAAAGTATTATTATTTATTTTTGTGCAACAGTTCTAAGTGAACTAAATCAAACAAGAAAAATAAATTGAAATTAGGATGTGTATGAGTCTTTGATCATATGTCAAATTTTCTATATATAAGTAAGGTCATAAATAAGTAGATGTTTTATTGTTTTTAAAAGCATGCTGAACCATGGCCTTAGTCTGACCTTGGTTGCTTGACGGTTTTCGCTGTTATTAGGGGTTATTATTGGTTGTTATTGGGGGCTGTTATAAGGGACGTACGACATCGTAGTAGGGGCTGTTATTGCCTGTTATTCAGCAGCCATTCCACAACGAAATTGCATATTTCAATAGCCATTTGGCTGTTATTAGGGGCTGTTTGGCAGGCGATAAGGCCATTTACTATGTTGTATGTCTTATGGAACTTGGTTTATGAGGCCCTTTACTAGGGATATTGGCTTTGTATGGATCTGAACGTTACTTCCTAAAAAATGTTCACACTAAATTTCCTTCCCAAAAAAAAAAAAAAGAAATGCATTTAGTAGTATCTTCAGTTCTGCCAAACAAACGTGTCAGGTTCGTATATGGTTCAAGTAGGATTTATGCATGGTTAGGGTGTTGTATCAACTACTATTAGCCATCTTATGCATATTTTTTTTGCCATTTTATGCTAATTTTTAGGATGTTTGAATCAGCTATAAAGAGCCATTTATAAAGATTTTTGTTCCCACTTTATGCTTTTGAATCAGCTATATTGAGTAGCTTTGTGCATACTTTTTTGGTGCGGATTCTTTTAGGTGTTTTATGCAAAAAAAATGGATTACAACGCTGTTTGGTCAAGTACCTGAGGCTGTTTAGCACATAATTTTGTGTTGTATGCAGTTGGTTTGCTAAACTTAAGTGCACAATCCGTTTTTAGCAGTGTTTCATTGGTTTGTTGCTGATGAAGGACTAGCGTGTGTATAGTGGTATAGATTTGACAGAAGGGTGTGTCAAAGTAAGTTATATATTTGACATAAATTTATATTACATCCACTTTTTTAGAACGGCTCATTTGTTTTAGGTGCAGCTGGGTCTCCTCCGATAGATAATCTACCCACTTTTTGCGGTGTTTGGCATTTCGGTGTCATAAAAAATGCTACATCTTATTGATATGATGATTTACATTTTCAAAATCTCGATATAAATTAACTGGCGTAAAATTGCTTATTAGCCGAGTCAAAAAATGTTAAATAGATGTCGTTTTGGTATATATTGTGTACCCTTCTAACTGTTTACCTCTACGGCTACTAATTTTAGTTTTTGAGTTACCTATATGGTAAATAATATGGCTAAAATATGGATGGGTCATGCTATTATTATTGTTATCATGAATTGTTACGATTGGTGGAAAAGGGGTGCAATGTTTTGATTGGCTTATGAAATATAGGTTTCCCATTAATGGTGGTAACCATAAACTATGCTTTATGAAAAAGCTTAATCTGAAATAAATTTTTCGTGCAGGTCAATGAAAGGGTATACTGAGGTTGCTGGTCTACAAATGGAGAGGTCAAAGAACAAGGTAAATTTGAAATCACTTATATGGTAAATAATGTGGCTAAAAAAGGATTCATTAAAGTTCATTAAAAAACAGGGGTATATAAAACAATTTGATTATTGTGTATACTACCACAAAAAAAAAAAGATAACTTCCGTTGCGGTGGGATTTTTGTTAAATTTTTCGGGTTGTTGTTAAGCGGAAACGCTATGTAATATGCCACTCAAATTCCTAAAGCAAAACAAAAAATTAGCCCATGCTCGAGGCTGGAAGAATATCCGATGGGTTGGTGACAGGTCAACTGAACTGAAGCCTTGAACCCTTGGTCTTATTGTGACAAGGTGTTGGATAATTTTCTAAGCATGCCAAAACGATGTTCATCCAGATAATGACTAGATAGCTGGTATTCAAGCATGTACCACGGTAATGCATCTCAAGTGTACTAACCGAAGAGATTAGGAAGAGGTTAATACTTATTATTAGATGCTTTTGGCTATTCTTATCTATAGGCTAAATTTCATCTTAACATGGCTTTATGAATTAAATTATATAAGTTTTTATTATAATACCATTACAGTTTTAAATCAAACTTCAATTTTTATATAATTTCTGTTGGAAGTGTATGGATCTTATTATGCGGCATAAGTGCATGTTTCTGATCACACTTATTTGTTTGTGCAGGTGACCCATTACGAACCCTGCTGTCGTTTCTCATTCATTCATTCATGGCGGGTGTTATTCGAAGCCATAGGAGGCTTAATAGGTGAACAAGCATGAGCTCGACAGATGCCTTATATGTCGATGTACCTTGCTGCAGATTGTTCGTACACGATGCAATCTACAAGGCCGTTGTTGGTAATGATTGATTTGGTGTGTTTATACGTAAATGAGCCACTTGGAGTGAATAATGTTGTTTGTATAATTATGCTACATGTTGTTTGTATTGATTAAGTATACAAAAAAATCATGGTCATAAGTGTGAATAATGTTTATATAATTATGTTACAGGCTGCCTCAAGTAATGTTAGTATATAATGCTACAAAAGGGTGTTGAAGAGTGGAAGACGGCAACGGAGGAACGGCTGAATGAACTTAGAGCAGCCATTAAGACACTGCAACTGGCACCCTCGCCACGTGCCCGATGTCCGAAGATATGGAAATAATAACCTGATCCAAGGCTGGTAATACAGCTGCTCAGCTTGCTAAGCAGGCAATGATGTCCGATTATATGGAAATAATAACCTGATTCGCAGCGGGTATCAAATTCAAACTTCTTACTCAATAGCAGAAGTGTGCTCAAAAAGGTATTTGATTATTTGTGGGCCTGTTTTCAGGATTCAGCTGCAATGGACTTACGTGGCTACGCAGCGTATCTGTAGTCCAGGTTACTTCGATACTCATTTTTTGGTTCATAGTAGTAGTTGTGAGTCTAAATGGACTTACGTGCCCGCTGATTGACCCAACCCGGCCCCTGTTCATTATTGACTCATCTTACATCAAGCTTGATTTTGACTATTACATTTAAACAAATGCCCTCTTTTTTGCCGTCTAAACTGACTTTCAACCCAAGTGTGATGTTTCCACCATCTTGACAGTTTTTATTTGTAAGATTCTCCAAATTTCATTTGTTTATTTGATGTCAGTAACACATTAACAATTTTATAGCATATTTTGCATATATATGCAATGTTTTCGCATATACAATTTCGCTGACACAATGGGTCAATTTGGGTTTCATTATATCCCCAACGGGTTACCTAAAGTGATAAAATTTCTACTGTAAACCCTTTGCCCAAATATTGCGACTA
Source organism: Artemisia argyi (assembly GCA_030686995.1). Taxonomy (NCBI): domain Eukaryota; kingdom Viridiplantae; phylum Streptophyta; class Magnoliopsida; order Asterales; family Asteraceae; genus Artemisia; species Artemisia argyi. The sequence goes on along the minus strand of CM060709.1, from coordinate 145,725,130 downwards.
TGATTTTATATTCTATAAATACAATAAAAACAACGCTTGAATGATAAAACTGTTAAAAAAAGGCTGATATGATTTAGGGTAATTTTGTCGTTTACTCCTCAGCGCTGATTGTAATTTTACTAACTGAGGTATTCCTTTAATTGTACAGGTGTATTGTGAGACGGTTAATTTTGTTATTGCGTAGTGGAATAACGCATTGCATATGCAGCGGAACAGAAAGGCTGTAGGTCAAGTACGAAACCGAAAGAAGCAAGAATGTGAAGAAATGTAGGTGGAAAAATTGATACTAGAATCCAAGACACTGAAACAGGAAGCAGCAAAGACTTCCAAGGTAGTATTGTAGTAATGTTACGAAGGGGTATTTTGAATTGCATTTATATCAATTAATAAGAATTAAAAGCTGTTATTTTATCAAATTGCTGCTGCATATTGACCCAAACACCCTTTAAACTGCTGTAGAAATACCAATCTTTTGTATGACACATGCAATGTAACTGTAGGGCCACCTTAAGTGTGGATGATGCTATATACAACGGCTGCAAACCTCACTTTTTGTATAACATTATTGCAGTAATTGAACATGAAGTTTATGTATAAACAACAGCATGCCACTCTTCCAGTTTTTAAATATTGTTTCTACCATTCCTATTTTTCCAACACTTACTAAACCTTCTTTGGCAAAATATCCCGCGGCAACGCGCGGGTGATCCACCTCGTGTATTACAAAAGTACAAACTCTAATAAATACTTTGAAGGGTAAAATGCAAAAATGGTCCCTAAACTATCACGAAATCGCAAATATGGGACCGAGATAAAAAGGCACGCAAAAAGCACTAACGTTACGCAAATGTGCAAAAAAGCCACCGAGAGGCATTTTCCGTTAGTTTTCCTGTTAAGTGGCACATCACCGAGGGCATTATCATCATTTCATTGCTTTAAGGATTAATATGTCCACGTGTCGATTCAGGGACTAAATTTGCAATTTGAGTTTGATTTTTTATTTCACTTCACCACCACCACCCTTTACCAACACCACCACCCTCTACCGCCACCACCACCCTCTATGTGAATTCATTAAATGAATTGTGGGTATGCACAACAACAATATACGAGCAACTTAATTATAGGTTTGATGGGATATATTCAGCTTGATGTCAATCAGGTTATGTGAATTCATCTTGAGGCTCTACCATTTGCCCTGAAAACCGGATTTCTAGAGGTTTATGTTGGGTTTGATACTTTGTGTAAGAATGCTACTTTTATATCTAGTAACAGTTGAGAGGGTTGAACACTTGATTTTGACCGCTGTACCATTAGCCATTAGAAAAGTAAATAATGAGGGATTGCGTGTGCAAAACAGAGTAGTCATTTCTCATTGACTCAAACTTTCTTTAAAGTTTTTCACTTTTTAATTCATGGTGAACAATTTTTTCAAACTCTAGTTGAAGAGAAGTCCATTTAAATGGGGAATTTCGTTCATTCCTCATATGGTATTGGTTTATTATACGTATGCAATGTTCAATTAACATATGTAACTTGTTCTTGATCAATATCACATTATCCCTGAACGGCTTAGATTAAGTGACATGCATGATTAACATATATAGTATTGGATGAACTAGATTAAAGCCATCGATTTGAACTGCAAGCTCTGAAGACAAAATGTAACTACTTTGACCTTGACATTGTTAAGTTCAAAAGTCTAATTTCATTTTTGTTTCTTATTTCTTAGTTACAAAGACTCTTCTTTTTTATTCCTAATGAATGTGTTAAGGTCGTATTAGAAGTATGATCGAGTAAAGAATAGTTCTGTTAATTACTAATCTAACAAATGTGGACTTGTCTCTGATAATACAATGCCTTCTAGATTTTAATGTAGACTGATTTCTTCTCGGATACTTAGAGTATTTACTATTTAGTTGACTTCCGTGGAAGTTTGAATTATGAGTTTGGCTTAAATGATAATGGTTTTTTAACCTCACTAAGCAACAGAAAAAAGTTATCAAGCTAAAGATCACTTAAATGATAATGGTTTTCTGGACCTTGGGACACTAGAGCTCGATTATGGATTCGATACTCTGCTGAATTCTGCCACAGACACGACAGGCATAACCAATCTATTCTTTAAAGAGAAACGAATGACAAAGAGAAACAGAGCATCCAGTTTATGAGTTTCGATAACAGTAACTTCAGGTTAAAACCATTACATAAAGGGGTCAATAATGAAAAACGATGTCATTGTCGACTTAAACTTATTTCAAAGGTTCATTGGTGTAACTTTGGTATATCAAAATTATAAATACCTCAGTAGGTAATGTAGAGAGATGTCATATATGATTATATCCAATACAAGATTGACTTTATTGATCAAATCTTTTCACAAACATTTTTTTAGTAACTCTTTACTTAGGTTTGTGAACTCAGGTGTCATAAAACAACTTTAAATATTGAAAAACCAAGTAGCATTTTACACAAGTGTATGTCCACTTTATTTTTATTCCATAATCGAAACGAGAAATCAAGATTTATGTGGTGGTAGAGAGTGGTGGTGGTGGTGGTAGAGGGTGGTGGTGTTAGTTGTGTGGTGGTAGAGGGTGGTGGTGGGGTTAGAGGGTGGTGGTGGTAGAGGGTGGTGGTGGCGGTAGAGGAGGGTGGTGGTGGTGTTGGTAAAGGGTGGTGGTGGTGAAGTGAAATAAAAGATCAAACTCAAATTACAAATTTAGTCCCTGAATCGACACGTGGACATATTAATCCTTAAAGCAATGAAATGACGATAATGCCCTCGGTGATGTGGCACTTAACATGAAAACTAACGGAAAATGCCTCTCGGTGGTTTTTTTAAACATTTGCGGAACGTTAGTGGCTTTTTTGCATGCCTTTTTGTCTCGGTCCCATATTTGCGATTTCGGGATAGTTTAGGGACCATTTTTTCATTTTACCCTACTTTGAACGAGATCAATGTTGACATAAGAACATTCTCTCGAATTATCAAACTTTATGGTTAGGGAGGTGATTTGCACACTCCACAAATTGATTGGCACACTCTAATTTAGTGTGTATTGCCATTTATACCCTTACATCACTTGTACTCCTCTTCAACCCTATAAGGTTATAAATGCCAATACACACTAAATTAGAATGTGTCAATCAACTTGTAGAGTGTGCAAATCACCTCGCTTATGGTTATCCTTTTACTAATAAGAACTAAGTGACACTAAGAGCAAGAGGTGTGGTGATGAGGCATCACCTCCTCATTTGGGGCCCACGGGTGCCACATCACCCCAACACCTCTTCATAACTAACCCCTCCTCACTCATAACTGACCTCAACTTACTCATTTGTGGCCCACCACTTACAACTTTTTTTTAATTCATTTCAATAAATATACTAAATTCATTTAACAAATTATACAGAATAATACAACATACTAATTTTTAATTCATTCAAATAAAAAAGATACAATACGAAAAAAAACCATACGATATGAAAAAAAAAAATACGATACGAAAATAACGAAACGGATAAATACAATATGAAACATCTTCAAGAATTTATATCGACTTGTAATTATCGATGAGTTGTGATTTTTCTTCCCAAACTTGCAACACTTGTTCTCTGACCATTTTCAATGCGACTTGAAGTTCCACATCTGTTTCATCATTTCTTAAAAGGGTTTGTAGACCGACGGCCGACCATGACTATTGGATGGTCTTGAGGCAGCTCACGTAACCTTTCGACCTCTGGAGCATGAGACTCCCTCTGTCGAATAATACGCGCTATCTCACTAAACAAGTTGTTAATCAACTTAAGTTCATTTTCTTGTTCATTGCGCAATCGGGTAAGTATTCTTCTTTGCACCTCAGCTGGTTGGTTAGCCATAGTGTGTGTGTGAAATTTAGTTTCAGTTGTTTGATAATAAGAAGTTGAGTAAATATGGTATTCATACTGAAACTAGCCGTTAGATAATTTTATTGGAGAAACTAGCCGTTAAGCCTTTTATTCAAACTGAAATTTACACTGACATAACATCACAAACGAAACGGAAATACTTAACATAAACCAACACACGATACAGGAATACAAAGGCCATTAATTCATATATCTGTTCCAGTTGACGTTGTTCTTCAAAATCAACCAAACTTGAAAATATTTGAAATCTTTCCCACCATTGCGTTCTTTGTAAACGTTCAATGCATCTTCAACATAAACATCTGGCTCACGTGTAGGCTGCAAATTCAAGTAAATATCATGAAACTTTTGGCAATCAGAGTTCATTCTTGTCCACTTACCCATTAGCTGGCTTTTGCTAAGCAAATAACCGTCTGATTGTTTATTGAACTTTTCTGTTACAACTTGCCAAAAAGGTCCTCCGCTGGCATGGAATTCGCTAACGTTTTGCCACATCTCGGCTAGCCAGCATTCTTCTTCAATAGACCAACGATTTGCCATTGTGAATTTTTTAGAAAGTGAAGTGTGTGCAAAATTGTATGATAATGTATGCTTTATATAGGAGTGTATTTTTAAATTTTCAAATTTCAAAACATAGGGCGTGATATTTTTAAAATTTCAAATTTCAAATTTCAAAATTCAAAATTTCAAACAAAACATTTTCTACAAAATACTACACAAACAATAAAACCCATAAAAAAAAAGGACACATCTTGCAATCTTCTCCCTCGTCACGCAGACGACGAGATCCTCCACAACGAGCCACGGCGAGCAAGAGAGGGTGTGGTGGCGAGCTTCGGCGAGCTCCACGTCGGACGACGAGCTGTCATGGCGAGTCCACACCTCTCCCTCTAATAACATGCATTGTGTGCCTTTCAAAAAAATAAAAAATAACATGCATTGTGTCATTCAAAAAGCTAGAATATATATGATTGGGACAATTATGTTAAGGGACGGATCTTGCAAGATTCTAAGCACAATTTTTTTTACAAGTATATAAGAAATATAGATAAACTAAAGAGCACGATTTATAAAAACTAGTAATATATGTATTCCATTTAACATATATTAGTGATATAACTAAGCAATATATATATTTATATTATGTTATACAAAATTTCGAAAACAGATTCATTTCAAAAAAATCGAGATTTTTAATGAAAATTTACACGCGGTGTCAAAAATACACCACGTTCCCAAATCCCAAGAACCCTAAGAACCTCCAAGATCCGCCATGATTATACGGAGTATTACTCTACGTTTTACATTTTAGAAGTATAAATTTGCTACCAACTACAGTATGTTTAACTGTGACCGGCAACATAACAAACCAAAGTGCATATGAAAAAGCGCGTACTAGCTAGCTAGTTTCCTCACATTGACTTTTAACATAGTTAGACTTTTTTCAAACCGCTGTTGGATTGGGCTATATATATCCACCAATGATACTACCAACCTCAACATTACTCATTAAACTTATTCTCATATCAACTATTACTTGCACCACAATCAACCAAAACTCTAAGAATTCACATATCACCGCTATGTCGATCTCCGTTCACAGCCGTGTCCTTCCGTTGTTTCTCATCGTGTTCGTCTTATTTTCAGGGTCTCTTTTCGCGAGACCGCTCACTGAGCCAAAGCTAAACCTAGCTTTGCCAGAAAAAAATAGTTTGGATTCGGATGGTGTCGAAGGCAAGAACCAAAAGGTTCCTTGTGCAATGGGTTCGTCGAACGATGAAGTTCGGTTGTTGAAGAGGTTAGAAGCTGGGAATTATGAAAGTTTGTTTTTGAGCTCTCTTCCGAAAGGAGCACCCGTGCCGCCATCTGGACCGAGCAAGAGGACAAACGGCTTCAACAACTGATTAATCAAAAGGTTCATTATTTGTTACAATAAGATTGAAACTGTTACAGAAATACTGAAATACATTCAAGTAGGAAAATATATACTTATATATAGAAATATAGATATGTAAAATGCAATTGATATCAAGCGACTTTGATTCGTTATTCGTCAACTTTGTTGAGATGTCTTGAATTCGTTTGTTCATTTTCTTTCGTTAGAAAAAAAGGTGTATATATTTTTATTTTGTTTGAAATACAGCAACCTTATATTAGTTATTTTGATGAGAGCTATAAATGAAAATATATGATTGTTCAGTAAGTTGAAAATATATGATTGTTCGGTAGGTTGAATTCTTGCAATCTTTGGAAAAAGTCATTGCGTTGGATTGATCATGGGTTCGGGAAAATGTAGAAATTTTTAATTATCGAAGTATGTTCGATGCATGCATAAGATCATCTGATTATCGCAATACTCGTAGAAGATGATCAAATTTTGACAGACTGAATAAACGTTTTCTCATTGTACGTGTTCATTATTTTTGCTACGTCACGTAAAGGAATTATCTACTATCTAAAAATAGAGTGTGTTGGTAGAATCATAAAACTTGGACCACATGCATCAAGGAATGACATTTTCTAGCGTTAATGATTGTTCAATAATTAATGTAGTTAAAGCTGTTTAGCGTGTTTGAATTTAGGAACACATAATTTAGTTATACATGTTTAGCGTGTTTGAATTTTGTATCACGATATTGTTAAATTAGAAGCTAGGTGTTCTTCTAAAGATTAGCTTAGATTCTGGTACATTTTTAAATAGATCAGTACGTGAGTCACGTTTGACATCATAAAGTTTGATTAGGTTGTTAAAGCGTCGTTTATAAAATTTTATTGTTGACTTATTCATTTCAACAAGATGATTGCATCATTAAGAAATTGGTCAACCATTGAGACCCTTAAGTTCTGTAAAGGGCAAAAGGTTACTATTTGAACACACACAAAATTAATAGAATGATGCATAATAGGGTCATGTGGAAAGAAGTTTATACAATGGTTAACAAAAAGCTATTATCCCACGCTTAACAAATGTGAATTCATATTATTGGGGCAACTTATGCTATAAATAAGCTTTATATTACTTCAATAACAAAGTAAAAAACATAGATCCTCAAGAGGTACAACACCAATATAAACAAATAGTTAGGAGAAACAGTTATGAGGACATTCGACAATCTCCCATAAACACGAAACTCAAGTGGACCAATTGAAGCCAATACGTTTACACCGGTTGGAGATCCATAAAAACGACAAAATCTGAATATGAGAAAATATATCTTCGTCAATAACAATGTGCCTTGAATCAAAAACTGTATGTACAATACGATTATGCTATCTCCAAATAGCCCAAAGCACAACTAAGGATATACCATGACAAATTTTGGCCAGTTACTTATTTTTACGAGAGAAGAACAATGAAACCAAGGATACAAAAGATAGAGGATGAACCGAAACTGAGAAGTTCCCCCAGTCAAAACACTTAAGCCAAATTGATTTAACCATTTGGGTTTTGGCAATTAAAAAGAACAGGATCAGAGTCATCGATAACCAATAACAAAGCAGATATGTGAGGAAATGGATATCAATTCCTCGCTAAGCAAGGTTTGAAAGATGTGGATTTTATCATTAATCACCCTTCAATTAAATATATTTACTTTTCTCGGAACCCAATTATTCGAGTTGAAGACCTGACCCAAACAACCGGGAGAAAGAATACGATAATTAATCATTTTCAAGAGATGGTTTTCTAAGAAGCCTTTAATATTATTGAAAGACCATCACCACCAGTTGCTAAAATTTGTCTATAAAGTAAGGCCATTAAGGAGGTTCTCCAAGTTAATTATGTCACCCTCCATTCTTCCCCTTGGTTGGATTCGCCATTCCCAGTTAGCCCATCACTCACCATTGAGAAATACTCAACGATCTTGGAGAAAGCAATTCTTATTAGATTCTAAAGTAAATAATCGAGGAAATTTTCCTTAAAAACACGAACCATCATCAAACCAGTTCTCTTTCCAGAATCCTATCTCCGAGCTCGACCCAACTTTATGTTTAAAAGAATGCCTAAGCCATCAAAGGCTCCACCAATGTTTGAAATATACTTCCAAGACCCTTTCTTAACCGTGAATCAGTGATAAAATTAAATCCGCCCTGAGGCACATAGAAACTACTAATGACTTTGTTCAAAACATCATTATTTTCATTCAAAAACCGTCGTTGCCATTTTACAGGTAGATCAAGAATTTTGTGCAAAAGCTACTAACACCGAGACCACCAAGATCATGACTAGCGATCGTGTTTTTCCAACTAACGACGCCTTTTTATCTTCCATGAAATTCAAAAAAAAATATACAAAGAATCTTTTCTAGCTCATCGATAACTTTCACCAGAGCTCGAAATAAAGATAAATAATAAAGGGGGAGGGCCCCAAGAACCAACTTCGCATGAGTAAAGCGGCCGCCTATTGGAAAAAGACTAGACTTCCAAGAAGAAAGTCGAGAGTTAACTCCATTAATCACTTCCTCCCAAGCATCAAAGTGACTCATAGATTTACCAACCGGGAGACCCAAACAAATAAATAGTTAGGACCCAACCTTAAAACTTGTGATGCGAGCAAACATTTCAACTTTGTTCTAGTGAACTCCCACACCATAAATACAACCTTTAAAAAGATTTACACCAAACCCTAACACATTATGAAAGCACTTTAGAATACAAATCAAGTTTTTTTTACGTTACTTAAAGACCATTCATATAATAAAGGTGTGTCATCGGCATATTGAAGGAGAAAGATATTTGTTTCATCACCATTCACTCACACACCTTTGAAAATACCTTATCACACGCCTCTAAGATAGTGATTTGAAGAGCTTCCGAAATAATGTTAAATAGAATAGGAAATATGGGGTCACATTGCCTAAGTCCTTGTTCCATTTGAAATTTCGAAGTCAGGGAGCCGTTTACTAAAATAGAATTCAAAGTTGATTGTAAACAACCTGGAATCCATGAGATTCATTTTGCACTAAACTACATCTGCTTCATAATGTCTAAAATAAAATCCCTAATGCATACTATCAAAATATTTTGTGAAATCTACTTTAAAAACAAGGTGGTTCGAAATCATAGATTCAAGATCAACTATGTACAAAAATCAAAATAAAATAAAACAAAACAAAAACCAGCAAGATTCGAACTAAAACAACTCAGGTTTTCTTTAACACTCATATATTTTTTGAAATCTAAGAAAACTCATTATCGATCTATTGTTTAAATCAAACACCTTACCGAGACCTTTAACAAGATCTTTAGCCATGGGGTTTTTAAGATTTAAGGGTACAAAGTTTTTCTTGTGGCTCGTCTTTATAAAGTAACAACAGGGAAGAAGATTAAAGGGACTACATTTTTTATTTTATTTTCTGGAAGATGTTGACTTGGGGGACTGCAATTTTTTTTCTTGTTTTTTTTGGAAATGAGTTATTTTTGTAAGTTTTAATTGGGATATTGATATTGAGTTAGTTTGATTTGTTTTAATTGGGTTTGGTTATAGAGGACTTCATTTCTCAACTCATTATAATAAAAATTTCATATCAAAATACATTTCACCTAATATCCCCAATTTAACTCATGAAACCAAATTTCAAAATACACGATTTCTACCAAAAGGACACACTTACTTGTTGGGGATGAACATAGGGTCAATTATTCTTGATCGCAAACAATCCTTGGCCAAGATTTACACACAATCGAAGTATCCTCTCTTCCTCTCTTGATGAAATCACCACCCACACACATACCACACCTTTCTAGAGCTTTATAGATAGTCTACTAAAGTCAACATCTTCAGAAAATCTAGTAGAAGTTTGGTTTATTGCGAATTCAGTCCCCCAAGTTCCATTTTTAGGATATTCGCCACATTTAACTTCCAACACTTATACTTAACTTGCTTAACTCATATTCAATGCTAACCAATGTCACATAAAAGCTTCTAAGTACTTATGATAATCAAACATAGTCATACGAACAATATATATACTATTATATAATGCATTTTGGCAATGGGTCCCATCCAAAATTAAGATAAGTAACACCAATCAGGTGTTGACACGTGTCAAAAAAATTTTTCTTCCTACTTCATATTTTCAACATATATAAACCCCAAAAACACATAGTATACACCATTAAAACACACACAAACTCTCTAAAATCTCTCATCTCTTCCACAATCCAGTCTCCTCTGCCACAACATCCGTCGTTTTCGCCGCCAATCACCGCCATCTGCCAAAAACAATCACCACCAACAACCTCTACTGCCTCCATTACCATCACCGCCTCCGCTGCCATAACCACCGCAAATGAAACCGCGGGAAACTGTTAGAACCAAAAACCGCGGTGAATTTGTTGAATTCCGTTGAGTTTGTTAACTTTCAGTCGAGTTTGTTGATTTTCCGGCGAATTTGTTGAATTTCCGGCGAAGTTTGTTAGTTTTCCGGTGGGTTATTGTGTAGTGAACTGTTCAGATTGCAATCAATGGTGAATACACTTGGTGTTAATGGTAGATATTATTGCAAGATCAATTCGAAGTTTGGATAGAATTGAAAGGGTTAGATTGCAGCAAACATCTATGGTCGCTGAGGTTCAGAGAATTAATGGCGGTTTGGCAGGTAACAATTACAGACAACCAAAATTACAATATGCACGTTTATCAAAAGTTGAATTTCCACAGTTTAATGGTGATAGTGAAGCAATTTCTGGAAAAAGAAATGTGAAAAATGAAACACAAATTGATGATAAAAGTCATGTATATGAGGTGTTTGATGAAATGCCAAAGATCAAAAAAACCTAAACAAGAGGGTTCGGTTAAAGAATATTATGAACTGTTTAAGTATTTGACATTAGTTATAGAATTTGTAGAATTTTTAAGTAGAAATGTAGCTATATGATGATGATTATTATTTTCATTGTAGTGATTCGTAGCTGTATGATGAGTATTTGACATTAGTTATAGAATTTGTAACTAGATGAACTATGTTAAGTACTTAAGTAGTTCTACTGTATTCAGGTGTAGTATTGGTTTGACTAACGCAAGGGACTTATTTGTGTAGGACTAATAAGGAGGTAATAATCAGTTGTTTTCTTATTTCACCCGTATATGTGTTTTATAAAACAATGGTCGGTAAAATATCTTTTGCACTTGGGATGGTGAGTTATTGATCACTTATGTTCAGTAGTAGTACTCTACAGGTGTAATTTAGGAGAAGAGATAAGCATAGGAATTTCAAGTATTAAGTTAATGACACTATTTATTTATCCACACAAAGGACAAAATATTTTAGAAATTGACTGCAAAGTCATTGGTTTACCATTGGCTACAGCTCTTTGGGATCAAAGTGCTAAGAAAATGGGTATCATTTGGAAGAACAAGATTGTGCTGCTATATTTTTATTGGCTAATAAGGTGACGTTTTAAAGCTTACTAACTTTAGAGGTTACAAACTTTTAGTTTTTGTCTTCGCTATCGCTGACATTTTAGAAACGTTATTAGAGCGAAGCGACGTTTTAGAGCTTACTAACTTTAGCTTATTGGTTTAAGTAGTGTTTAGGTCTGCACTTTCCATGATGAATGACGCCGAAGAGAAAGGGCTGATCACACCCGGAAAGGTACTTTGTCCATTGAGATTTGTGGAATACATACTATCAACGTTTGATAAACATGTGTACTTAAATTATAAATTGATGATTGTACTAGACGGTGTTGATTGAGCCCACATCAGGGAACATGGGAATCAGTATGGCGTTCATGGCCGCTTTGAAAGGGTATACAAGATGGTGTTGACAATGCCTTCATACACGAGTTTAGAAAGGAGGGTAACAATGCTGTCATTTGAAGCTGATTTGATCCTCACTGACCCGACCAAAGCGATGGGAGGTATCTCTCGGCTCACCCTGCACACACATACAAAGGTATCATATAACTCTGTATACCTTTATTTTAATAACAACTCGACACTCTATACTGAATCTCATTGGCCAATTGCAATGTGTTGAATAGAGAGGCTCTTTGAATTAGCTCAATTTGTTGGCTTACGAACTTGTTTTACTTTAGAAAAATTCATAAGCTCCCATCAGGCTTAAGTGCTTATCAACCTGCACTTATTTGATCTGATTCGAGCGCGTTTAGGATTGTTTAGATCTAATTTTCGTGGTGTTTGAGTTTCTTAGAACTGGCCAGCGGGTGTTTGGGAGTTCGTTTTGGGACTGTTTGGATTGCTTAGATTACATTTTGGGGCTGTTTGTGTTGCTTAGAATAGATGTGCGAGTGTTTAGGGATTTGATTTTTGTGGGTGTTGGGGTTTTTTGAAAACTGCTATTTGAGGGAAAGAAATGACCACAAGATGTAAACTTTTATATGCCATATACCAACTTTTTTTATCGCACCGGTGTCCAATACTTCAGTTTAGCCTTTACATGAAGGCCGATGAAACGTGTGCTGAAACTGATCATATACAACTATCCATTACCTAAGGATATCGCTCTGGTATGTATAGTGTAACAAGTAGTGCAAATGGAAAGGATGTGATGATGAATAGATGTTTTCCCTCCTATTGTTAGTTACACGGGTTATTGCATTCTTTTTTTTTGGTTAGTCATGGATGAGCTTATGCAGTACTTTTTTTTTTTTTACTTACTAGATGTTAATCATTGTGCTTGACACAAATCATAGCATGTTGATTAATGAGACTACACAAAGTGTTTATTCTAAATTATATCTCACTGGCATATGTGATATGCATATGTTGCTTATTAATTTCGCTTTCAGTTTGGTTTATTCACGTTTCACATCTCTCATGATTTTCCATGTTTCATTTTGAAGGTGGTTATGATCTACCAACTATGATATAATGTTGGACCAGTAACTTGTAAGAGAACATTACCGGGTCGGATTCATCCTCGTCATACTCATCATCAAGTTCAGGTTCTCCTGCAAGGTCTTTATCATTAAGCATTGCTCTGCCAGTTAGTTTAAGTCCAAGAACTTCGAGAATACACTCGAGATTTTTTAAATAAAAGAGGACAGCCCAAAACTGAAGTTAAAGCCGCTTCATTGGGATAAAGTAAGAGGGATTTCAGATCGTGATAGGATGTGGGATCATCTCAAATCAAGCTCTTCAAGTAAGTCTGTGAACAGGTCTTAAAAGCCTTGTATGTAGTAGTGTTTCTTTGTTTAAGTTGACTTTAATGTTGTGTCGATTCTTGAGTTTTTTCGAGCTATTTCAGTTCTTAAAAAAATGTAGTGATTAGTTTAGATTATATCTAAAGGATCTGATTTTAATATATGCAAATGTTGACTACTTTTCGGCGTCTTTTTTTATGTACGATATGACGTGTTTTTTTTAGTTATTTGAGTATATTCTTATTAAAAGCCGCTTCTCTTTTATCGATTATTGTGTATATCAGTATATGAATGCAGATTTAGGACATACTCCTCATTCAATACCTTCTTCTTATGGTTATGGAAACCCAAGCAAAACAATTGAGATACCAAATCATTGTTATGATTTTCTCGACAAACAAATCATTGTTTATATGGACTTTGTGCACAAAAACTATGTATAGTACTTGATTTTACAGCTTATACCATAGCAAACGGGTCACCACAACCACCTCATCTTCGTCACTGACGTTACGCCACGTGGATTGGCCAGGGTCTTCTTCAGCTAATGAGACCTCGTGGTAAAAGTTAGCGTCTTTATGTTGTAATCATGATGTTATTTCGCATATCATATTTTAAAATTTTAAGCACTAGCAATTGTTATCGGTTTTATGAACATATTGACAAATGAAAAAAAAGAATGTCATTCTCCGCCGCTGTGCGCGAGTATCCTACTAGTAATATATAATACAAAAGTACCTCATCTTGTTTTGGGGTGTAACATTAGTCACCAAGTGTCATCAATGTAGATGAAGCAGCTAAAGACAAGGAAACAATAGAACCTATTATAGCAAAACCATTACTTGAGAGTGATGATGTTAATGTCTCAGGTAGTACTTCTAGTATGAAGAACACAACAGACACTTTGTATGCAACTGAAAAGGAAAATTTACAAGGCATACTAAGTATTGAAACTTTAGATGATGAATATAAGTGTGAGAGTGAAGACATGGAATATGCCTAAGTCAATTATTTGAGTCATGAGACACAATAACTGGTAAACATGTTAGGAGAACTAGTAGAAAAATTGTTTTGCCATCAAAACTTAATGATCATGTTTGTGATCAACAACAACAACAACAACAACAAACCCAATCCCGCTGGGGCAGGGTATGGGGGAGGTATAATGTAGACAGATCCTACCCCTACCCCAGGATAAAGCCGGGAGTAGAGAGACTGCTTCCAACGAGACCTCCGACAAGTGTAGGTGTGCGAGTAGTGAGGGCAGAGAAAACAGTAAGTAACAAGCAAAAGAAAGTAGACAAAACAAGCAAACCAACCCGGGAAACAAACAAGGAAACCACATAAAGGCACAGGCAAGCCACAAGCAAAGCACAAGCAAAGACACACAAAGAAAAGCCCAAGCGAAAACAAAATGCCAAAGCAAAAAAAGAAAAAAAAAAAAAAAAAAAAAGAAAAAGAAAAAGAAGACAACCCTAAGGGAGCAAAACAGAGTAAAGCAAAACAACGCACGGGGCCTAAAGCTAAGGCCACCTTAACAACAAGGCACCAAAAACCAAAACCGCGCAGGGCAGGGCAAGGCAAAGTAACACGCAGGGCAAACAACAAAGCAAAAACAAGGCAACGAAGAACCAAAGTGCAAGGGGCAAGGCAATAAAGGGACCCTAGAAAGCAAAAACAAAAACAACCTGAACCCACTGAGCACTTAGCCGGGACTACCCACATATCCTAATTCTATCTCTCCACGCCTTCTTATCTGAGGTCATGTGTTAAATACAGTGTTGGAAAGGTTGTTAATTACTGTAGTCTAATTAAAAAAAAAAAAAAAAAAACTTTTCTTTTACCACTAGTTTGAATAAGTTACGCGAACCATCATTGTATTTTGAAGCGATTAAAGATATTAGGTGGATAGAACCAATGAACCAAGAGATGGAGCTCTAAATAGAAATAGAACTCGGGAAATAACTAAAATACCAAGTAATAGAAAACCCATAAGATGTAAATGGGTGTATAAGGTTAAGTATAAAGCCGATGGTGAAAGTACAAAGGTTTAATGCATGCTTGGTAGCAAAAAACTGTAACAAAAAAGAAGGAATAGATTTTAAAAAGACTTTCCTGTTATGGAAATTGTTACTATGAGGTTTATATTAATTATTGATGTAAATAACAAATGACATTTATTTTAGTTAGATGTTAATAATGATTTTTTATGTGGTGATCTTGTTTAAGATATATATGTGACTTTGCCATATTGTTATTTTGATAAATGTGATAAAAGAGTTTGCAAATTAGTTAAGTCATTATGTGGACCTAGAAAGTGGATCAAAAGTTTATGTTCTTGTCTAAAATGTTTTGTGCAAAGTGAAAATGAATTTTTCATTATTTACCAAAAATGATAAAGATGTTTTTATGGGTTTTCTTGTGTATGTAGATGATATTGTGATGACATGAAATAATCTTGATGAGATTAACAAATTTAAACAATTTTTGAGTTCAAAGTTTTTAATAAAGGATTTGAATAAACTTAAATGTTTTCTGAAATTGAAGTGTTGGATATTCCAACTGGTATTTAACTCAAAGGAACTATTGTCTTGAATTGTTATCTGAGTTTGGAATTCTTGCCAGAAAACCTTACACAATGCTCCAATTGAAGTAAATCCAGAAAATCAAAACGTTTTTTCTAAGTCAAGTGATGCATTGTAGGAAATTTGATGTATCTCACAATGACAAGGCCATATATATCATATCTTGTACATTGGCTAAGTCAAGTGATGCATTGTCCTTGCAGTCTTATCTGAGACTGCATTCAGGGTGTTAAGGTATCTGTAAAAAAAAATTTGTCTGGCAATCACATTCTATGAGAGTATCAGTAATGATTTGAAAATATTTGTAGAATTAAACAGGACAAAATGTATAGTTACAAGAAAATATGTCATGGGATATTCAATGTTTCTGGGAAACAGTCTTGATTCTTGGAAAATTAAAAGACATGTTATGTTTTTCTTGGAAAATTAAAAGACATGTTATGTTAGCCAGATCTTCAGGTGAGTGTGAATACATGGCATTGCTGGAATTATCAAAACTAAAAAAGTAAGTCTAAGGATAATATTGAAGACTTGTTTAGAAAGTGTTGTCTATTTCTGACCATAACAAATTCTGTAGTTTGCTTGGTTTAAAGAATGTGTTTTAGGTCTAGCTTATGGGGAGTGCTGAAAGATAAGCTCAGATGAAACACATGGGGAAAATATGCAATTAACTCAAAGATTTTCCAAGACTATAACTGCATCAAGACTTCAAGAAAGATAAAGATCAAGAAGACTTGAAGGCACAAAAGTGAAAGTTGAAGTTGTTGAGCTATAAAAGACATTTATCAATTTTTTAATTTATTCAGTCATCTTTTTTGTGTGTTTAAACTCTTTCATCTCTGTGTGTTGTGGGTGAGAAGAGTATAATCATTTAGAGTGTTTTGTAATCATTTTTTTATTTGTTTTCTTGAACTTAAAACATACAGCCAATACTTGTGGCCACTATATGCAGACAAAGAATATAATAGGAGGTTGATTGAATAATTTCTAGTGCGAAATCTTTAGTTTGTGATAGTTTTATAAATTTCTACACAAAGAGTTGGAAGTTTAACATTAAAGCATAATGGGCATGATTGGTTTGAAAACAGGCCCTTGTGAAAAAGTGAAAGCCTTTTTGGCTTGGGCTTAAATGTTTCATGCATTTTTTATTTCATTTTTGTTAATTTCTGTGTTTGATTTTTGTATTTCCATTTAACTTTTAGAAACTGTAATTATCTTATTGGTTAATAGGCGAGGTTGAATACGAAAAAAATAATCAAATGTTATACGTTGTTGCTTAATTAGTTAATTCGATTGGTCATGAGAAAGCACAATTATTAATTGATAGAATATTTCTATGATTTCACTAGTAGTCCTTTGATCCAAAAGGTAGGCTTTCATGGCTTGTGTATGTGTCATTCAAATAGCTTGTTGAATCAATAAAAGCTTGTTTGTTTGTTTGTTTTTTTTTTTAAGCAAAGAATCAATACAAGTTAAACATTGCATTTTTGTTCAGACATATCTAAATGTGTTTAACGAGAATTGACACGTACGAGCTTAAAAGTATCATGGGCTTGGGCCACAAATGACATTGCCGATACGAAACCGATTATAATAATGGCATTCTTTTGGGCTTCTTTACACGCATACTCCCAAGTCTCAAATTTGGCAATATTATTACATTTATTAACTTAAATGTAACTGATCAAATCAGCAGAGTTTTAGTGCTTTGGTTAAAAACAAAACATCAATCAAATTGGTTAAACATATATAAAAAAAAAAAAAAAAAAAAAAAAAAAAAAAAAACATACATGTAGGCATGTAGCTCTACAGTAATTGCATGTTCACAACTTTATGATTCGATTTTTTTAAAAATCTGCATCTGGCTGATTAGTTAAATAACCTGGCTCAATTTTACACATTTTTTTTTGTATATATATATATATATATATATATATATATATATATATATATATATATATATATATATAAGTTCACGTGCAAATTTACCATAATTTTATATTATTCATGTGATTGCATTAGTTACTTAAAAAAAAAAGAAGCCATAATGCATATAGAATAATGAAAAGAAACTGGCATTTTAAGTGATGGTTGGCTGGTTGCTATCTGGGTTACATTTCATTTAATTTAACTATTACTAATACATTTGGGGGAAAAAAAATAATAGCACCCTTAGGTTCACTATTCGTTAAAAAAATTAGGCCCGTTCTGTTAAAGCCTATCCCGTTATAAATAAAATACTTCTATAAAACCCACAAAGTTTCCATGATTTTATAAGTCTTAGTTAAATCTTATATGTGTTAGTTTGCAAATAAAGTTCTTATTTTTTATTTTTTTCTAAAAGCCCTTCAAGTTTGCGTTGTTTTGTAAATTTTGTATTAAAAATATTTATTTTACTTTCTATTTTCATATAACTCTTCAAAGTTTGGATGGTTCTTTGAGTTTTAGTTAACATATTGATTATTATTTTGCAAGTATTTATGAACAAAACTTAATATGTTATTTTGTAAAAGCTCCTAAGCTTGAGTTATTTTGTATGAACAAAACTTAATTTTACTTTTTAACATGTAAGTATTTATGAATGTTCTTAAAACTTTTCTTATAAAGACCCTTCAGGTTTGAGTTATTTTATAATTTTTGTATTAAGAAAATTTTATTTTACTTTTCAAGTATCATAACATAAAAGTTTACAAATATATATATATATATATATATATATATATATATATATATATATATATATATATATATATATATATATATATATATATATATATATATATATATATTTTTTTTTTTTTTGATGTATCCATTGAGAATAATAAGAGTGAAGCAAAAATATAATATGCAAAATAAACCCTTTTCTTAGGTTCTTTTTTTTTTTTAAAGTAATTATTCTATACGAAAATAGTCCATGCTGCAAAACAGCAGAGAACTTCTCTACCGCTAGTTCAATTCAGGGATTATTTGTGTGCATCAGACATGTTATCAAAGACCATTTATGTATCATCAGGGATCATGTTTGCACTACTGCAATAGATAACTCTTTGCTGTTTACAACAGGCATTTTATCCTTTTATACTATATATAAAATTGTGGAAGCCAAATTACTATTCATAAGCATTGTCACTAACCCCTCTTAAACAGTCTCATAAGTATCATTTTAACTTTGAGTGACTTAGCAAGTTTTCTTAAAAAGGATAACTTTTACCCCTTAACTATTTACTAATGACAAATATGTCACAATCTTTATCTTAACTTAACTTTTACGTAAACGAATAAATATACCAGTTTGTAAAAAGTTTACAGATAAAAACGTGTTACAAATACGATAAAAATAGTTTAATAGTACAATAATTATGAGTTCGACTCCTAACCGAAACAAAGAAACCGTTAGAGAGTGACAGATACCACTTTTTACCGTTTGGACTATATACGTTTACATAGTGTTGTGCACCGAAACGAGGAGCAGTGAACCAAGACAATCTATTCACTACCAAAAGTTTTCCATCAATGGAACTATTAAACTTAGCCTAACTTCAACTTGTCCAAAAAATATAGTCTAATCATGTCTACGGAATTCTTGTCACCGTTGAATTAAACAATTATTATTTAGAAAAAGCAAAACGTGACATAATGAAAATAAAAAAATAACTTGAGAAAAAAGAACGGCAGGTTTGCATTGGTCCATCACTTTCAAAATACTTGGCTCCTACTTTTTTTTTTTTTACCATTCAGGAGGTATTTGTATATGCAATTATTGGTGTTGAGTTTTTATTAATTACTTCAATAATTGTATTATTATTATTATTATTATTATTATTATTATTATTATTATTATTATTATTTTTTGGCATTAGTAGATGGTGGGCCATGATGACCAACGACTACCATAATTTGGTGGGACTGTCACTCACGACCACCGCACACGAACCCTTCCGAACGTAGAATCTTCACCAAATTTCTTGTTTTGTTTCAATGTAACATATAAACATTTACTTAGAGGGCAAGGTATAGTGGCTCAAGCCAAAATCACAAAGAGGAGTTATGTTATGTTATGTTACCTACTCACCTAATTATTTCTTTCTTTCACTTTCTTTATCACTCATATAATAAAAAACCTTTTTATTAAGGGGTTTTTCATATATATTCTTTCGAAAATATAATTGCATATATATACAAAGCATGCATAAAAATCATTATATTATGTGCATCAAAAATTGTACAAAAGATAAATATGCAATTATTCACTTTGAAAAAGATATATATGCAATTCTGCCTTTTATTAAACACTTAAGCCAAACCTTATCATATATGAATGGCTTGGCTTTGGCTCAAGCCAAATCTTGCCATATATGAATGGCGTGGATGAAATGTTACCACACTTGTCAAAAGTTCTTTATAGATCAAACTTTTACCATAGAACCCATCAAGCAATCTTAGCCACTCATTTTTTTTTTATCAAAATAAAAAAATAAACTTTCACCCTTTTTTTAAAACTTAAATATTTCGCAAACCATAAATCGTCAAGCTACAAAAAAAAAAAAAAAAAAAAAAAAAAAAAAAAACCATTGCGACGAGCATTAAATTATATTTCTATAGACATTCATTGTTATATACTTTCGACCATTTTTATTTTTTTTATATTTTTTATTTTTTTAATTTCTGCCCAGAAAGAATCATATATGATTCGTAAAAATCATATATGATTCGTAAGAATCGAATCATATATGATTTTTTACGAATCATATATGATTTTTACGAATCATATATGATTCTTTCTGGGCGGAAATTAAAAAAAAAAAGTTCGTCGAAAGTATATAACAATGCATATTTATAGAAAGATCATTTAATTCTCGTCGCGATGGTATTATTTTTGTATATTTATTAATAACTTTTTAACTGTTTAGATGTGTTTTAAAAACTATGATCTATTGATAAACTCTACGGGCAGCAACTTGGTGACAACATTGAGATGTGGCTAAGTTGATTTTCGATTAGAGGACTTTACAATAATGGCTTTAATGTTTTATGCAAGGAAAGAGCGAAGAAGTAAACTAGTATAGCAACACGCTCTTTTAAGACTATAGGAATGGCTTTGTGCTCAATAGATCATAAGTCCAATTCAATTGCAGATAGTCTTTGGGGATGTTTGTTTAAGCTTATTTAGAGGGATTATGAGCTTATTAATTTATAAATGTTTGATTAAGCTTATGAGCTTATATGATAGGTTTTGATAAACTTAAAATTTATGGCTTATTTAAAACAGGTAAGCTAATACAAAGGATGTTAGATAAAAAGACACTAATTCTCACATTATTACTACGACATATTTAAATGTTTATAAATTTTTATGTTATTTTACCTCGTCAATTATAATATGTAAGCAAACATATGGGCGTAAAAATGATAAGCTGTTTATAAAATATAAGCTTGAGCTTAAATCACAACTTAAATTGCATTAAGTTGTCTTTTAATTAAACATGTGTTTATAGAAAGTTTTAACAATTGATCTTAAAAAAATGTCGGTCAAGATGAAACGACCCAAAATTAAATGACGAATTATTTTTTATTTCTTTCTCAAAAAAGTAAAGAGCATGGTCATATCAATTTGTCATCTTCAGGGTTTGGTAAAGAATAGTGTTTTCCATAATTATGTTTTCAAGCTCTCCAATTAACTTGGACCGTTGATTTTTTTTTTTATTCACCTTAATTTTGATGTCGATAAATAAAAATAATATAGAAGTGTTCCTCTTTTCGTTTTATTAAGCGTGCAGGACAGCGAGGCTGCGGTAGTTCAGCACCTCAGACTTTCTAAAGCACTATATTTTTGTTATATTAAATTGTAGAATTAAACTACTGAGTATTAATTAAATAATGATGTCAATTGCACTAAAGGGTTACAAATGCTTACTATAATTTTTCATATGCGATTCCTCTTGTTTAGAAAATATACGAAACTTTTACTTTGTGTGCAATTCTGTTGAAGATAACGACTATAGGACACTCAATACGGTACTCATTAACTACTCGGGTCGAGTCGCGATATAGAGATTATTGAGTGTCCATTCGATGTTAAAAAAGGTTAAGGTCTTAAAGATTTTAGTGAATACGAGATAGACAACTTATTTAATATTTAAAAAGTATGGGAAAATGTTTGTAAAAATTGACTTTTTATAAATTTTGAACATTATTTAATATATTTATATGTACTATAGAGAAATGGACCTAATGAAAATTGTTAAAATGGTAAAAGAACATACAACAAGTTGCAATTACACCCTGCCAACCTCCCCATAGTGTATTTTATTAAACAAAAGCTATCGTAGATAAGTCTCAAACGGTGCTTACCAAACAATACAAAGACAATGATTAATCCACTTCAGAAGGGCACAAATCCAATACCTCACTTACAACAATTCACTCAACACTCAGACACACCCAAATAAAGAGATTGGGTGATGAATACAAACACTAAACAGACTAACAGATATTAAGAATGATATCAAGACTAAGACTATCAAAACCAGAGAGAAAATAGCAATTGTGTGTGAAGAATGTGTGAGTTACCAAACCCTAGATCCAGATGAGAGTATATATACTAGCAAGTTATACTTAAGCCACTCAAGAAGTAAGCATCAGCTAAACATAGCTCAAAGTAACAACAACTTCAAATTGTCCAGCTTTAGTCCTTGTACTTGAGTTGACCTTTAGTTTGACCAACTTGCCAACACCGTCTCTCAAACTGAACCTGGGCAACACACTAACTCAAACCTGCACATTACTTAGAAAACATATCACACAAGCTCAATTGACCACACAGAAACCTTTTCTCTCACTACATGAACATCAATTTCAAAATGCTTAGTCCTTACATGAAACACAGGATTTGCGGATTACAGAAATGCTATCACTAAAAAGACTAATAGGATACAAGCTTTTAACTTGCAAACTATGCAACACATTAGAAATCCAAATAACTTCACAAGTAGCACTAGCCATACACCTATACTCAGCCTCATCTGAGGATCTAGATATAGTGGTCTGTTTCTTTCTTTTCCATGAAACCAAAGTTTTACCAAAGAATACACAAAAACCTGGAACAGATCTTCTTGTCTTAAGACACTTAGCCCAATTTGAGTCAGTAAAACATCTTAGCTTAAAATCACTTTCCTTATACACTTGTATACCAGTTTCAGGTGAATTCTTAAGATATCTCAAAACCCTTAAAACAATTTTCAAATGAGATTGTAATGCTGAATGCATATGCTGGCTAAGACAATGCACAACACATGATATATTTGGCCTAGTATGGGTCATATATATAAGTTTTCCCAAAAGCTTTTGATATTCACCAATATCTCTAAGACATTTATCAGCTTCAGTTTCATCAATTATCAAAACATAATTTTTAGGCAAAGGAGTAGTGAATGGTTTTGCTGCAAGTAATCCAAACTCATACAACAATTTCATGCAATACTTCCTCTAAGACATACAAATACCATTATCATTTTCCAAGACCTCAATTCCCAAAAAGTACTTAAGTATACCAAGATCTTTCATCATAAACTTGCTACTCAGATAAGACTTAAACTCATCATACTTAAGTACTTTTTGGGAATTGAGGTCTTGGATAAGACTTAAACTCATCGAGAGCAAGTTTATGATAGTGAGCTTTTCATCATCCCCGTCAAGGATAGTGAGCTTTTGATAAATGATTCTATTCCGGAATTGCAAACGTTCCATTTTGATCATACGGGAGAGAAGATAAGTGGTATTACCACTTCTCATTCTTATAATTCTCTTCCCGTATATGAATCATTTACTTTTGAGGAGTTCCCCAGTGAACTCACTCAAATCAATTCCGAATATGATTCATTCACCTTTGAGGATTTCTCCTGTGAATTCACTCATATCATATCTCCTCCGGAGTATGATAACTTTTATTTTGATCTAGACATACCCATAATATGTCTTGATCAAACGAGCTTAACTGTCGAGATTCATGAAACAATGAATTCTCCTATTGAAGATGAGGAGTTAGTCATGATATTTATCATGATTTTTTTTCTTTTCTTCATATATCCCGTGGCTTCTCCTGTTCTTCACTCTTTCGGGAGTGAGGACATTATCTTTGACCCCGGCATTCTCATTTATAAATTTTGAGCCGGGTACTTATCTCATCGGTGTGGAACTTTCACGTGCTTCAAATGTTTATCCAAATATCTTGAATGAAAGTCCGATGCAGATTGTCTCTTCCACTTGCTTCCCCATGGACAAATGAATTCGGGGTCGAGTCAAGCTAGCGACTCGGTAAATAAAAACAGTAGCATTTACTTAGGGTTTTCACCCTAAGTGTGGGGGAAATACTAACTCACATGTTGTATATATGTATATATCCTCTAAAAAAAATGTACATAAACTTAAGTAAAGGCTATTGAGTATTTTCTTTTTACGTTCTAAATGTTGGTTTAACACCCGGTACTTTGAATATTGAGGACAATATTCAGTTCTAAGTGTGGGGGGAGATTCGTTATTCTAACGAATTTAAACACATGTTCCATCAAGAACCCCCATTTTAGCCAAAATTTTAAAATTTTTTCTCACTTAGAACGCAATAAATGGTTATCAGTCCGCCATGTCTAACCCACATAAGGATTGGCTAATCCAGGAGCAAACGGTTCTTGGTAAAGATATCTCAAACCCGTTGATGGCTTGCAATTTGCCCAAAATTGTATGGTACCTCAACTCGCCATATCCCATAAAGCGAATGAGTTGGCTAGCCCGCAAGATTATGGCTTGTGGTAAAGGCCGTGGAAAAACCATAATTGGTAATCAGCTCACCAAGATGTTGACTATTCCATCAAGAGTTGGCTAGTCCAGAAGCAAACGGTTTTTGGTAAAGACTAATCAAATCCGTTGACAGCTGGTGATTTGCTCAAAATCACACGGTTATCAGGTGTACCACACTTCTTACACCTGGCTACTCTAGAAGTGATGGCTTTTGGTAAAGAGTTTTTCAAATCCATTAAGTTTTTCTCAAAAGATTGCTAGGGACTAGCAATAGTTTAGTGTGGGGGATTGATGAGTGTCTAAATACTCATCATTTTATACCAATCTGAGCTGCCAAAGCATACAAAAATACTCAAATATGCATCAAAATACTTAAAATATCTTAGAAGTGTGTTTTATATGTTTCAAATGCAAAATAATCAAAAAGAGATGAAAAACGTACAAAGTTTGCATAATTGGCAGTTTCAGTCCCTCAAGTTTCATAAATTGGCAAAACTAGTCCCTGGTTATTCGAAAAACATGAAAATGTCATCAAAGGTCCTTTTAAATCACAAAGTTACATATTTAGTCCTTTGGTGCAAAGTTTCACAAAATTACAAGTTTAGTCCCTATACTTTGGAAATTGACATAAATGGTCCCTGGGATGTTAAAAACTTTGAGAAAATCAATTTTGGTCCTTGTACTAATAATCTTTTGCAGGAATGGTCCTTGGGTGATAAGTTTGGTGAAATTACATAATCAGTCCCTGAAGTTTGGTGAATTGGCAAAAATAGTCCCCGGGTATTTCAAAAGTGAAATATATCAAAAATACCCGTGTACTATTCATTTATGGCAAATTAGGTCCTTATGATAACTATGGGAAAGTCACTAAGTCAGACCCTAAACTTTCAGAATATTACAAATTTGGTCCTTGTGATTTTCCAAGTTACAATACAAACGGACCCTTATTATTATCTAAACCCAAGTCCAATCCAAACCAAACAAATACAAACTACCCAAGCCCACCCTTTTTAATTACCCAAGCCCAAAATCCAGCCCACACCCCGTTATAAATATTACCATGGTCAACGCCCAGGTCAAACACCCCCTTCCCTCCCAAACCATACCACCACCACTGTAGCATCAATACCACCATGGTATCTCCACCTCAGCTCAACCCCACTTGCCTACCCACTCTCCTCCACCTCCAAAACCCTCCAAAACCCTAAAAACTCTCTCCACGCAATCTACAGTGACCAAACCTGACAGTTTGACCCTTTGGCGCCAAGTTACCAATTTGAATGGCTAGGATCAATCAGACAATATCAACGGCTAGGGATTGATGGGAAAGTCTCACAAGACTGCATGAAACTCTATTTATCAAGAAAGAAGCAGAAGTGAAGATGTATTAGAGTAGAATTAGGAGTAGTGTAATTTAGTCAATCATATTAGTGTAAAACTTAATTCCAGTTTAATTTTATGCTTCCAAGTGTTGTATCTCACATTCTCAGTGTAATCTTAAGTGTTTTTAAACAATCAATTTAAAATTTCAGTTGGATATCTCAGTTTATGCATTTTAATTAAATTTCAAAAATCACCAATAGTCTAATTGTTGTTTCTAGTTGTTACTCTGGATATATAAAGTTAACTTAAGCTTTGACAAAGCTTAATTAAGCTCTTATATACCTTAATCATCTGTTTAGTTTATAAAAGAAGAAAATACTAAAAAATCAAATAAAATAGTGAAAAATAGAAAGATCAAAAGAAGATCAAGAAGGAACTGAGCAGGGTGTGAAATTTGGATTGTTCATGGTTTAGAGTCCTATGGGGGACACTAGGTTATGATTTGGTTCACTGGTTCACTCATTTCTTAGTTGGCATCAATTGTAAGTCATAAACTTTATTATTACATTTCTTAGTTCTTATTATTGTTTCTGTGGTAATTTAGTTCATTTAGCTTTGATAATGTTCCTAGATTCTGTTTAGGGCTTAGAAATTAATAGTTATAGTCTAAAACTCATAATAGTAATACAAAGTTAGTTATAAAGGGGTGTTTGGTTCAGTGAAATTCACCACTGAGCCTTGTGTTGCAGTTGTTGTTTTTGGTTGTATCAAGTCACAATAGGTCTATATAGGTTTATTAAGTCTTAAGATTAGTACCTCATTAGTTTAGAAAGTCAAAATCCACCTTCACAATACATAGCAGTTAACTGTGTGGTTGACAATCCCATATCAGTCATACATGCTTACATTTTGTGGTAATTGCTTAAATTAGTCTTATTATATCATAAAACATCAATCTAAATTAGTTTAGAAAGATCAAAGTTCATAATAGTCAAACTAGTTCAAGTTTCAATAAAAGTCAAATTGTCATTCTTAGATTTTTCCAAAACTTGGTAGATTTGTTTAGAATTTAGGAATAGGATCTAGGACTTGAAATTTGTTCCTAGTGATAGATTACCAGCTCATATTTAAGTTCCCACAAGTCTTATATTTTTAGGATTTTTACCCTGGGCCCCACAAGCTAGGGAAATCATTTGCAGGGCAAGCACTTCCCCTGCATCAGCAAACTCAGTCCATCACCACCACTTTGGTGGTGATTTGTGACCAACTCAGTGGGCCCCACACTTCCAAATTAGTTTCTTACAACCCCCCTCCTACCAGGGAGTATTAGTTGACCCTTTGTTTGACCTAGCAACCAGTGGACCCCACATGTAATAGACCCAAAAGTTTGTCCCTATTCTGTGTTGCTATTGAGTTTTGGATTAGCTTATTTTTGCTTATCAGCTTATCTACTGAGCTTATTTGGCAAAATAGAGCTTAGACAAGTCCAATATACTTATTAGAACCAGAATAATCTATAGTGGGTCCCACATAAGCTCATTTGAGCTTATTTGCTTATTCAGTCAATAAAAGTCAACTGTGGTAGCATTAAGCTTCCACAGTGCTTATTATTAGCTTATAAATTAGTTGTTTTCACAAAAGTTGTTTATTTTTAGGTATAATATAGTTTTGTAAAAGAAAAATCCAGAAAAGACAATATAAAAATAAGTGATAGTTTCTATTTAATTTAATTTAATTTTAATTTTCATTTTTAGATTTTTATTAAGTAAGTTGTGTTTTTATATTTTTATTAATTTCCTTTTAGGTTAAAGTATTTTTAATAATTTTCTCAGATTTTTATTTTGTAATTTAGTATTTATTAGAATTAAAATTAGTTTTATTAATAATTAATAAATAATTAAGTTTTAACTAGCATAATTAATTTTTATAAGGTAATACATAGTTTTTATATTTTTTCTAGCTTTTATAAGTTATAAAATAGTTTTATAAATTTTTTCATAATTTTCTAAGTTAATTTAGTATTATTAATAATTTAAATTAGTTTAAATAGTTTAATTAAGATAATTAGTTTTCAATTAATAAAAAAATCCATAAAAAGAAAAAAATAGTTATTTTTAGTTTTTATACTTTCTTCAAGTTAATTTTTAAGTTTAGAAATTATTTTTATAAATTTTTAGTTTAATTTGTAGTGTTTATAATTTTTAGTTTGATTTAAATTAGGTTTAATTAAATAGTTAAATAGTTTTTAATTAAATAATTAATAATAAATAGTAAAATAATCTAAAAAATAATTTTCTTTTTAATTTAATTTTATTTTAAGTTTAAGTTTATAGAATTTTCATTTTTAACCCCTGTAGTTTATTTTTCTTAAAACTCACCTTTTTCTCAGTACGCAGTCGCGTCTGATTTTTAATTTACGTTTGTACGTTTTTAGATATCTAGGTTTTACGTAATCGTTAAAATAGTTTATATAAGTTATTTTGTTTTATAAAACCTTAGTGTAATCACACACACACACACACACACACACACACTTTTATCCCTTTCCTGTTCACATTCACTCGATCACAAGATTCGTTTATAATAAAACATCGCACACCTCGTTGGGACATTACGACCCGGGGAAACACTGTATTCCACGGAAGCATTTGCCTCAGCTGTTTGACTATTATAATTGACCATTCACAAGTGGTTGACCAATAATTATCTGACCGTTTGAGGCGAATCAAAATT
Source organism: Artemisia argyi (assembly GCA_030686995.1). Classification (NCBI taxonomy): domain Eukaryota; kingdom Viridiplantae; phylum Streptophyta; class Magnoliopsida; order Asterales; family Asteraceae; genus Artemisia; species Artemisia argyi. The sequence continues at coordinate 145,696,679 of CM060709.1, read as the reverse complement.
TGACGCCGCTGCCGGGGAGGTTGTGCGCTTATTCTAAACGATTTTGCGTATTAGTGAATCTGGATATACATCCATTGTATATTTACCATCTTTTATCCATATTTTTATAAAACAAAACCCAAAAATATCCATCCCTTTACCCTCTATCCTTTTGATTCTACCTTCTTCCACTTGTCCCATAATTGATTCTAATGGCATCTCTCGATGACGATTTCTTTGAACAAAGGGCCTATGAGAGCAACATCAAAAAACTTATTGCCTTATCAAAGATATCGAGATGTCGTGTTAATTATGATGGACCATCAATTCATATTCCCTCTCCAGTGAGGGAAATGGAACGAGAAACCGGGGTGACAAAGGACCCTGTACTTTCCTCTGACTATGGAAGTGCTAAATACGTCCAACCTACGGTTGTCCAAGAATCTAAGCTCACAATTGATCCTAACCTTTCACGGTTTACAGTTAAAAGTTTGTCAAGCAAACGTACAGAGCTTAGGGCAGTGACTGAAAAGAACGATTTGCCTAATCTTCACAATTATCAAAAACAAAAACCAGAGACCATAACGGAAGTGGTGGAAATTCCTAGCTCTCAGAGCACACCACTTGTCCCACCTCCAGATTTTGTTCCTTGTGTCGGTTGTGGTGAGCCGCTTTTCGGTTTTCCATGTCGTTGGTGTACATGTGAACAATGTGGTAATGATATTCGAGACGGGAGTTGTTTGTTTTGTGGATCGAGTAATTCATTTGCTTATGATCCTAATCAAAACTTATTCAACGATTCCTCAAATTTTTCCAACTACCCATCACATTCATACGAGCAAGAATCATATTATCCAAATCTCAATGATGCTTCGTATCAAAATACACCAAGCCAGACTCAACAGTTTTACTGTTGTGAGTACTGTGGAGGTCCACATTTTAGCTCTAATTGTCAAACAAGGAATCCATTTCCTTGTAATAATTATGACTATCCGTTTCAAGACCCACCTCCACAGTGCCAAATAATTCAGGCAACTCCTCATATCCAGCAAGACCCTTATATAGAGGTTCTTGAGAAAATTAAAGACATTAAGGAGGAGTTGGCTAATATTTCGTCTCACAATACACCAAGTTCTTCTTGTGTACATTGTGGGGGTCCTCATGATGATTTCAGATGTCAACCGTATTCTAAACCTGAACATTGTTCTAGTTCTGATACATCCAGTTTTGACACATCCATACCCCCACAGTCTCCACTCATTCCATATTCTCGTGATAAATCTATCACGGAATTACTTGCTGAAGAACATGCTGCTAGAGACGAAAGAAGCATGGAAGAATTGCTACAAGCAGCTATAACACGTATCAAATTTCAAAATGTTGCTCTTCTCGATGAAGATGATGAAAGTGATGATACCTCATCATGTTCATCAATTGAGACTTCTTCCATAGATATACAGGGAGAAAAGAATATAACTGAATCACCAGCAGTAGAAATAATGGAACTTGTAGACTCCATTACTGCTAGTCCTTCTAATCTCCCTGAGTCTGCTGTTATCACACCCGAGGTTCCCACTCACTCTCTGAGCATGGGGGACGAGCATCTTGACACTGTTCCTAAAAAGGAATCAGACGAATTCATAAAGTCTAGTGTTGAGAACCTTGTCTCAATCCCAAGTGAGTCACAGGGAATTCTTGAGCATGTGTGTGATATCCCTCCTCCTCTTGTCTTTCCAAATGATCATATTGAGATGTTCTCTGATTCTGATGAGGACTATTCTTTATCTTGTGGAAACATAAGTTATGTGGGGGAATTACCTTCTGAGCTTGTCAACTCAGAAGAAGAGAATGAGGAAGAAATAATCCAAGGCGAAGCTCTTCGTCTTACTTTATTAAATGCTAATCTTCTCATTTCTAGAATCGAGGCTTTTAATGAAAAGCCTATTTCATCTCCTATCCCCGTCAAGGATAGTGAGGTTTTGATCAATGATTCTATTCCGGAATTGCAAACGTTCCATTTTGATCAAACGGAAGAGAAGATAAGTGGTATCACCACTTCTCATTCTTATAATTCTCTTCCCGTTTATGAATCATTTACTATTGAGAAGTTCCCCAGTGAATTCACTCAAATCAATCCCGAATAGAAATCATTCACCTTTGAGGAGTTCTCCGGTGAACTCACTCATATCATATCTCTACCAGAGTATGATAGTTTCTATTTTGATCTAGACATACCCATAATATGTCTTGATCAAACGAGCTTAAAAGAGGAGATTCATGAAACAATGAATTCTCCTATTGAAGATGAGGAGTTAGTTATGATTTTCATCATGACTTTCTTTCTTTTCTTCATATATCCTGTTCCCTATCCTATTCTTCACTACTTCGGGAATGAAGACATTATCTTTGACCCCGGCATTCTCATTTATAAATTATGAGCCGGGTACTTATCTCATCTCATCTCATCGGTGTGGAACTTTCGCGTGCTTCAAATGTTTATCCAAATATCTTGAATGAAAGTCCGATGCAGATTGTCTCTTCCACTTGCTTCCCCATGGACAAATGAATTCGGGGTCGAGTCAAGCTAGCGACTCGGTAAATAAAAACAGTAGCATTTACTTAGGGTTTTCACCCTAAGTGTGGGGGAAATACTAACCCACATGTTGTATATATGTATATATCCTCTAAAAAAAAATGTACATAAACTTAAGTAAAGGCTATTGAGTATTTTCTTTTTAGGTTCTAACTGTTGGTTTAACACCCGGTACTTTGAATATTGAGGACAATATTCAGTTCTAAGTGTGGGGGGAGATTTGTTATTCTAACGAATTTAAACACATGTTCCATCAAGAACCCCCATATTAGCCAAAATTTTAAAATTTTTTCTCACTTAGAACGCAATAAATGGTTATCAGTCCGCCATGTCTAACCCACATAAGGATTGGCTAATCCAGGAGCAAACGGTTCTTGGTAAAGATATCTCAAACCCGTTGATGGCTTGCAATTTGCCCAAAATTGTATGGTACCTCAACTAGCCATATCCCATAAAGCAAATGAGTTGGCTAGCCCGCAAGATTATGGCTTGTGGTAAAGGCCGTGGGAAAACCATAATTGGTAATCAGCTCACCAAGATATTGACTATTCCATCAAGAGTTGGCTAGTCCAGAAGCAAACGGTTTTTGGTAAAGACTAATCAAATCCGTTGACAGCTGGTGATTTGCTCAAAATCACACGGTTATCAGGTGTACCACAGTTCTTACACCTGGCTACTCTAGAAGTGATGGCTTTTGGTAAAGAGTTTTTCAAATCCATTAAGTTTTTCTCAAAAGATTGCTAGGGACTAGCAATAGTTTAGTGTGGGGGATTGATGAGTGTCTAAATACTCATCATTTTATACCAATCTGAGCTGCCAAAGCATACAAAAACACTCAAATATGCATCAAAATACTTAAAATATCTTAGAAGTGTGTTTTATATGTTTCAAATGCAAAATAATCAAAAACAGATGAAAAACGTACAAAGTTTGCATAATTGGCAGTTTCAGTCCGTCAAGTTTCATAAATTGGCAAAACTAGTCCCTGGTTATTCTAAAAACATGAAAATGTCATCAAAGGTCCTTTTAAATCACAAAGTTACATATTTAGTCCTTTGGTGCAAAGTTTTACAAAATTACAAGTTTAGTCCCTATACTTTGGAAATTGACATAAATGGTCCCTAGGATGTTAAAAACTTTGAGAAAATAAATTTTGGTCATTGTACTAATAATCTTTTGCAGGAATGGTCCTTGGGTGATAAGTTTGGTGAAATTACATAATCAGTCCCTGAAGTTTGGTGAATTGGCAAAAATAGTCCCCGGGTATTTCAAAAGTGAAATATATCAAAAATACCCGTGTACTATTCATTTATGGCAAATTAGGTCCTTATGATAACTATGGGAAAGTCACTAAGTCAGACCCTAAACTTTCAGAATATTACAAATTTGGTCCTTGTGATTTTCCAAGTTACAATACAAACGGACCCTTATTATTATCTAAACCCAAGTCCAATCCAAACCAAACAAATACAGACTACCCAAGCCCACCCTTTTTAATTACCCAAGCCCAAAATCCAGCCCACACCCCGTTATAAATATTACCAGGGTCAACGCCCAGGTCAAACACCCCCTTCCCTCCCAAACCATACCATCACCACTGTAGCATCAATACCACCATGGTATCTCCACCTCAGCTCAACCCCACTTGCCTACCCACTCTCCTCCACCTCCAAAACCCTCCAAAACCCTAAAAACTCTCTTCACGCAATCTACAGTGACCAAACCTGACAGTTTGACCCTTTGGCGCCAAGTTACCAATTTGAATGGCTAGGATCAATCAGACAATATCAACGGCTAGGGATTGATGGGAAAGTCTCACAAGACTGCATGAAACTCTATTTATCAAGAAAGAAGCAGAAGTGAAGATGTATTAGAGTAGAATTAGGAGTAGTGTAATTTAGTCAATCATATTAGTGTAAAACTTAATTCCAGTTTAATTTTATGCTTCCAAGTGTTGTATCTCACATTCTCAGTGTAATCTTAAGTGTTTTTAAACAATCAATTTAAAATTTCAGTTGGATATCTCAGTTTATGCATTTTAATTGAATTTCAAAAATCACCAATAGTCTAATTGTTGTTTCTAGTTGTTACTCTGGATATATAAAGTTAACTTAAGCTTTGACAAAGCTTAATTAGGCTCTTATATACCTTAATCATCTGTTTAGTTTATAAAGGAAGAAAATACTAAAAAATCAAATAAAATAGTGAAAAATAGAAAGATCAAAAGAAGATCAAGAAGGAACTGAGCAGGGTGTGAAATTTGGATTGTTCATGGTTTAGAGTCCTATGGGGGACACTAGGTTATGATTTGGTTCACTGGTTCACTCATTTCTTAGTTGGCATCAATTGTAAGTCATAAACTTTATTATTACATTTCTTAGTTCTTATTATTGTTTCTGTGGTAATTTAGTTCATTTAGCTTTGATAATGTTCCTAGATTCTGTTTAGGGATTAGAAGTTAATAGTTATAGTCTAAAACTCATAATAGTAATACAAAGTTAGTTATAAAGGGGTGTTTGGTTCAGTGAAATTCACCACTGAGCCTTGTGTTGCAGTTGTTGTTTTTGGTTGTATCAAGTCACAATAGGTCTATATAGGTTTATTAAGTCATAAGATTAGTACCTCATTAGTTTAGAAAGTCAAAATCCACCTTCACAATACATAGCAGTTAACTGTGTGGGTTTGACAATCCCATATCAGTCATACATGCTTACATTTTGTGGTAATTGCTTAAATTAGTCTTATTATATCATAAAACATCAATCTCAATTAGTTTAGAAGGATCAAAGTTCATAATAGTCAAACTAGTTCAAGTTTCAATAAAAGTCAAATTGTCATTCTCAGATTTTTCCAAAACTTGGGAGATTTGTTTAGAATTTAGGAATAGGATCTTGGACTTGAAATTTGTTCCTAGTGATAGATTACCAGCTCATATTTAAGTTCCCACAAGTCTTATATTTTTAGGATTTTTACCCTGGGCCCCACAAGCTAGGGAAATCACTTGCAGGGCAAGCACTTCCCCTGCATCAGCAAACTCAGTCCATCACCACCACTTTGGTGGTGATTTGTGACCAACTCAGTGGGCCCCACACTTCCAAATTAGTTTCTTACAACCCCCCTCCTACCAGGGAGTATTAGTTGACCATTTGTTTGACCTAGCAACCAGTGGACCCCACCTGTAATAGACCCAAAAGTTTGTCCCTATTCTGTGTTGCCATTGAGTTTTGGATTAGCTTATTTTTGCTTATCAGCTTATCTACTGAGCTTATTTGGCAAAATTGAGCTTAGACAAGTCCAATATACTTATTAGAACCAGAATAATCTATAGTGGGTCCCACATAAGCTCATTTGAGCTTATTTGCTTATTCAGTCAACAAAAGTCAACTGTGGTAGCATTAAGCTTCCACAGTGCTTATTATTAGCTTATAAATTAGTTGTTTTCACAAAAGTTGTTTATTTTTAGGTATAATATAGTTTTGTAAAAGAAAAATCCAGAAAAGACAATATAAAAATAAGTGATAGTTTCTATTTAATTTAATTTAATTTAATTTTAATTTTCATTTTTAGATTTTTATTAAGTAAGTTGTGTTTTTATATTTTTATTAATTTCCTTTTTGGTTAAAGTATTTTTAATAATTTTCTCAGATTTTTATTTTGTAATTTAGTATTTATTAGAATTAAAATTAGTTTTATTAATAATTAATAAATTATTAAGTTTTAAATAGCATAATTAATTTTTATAAGGTAATACCTAGTTTTTATATTTTTTCTAGCTTTTATAAGTTATAAAATAGTTTTATAAATTTTTTCATAATTTTCTAAGTTAATTTAGTATTATTAATAATTTAAATTAGTTTAAATAGTTTAATTAAGATAATTAGTTTTCAATTAATAAAAAAATCCATAAAAAGAAAAAAAATAGTTATTTTTAGTTTTTATACTTTCTTCAAGTTAATTTTTAAGTTTAGAAATTATTTTTATAAATTTTTAGTTTAATTTGTAGTGTTTATAATTTTTAGTTTGATTTAAATTAGGTTTAATTAAATAGTTAAATAGTTTTTAATTAAATAATTAATAATAAATAGTAAAATAATCTAAAAAATAATTTTCTTTTTAATTTAATTTTATTTTAAGTTTAAGTTTATATAATTTTCATTTTTAACCCCTGTAGTTTATTTTTCTTAAAACTCACCTTTTTCTCAGTACGCAGTCGCGTCTGATTTTTAATTTACGTTTGTACGTTTTTAGATATCTAGGTTTTACGTAATCGTTAAAATAGTTTATATAAGTTATTTTGTTTTATAAAACCTTAGTGTAATCATACACACACACTTTTATCCCTTTCCTGTTCACATTCACTTGATCACAAGATTCGTTTATAATAAAACATCGCACACCTCGTTGGGACATTACGACCCGGGGAAACACTGTATTCCACGGAAGCATTTGCCTCAGCTGTTTGACTATTATAATTGACCATTCACAAGTGGTTGACCAATAATTATCTGACCGTTTGAGGCGAATCAGTTCCCTTGTTTGTTTAGCCCTATGACAAGTCTCACATGCAGAAACATGAACAGATTTAGACAACTTAAGGTCATTTTTAAGAACAGATAAAACTTGGTCAGCAGGGTGACCAAGTCTATTATGCCAAAGGTCTTTAGAAACATTAAAGCACATAACCATATTAGACATACTCACAGAATTGCCACTAAGAATATCAAACAAGTACAATCCACCAGACTCACTACCAGTCCCTAGAACAGTTTGCCTTTTCAAGTCCTGAATATAACATTTATCTTCATCAAAACCAACAAACAACTTGCTATCTCTAATGAGTTTATTCACAGACAAAAGACTAACACAATAACCAGTCACAACTAAAAAACCATACAGAACAATATTGCAGGTCAACATAAGATTGCCAACATGACTAATGGTAGCGAGAGTACCATTAGGATGACCTACAGTAATATTCAAACCAGAAACATCAACCACATTAAACATATCATCAGTAGAAACAGTAAGATGGTGATTAGCACCAGAATCAATAACCCAACCCAATGTGAAAATTTTAACCATAATACCAAAATTAGCAACAAAGAACTTAGAAAAATTAATGTTAAACCACATATTACCATTAAAGAAAAAAGCATTACCTGCCATATTAGCATGTATGCTCCCAGATGGAGTATCATTAATCAAAGACAACAGTTTCCTCATCTGTTCAAAAGTAAAACCAGTAGAAGTATTCAGCTTATCAACACTTTTAGCATCAACATTATTAGCATTGTAAGTTTGTTTAGCACCATTATTAGTAGATTTTTTGAAATTAGGTGGAAAACCAACAAGTTCAAAACATATGTCAATAGTATGACCAATTTTACCACAATGCTTACTATTCAAATTAGGATTAGGTCCCCTATTAGCAGTATATGTATTATTTCCTCTGGTGTTATTGTTATTATTAAACTCTCTTCTATTAGAATTATTAAAAGACTTAGTAGCAAAAGAAGAGGCATTCATTTTAGACTCAGTGACACCAAAGCTCTCAGGAACACCTCCATGAGACTCCTCCCTATAAATAGTAGTATATGCATCCTTCATATCAGGGAGTGGGTCCCTGGTGAGAAGAGTACTCTTGATAGGCTAATAACAGTCATCAAGGCCCATCAGACACTGCATAAGCTTCATGAGTTGTTAATGAATCAACAACTCCTTACTAGCATCACATTTAACTTCACAAACACACTTAGGCAATTAAGTTAGGGCATCAAATTCTCTCCAAAGAAAGTTCAACCTATGATAGTAATCAACAACAGAACTACCTCCTTGTTTAATACTATTAATTTTTTTGAAGTAAATTAAACACAACTGAACCATCAACTTTATCATAAGTTTCCTCTAATTCTTTCCACACAGAAGTAGCATTATCAGAGTAAACAAGACCAAGATAAACATCTTAAGACACATAATTCATAATCCAAGTAATAACAATGGCATTACACATGTCCCACTGAGCAAATAACACATCACTAGTAGCATAAGAATCTTTAAGACAAGTACCATCAATAAAACCAACTTTATTCCTAGCTTGTAAAGCTAATTTCATAGCACTTGACCAAATTCTATAATTTTCAGTTCCAAAAAGTTTAAAATGAATTAAAGTTGTGTTACTATTATCATTAGTTTGAACATGTAATGGATTACCAGCATCAAGATTATTAATCAAAACATGTGCACCACCACTAGGCTCACCAGCAGCCATTATAATCGACAATCAAGAACAAATAACAAACAATCAAATAACCAGAAGTAAACAAAGAGAAAATAATATCAACTAAACAGCAACCAACAACCAAACAAACAATGAACCAGATATCAAAAACAGACAAATAATAACTAAAGAACATCCAACTTCCAAGACTGCCCAAGATCCTAAACTCCAGCGTCCTAGACTCAAACTTAAAGCTAATAAAATAGAAAAAAAAAATCTAAATGAACTCACACCTAAGATTAACCAGTAATCAGCCAAGAAGACTGGGATTGGCTAGAGCAGGTTTCCGTACCACTCAATGGTGGCAGGTGTCACACCTCGCTAAGGCGGAAACGCGAGTGTAACTTCATGGATATCATCACAACACATGGTGTCTATATAGAGAATTACTACATGCAAACAAATATGTAACACCCCCTAATTTATGTTGTAGCAGCGGAATAGTAATTAGGGTGTTACGGTGAGGATCGAAGTTATAATGATAGAAAACGGCTCGAAAGAGACGTTTTGAAAACATAATTTCATTATTATAGATTGATTTGTGTGAAAATCAACTTATTATAGTATAGAAGTATAGTATCGAAATGATCTGCGTGAAATACGGATCACCCGAGTCGTATCCGAGTGAAGGTGAATGGAATCAAGAATATTGATTCGTGTAAATCGTGAATTGAGAAGTAGTGAAAAAGAAAATAGAGATCAAGTAATTCACGTATTAACAAACAATGATGAATTATACAAAAAATACAAGCTAGTTATGCACAAAAGTTAAAAACGTAAAAACGGATTAAAATGATGAATTATACAAAAAATACAAGCTAGTTTAACGAAAAATGATCCTACAAACGTGAAATAATTTTCTAAAAATCTTAAACTATTAAAATGAATTTCCAGAAAAAGATTTTTTTTTTTTTTTTACTTTTCTTTTATTTTCTATGAATTTATTTTGATTTTTGTAATTTTAAATGAATTAAAAATAAAAGAAAATAGAAAAATAAAGAGGAAAAATGAAAATTAAATTATGAAAAATCTAAAATATTATAAAAGAATTTTCTAAAATATTTTTGTATTTTTCACAGCTTTTTCTGAATTTTTGTGGATTTTTGTTGATTAAAAACTATTTAAAAATGAATAAAATCAAAAGAAAATTAAGAAAAATACTAAATCAACTTGGAAAAATCTAGAAAAATTCCAGAAAATCAAAAATAATAAAAAGAACTTGGAGAAAAATTTTGAAATTAAATTAAGCTGTTTAAGTGCTTATTACAGCCAACTGCTTATTCACAAGTGCTTATTTATAAGCACTTGCGAATAAAACTTGAATGACTATTTGAAATCAGATGAAAGATGCTTATGAATGCTCAATATGACCAAATTCAGATCATTATATGCTCAGTAACCAAGGAACCAATCAAACAGAAGATCAACTTTATGCAATAAGCTCACACAATAAGCATAATAAGCACAGACAGTCACAGAAGCAATATGATCATTCACAACACTTGTACCACTAATAATAAACTCTGAATCAAACACCAATCACAGATTCAAGCTCAAATGTTTAATAGCAGCCCTCTATGTTCAATCAGACACTTAGCTTCAACTATGCTTATAAGAGCACTAGGTGTAGGCTCGCCGTTCTCCCTCGCTGTCTGACTTGGCAAGCTCAACGGCGAGCCGTTGCTCGCCTCTACACCGATTGAGGCTCGCCGTTCCTCTTCGTTGGAGAACTCCCCGTGGCCACGGCGAAGGTGAAAAAGGAAATGTTGCAGCTTTTTGGAAAATTTAAACGTTGTGCAACGTTTTAATTGTAACGTTCATCCCTTTTTTTTGTTTTTTTTAACCCCCTAAAAACATAACATATTTTCCCTATATATATATTACACATATTTCACACACATTTCATTCCAAAAAACCTAACACATTTCATTCCAAAGCAAAAACAATGAGTGAATCATCTTATTCCGAAGTTAGTGACTTTGAAGAGATACATGAGCTAGAGCTGATTATCCAAGAGTTCGAAAATGAGCAAGAGTTGCAAAATCAAGCAGCCGGTCTTTCACATTGCCGTAAATACATTCGGCGTGAACGTGACGTTGCTGAAGCACGTCTACGGGCCGACTATTTTGGTGACCAACCAAAATATCCTGAAGACAATTTTCGACGTTGTTACCGTATGAGCCGTAAACTATTCTTAGAAATAGTCGAAGGTATTGAAACATATATTGACACTCATGATCCTCTTCCTGCTCATTTTGATTTCTTTAGACAACAACCCAATGCTACGGGTCTAATGAGTTTTAGTGTGATTATGAAATGCACATGTGCCTTACGCCAATTGGGGTACGAGATATCACCTGATTCATTAGATGAGTATTTACAAATAGGTGAACACTGTGCACGTGATTGTCTAGATTTTTTTACTATGTGCATAATCCATTTGTTTGGGAAGGAGTTTTTAAGAAAACCAACTGAGGACAACGTTCGTAACTTATACCACGCACATAGCATGGTTCATAAGATTCCAGGAATGTTGGGAAGCATCGATTGTATGCACTGGGAATGGAAGAATTGCCCAAAATAATGGCAAGGGCAATTTCACAGAGGTGATAAAAAATATCCAACTATAATGCTTGAAGCTGTTGCGTCTTATGATTTGTGGATTTGGCATGCGTTTTTTGGTGTGGCAGGTGCGAATAACGATCTGACCGTTTTATATAATTCTCCGTTATTCGACGACCTGATTGACGATATTGGCCCTCAAGTTCCGTTTGAAGTATACGGACGTACATTTAAAAATGGGTATTATCTAGCAGATGGAATTTACCCACAGTGGGCATCGTTTGTCAAGTCCTTTACTGTTGCAAACAACCCAAAACACGCCTCATGGAAAGCGAAACAAGAAAGTGGGCGAAAAGATATCGAAAGAGCTTTTTGTGTCCTACAAGGTCGTTGGCATATTATTTCCCAATCGGCGCGTGCATATACTGTGGGCAAGTTACGGAGAATCATGTACTCGTGCATCATAATGCATAACATGATTTTGAAAGATCAAAATTTTGATATATCCGACGCTGCTGAAATATATATTCCACCGACACCAAATATGCAACAGTCATGGGTCGAAACGCAAAAAAGAAAAACCAAAGAACTACATGATAAACGCACACACTCAAGGCTTCAACTATGTCTCATCGAGCATGTTTGGCAACAACAACAATGGGAAGAAATTCAACAAAATAGTAATAATTAGGTTCGTTTTTTAGTGTCGTATGTGTTGTATTTTTTTCCGTATCGTATTTTTTTTCCATATTGTAACTTTTTTATTTGATGAAATAAAATTAGTATGTTTTGTTATTTTTTAGTATTTGTGAAATTAATTTAATTTATTTAATGAAATGAATAAAAAAATAAATGTGTAAGAGGTGGGGCCCTAATGGGGAAGTTGAGGTTTGTTGTTTGGTGAGGGGGGATTTGTTGTGGTTAGTTGAAGTTGAGGTGTTTGGTGATGTGGCAGGGGTGAGACCCGAATGGGGAGGCAAGCCTCCCCATCTACACCTAGTGCTCTAAACAGTTTCAAAAAGCACTACAAATAAGCTCTAAAATGCAAACTTATGGGGGCAAAAGTACAATAGCTCAGCTGAGATACAAGATCAATCAATTTCACTACCAAATTATACTGAATGCTACTCAGGAATCAGCCTAGAACAGCAACTAATGAGCTAATTTACAATGCAACAGTTGACTATTTAGCACTAAACTAATTTGACTAAATCCAACTTTATCAGCTAAATCTTACCTCTAATTAGTGGTATTAAGCTAGTATTATTATACTATAAGCTAACTCTAATTATATTCCAACTTTTAGCTAAATTATACTAACAGATTACCATTATTACTAAATGTATAGATGCAATTAACTATAACTTTGACTATTTCAAAACTACTCTACTGATTTAATGAGTTATACCACTATTACTACACTAGCTTAATCTAAGTATGCTCAAATGACAGGAATCAAACAACAACAACTCTCAATGGTAGACAGATCCAAACACCCCTAATTGTGACAGACAAACAACTTTCAATGAAACAATTATCAATACTCACACCAATGAATCTCTAACAAACTCCAATCACTACTCAGCCTTAATCAACCATCAAACACCACAGATCTAACAGAAAAGTATACTCATAACTCACTTCAAAAATAGTCACTTATCACAGCTTATCCAAACACAGAATCAAACAATCATATGCAAATCAATGAACAATCAAGCTTATTATTAACACTAACAACACTATGTCAGCAAACAATATAAATGAAACAGTAATACTTTCTAATATGCCAAACTTTAACAGATTGAAAAGGAAATTGAGAAAAAGAACTAAACTCACAGAATTATAACCACCTCAGCAAGAACAGAGGTGGATCACTATGCTTGCCTATCTTTATGATAGGCAGAAACCTTCCCAAACTGTTTCCACTTATCCCAATCTCCACAGAATTCACTTGATCAAATCACCTTTGACCTCAGTTGACTAAATTCACTAGAATATGAACAATGAAATGAAACAGTTCCAAAATAAGCTATTGAGATTATGTTAACTACAATCAAACTTATTGAGCTTATTTGTAAACTTATATGAAAAGAATGAAAGCTTATTTTTATTTTTTTTTATATTTTCTATTTTTATATTTTTGTTGATGATGAAAACTTTAATGACAGAATGAAATTTATTAAACTATTTGAGAAACTTTAAGCTGAATAAGAGTAACAATTATAAAAACAAGAGTAACTAAAATTGATTAATAAGCTGATAATAAAAGAGTAAAATGAATTTTATTAAATCTGAAATTGAATTACAAATACAAAGCACTAATCTATATACATTACGACTAAAAAATAGCATAGCTTCGCTACAAATTTCCTACCCTCCCAAATGAGCTTACAATGGGTCCTATATATAGGAGAGGAGTGAGGTGAGGCTCACGGATTGCCAAGCTGGCAATCCGTGTGAGTTGTGCTTGTTTGAATCCTCTCAGCACCGTAAGATCACTATCCAATCATTGCCAATTGATACACTCCCTTGGATTGCATTTGGTGACGCGTTCCATCCAATTGTAGCCTGCCACGTAGCCCCCCGTGTGCTTCTTCGCTTCTGACACACTCCTGACATCACACAATCTTCTAGAAACATGCTTGCTTTGACCACCTTGCCCTTAATTACGGTAATAATTTGATTTGGGGGGTTAGGGTTCATCATTTCTGGGTAAAAGGAATTGGGGGTGAAATAGGGAAGCGGGGTAAATATTTTATTGTTTGTTTGACCTTTTTGACCCGTATTTGATGTTAGTTTGACCGTGGCTTGTTGGGGCGGGTATTGGGAAAATTGGGCTAGGGCTTATTGTAATTGGATTGGATTAATTATTGGACCAAGACATTTAAGTGGGATTATTTTCAGATTTGTGGTAATAACATTCAAGGACCAATTTTGAATTTTATGAAACTTTGAGGACCTTTTTTGTTATTGTTCCAAAACTGAACTCCAAGGGTATAAGTTGCCATCTTTGGATATTTAAGGGCTAAATCTGATTTTTCTTTATATATTTCCATGAGGGATTGAATGTGTAAATTCTAAAAAGTATAAGGACCAAATCTGCACTTTCTTCAAACTTCACACAAGGATCACTTTTGCTTATTTATCAAACTTTGAAGACTTTATAAGCTCAAATTGATTTCCAGCTTGACTTTCTGACTCTTTCTACACTCATGCTCGTTATTGCCGGGTTTTTGCTTGTTTTTCGTCTTTTAACGATGTATCCGTACCTGCACGTTCACAAACATAAATACACGCATTCTTTGGCATTTGTTAGCATAATTAGTCTATTTGGGTCCGTTTTTGGCTATGAAAAGGTATGTGAATTAACACATACCAAAATCCCCCAGACTAAGGTATTGTCGTGTCCTCACGCAATGTGATCAATTCACGCTTTTGGGATAAATAATTTCATAACTCTTCCTACTAACTTTGTAAAGTAGCAAGGAGGTTCGAAAGAAGTAATAAAATCATTTATTCTCGCAAATGCTCTATTTTCCAAAATTTTTCCTTTATTTCACTTTCACTTCTATTTTTGTACTTTTCATACTTCATACTTGTGACGGTTTGTTGAACTTTCATTATTTTGCAATAATTTTCAGGATCAACGAGTAGAAACACTTCTATTTAAGAAGTGACCATATGGATAAAAATCGTCATCCTTGATTTTTCACAAGTCCCCAAACTAAGCGTACAAACGAGATCACAACTTATCTACAAATTAGATGCTAACACTACTCATAATAGTTACTTGTGGAAACCTCTTACTCCCATGTCTTAAGTTTTGTATCTCAAGATTTTATTTTTGTTGAGAAATGAATTTCTTCATATTTTCTCGTTTCAATACTTTTTAGTCCGATAGAGATACCAAGTTTAAACGCTAAGTAGTTTTTCATTTTCTCTCAAGAACCACTGCAATAGAAATTCCCACCACTGCTGGATGTGATTCCAAGAGCCGAACGAGAATGAATACCACACAGAAAAGTCAAGGAATTTGGGTACATACAATCTCATATATAAGTTGCGGAGTACTACACGTGCACCTCATGTGTCCAATTCAGAATCATCCACATGCACCTCACGCGCCAACAACTTTTATACACTTAAGCTCTTATTCAATACAACTTTCACTTTTCATTTATTTTTTTCATTTTTCACTTTTTTCATACTTTTCTTTCTTTACTTTTTTCATCATCAATGGAAGCTTATCGGGTAGCTCCAAAACCACATACATAATCATCTTTTGACTTTTGATTTTTTCTCATTTTTGCTTTTATTTTTGATATTCCTTGATATGTACCCAACTTCTAAAGCAAATATTCTCTTAAGAGAATAAGAAACTAAATATTATCCAAACCTAAATACCACTAATTAACCTAGAACATCTATTATATATCGGTGTTGTATTTTATGGGAGTAAAAAGCCACAAGTACCTCTCATGAGCTCTAAAGAGAACCACTACTCCACGTTTAGCATCTAACTTCTAAATAAACTCTATCATTTCTCGCTCTTCGCAATTTAAGATTCCAAGTAATGAAACTAGCGAATACTTAGCCGATAATCAGCCACGCATATATAAAGTCAGATACGGAAACTTGCAAATTCTAGAAAAAGAATTCGCGTTTTCTAGCTCCTGATGTAAAAGACTAGCAAAAGCTTTTAAGCTGCGCATGTATAAAGTCAAGTACGAGAACTTGTAGATTCTTAAGAAAGAATTCGCGTTTTATAGCTCCTGGTGTACAAGACTAGCACAAGCTTATATGATTATCATTGATTAAGGGAACAAGCTAGGGCTCAACACGCCCGGTCAAGTCAAAATATTTATTCCTACTCTCGCTAGCAAGAAAGTCAACAAGATGTCAAAACACATATTCAAACTTATTATATTTTTGAACAACTTTTTCAATTTTTCCCATTTTTTTGTGCTTTTTCGTGACTTTTTCATTTTCTTCAAAATTTTTGAAATTTTCAATTTTTTTTTCATTTTTTTTTTTAATTTTTGTGGAAAAACGGAGTTGCAAGAGTTCACGACATGTGAAAAATGCAAGGTCAAATCAAATCGAAGATTCACCCTCCCCCAGACTAGAATTAAACATTGTCCTTAATGTTTTATGGGTTAAGGCAATCCTAACAAAATTCTAGGGCCGTTTATTAATTATGCCAAAGAAAACGTTAGTCGATAAGATTCACGGATATAGGATTTCCAATAAGCATCGATGAATGAAACTCGAGTGGAGAGAAGATAACGAGCACGAGAGTCATCATAAATCGCGGACAATCCTAACAAACATCACAAACAACCACGGAACACAAGAGTAGAAGAGGCACCCCCTCCTCACGTTGTTTGTTAGAAATAAGAAAAATAAGAAGATGAAATTGGATAAGCATGGGTTGCCACCCACGAAGCGCTTTGTTTTTGATTTTCGAGTCACGTAGCTTGACTCGATCCCCGAACTCAATCGTCCTTGGGGAAAGTTTGGAGATCCGGGACTACCATGGTTGGTACATCCCCTCCGAAATAATGTTTCAGACGGTGACCATTCACCTTAAAGTTAGGACCATCGGGTTGAGCTAACTCAATGGTACCATAAGGGAATACTTGGGTGATGGTGAATGGTCCTGACCAACGGGTTTTAAGCTTACCCGAGAAAATCTTCAAATGAGAGTTAAAAAGAAGCACTTGATCACCAACGTTAAAAACGCGGTCTTTGTTCTTGGCATCATGAAGTCTTTTTGTTTTCTCTTTATAAATAAAAGAATTCTCGTAAGCTTGATCACGGAGATCGACTAACTCATTCAACTGAACTTTTCGGTGATCACCCGCGGTTTTCAAGTCAAAATTGGTATGCTTTAAGGCCCAGTAGGCCTTGTGCTCAAGTTCTAGGGGCAAATGACAAGCCTTCCCGTAAACCAGCTTATATGGAGTACACCCAATGGGAGTTTTGTAAGCGGTCCGGAAAGCTCATAAAGCATCGTCTAATTTATCGGCCCATGAGGCACGGTGCTCTCCTACTGTCCTTTCTAATATTCTTTAAAGGCCACGATTGGACACCTCCACTTGACCACTAGTTTGTGGATGATAAGCCGTGGAAAGACGATGTATGACACCATATTTAAGCATTACTTTTGAAAATTGGTCATTGCAAAAATGGGTCCCACGATCACTTATGATGGCTCGAGGTGCACCAAATTGGGCAAAGAGACTTTTTAAGAACTTAACAACTACTCGGGCGTCATTGGTGGGGAGCTCCTTCGCTTCAACCCATTTGGACAAGTAATCGACTGCCACGAGAGTATACTTGTTTCCTCTTGATGACGGGAATGGTCCCATGAAATCGATGCCCCAAACGTCAAAAATTTCACAAACTTGAATAGCATTTTGTGGCATTTCATCTTTTTGAGAAATTTTCCCTTGACATTGGCAAGAATCACATGATTTCACCAATTCATGGGCATCCCGATATATCGTCGGCCAATAGAAGCCGGAATCAAACACTTTCTTTGCGGTGAAGTTGGCACCATGATGTCCCCCCGTGGGTCCACTATGGCATGCCTTAAGAATTTCAACGGCTTCCGTACCGTGAACACACCGCCGGATCACTTGATCCGCACAGACTTTGAACAAATAGGGGTCGTCCCAAAAATAATGTTGGGCATCTTTAAAGAATTACTTCTTTTGTTGGGACGACATCCCTTTCCTAATGAAGTTCCCCGCTTGGTAATTCGCAAAATCGGAGAACCATGGGGTACTTTGTGTTGACATAAATAATGCATAAAAACGTTATTTATATTTTTCGATATCTCTATGTTTTGACGATCACAAAATGTAAAATCATCAAACGTAAGATTACTACGTAAACAAGTATTAAGCTAGTTTATATCATTATATCCAACTTAATCACTTAAGGTATAGATAAACAAGTGCTTAATACATCTCATGATCAAAGGGGTATTTAAATTAATTAATACAAAGTTTATTTAATTATATAAACATATTATATATTTTTGAAAAACAATTTTGGTAATAAAAAAAAAATGTTTTAATCATACTTAATATATGAATTCAAAATTTTAACCAAAATCAGTTAGTTTTTCACCAAATAAACTTTTCTCACTAAATGACAAGTTTTCTGGCCGTTACAGTTGGGCGTCCCCCTTAATTATAAGGGGTGGTCCCCTTAAAATTAAGGGGACTGGCCATGAATTAAGGGGACCGGCCAGGCTATTGTGTCAGAATTTGTCAGAATTTTTCTCTTATAAATACCACCTCAAACCTGGAATTTTTCCCCACCTTTTGCACAAAAATATCATATCTAAAGCTCTCTAAACATCTTCCAAAACTCTTTGATCATTAGATTACTAATCCTTGTTTCAAGTGATTCAATCCCTTCTCATCCATCCTCATCCAAAATGCAAAAGAAGAACACTCCTTCTACTACTAAGTTCAAGAAGTATTGAAGAATAGTTGTGTATATTGTGTATATTATTTGTGAAGTTGTGTTGTGCTTGTAATAAGTAGTTTAGAAGAAATAGAAGTTGTGTAGGGAGAAGAAGTTGATTAGTAGCGAAGTAGTGTAGTTGTGAAGAAGATAGGTGTGAAGTAGATTGGTGTGAAAAAGATTGGTGTGAAGAAGATAGGTGTGAAGAAGATAGGTGTGAAGTAGATTGGTGTGAAGAAGTTGTGTAGAAGTTGTGATCAAGTAGTGACGAAGTTGTGGTGTGTACATTGGTGTGTAAGGTTTTCTCCGCCATAAGGGAGTTTGTTGACATAGTGAAGAAAACTCTCGAGTAGGTGACTCGGGGAGTGGAGTAGGAACAAGGAAGGTGACCTTGTAGCCGAACCACTATAAATCCTTGTGTTGTGGTTTGATCTTTCCAACTCTTTTCATTACTTACTTATTTACCTATACTATATTAGCTTAGTTAGTTAGTTGCTATATAATTGTTCATATAGTGCAAGTATTGAGATCACATAAACTAGAATCGAAGTTTTTAAAACAAACTTGTTTTTATAAATTTTAAAAGGACGAAAAACTATTCAACCCCCTTCTAGTTTTCCACTATCCCGAGTTCGTTGATAATCTAGAGGATCTCGACTATCCCGAGTATTCAACCCCATCTCCTAGCGATCAAACCGACGAAGTACTTCATGAGCGAACAACCGAGGTGCTTAGACGACAAAAGAGTTTGCATGAAGAAGTTAGAGGTGGCTTCAAATCCATCGGGAAGACGTTGAAGGGCATCTTCGGGAAGAAAAGAAGATGATGGAGATTAGCTTATGATTGTTGAACAATATTTATTTTTATGACTTTTGATTGTAGATATTTATGTGCTATTTGTCCGAATTATAATCGGAAGTAATTGTTATTCTCTTGGATAATTGTTTGGATATTTGATTAGGATGATAACTTGCTTATTTATGTTTAATATATGCTTATGATTGCATGTTTCATCACTTAATATATATATGTGCTTGCATAATTAGTTTATGTATATGAATATCTAACATGTATGCTTTTTAATAGACCAAAACAAATGTGAAATGTCCAAATAGAGCTTGCTGCAAAAACAAAACAGAATATAACGTTTTTCCAGAAAATTTTTGAAAATTTTGAGTTCTGGGTCGTCAGATGGGTGGCCCCCTTAAATTTAAGAGGACCGGCCTCCATTTAAGGGGACCGACCATCTGGAATAATTTTTACACTGTTTTCTTTTGCAACTTGTGACCTCTTTTGCTAGTCCCAGCTACCATTTCCCTTAAAAACTAAACTGATTTTGGAATCTAACAATACAATTTCAAATTAATTCTATTTCTAAACATGTTTTCATACTATATAATCCCCATGCATGTTTAACTCACATTCTATCATCCTCAACCTTTATCAAACCTCATCCTTTTACCATGTCATCACTAAGAACCACCCATTCAAACAATGCCAAGAAACAAAAACTTGTCATTATTCCACCAAAACAACTATTCATTGACCTCACAAATGAAGACAACACCACCCCATCACCACCACCTCAATGCTCATCTCCTAGTGCACTAAATGCACCTTCCAAAACACCATCAACAAATAGAACCTCTACTTCTTCCATACCATCCACTTCATCCATAAATGACTACATAAACACCCACTTGTCTCCTCCACCAATAGTTCAACCATCACAACCTACCAATGAAAACACAACTCTTGCACTAACCCTCTCATTATCACCATTACCACCTCTTGATGCACACTTCTCATCATCCCCTATCAATCCACCAACCTATAACCCCATCCCATGGAGCTTACTTGAAGCTCATGGTGACACTTGCCTTTGTTGCATCCACAACCGAACAATTGTGTTCGGACTAAGAGATGAGATACAATACATGTTTTCACACATTGGAAACTTGTTGCATCAACCACCAACAACAAACACATCTCCTCCACCACCATCAACAAACACTCTTCCACCATCACCATCTTCATGTTCACCATCCATTCCACCCAATTAAACATGCTTGGTACTTTGCAAATAAAATTGTCTTAAACCATTTTGGATGGCAAGCTCTAGAGAGGACCTTCATGTTAGAGCTATGGTTTATTTTAGTTATGATTGTAAGCCTTCAAGGCTTTTATTGTTTACACTACTTGTTGATGTAATGCATGTTGTAACCTTTTAATCAATGATTATGGTTATGTTTAGTATCTATTCTTGCATGCTATATATATATGTTGCTTGGCCACTAAATATTTTTTTGCAAGAATTCCATATCTTAATTTCTTTATGACCTCAAAATGAGGGGGAGTATACATTAAGGGGGAGCTACAATAAAATCGGGATAACCTTTTTGATGCTAACAAAAAAGGGGAGAATTGATATAAACTCACAATAATACTTGTATATATACTAATTTTCGCTTAATGAGTTTAGATTTTATAATCATCAAAAAGGGGGAGATTGTTGACATAAATAATGCATAAAAATGTTATTTATATTTTTCGATATCTCTATGTTTTGAAGATCACAAAATGCAAAATCATCAAACGTAAGATTACTACGTAAACAAGTATTAAGCTAGTTTATATCATTATATCCAACTTAATCACTTAAAATATGGATAAACAAGTGCTTAATACACCTCATGATCAAAGGGGTATTTAAATTAATTAATACAAAGTTTATTTAATTATATAAACATATTATATATTTTTGAAAAACAATTTTGGTAATAAAAAAAATGTTTTAATAATACTTAATATATGAATTCAAATTTTTAACCAAAATCAGTTAGTTTTTCACCAAATAAACTTTCCCCACTAAATGACAAGTTTTCTGGCCGTTACAGCTGGGCGGCCCCCTTAATTATAAGGGGCGGTCCCCTTAAAATTAAGGGGACCGGCCAGGCTCCTGTGTCAGAATTTGTCAGAATTTTTCTCCTATAAATACCACCTTAAACCTGGAATTTTTCCCCACCTTTTGCACAAAAATGTCAGATCTAAAGCTCTCTAAACATCTTCCAAAACTCTTTGATCATTAGATTACTAATCATTGTTTCAAGTGATTCAATCCCTTCTCATCCATCCTCATCCAAAGTGCAAAAGAAGAACACTCCTTCTACAACTAAGTTCAAGAAGTATTGAAGAATAGTTGTGTATATTGTGTATATTATTTGTGAAGTTGTGTTGTGCTTGTAATAAGTAGTTTAGAAGAAATAGAAGTTGTGTAGGGAGAAGAAATTGATTAGTAGCGAAGTAGTGTAGTTGTGAAGAAGATAGGTGTGAAGTAGATTGGTGTGAAAAAGATTGGTGTGAAGAAGATATGTGTGAAGAAGATAGGTGTGAAGTAGATTGGTGTGAAGAAGTTGTGTAGAAGTTGTGATCAAGTAGTGACGAAGTTGTGGTGTGTATATTGGTGTGTAAGGTTTTCTCCGCCATAAGGGAGCTTGTTGACATAGTGAAGAAAACTCTCGAGTAGGTGACTCGGGGAGTAGAGTAGGAACAAGGAAGGTGACCTTGTAGCCGAACCACTATAAATCCTTGTGTTGTGGTTTGATCTTTCTAACTCTTTTCATTACTTACTTATTTACCTATACTATATTAGCTTAGTTAGTTAGTTGCTATATAATTGTTCATATAGTGCAAGTATTGAGATCACATAAACTAGAATCGAAGTTTTTAAAACAAACTTGTTTTTATAAATTTTAAAAGGACGTAAAACTATTCAACCCCCCCTTCTAGTTTTCCACACTTTGGTCAATTTTAGTAACACTCCAAGTGTCTCGAGTGGAAATGTTTCGTTGATTTCCTTATTCTCAAGAGCACTTTGATGGGGGTTCTCAAGTCGTGAAAGGTGATCAGCAGCAAGTTTCTCAGCTCCTTTTTTGTCTCGAATTTCGACATTAAATTCTTGGAGCAAAAGAACCCACCGCATTAAGCGTGGCTTAGCATCTTGCTTTGCCATTAAGTATTTTAAGGCTGAGTGGTCAGTATACACTACGCATTTAGCAAATAAGGTTTAAATTTCTCAAAAGCATAGACAACCGCTAACATCTCTTTTTTGGTAGTTGTGTAGTGATGTTGGGCGTCATTCATGGTCTTACTTGCATAGTGTATCGGTTGAAAGTACTTATTCTTACGTTGCCCCAGAACTGCACCAATGGTATAATCACTTGCATCACACATTAGCTCAAAAGGTATGCTCCAATCAGGGGCAACTAAGATTGGTGCCTCCGTTAACTTCTTCTTCAAGAAATTAAATGCATCGATGCATTCATTTGTGAAGTTAAACGGAGCATCTTTCTCTAAAAGGTGGGTCAGAGGCCGGGCTATTTTGGAAAAATCTTGTATAAAACGTCGGTAAAATCCAGCATGACCAAGGAAACTTCAGATTCCTTTGACGGTCGTAGGATGAGGTAGCTTAGCAATAACATCAACTTTTGCACGATCTACCTCAATCCCAGATTTGGATATCTTATGGCCGAGGACTATGCCCTCTTTAACCATGAAGTGGCACTTCTCCCAATTTAGAACTAAATTAGTGTTTTCACACCGAATTAGCATACTCTCTAAATTTGAGAGGCAAGAGTCGAAAGAATTTCAATAGACGGAGAAATCGTCCATGAACACTTCCATGGTTTTTTCAATCATATCGGAGAAAATGGCCATCATACACCGTTGAAATGTGCCTGGAGCATTACAAAGGCCAAAGGGCATTCTACGATAGGCAAACCTTCCATACGGGCAAGTAAAAGTGGTCTTTTCTTGATCCTGGGGATCAATGGGAATTTGAAAGTACCCAGAAAAGCCATCCAGAAAACAATAGAACTCATTCCCCGCTGATCATTCAAGCATTTGGTCCATAAAAGGGAGCGGGAAATGGTCTTTACGGGTTGCGTCGTTCAACTTGCGGTAGTCGATACAAACTCTCCATCCGGTCACAAGTCGAGTCGGTATAAGCTCATTATCGTCATTCTTCACAACAGTGATTCCACCCATCTTTGGGACACATTGAACCGGGCTAACCCATGAACTATCTGAGATCGGATAAATCATTCTAGCATCAAGGAGTTTTATAACTTCCTTTTTGATCACTTCATGGATTTGTGGATTAACCCGTCGTTGTTGTTGGACGGAAGCTTTGTGATTATCTTCAAGTAGAATCTTATGAGTGCAAAATCGAGGGTCGATTCCCTTAATGTCGGATATTTGCCAAGCAATCGCACTTTTATGCTTCCGAAGCACATCTAAGAGTCGTGTCTTCTCCTCATCTTTTAAATCTTTTGATATTATAACGGGCAATTTATCATTTATTTCCAAGTATGCGTATTCGAGATGAGGAGGCAAATCCTTGAGCTCGAGTTCTGGAGGATTCTCAATAGACGGCTTAACTTCTTTTACGTCTGCCATTTTTAGGTCCATCGAAGGGGAAGAAACAATCGGGTTTTCATTTAACAATTTCTCAATTAATAAAATGTCCCCCACCGGATCAAAATTAGAATTATCAATTTCCGGTGAAACTGAATCATTTGAAAGACAAGCATTTATTTCTTCCCAAGTGAGATAACTTCCCTCAAACGGATTGAGGGAAGGGAAAGAATTGGAGACGATTGGTTCAAAAGAAGGAGTGGGATTGCCACTCGAAGCATTGTCAGTAAAACCAAGAAGTTCTTGAGAATACTCCTCTGTAGCTTCATCAATAACATTGATTCGGTTGACGGAAGAAACATCGTAATCGGAGGAGTATCTCGCGGTTTGGTTAAGATTGAAAGTAACGGCTTCATTTCCAACACGTAAGGTAATCTCCTCGTCGTATACATCAATTTAAGCATGACCGGTCCTTAGGAATCCTCTCCCGAGAATGAGAGGAACCCGTGGATCGGCATCAAAATCAACAACCACAAAATCTGCAGGGAAATTGAATTTCCCAACATTGACAAAAATATCCTCGGCTATACCAATTGGACGAGACGTAGATCGGTTGGCAAGCTCGAGGGTCATAAGCGTCGGTGTCAAATTAGGAAGAGACAACTTTTTCCAAATTGATAATGGCATTAGGTTAATGCTAGCACCAAGATCGGCCAAGGCGAAGCATTGAACCATACCTGGAAAATTGCATGGAATGAGAAACTTGCCAGGGTCTTCAAGCTTTTCGGGTAGCTTTTTAAGAAGAACCGCTGAGCAATTCTCATTCATTTGAGTCTTTGACATTTCAAAAAGCTTTTCCTTATTATTCAAAAGTCCTTTAAGCATCGAAGCAAATTTTGGCATCAAAAGTATAGCATCCGCGAGACTTATATCAAAGTGATTCTTGAAAAATCTGATAGAACTTTTCCATTTGGTTTTTATCCTTCTCGCGGTGCTTTTTTTTGTTTAAACGTGACGGATATGGAAACTTTGTTTTAACCGGTATTTCTTTTTCAGTTTCATTAACAACTTTTTCTTTCCCTTTAGACATCGGGACCACCGGAGGTTGGATGTCTTCGGTCCTTCCATTATTAATAGGAATTTTCATATCCGTTGTCACCTCGGGTTCACGGGCAACTACCTTAGGAGGAAGAGAAGAAGAGGTGTTCAGAGCCGTTGGTCCATCATAAGTAACACCACTCCTTGTTATGATCGCTTTTGTATCACCCCTCGGGTTAGCGATCGTGTTGCTTGGCAAAGTTCCAGAGCCCGAGGGTCGATCATTTAAACGCTTGTTGAGATCGTTGATTTGAGTAGCAGATAACCTTGTTGTTTCCTCTTGTTTAGCCATTAAAGCTTGTTGACTTTGAATCAATTGCTTAATCAACTCATCTGTGGGCGACGGATTTGGAATCACACTTTGATTTTGATTATTGAAATTTTGCCCACGGTTTTGAAAATTGCCGTTATTCTGATTTCCATGATTAAAGTTTCCATGATTATTATTCTGAAAGTTATTCCCTTGAATCGGGGCTTGGTTTTGATTTCCCTGGAAATTCCGATTGTGGTTAACACCTTGGTTTTGAAAACTTTGATTTTTTCGATTTTGATTTTGATTAACTTGATGTGTACAGTTTTGCACATTGTTATTATGATTCTGATTTTGAAAACCGGGTGGTCCAAGATAATGGCTCGAACGGTAATTGAGAAGATTTCGGTCTCCTTGAAGAGGTGGGTAACCGTTGCCAACCATGTTCGCAGCATACACGTTCTCTTGAGCATAAGAGCCGGTTGATGGACACTCGTAATACGGATGTGGACCACCACAAGTAACACAACCTTGATTTACAACATTGACTTGTTGATTTGATTTTTCCATAAACATAGCATCAACTTTCTTTGTTAAAGCCACAAGCATAATTATCATTTCATCATTACTTTTACCATTATTAGACACTTGAGGTTTATTTCTAGACATTCTCACACGAGCCTTATTTTCAACTATCGTGAAAGCATCATTCGTGTTTCTAGCCAACAAGTTCCCACCCGCAGCAGAGTTGAGTGGGTCTTGGTCAACATGACATAACCCATTATAGAAAGTGTCAATCTGCTGAAGGTCGGTGAACCCATGGTTAGGACATTTTTCCAACAAATCTTTGAATCGATCCCAAGCTTCACTAAATGACTCATCAAAAGCTTGTTGGAACCGAAAGATTTGGGAACGTAGATTAGAAGTTTTAGAGGGAGGATAGAAATAGTTCACAAACTTGGAAGCAAGATCATTCCAAGTGTGAATCGAATTAGGCGGTTCCTTTTCCAGCCAAGTCCGGGCTGCCCCTTTTAAGGAGAAAGGAAATAACTTCAATTTCACCACATCGTGAGGAACTTGGTTCATTCTAATGGTCTCAGCGATGTCGGTGAAATTTCTGATATGAGCATATGGGTCTTCGTTATCAAACCCGTGAAAGGATATACCCATGATTAAATTGAGTAATCCGTGATTGATCTCAAACTTGGCATTGATGTCCGGAATCACAATAGCTCTCCTCACACCATTGAATGGTGATTGGAGTTGTTCCTCCATTGGGCGTGGATCAAAAGCCGGTTGTTGTCCCATCGGCGGGATAACATTGTGCTGAGGACCACCCATCGGCGGGGGTCCGTTGTTTTGTTCGTTTTGGTTCATCTCCTCGTCGTCAAGGAAATGAACCCGACTATTATGTCGTAGAACCCGCTCGGGGTTTGGAAATGGAGATGTAAGACTCTCAAAAGAAGAACGGGTGTGCATACACCACAAACAAAATCAAAAAGAAAAAGAAAAGAGAAAGGAAAATCTTTGTATTTTTTATTTTTATCTCAAAAACTTTTTATTTCTTTTGTTTTTCTTTTTTATAAAACGTTACGTTAATCGAAAACCATTTCTTTCAAAACCATGCGCGACGGGACGAGAAAGAAGAGTGTTTCTCTCTTCAGCTAGCAATTTAATGTCTTAGCTTCCGTATTTCCCGCTTAATCGGTTATAGTAATTGAAGTAATCCGATAAACAACTAATTTCACGTTTTTGTTATATTGTAAGACTTATTTGGTTTACAACGCCCTCCCTTCCACGGGAGAGTCGAGGCTGTAACTTTATTATTTTTTTGGTATTTTTGTAAACACTTTAGGAAAAATGTTTTTGAATTTTTATATTTTTATAGAAATATATACAAAATAGAGGAAGACTTAACAAAACACGATTTTTCAAAACGAATATTCAAAAACTCACTTCGACCTTCCCCGGTAGCGGCGCCAAAAATTGATTTGTCTGAAAATCAACTTATTATAGTATAGAAGTATAGTATCGAAATGATCCGCGTGAAATACGGATCACCCGAGTCGTATCCGAGTGAAGGTGAATGGAATCAAGGATATTGATTCGTGTAAATCGTGAATTGAGAAGTAGTGAAAAAGAAAATAGAGATCGAGTAATTCAAGTATTAACAAATAATGATGAATTATACAAAAAGTACGAGCTAGTTATGCAAAAAAGTTGAAAACGTAAAAACGAAAATTTAAACGCGTTTATTACAACGTAACTTTTAACGAAAAATGATCCTACAAACGTGAAATTATTTTCTAAAAATCTTAAACTATTAAAATGAATTTCCAGAAAAAGATTTTTTTTTTTTTTTACTTTTCTTTTATTTTCTATGAATTTATTTTTATTTTTGTAATTTTAAATGAATTAAAAATAAAAGAAAATAGAAAAATAAAGAGGAAAAATGAAAATTAAATTCTGAAAAATCTACAATATTATAAAATAATTTTCTAAAATATTATTGTATTTTTCACAGCTTTTTCTGAATTTTTATGGATTTTTGTTGATTAAAAACTATTTAAAAATGAATAAAATCAAAAGAAAATTGAGAAAAATACTAAATCAACTTGGAAAAATCTGGAAAAATTTCAGAAAATCAAAAATAATAAAAAGAACTTGGAGAAAAATTTTGAAATGAAATTAAGTTGTTTAAGTGCTTATTATAGCCAACTGCTTATTCACAAGTGTTTATTTATAAGCATTTGTGAATAAAACTTGAATGACTATTTGAAAACAGATGAAAGATGCTTATGAATGCTCAATATGACCAAATTCAGATCATTATATGCTCAGTAACCAAGGAACCAATCAAACAGAAGATCAAATTTATGCAATAAGCTCACACAATAAGCATAATAAGCACAGACAGTCACACAAGCAATATGATCATTCACAACACTTGTACCACTAATAATAAACTCTGAATCAAACACCAATCACAGATTCAAGCTCAAATGTTCAATAGCAGCCCTCTATGTTCAATCAGACACTTAGCTTCAACTATGCTTATAAACAGTTTCAAAAAGCACTACAAATAAGCTCTAAAATGCAAACTTATGGGGGCAAAAGTACAATAGCACAGCTGAGATACAAGATCAAGCAATTTCACTACCAAATTATACTGAATGCTACTCAGGAATCAGCCTAGAATAGCAGCTAATGAGCTAATTTACAATGCAACAGTTGACTATTTAGCACTAAACTAATTTGACTAAATCCAACTTTATCAGCTAAATCTTACCTCTAATTAGTGGTATTAAGCTAGTATTATTATACTATAAGCTAACTCTAATTATATTCCAACTTTTAGCTAAATTATACTAACAGATTACCATTATTACTAAATATATAGATGCAATTAAACTATAACTTTGACTATTTCAAAACTACTCTACTGATTTAATGAGTTATACCACTATTACTACACTAGCTTAATCTAAGTATGCTTAAATGACAGGAATCAAACAACAACAACTCTCAATGGTAGACAGATCCAAACACCCCTAATTGTGACAGACAAACAACTTTCAATGAAACAATTATCAATACTCACACCAATGAATCTCTAACAAACTCCAATCACTAATCACTACTCAGTCTTAATCAACCATCAAACACCACAGATCTAACAGAAAAGTATACTCATAACTCACTTCAAAAACAGTCACTTATCGCAGCTTATCCAAACACATAATCAAACAATCATATGCAAATCAATGAACAATCAAGCTTATTATTAACACTAACAACACTATGTCAGCAAACAATATCAATGAAACAGTAATACTTTCTAATATGCCAAACTTTAACAAATTGAAAAGGAAATTGAGAAAAAGAACTAAACTCACAGAATTATAACCACCTCAGCAAGAACAGAGGTGGATCACTATGCTTGCCTATCTTTATGATAGG
The DNA here is from genome assembly GCA_030686995.1 of Artemisia argyi. Taxonomy (NCBI): domain Eukaryota; kingdom Viridiplantae; phylum Streptophyta; class Magnoliopsida; order Asterales; family Asteraceae; genus Artemisia; species Artemisia argyi. The sequence continues at coordinate 145,667,066 of CM060709.1, read as the reverse complement.
CAGAAACCTTCCCAAACTGTTTCCACTTATCCCAATCTCCACAGAATTCACTTGATCAAATCACCTTTGACCTCAGTTGACTAAATTCACTAGAATATGAACAATGAAATGAAACAGTTCCAAAATAAGCTATTGAGCTTATGTTAACTACAATCAAACTTATTGAGCTTATTTGTAAACTTATATGAAAAGAATTAAAGCTTATTTTTATTTTTTTTTTATATTTTATATTTTTATATTTTTGTTGATGATGAAAACTTTAATGACAGAATGAAATTTATTAAACTATTTGAGAAACTTTAAGCTGAATAAGAGTAACAATTATAAAAACAAGAGTAACTAAAATTGATTAATAAGCTGATAATAAAAGAGTAAAATGAATTTTATTAAATCTGAAATTGAATTACAAATACATAGCACTAATCTACATACATTACGACTAAAAAATAGCAGAGCTTCGCTACAAATTTCCTACCCTCCCAAATGAGCTTACAATGGGTCCTATATATAGGAGAGGAGTGAGGTGAGGCTCACGGATTGCCAAGCTGGCAATCCGTGTGAATTGTGCTTGGTTGAATCCTCTCAGCACTGTAAGATCACTATCCAATCATTACCAATTGATACACACCCTTGGATTGCATTTGGTGACGCGTTCCATCCAATTGTAGCCTGCCACGTAGCCCCCCGTGTGCTTCTTCGTTTCTGACACACTCCTGACATCACACAATCTTCTAGAAACATCCTTGATTTGACCACCTTGCCCTTAATTACGGTAATAATTTGATTTGGGGGGTTAGGGTTCATCATTTCTGGGTAAAAGGAATTGGGGGTGAAATAGGGAAGCGGGGTAAATATTTTATTGTTTGTTTGACCTTTTTGACCCGTATTTGATATTAGTTTGACCGTGGCTTGTTGGGGCGGGTATTGGGAAAATTGGGCTTGGGCTTATTGTAATTGGATTGGATTAATTATTGGACCAAGACATTTAAGTGGGATTATTTTCAGATTTGTGGTAATAACATTCAAGGACCAATTTTGAATTTTATGAAACTTTGAGGACCTTTTCTGTTATTGTTCCAAAACTAAACTCCAAGGGTAGAAGTTGCCATCTTTGGATATTTAAGGGCTGAATCTGACTTTTCTTTATAAATTTCCATGAGGGATTGAATGTGTAAATTCTGAAAAGTATAAGGACCAAATCTGCACTTTCATCAAACTTCACACAAGGATCACTTTTACTTATTTATCAAACTCTGAAGACTTTATAAGCTCAAATTGATTTCCAGCTTGACTTTCTGACTCTTTCTACTCTCATGCTCGTTATTGCCGGGTTTTTGCTTGTTTTTCGTCTTTTAACGATGTATCCGTACCTGCACGTTCACAAACATAAAAACACACATTCTTTGGCATTTGTTAGCATAATTAGTCAATTTGGGTCCGTTTTTGGCTATGAAAAGGTATGTGAATTAACACATACCATAGATTCAAATACAAAAGTTCACATCAGAGTGTTAAAATACTAGAAGTATTGGTGTTTTAAACTGAATTAAACATCTTTATTTTACATCATTAATTAAGGAAAGTAGATAAGTTTTGATAATTTCGCCCGTTCCATGCTTGCTGCTTCCGCTAGTTACCTGAGATAACATGTTTAAAAGTCAACAAAAATGTTGAGTGATATCATAGAGTTTGTAGTAATCAATTCGATACACATGTAAGATTGTATTGGGAATACAATCAGTCGAAAAATTGATATTGCAGTATATATATTGCCCTAAGTCTCATGACACGCAAACATTAACAAAGTACCATAAAATGGAGGTGATCATCAAGTCAATGATGATAATATTGCCCTCGTGTAATAGGTGATTTGCCAATTCCTATTTTTACTCAAATATAATGTATCGCGACTAATACGACTAACCAAAAGGCATTCCGTCCAGTATTAGTGGGATAGGCTGTAAAACTTTAAATAGACCTATTCACTATATTCGTGTTCACATACAAGTGATTAATGGCTCATGAATAAGGGTTTTGTGGCAATAGGTAACTTAGGCATATATCAAGTCAGGTAGAATACAGAAAATTACTTGTGATCTGTTTATAACATGTATCCCCCTCACGGAGTTTAAAATAAGTAAATGTGAGGCTATGACTCACCTTAATTGATACTGAAATGATGAAAAGTAAAGTCGGATGAGATTATGATAACGGCTTCAATATACAACCTGATAAATAAATTTATCTGAGAATTTGACCAAATACTATTTGGTAAATACGAAACGAATAACAATAACGAATAATCGTTATGATGAATAGATGATATGCAAATAAAATTCTTACGTTTATAAGTGATATGACAAGATATGTTATTTAAATTATTTCCCAAAGTTTTCCCTTTTTAACCCTGATAATATAATAAGTAAGAATATATAGTTTAAAATATCGTTATATATATTATTAACGTAAAGTTAAATAATATATAAATAAAATGAAATTTTATATGCATATGATGTGATCAAGTTTATGAAAAGATAAAATAACAAAAAATGTTAAATAGAATACGTTTAATCCTTGTCCTTTTCCGATTTTACAATTTTTTTACCCTAACGACGTTAGCGTTACACCGTTAGTTCTTTTTATATATAATTTACAATTATAGTCCTCTACTTGTCCAATATATCATTCTGAGCTTGGAAATTGATATAATGTCATTTTATATCCTATAGATTCTGTTTTTATCATTTCAGTCCTTACTTTTCATTGTTTGACAGTTTTAGTCCTTCTAGGTGTTGTCGCGTTACATTTTTAGTCCAGAGTCACAAAAATTATGGGAAAAATTATATTAAAATTTCCGAAGCTTATTTAAGTAATAAAAAGCTTATTTCAATAGCTTATATGGTTTAGAGCTTATTTTTCAGCTTATGGGCTTTTAACGAGCCAAATTCAGGGCCCAATAACGTTTTAAAAATCCGTACATCGTGAGACGAGTTGAGCTCATCAAAAATATCATTTTTCATGTTCTATTTTCATATCAAAAGATCCAGATAAGCCAGCTTATCCAAAGAGCTTAAAAACAGCTTATTGGGCTTTAAGGCCCAATTCGCTTATTATGTGACAGTTTTAAGTACGAGTTTTGCTATTCACTTTGGTGAATTTAGAGTGTCGAGACGCAAGTATTTTTACAAGTTATCTATACGAAAGTGATAACTAGCTAGGTGGTCTATTAGATGGTGTAAAAATATGATATGCTTGTTAAGTTAAACTTTAAGATAAACGATGGTTCCTTAGGCTGCTTGAGACGTGATACATATGTAAAAGACTTAGTAATATTTTCTAAGTGTTTTGTGTTTTTGTATACGATTTAAACTAGGTTCAAAATGAGTTCGTTTGATGCATGTAACGTAGAATTAAAAGTGAAACAAGGGTGTGTCGTGACTCCTAGGCCTTCCAAGATAGAGGCTAGCCACTTTTGTGTTTCTATATGATTATGCATACGCAAAAATAAACATGAAACTATATACGTTTGATATAATATCAAACGTGATGCATGGAGCTTAAATAATGTGGGAAACAAATTGAAAAAGGAGCGTGAGGACTTACAACACCTCTTAGGTGAGTAGTAATCGTGTGAGGGTAGCTAGAACACAAGGACGATTCACAAGAAATATTAACATTCGACTATAAGTAATAAACTTATATATCGAACCCGATAACACTTGTTTGCTTCCAAACGTGAGAGAGTTTTGCTCCTGGTCGATCAAAGATGTTTGAAAGATAGTACAGGAAGTTTTTATGAGTGTATTGAATGAAAGAAACAAGAGGAGGAAGCTAGAGTACATATATTAAAAATTTATAACATGTATTGGTTCAAATAATGCAAGAAACAATTGTAACTATGCAATGTCAGGGAATGAGGGACTTTGGAATGAACCATGATTATAATATGACTATAAAAGAGTGTGTGAGAGCTAAGAAAAAGGGTACTTGTCCTTGTGATTCATTACATATGTCGACTTAATACACGATTTGGAAAATCGTGTAGGACTTGGTTTCTAGCTGATGAAAATCGACTTTTAACATGAAATCATACTTGAAATGTTATTAGGATCTCATAGAAACAAACCGTAGTCAAAACGGTTAAGTTTTTGGATTTTCAACTATGTCGAATTGGGTGAATTTTTGCCAAACACTTTGCCTTCTAAAAACGTAGCAATACTCGACCTATGATTCTGAGATTTGGCACACGTATAGTTGGCTAGGTGAGAAAAGAGGTGGTACAAAAATATAGATATGTTGTGTGTAAAAATCGAGTGTACGAAGGTTTTTTGTAGCTTGGTTCTAGTTGAATACATGAAATAATAAAATTAGAAATGGGCTTAAGTTTTGGGCCTCATGAATAGTAATTAATCAAGTGGGCTGAGAAATGATTAAGTGCCCGGTTTAATTTGTGTTTAGTGTTTAAATGGGATTAGTTAAATATTTATATTTCGAGTAACGTGTCGAGAACTGGTTCCATCATTTTGTGAATTATAATATATCGTGACAACGACAAATTAATATAATAAGAAAATTTTCAATTTTTTTCTAAAATAATGGGGATCAGTAACAGCAACAAAGGATTATTATTTGTTAACGATTATAATTACAAGAAATTTTTACAGGGTTCTACAGTACCCACTTGTCATGTAACACCCCCTAATTTGAAATGTAGCAGCGGAATAGTAATTAGGGTGTTACGGTGAGAATCGAAGTCATAATGATAGAAAACAGCTCGTAAGAGACGTTTTAAAACATAAGTTCATTAATAAAAATTCAAATACAAAAGGTCACGATCAGAGTATTATAATATAAGTCTTGATGTTTTAAACTAAATCAAACATCTTTTATTTTACACCATTTATTTAAATAAAGTAGATAAGTTTTGAAGTTTTCCGCCCGTTCCATGCTTGCTTCCCCTGCTAAATACCTGAGATAACATGTTTAAAAGTCAACAAAAATGTTGAGTGATATCATAGAGTTTGAATTTAGTAATCATTTTGATACACAAGTAAGATTGTATTGGAAATACAATCAGTTAAAAATTGATATTGCAGTATATATTTCTCTAAGTCTCATGACACGCAAAACGTTAACAAATACCGTAAATACGGAGGTGTTATCAAATTAATGATAATATTGCCCTCGTGTAATAGGTGATTTGCCAATTCCTATTTTTACTCAAATATAATATATCACGACTAATACGACTAACCACATGCATAATGGCATTCCTTCAAGTATTAATGGGATAGGCTGTCAAACCTTAAATAGATCTATTCATTATATTCGCGTTCACATAACAGTGATTAATGGCTCATGATCAAGGGTCTTTTGGCAATAGGTAACTTAGGCATATATCAAGTCAGGTAGTATACAGAAAATTACTTGTGATCTGTTTATAACATGTATCCCCCTCACGGAGTTTGAAAATAAGTAAATGTGAGGCTATGACTCACCTTGATTGATACTGAAATGAAGAAAGTAAAGTCGGACGAATTTATGATAACGGCTTCGAAATATAACCTGATAAACAGATTTATCTGAGAATTTGACCAAATACTATTTGGTAAATAAGAACGAATAACGAATAATAATTATTCGTTATGACGAATAGATGATGTGCTGTGTAATTCTTATGATATGCATGATATGACAAAATATGTTATTTAAATTATCCATCGAAGTTTTACCTTTTTAATCGTAAGTAAAAATATTAACTTTTGAAATATCGTTATATATATTATTAATGTTACGTTAAATAATATATATATATATATATATATATATATATATATATATATATATATATATATATATATATATATATATATATATATATATATATATATATATAACTAAAATGAAAGTTTTAAATGCATACGAAATAAATTTATGAAAATAGAAAATAAGTAAAAATGTTAAATAGAATATGTTTAGTCCTTGTCCTTTTCCAATTTTTACCATTTTTACCCTTACGACGTTTGCGTTACACCGTTAGTCCTTTTTATATATAAATTACAATTATAGTCCTCTAATTGTCCAATAGTCAAACCTAGGCTTAGAAAATTATCTTTTATCAATTTTTACCCTTATGGTTATGGTTTTAAAGTTTTAGTCCTTACTTTTCAATATTTACAATTTTAGCCCTTCTAGGTGTCATTGCGTTACATTTTTAGTCCAAAGTTACAAAAATGATTAGAAAAATTATATAAAATTTTCCGTGGCTTATTTAATAATAATTAAGCTTATTTCAAAAGCTTATTTTATAAAAAGTGCTTATTCTCTATAAATGGGCTTTTAACAAGTTGAAATCAAGGCCCGTTAATGTTTTAAAATCCGTACTTTGTGAGACGAGTTGGGCTCATCAAAAATATCATTTTTCTTGTTCTATTTTCATATCAAAACGTTGAGATAAGCTAGCTTATCATAAGAGCTTATTTTTAGCTTATTGGGCTTTAAGGCCCAGTCGGTAAAAATATATGTTTTTAAAGGTGATCGATGGCGATTCACTTTGGTGAAAACTAAGTGTCGAGATCAAGTTATTTTCACAAGTTATATATACGAAATTGTTTGCTAGCTAGGTGGTCTATTAGGTCATGAAATAATATGATACGCTTGTTACGTGATATTTAAAGTTATACGTACGTTTTGTTGCACGTAAGGGACGTTTATATATATGTGAAAAACTTAGAATTATTTCTAAGTGTTTATATATAGTTTTCATGCGATTGAGTATGGTTCAAAATATGTTCATTTGATGCTTGTAGAGTGAAACTAATGTGAAATATGTGTGTGTCGTGACTCCTAGGCCTTCTAAGATAGAGGCTAGCCACGATTGTTGTTCTATATGACAATATGTACGTGAAAAATATATATGTAACCTATATACGATCGATATAACATATACAAGGTGCATGAAATATATTTAACGTGTAAAATGAATGGAAATGAGTTTGAAACAACTTACAACACCTCTAGGGTGGTAGTGAGTCGAGAGTGGATGAATGAAACACAAGATACGATCAAATTCGACTATAACCCAAGTAATATATGAATATATTAAACTCGATTACCCTTTCTTGCGTCCAAACGATATTGAAATCAACTTCTGGTCTTCAAAGGATAGTTTTTAGGAAGAAAGAAAGTTTGGAAAGTGTATGATAATTGAGAGAAATGGATGCATGCATATGTAGTATATATGGTGTCATTTCCTAACACGTAAGTGTAAAAACTTCAAGGAAACCACAAGTACTATGCATTGTCAGTAACTATAGACTTATAGGATGAAATTTTATCATATAATATGAATTGTGAGAGCTTGAAATAAGGTGTATGTTTGGATGATTCACAAGTATGTCGACCACCTATTTATTTCCATACACGATTTGATAAATCGTGCACCACTTGGATATAGCTAATCATCATTGACATTTAAACATGAAATCAAGTTAGAAATGTTATTAGGAACACGTAGGAACAAACAGGAAACAAAACGGTTGAGATTTGAGTTTAATATGAATCGATTGAATTGGATTTTTGTCAAACACTTCGCCACTTAAAAATGTATCAAACATCGACCTATGGAATTGGGATTTGACATACTAATAGTTGGCTAGGTGTTGAACGAGGTGGTGTAAAAATATATATATATATATATATATATATATATATATATATATATATATATATATATGTGTGTGTGTGTGTGTGTGTGTGTGTGTGTGTGTGTGTGTGTGTGTGTGTGTGTGTGTGTGTCGTGTGTAAGAATTGTGATTACACGAGGCATTTTGGAGGCTTGATGCTAATCGAATATATGAAATATTTAAGATTGGGAGTTGGGCTTGAAACTTGGGCCTGATGAATAGTAACGAGAGTTGGGCTGGAAAAATGATTAAGGGCCCATTTGATACTTAATTGTGATTAGGAATTTTAATTAAGGATTTATGAAATGTAATTAGTATAAATGAAATATTTTAGGTTTCGAGTAACGTGTCGAGGATTGGTTCCGTCATTTCGTGATTTATATTATTTTGTGATAACGACAAAATAATATAATAAGAAAAATTTCAAATTTTTCTGAGAAAATGGGAATTAGTAACGATAACGAAAGATTATTTATTTAATAACGATATAATTACAAGAAATTTTTACAAGGTTCTACATGTCATTTTGAATTTCGTCCCGGAATCTATGAAAATAAATGTTGATATTTTTCACGGAATCTATCTTCACGTTCCCATGTGTAGGTTGGTCCTCGCTTGGAGTCCCATCTAACCTTGACAATGGGATACGATTCTGTTTGAATTATTTTACTTCTCTATCCATTATTTCCACAGGCTCTTCTGTGAACACTAGTTTGTCGTCCAATCTGATCTCTTTCAGTAGAATAACGAGAGTTTTGTCAGACAAACACTTTTTGAGTTGTGATACGTGAAATGTAGGATGTACCCTACTGAGTTCTTCCGGAAGTTCTAACTTATAAGCAACTTGACCAATTCTTTCAAGAATTTTGAAAGGTCCAATGTACCTTGGATTTAGCTTTCCGAGTCTTCCAAAATGGATCATTCCCTTCCAGGGAGAAAATTTTAACATGACTCTGTCACCTACTTGAAATTCCATAGGCTTCCTCCTGACATCAGCATAACTTTTCTGTCTATCACGAGCAGCTTGTAGGCGTTGCTTGATTTTGAATATCTTCTCCGTCGTGTCGTGTATCAGTTCTGGTCCGGTGAGTTGCATATCACCAATTTCTGTCCAACAGACTGGTGATCTGCACTTCCTTCCGTAAAGTGCTTTGAAAGGTGCAGCTTTTATGCTGGCACGATAACTGTTATTGTAAGAGAATTCAACTAATGGCAAGTGTTTATCCCAACCTTTTCCGAATCAATTACACATGCTCGGAGCATATCTTCCAAGGTTTGGATTGTTCTTTGATGAGTGTTTGAGCACTCATCAATCCCCCACACTAAAATATTGCTAGTCCCTAGCAATAACTGTTTTGAAAATTTCATGGATTTTAAACTCTTTACCAAAAGCCATCACTTCTGGAGTAGCCAGATGTATCAATTCAAGTAAGAACTATGGTCCACCTGATAACCATGTGATTTTGAGCAAACCACCAGCTGTCAACGGATTTGATTAGTCTTTACCAAAAGCCGTTTGCTTTTGGACTAGCCAACTCTTGATGGACAAAGTCAACATCTTGGTGAGCTGATTACCAATTATGGTTCTTCCACTGCCTTTACTACAAGCCATAATCTTGCGGGCTAGCCAACTCATTCGCTTTATGGGATATGGCGAGTTGAGGTACCATACAATTTTGGGCAAATTGCAAGCCATAACGGATTTGATATATCTTTACCAAGAGCCGTTTGCTCCTGGATTAGCCAATCCCTTTGTCGGTTAGACATGGCGGACTGATTACCACAAAAATTTTGAAGCATAAGTGAAAATTTTTTAAAATTTTTTAGATTTTGGCCAAAACGGGGGTACTAGATAGTAAAATGTGATAAAATTCGCTAGAATAGCGAAATACCCACCCCCCCCCCCCCCCCCCCCCGCGCACTTAGAAAGAATATTGTCCTAAATATTCAAAGTCCCGGCTATTATGCCGACATTTTGAACGTAAAAGGGCAACATTACAAGCTAAGCGTGGAAAACACCATTTTGGTTTTCACTTCATTTGTAACCACAGTGGGGTAACTCCCCCACACTTAGGGTGAAAACCCTATAAGCATGCTACTGTTTTTGTTTACCGAGTCGCTAGCTTGACTCGACCCCGAATTCATTTGTCCATGGGGAAGCATGATGTGGAAGAAACAATCTCAATCGGACTTTCATTCAAGATGTTTGGACAAACATATGAAGCACGTGAAAGTTCCACACCGATGAGATAAGTATCCGACTCCAGATAATGATACATGAAAATGCCGGGATCAAAGATGGTATCTTCATTCCTGAAGGAGTGAAGAAGAGAGGAAGTTACCTCGAGAGCAGGCGCATTAGCCTGAGTTTGGATTTCAAGGGTTAAGCTCAAAAACATCCCGGGAGGGTGGGTGGGAATTTGCAAATCCTCATGATTGAGTGTATCTCCCCCCGGGCTATCATACTCCGGAGGAGTCATGATAAGGTGATCAATGATGGGCTCAGAAGGTATTTCATCAATGTCACTGATGTCTCCATAAGATAAAGACTTTTCATCAGTGTGTGAATCACTAAGCCTGGTATTGAGATAGGAATTGAGTGATGGATCATCATTCAATAAGCTTTCAAGGAAAAGAATATCCCCCTCAGAATCAAGATAGTTATCATCAACTTCATACAAAGTTAAACTATCTAGGGCAAGGAATGCTTCGACTTCTTCCATATCATCTTTGAAATCAAAGAGATCATCATCACATCCCGATGGAAGTGGATTGGTGTGAGTGAGTTCATCGGCAAACTCCTCGAGAAGAAAGTCAACATTAGAGTGGGGAAAGGATGCATCAACATACTCAATGTCTCCATAAGAAAAACAATCATCACTGAAATCAGAGACAATCTCAATTTGATCATTTGGATTATCAGGGGTGGAAGGAATATCACACACTTGATCAAAAGTCCCTTGTGACTCTCTCGGGATTGGGACAAGGATCTCAACACTAGTGATGAATGCTCAAACACTCATAATTTTTGGTCAAATCTGAACTGCAAAACATACAAAAACACTCAGTAATGCATCAAAATACTGAAAATATTTCAAAATTGTGTTTTATATGTTTTAGATGCAAAATGAGCAAAAACAAATGAAAAATGCACAAAGTTTGCAAAATTGGCAGTTTCAGTCCCCCAACTTTCATAAAATGACAAAACTAGTCCCTGGATATTCAAAATATAGAAAATTATCACCAAAGGTCCTTTTGAAATCATAAGCTGTCATATTTAGTCCTTTGGTGAAAAACTGGAAAAGTTTTGGAAATTTACAGTTTGGTCCCTGGAGTTTCAAACTTTGGCAGATTTGGTCCCTGGTGGGATATTTTTGAAAGAGAAATCATTTTGGGTCTTTGGAAATTCACATGTGTCACTTTTAATCCCTGGATGAAAATTTTGAGAAAATTACAAGTTTAGTCCCCGAAGTTTAGAAATTTGCAAAATTAGTCCCCGGGTATTTTATTTTGGAAAATATTATTTTTCATCCTTGTAATATTTATATGTTGTCAAAATTTGTCCTTGTGAATACTTAGGAATTATGGCAAAACAAGTCCCTCACTTTTGGAAAACTACAATATTGGTCCTTGTGATTATACACTTAACCAAATTGGACCTTTGTGATTAATTAAATCCAAACCAAACAAACCTTAACCTGGTCCAACACTCCCAAGCCCAACACAAAGCCCAATCCACCTTCCCTTTAAATATACACACCCGGTCAACACCACAGTCAACCCCCAACCCCGTACTACTGTTCATCACCCTCCACTCTCCCTGGTTTCACTCAGACCTGTCTCCCCCCTCCTCTCCAAACTTCACCAACCTCACCAACTATAATTAAGACCTTCACCTACAACTTACACCAACCCCCTCCTCATAATTACCCACACCAAACACCACTACTCTGCCAAACCCAAAATTCCCGCCAAAATCAATTTGAACGACCATGATCAATCAAGCCAATCCAATGGCTGAGAGCAAGTGGGAATAGTCAAAGGATGTTCCAGGGCCTATAAAAAGAAAAGAAAAAGAAAAGATAAAGCAGTAGTTAGAGTAATTTAGGAGTAGTGTAACTTAGCTTTACGATTTAGCTTAATTTTCAATTTCTATTGTAATCTTTTGCTTAAAACCCTTGTATTAAGTACTCTCAGGGTATTTGAAACTCATTTTACTCATTAATTTCAAGTCTTCAGTTCTAGTATCCAAGTTTGTAATTTCAAGTATAAATTTCAATTTCTCATTAAAATGTTGAATCCTGTTGCTCAGTGCTTGTTTAAGCTCATCTTAGCTTATTTAAAAGTTATCTTAAGTATTTGGATCATTAGAATCATTTTTTACTCAGTTTACTAAAAATCTCAAAAATATATCAAAAATAGATCATAAATCACAAATCAGTGTGGAGAAGGTTATATGCAAGGATCAAGGTGAATTCTAAATGGATTCTGGTTTAGTAGCTCATGGGAGCATTAAGTTGTCAGTTTGGGATTGATTCTCAGTTGGTTTTCAGATTTGGTGCCAAGTAAGCTTTTGGGTTACATTTTTCTATAATCTGTATTTAGTGGTATTTGTTGTTTGTAACTGTCTCAACTTGCTTAATTAGACTTATTTCAGCCTAGTGTAACTTAGTTTAGCAGGTTTGTGGTTTGCTTAGTTCATTTCTTTTAGAAATAGCAAAACAGTCCATTTAAAAGGGGTGTTTGGAATTACTGTTTAGTCCATGCTCTGTGTTGGTTTAAGTGTTGTTTTTTGTTTCTTTCAGTCATCTTAGGTATAACTAGACTCAGTCAAGCAAAATTTGGTAGGTTTGTTTCAATTTAGTCAAAATCTCTTTGGAATCCATATCAGTTGCAATCTGTTAGGTTTTAGGATTTACATTCTCATCAAATTAATTCATAAATAGATATTATAGCTTAATTAAGTTAATTTATTGCTTAATACACCTTATATGTTCAGAAGGATCACTTAGAATCTCAAGAAAGTCAAACCAAGTAGTTTTAGTAACAAGTCAAATTTGCACCTTTCAATTTTTTCCAAAAGTTCACTGATTTAATGTGAATTGTGTGTTTGATTTCATGGATTGAAACCTGTTTCTACTTATAGTCTACTAGCTTGTCTTTGAGATCCCAACTTCTTTTGATTTTTACTAATTTTTGTGTGGGCCCCACTTAGCTCCAAAGACACCTGCAGGGCTGACCCTTGCCCTGCATCAGCAGCAACACCACCATCACCACCACTTGGTGGTGGTTTTCTGACCACCACAATGGTCCACAACCCTCCAACTTGGTTCATTTTCACCCCTCCTACCAGGGTTGGTGATTTGACCCTTGGGTTGACCTGAGACCCCCTGGGTCCCACTTGAATTAAGCCCATATTTCTGTCCCATTTTTAGTTGAGTTTCAATAAGCCAAGTGCTTATTTGTTGGCTTATTGCTTATTCTGTGGTCAATTTGTGCTTTTTCCAGCTTATTCATGTATCCTTAACTTATTAAAATCAGTTTTAACCAGAGTGGGTCCCACTTAAGCTAGTTTTAGCTTATTTTGCTTGTTGGTCAACAAAAGTCAACTATTGACCCAATAAGCATTCAAAGTGCTTAATTTTGATTTATAAAAAGTTTGTTTTTACAAAAGTTTTTCATTTTTAGGTATAAAACAAGTTTCTAAAGAAAAAATCCAGAAAAGTCAAAGTAATTTCAAGTGATAGTTTCTATTTAATTTTATTTAAATTTTCATTTTCATTTTTAGATTTTTATTAAGTACTTGGTGTTTTTATATTTTTATTAATTTCCTTTTAAGTTAAAGTAATTTTAATAATTTTCTCAGATTTTTATTTTCTTATTTAGTATTTATTAGAATTAATCTTAGTTTTATTAATAATTAATTAATATTAAGTTTAAAATAGCATAATTAGTTTTTATTAAGCAAAACCTAGTTTTTATATTTTTCCTAGCTTTTATATATTGTAAAATAATTTTAGAAATTTTCTTATAATTTTTACTGTTCAGTTTCTATTTTTCTTAATTTAAAATAGTTTAATTAGGTAATTAATGTTTAATTAGTAATTAATTAATATAAAAATCACAAAAAGACAAAAATAAATATTTTTATTTTTAAAACTTATTTTTAGTTATTTTATAATTTTAGAAATTTTATTTTCACCTTTTTAGTATTTAATTAATATTATATTATATTTAAGTTGTTTAAATATTAATAATAAATATTAAATAGTAATTAATTAATATTAAATAATTAAATAGTGTAAAAATTTATTTTCTTTTTCTAAAAATTTTCTTTTATCTTTTAGTTTGTAAAAAAGTCATTTTCACCCCCTGGGTGTTTTCAGATTTCAGTTTTTACTTTTTATTTTGTACGTTTACGTTTTATTTAAACGTGAACGTACGCGTTTTAAGTTTTAAACGTTTCTGGTTTTTCTGACTTTCCAGTCTTGTTAATATAGTGTATTTAAGCTATTTTCTTTTATATTCCAGTATTGTAGTCATCACAACTCACTTATACCCTTTCCTGTCCAGATTCACCCGATCACATAACCGTTTGTTAACCATCCACACCTCGTCGGGACATAACGACCTGGGGAAACACTATATTCCGCGGAGCATTGAGCCTTAGAAGTTTGACTTGTTTGACCACATCCGTGGTTGAATTTAGTTGACTGCTTTTGCATCAATCAACTAGACTTTATTAATTCGTCTGATTCCTTATTAGGAACAGTGCTAAGAAGCTCATCCCCCATGTTTAAAGAGTGAGTGTGAACTTCGGGTGTGATAACAACAGACTGAGGGAGATGAGAGGAGCTAGCATTCATGGATTGTACGAGTTCCATTTGATCTTCTGCTAGTAATTTCTCCGTCTCATTATTTTCTCCCTGATTTTCAATGGGAGGAATCACAAATGATGAATCTGAAGAACCCTTATAAAATTGAAGGATATCAAGGGTGTCTTCATTATCACTATCATTATCACAGTCTAGAAGAGCAGCTTGACGAAATTTGGCACGTGTTATAGCTGCTTGTTCTAAGACAAGTAATTCTTCCATGCTCATTTCGTTTCTAGCCTCTCGTTCTTCAGCAAGTAATTCTGCCATAGATTTCTCACGAGAGTCTCAAAACGATGTAGTAACCAACTCCTCCTTAAGTTCTTTCATTATATCAAGAGCCTTTAGTAAAAGGTCTTGCTCAGTATCATGAGGAGTTGATTGGATCATTTGGCATTGTGGAGGTGGGTCTGAAAACGAATAGTCGTAATTGTTACAAGGAAATGAATTCCTTGTTTGACAATCCGACCTAGAGTGTGGACCTCCACAGTACTCACAACAGTGAAACTGATGTGGTTGTGGGTTGTATGTGCTTGAGTTATAATTGTTATCAGGAAACTGCTCATAGACAAACGTGTTTCCCGATTGACAATCAGAACTGTAATGTGAACCACCACAGTACTCATAATAGTAAAACTGTTGAGTCTCATGGTGTGGTAACTGATGGAATGAATCAGTCGTGTCATGGTAGGAATAGGGATTCTGGTTATAGACAGACCCGTTTCCCGATTCTACCATGCCACAGCTGGGGCAATTGCCACCATTATAAGAACTACCACACCACTGGCAAATCAGAAAGTGTGGATGAGACATAGAAAGAATCAAATGTGTATAGAGGGTGAGGAATGGAGAATCAAAAGGGTAGGAGGGTAAAGATGAATATTTTTGGGTTTTTAGAAATACATTTTGTACAAATAGGAAAGAAAATGTTTTTGTGTTTTTTGTGTTCGTTGAAAACTGATTTTAAAATGTTTTCGGGAACAGTTTTGTTTTTATATGAAAATACGAAGATAATATGAACAAGGGTAGTAAATATACAATGGATGTATATCCCGATTCACTAATCAGAAAAACCGTTTAGAATAGCGCGCACACCTCCCCGGCAGCGGCGCCAAATTTTGGTTGGCTCCAAACGGTCAACTTATATTGACCAAATGATTGTCAACAAAGTCAAACTACCTAGAATCAATCTCCGTGGAAGTATAGGGTTTCCCCGGGTCGTTATGTCCCGACGAGGTGTGATGGTTAATAAACGGGTTTGTGATCGGGTGAATTTGGACAGAAAGGGGTTTGAGATTGGTTAAACTGAGGAATCTACAAGGAAATAGCTTAAATAAGCTATATGAACAAGACTGGAAAGTTTAAAAAACCAGAAATGTTTAAAACCTAAAACGCGTACGTTTACGTTTAAAATAACGTAAACGTACAAAATAAAACGTGAAAACTGAAATCTGAAAACCCCAGGGGGTGAAAATGACACTTTTACAAACTTAAAATAAAAATTTAAAATGAAAATGAAATTATTAACATGATTATTTTAAAATTTAAATACTATTTAATTAATTAAAACTATTTAAAAAGTAAATTAAACCTAATTTGAATAAACTAAAAATGATAAACACTACAAATTAAACTAAAAACTTGCAAAAATAATTTCTAAAACTTAAAATGAACTTGAAGAAAGTATAAAAATTAAAAATAAATATTTTTGTCTTTTTATGGATTTTCTAGTAATTAAAAACTAATTACTCCCTCCGTCCCTTATTAAATGTCCAGTTTTGACTTTTTCAGTCTTTTTTCTTTAACTTTGACCTTAAATATTTTTCTTTGTATTATATGATAGTTGATAAAAAATTATGTCAATGAAAAGTACATTTAAAACCCAATTCATTCATATATTTTACATCATGTATTATATATCATATATAAAAATATTTATGGTCAACGTTAATAAAACAAGACTTTGAAAACTCAAAGTGGACATTTAATATGGGACAGAGGTAGTAATTATTAATTACCTAATTAAACTATTTTAAATTATCAAAAATAGTAAATGAACAGTAAAAATTATAGAAAAATTCTTAAAATTATATTATATTATATAAAAGCTAGGAAAAATATAAAAACTAGGTCTTGCTTAATAAAAACTAATTATGCTATTTAAAACTTAATTATTGATTAATTATTAATAAAACTAATATTAATTCTAGTTAATACTAAATTACAAAATAAAAATCTGAGAAAATTACTAAAATTACTTTAATATAAAAGGAATTTAAGAAAATTATAAAAATACCAAGTGCTTAACAAAAATTTAAAAATGAAAATAAAAATACTTATGTAGACGAAAGCTAGAAAATAGCTTGAATGACCAAGAGTGGGGCCCACAATGGTTGATTCTGGTCTAAATAACTTATTTGGACATGATTAAGCTGGAAAAAGCAAAGAGGTACCACAGAATAAGCCAATGGAACAAAATAAGCACTTGCTTATTTGTTTCAACTCAGAAAATGGGACAAGCTTTTGTGCCTAATTTAGGTGGGGTCCACAGGGTTTCAGGTCAAATAAAGGGTCAAAACTAAGAGCCTACCAGGGGGGGTTGAAAGAAGCTAAGTGGGGCCTGTGGGACCCACTGTGGTGGTCAGAAACCACCACCAAAGTGGGTGGTGTGGTGTGGTAGCTGCTGCAGCAGGGCAAACAAACACCCCTGCAACTCAGTTTGAGGGCTTGTGGGGCGCAGGAGAAAATTAGCAAAAATCAAAGAACTATGGAACCTTAAAGATGAGGTGGGAGGCTACAATTAGGAACAAGTTTCAACCTTTGATAGCAAACACAAAATTCAAATTAATTCTTGCCATTTTTGTAAAAACCTGAAATGTAAACTTTGACTTTTTGAGTTATGATGCTACTTTGACTTATGTGAATTTCTAATGATCATTACTGACCTACATGGAAGTAAATAGCTATATTAAGACTAACTTAAGTTGTTTTAACAGCTTGGGAACAGATTTGAGTGATAATGGATCTAGGAAACCTTGACAGTTAACTGTTGGATGAGTGGGGTGCAATTCTTTGACTTTTAATGAGATAATGACCAATCTGATGGTCAATATGAGCTAGAATGGACCTAAGTGACTTACCTAAGCCAAGTATTTCCTTAGTAGTTAACAAGAACACAGGTAGATAGCTAGAACCAAACACCCCTAATTGAACTGTTATGACAGATTATCAAAGCTAACCCAAGAATTTCACCATGAAGTTGAATCTAACATACCTTCTAAACTTAATTAAGCATAAATGAACTAAAATAAGTAATGAACAACAAATTTGGGTACTTGAAACAGATTATGCAAAAATTTATGAAAGAAAATCGTACAAGTGGCCTGTAAGTTGTGGAACCAAGAATTAAGAGCCACAAACACAACCTAATGCCTCACCTGAGGCTCTAATACCAAAAGAATCCACAAGCTACCATTCTAACTGCTTCAATCTTCTTTGCAACTGATTTTTTATTTTCTACTTATTTTTCTCTATTTTTTTTTATTTTCTTGAGTTTAATGTCTTAGACTACCTCGAATGTTTTGAGAGCTTTGGAAAGCTTATACATGAGCTGAAACAAGTTTAAGTACACAAGAAACAACCACTTATATCAACATAAGAATCAAATTAAGAATTGCAAATTCAAAATGGCATAAACTGAAATTTTAACTTAGAACTGAAATTCTTGATTGAAATAAGTTTAGTTATGCTGAAAACATAGATTACAATTCCTTTAAACCAAAGATTACACTAGGAAATTGAAAACTAATAAAAATGACAACTCAAACCATCCTATAACTACTCTACACTAATTACTTATCCATCTTCTCTCTTCTTTGACGTAAATAAGCCCTGCCACATGCCTCATGCTTTCCCACTTCTAATATTGGCCATTGGATGGCTTTATTTGATCCAGGCCGTTTATCTTGTTTTGGCAGGAAAAGGGTAAAGGGCAGATTTGAGTGGGTTTGGTGAGGTGTAGGTGCATTAATGGAGGAGGGGGGATGTATGGGGGACAAGAGGTGAGTTTGGTGAGCAGTTGGTGGGATTTGGAGAGGGAGCAGGGGGAGGGAAATCGGGGAAGAAGGAGGTGTGGGTGTTGGTTTGACTGTTTTGTTTGACCCTTGACTTGTTAACCCTGGTTGGGAAGTATTAAAAATGGGTTTGGGCTTTTGGTGGGCTAGGGGGTGTTATGGACCAGGATTTGGACTTTGGATTGGGTGGTGTTTGTTTATTTAATATTTAGGGTCCATTTGGTTAGAATAAATCACAAGGACCAAAGATGTAATATGCTGAAAATGGAGGGGGTGGGTTTGACAACTTCTCCAAAGTATTTCAAGGATCATTCCTGCCATAGCTCCATATTCCAAGGACCATAAATAATATTTTCCACTTTTAAAATTTCCGGGGACCAAATGTGTCAATTTTCAAACTGTGGGGACTAAACATGTAATTTTCTCAAAATTTTCATCCAGGGATTAAAAGTGACACATGTGAATTCCCAAAGACCCAAAAATGATTTTTCATCCAAAAATTCCCACCAGGGACCAAAACTGCCAAAAAGTGAAACTCCAGGGACTAATTTGCAAATTTCCAAAACTTTTGAGATTTTTCACCAAAGGACTAAATATGACAACTTATGATTTCAAAAGGACCTTTGGTGATAATTTTCTATATTTTGAATGACCAGGGACTAATTTTATAATTTTATGAAAGTTGGGGGACTGAAACTGCCAATTTTGCAAACTTTGTACGTTTATCATTTGTTTTTACTCATTTTTCATCTAAAACATATAAAACACAATTTTGAAATATTTTTAGTATTTTGATGCATTACTGAGTGTTTTTGTATGTTTTGCAGTTCAGATTTGACCAAAATGATGAGTGTTTGAGCACTCATCATTCTTTCACTTTGTCCATCGGTTTGCGGATGATAAGCGGTGCTCATATCAAAACGAGTACCAAAAGATTTATGTAGATATTCCCAAAATCTTGAGGTGAATCGGCTGTCTCTATCAGAAATGATGGATATCGAAACTCCATGTCGAATCACAATTTCCTTAAAATACAACTGAGCGAGTGTATCCATCTCGTCAGTTTCCTTGATAGGTAGGAAATGTGTAGACTTGGTTAATCGATCGATAATGACCCAGATTGTGTCAAATCCGGTCGAAGTCTTTGGTAATTTGGTAATAAAATCCATCGTGATTCGTTCCCATTTCCAGACTGGTATTTCTGGTTGCACGAGTAATCCTGATGGTTTCTAAGTCTCTGCCTTTACTCTAGAACATTTTAAACATTTACCAACATACTCTGCGTTATCAGCTTTCATATTTGGCCACCAATAAATCTTCTTAAGATCTTGATACATTTTATTGGAGCCGGGATGGATAGAATATTTGGATTTATGGGATTTGTACATGATAAGGTCTTGAATACCTCCAAAGAGAGGAATCCAATATCTTTCCATGAAACATAACATTCTGTCTATCTGCTCTTCATTGTTTGGCCTTCTATCAATCTTCTCATATGGCCGGTTTTCTTCTTGAAGAGCTCCTGTTTGAGCTTTGATGATTTGAGATGGAAGGGGTGAATGAATTGTCATTCCTAGATATTGAACTCTAAGAGGTTTGATTATTTCTTTTCTGCTCAATGCGTCGGCTACGACATTCGCTTTACCAGGGTGATAATGAATTTCACAGTCGTAGTCGTTGAGTAATTCCAACCATCTGCGTTGTCTCATGTTCAGCTCCTTTTGATCCAGTATATGTTGAAGACTTTTGTGATCGGTAAAAACCGTACACTTTGTACCGTATAGGTAATGTCTCCATATCTTAAGAGCGAAAACTACTGCTCCTAATTCTTGGTCATGGGTGGTATAATTTTCTTCATTCTTCTTGAGATGTCGTGAAGCATAAGCTATAACTTTGTTTCTTTGCATTAGTACCGCACCTAAACCATGATGAGATGCATCACAATACACAACAAAGTCATCATTTCCTTCCGGTAATGCTAATATTGGTGCTTCACAAAGTTTCTGTTTCAAGAGTTGGAATGCTGACTCTTGCTTCTCTTCCTAGATGTACTTCTTGTTTTTCTGGGTGAGTTCCGTCAAAGGTTTTGCAATCTTTAAAAAGTTTCCTATAAACCTTCGATAGTAACCCGCGAGACCTAAGAATTGACGAATTTTAGTTGGATTGGTGGGTGATGTCCAACCTTTAACTGCTTCTATCTTTGCGGGGTCTACGTGGATACCTTGACTGTTGATGATATGGCCTAGAAATTGAACGGTAGAAATCCAAAAATCACATTTGGAAAACTTGGCGTACAACTTTTCTTTCTTGAGTAACTCCAAAATAATTCTTAAGTGTTCAGCATGGTCTTCCTTGTTGCGTCAGAAAATTAAGATGTCATCAATGAACACAATTACGAATTTATCCAAGTATGGCTTGCATACCCGGTTCATTAAATCCATGAACACTGCTGGTGCGTTGGTAAGACCAAATGGCATTACTTGGAATTCATAATGTCCATACCGTGTGTAAAACCTTGCAAAAATCCATATAATTAACAACGTTTAATTATATATTAATCTCTGTCATTATTGTAATCACCATTTTTACCGGAAAATTTGAAATTTTCTTATTATATTAAATGGTCACGATTACGATATCACAGAATTCACCAAACGACGAAACAAGTTCTTGACACATTTAACAAAACACTAAAAAGTTACTAATCCTAATTAAAACTAATTACAACCAAACGGGCCCTTAAGAATATTTTGGCCCAACTCCTTTTTCTGCGTACTGTTCACCAGCCCACACCAAGGGCCCAACTTTCTTTTATTTTCAGTTTCTAATCGACCCAGACCCCCTCCAAACGCCCCGTTTTTCTTTCAATTTCTAAACACAACATATACATATTTTTGTACCTCCTAATTGTCTACCCGCCAAAGAAGCAGGACGCCAAATATTAGCTTCTAAGACGAACGTTTGATACATTTCCGAAAGGCAAAGTGTTCGCTCCAAAAACAACCAATTCGACATATAAATAATTCAAAACTAAACCATTTTAAACCCCGCTTGTTTCTTTGAACTCCTAATATTAATCCTAGCATGATTTCATGTTTAAATCTTAAATTTGATAAACTATCACTAAGTCCTACATGATTTCCAAATCGTGTATACAATGTAAAATGGTTGTCGACATATATTTTTAAAAACAAAAGGACAAGCTCCCCAATTCATGCTCTCACATACCCTTATATGAGCATATTATATTTGAGATTTATCTCAAGTTTCATGCATTCCCTGACAAGGCATAGTAACATGTATTTCTAAGATATTATTTGAAGCCTATGTTACACAATATTCATGCACACATATAATCTCATTTGCAAAACCATTCCAAGTCCTATTCATTTCTCCTATTCGTGTACATGTAAAATGGTTGTCGACATATATTTTTAAAAACAAAAGGACAAGCTCCTCATTTCAAGCTCTCACAAACATATTATACAATTACTAGGCTAGTACTAGTTACATTTTAAAAGGGAAAACCATACGTACAATCAAGAATATATAAACAACAAAAACTCACAATTTCGTTGATGTACTTGTGTTGACAAGCTAGAAAACAAGCAAAGCCACAAGGAATATGTCATACTTCCTATTTCTTTTGCTTGCTATCATTCGAAGCATGCAAACTACTTTCTTTCTTTTCCTTTCTGCCATTCGAAGATAACTACAAGAACACAAGTGCACTCCCTTTCACTCTTGTTGTTTCTGTTATACGAAGAGTAACAAGAAGAACCATGCAAACAAACACACCTAATACTCCCTTCGTTTCTGCCATAAGAAGAAGCCAAGAAAACCATACACCTTATTTCCTTTTCATACGTATACACATACATGCAACTTCCCATTTTCACCTTTCAACACTTCAAAGCTCTTTATTTTTCTTTGTTAGTTCTGTACGAGGAGTGGCCAACAAATCCTTCACACATTTTTATAGTCGACTAAGTGTGGGACTCGACTCACGGCTAGGCCTTTAAACAAGTTCCATCTTCTTTCTTCGATTCAGAATCCATATTAAGCGTTTTCCCACCATCACTATTGGTGTAGTAAGTCCTCTCCTATCATCTCTAATTCATTTCTTACGTTTCTACCTCACCATGCATCGCATAATAATGATTTCGAATGTATATAGTTTCATGTGTATTTTTTTACGTGCGTATAATTATATAGAACCACAAACGTGACTTGCCTCTATCTTGGAAGGCCTAGGAGTCACGACACACACTTGTTTCACGTTTATTTTTACGTTTCATGCATCATACGAACTTATTTTAAACCTAGATATGATCGGATATAAAAACTCTAAACACTTAGAAAATATTCTAAGTCTTTTAATATGTCACAAGTAGCCTAAGGAACGCACGTATAATTTGAAATTTCACTTAACGAGCACCATATATTTTTATACGACTCAATAGACCACCTAGCTAACTATCATTTTCGTTTATATAACTTGTAAAAATACTCACGTTTCGACACTCAAATTACTTCATTTTGATCGGCAAATCACAAGGTTTTCTAAATCTCATTTTATTCAAAAAACTTAATAAACTCGATTGGGCTTATACTAAGCCCAATAAGACTTAGCGTTTTATCAGTCCACCAGGCCCATAAAATATATTTTTAGAATCACAAAAGTAGCCCAAGTCCAGGCCCAAAATTGTTTACATGCCCTCGCCTCTAAATTTCTTAACGGGCCTTTGTTTTGGTTCGTTAAGGCCCACTTACTAAAAAAATAAGCTTTTTAGCAAATAAGCTGTTGAAATAAGCTTGTTATTAATAAAATAAGCTTCGGAAATTTTTATATAATTTTTCTCATAATTTTTGTACATTTGGACTAAAAATGTAACGCGACGACACCTTCAGGGACTAAAACTGCCAAATTGTTAAAACAAAGGACTGGAACAGTAAAAACAGAAACTATAGGTTATAAAATGACAACTTATCATTTACCAAGCTCAGATTTAATTATTGGACAATTTAGAGGACTATAGATGTAAATTTTATATATAAAGGACTAACGGTGTAACGCTAACGTCGTTAGTATAAAAAGTGTAAAAACTGAAAAAGGACAAGGACCAACATATTATGTTTGACTTTCTTATTTTATTTTCTATTTTACGTCACCCATCACGTCATATGCTTTTTTATTACATTTTATTTATATATTAGTTATTTTACGTTAATAATATATATAACGACTTTTTAACTAATTATATTATTATCATCATGGTTAAAAAGGAAAAACTTTAGAAATAATACCACATCTCATCATATTATTATAAACATAATAATTCCATTCGCATATCATCTTTTCATCTTAACGATTTATCGTTATTCGTTTACTAAATAGTATTTGGTTAGATTCTCAGATAAATTTATTTATTAGGTTCCGTATCAAAGACGTTTCCATAATCATTCTCATAATCTCATCCTACTTTACTTTTCATCATCCCAACATCAATCAAGGTGAGTCATAGCCCCATTTCCAATACTTGTTTTTAACTCATTGGGGGAGATACATGCTTACATATACTTTGATAATTTTATAAGAATATGAATAAATTACATGATTCAAATCAGATTCCTTATTAATATTTATCTGATATGGTTTATGACTTAAGATGTGATATATATATGTTATTGACGAACTACTTAACTGAAATACTGATACTCAAATGATAATGTTTCCAATTTGATTATTGTGGCATGTGATATATGTATGTTACTGGCGAAATACTTAACTGAAATACTGATACTCAGATGATAATGTTTCCAAAGTAATTATTGTGGCATGATACTTGACCATACTATACTATCATGAATGATTCCATTATCTCTATATGACATTTCTATGTTCAACAGAAATAATTGCTAGGAAGAGTATAAATACTCTAATTACATTATTACCTTGATATTGCCTAAGTTACCTTCATCGCCATAAAGTCCCTCAATCATGAGCCATTAATCACTGGTATGTGAGCGCGAATATAGTGAACAGCTTCGAAACCTGTTAAGGATTGACCTCCTATACCACTAATACTTGACGGAATGCCACATGCATGTGGTTAGTCGTATTAGTCGTGGTACACTATATTTGAATAAAAATAGGAATTGGCAAATCACCTATTATAAGAGGGCAAAATTTATCATTGACTTGATAAATCACCTCTTTTGTTAACGTTTTGCGTGTCATGAGACTTGGTGCAATATCCATAAGGAAATGTATATTTTCAACATATATTTAGATACAGCTGTATAGGTTTTGACCATATTTGAATGATAGATCTCACTACATTAGTATCATGAGCTTCCACCTCATGTTAGGATTTTGATCCAATACTTGATTTTGATTGAATAATTATATGATTTATCTGTGATTATAATCTACATTACTCGATACTTGTTTTTATCACTGTTAATACTTATTACAATTATTACCAAATATTTCTGAATCTATTGAAAATAAATGGTTTTCCACAAAACTCTATGAACTCACCAACCTTTGTGTTGACACTTTTAGCATGTGTTTATCTCAGGTCCATAATGAGCAAGGATGGTACGGAGGAGCACGGATTCTTACGAAGGCTATAAATTTTACTATCATTCGAAAACTTATTTAACAAACTTTGAAACCACTGGCACCTCATTTTGTAAACTCTGATATTCGAATGATAAATGTTTTAAAATGACTAAATTGATAATCATTTTCTACTGAAAAACTGTGAGCTATGAAGTAACACCCAATCTTTATTCCGCTGCAAATATTTTAAAATTGGGGGTGTTACACCGTGTTCGAAAAGCTGTCTTAGGAATGTCCTCTTCCCTGACTCTTAATTGATGATATCCCGATCTTAGATCGATTTTTGAGTAAACACTCGATCCTTGTAATTGGTCAAATAGATCATCGATCCTTGGTAATGGATATCAATTTTTCACCGTGAGTTTGTTCAAGTCCCTGTAATCAATACACATTCGGAACGTTCCATCTTTCTTTTTGACAAATAGGATTGGTGCTCCCCAAGGTGATGAGTTTGGTTGGATGAATCCTTTATCTGATAGTTCTTCCAACTATTCAGATAATTCTTTCATTTCTGAGGGTGCTAATCGGTATGGTGCTTTTGCAACTGGTGCTGCTCCAGGCACCAAATTGATGCGAAATTATATTTGTCGGGTCGGTGGAATTCCAGGCAAGTCTTCAGGAATCAGGAATACATGGCTGCTCCAGGCACCAAGTTGTTAGTTCTTTTGTTTTGTTTCTTCTTCTGTTACTTGAATCAGGAATACATGGCATCCTTTGCTTATGTATTTCATCGTCTTGATGTACGAGATGATATTGGGCTGGGTTTTATGTTTATCACACCGAATGAAAAAGGTTTCACTGTTGAGAGAAATTTGAACAACTTTCTCGTCATAATTGATTCTGGCACGGTGTTTGGATAACCAATCCATGCCGATGATAACATCAAAACTTCCCAGTTGGATGGGCATGAGGTCGATGGGGAAATATTTATTTTAAAGAGTTAAGGTGCAATTTTTAATCAGGGTATTGGTACTTAGGAGATTTCCATTTGCTATTTCTATTTCGTAAGTAGTATCTAGTTCTATGGGAGTAATATTTAGAATTTAAACAATGATTATGTTTAAATGATTTTGAGAAGTTGGGAAATGAATATATATGAGTTCTAACAATAATTGGGCACCATATGAAGTTTAATTCGATTTAACAATCATAAGTATTCCGATATGTTAGATGCATTATTAATACACATGAACAACCATAAACATAAATTAACATTTATATGTAGTAATATCATAACCAACAACATAACATTAATAACTTGATCAGTTGAGTTTACATAACAAAACGATATAAGATTCTTTATTAATTGCCACATGTAGCAGGCTACGATGCCTCATTACTATACAAATGCTAACTGCCTCTAATGGTTAGGTCCGTCTACATGTCCTCTCATCTCTGAAATCTGGGTTCGAAGATTCTGCATCTCGGTATGGTGTTGGATCTGCATATCTCCCACTAGGTTCTCCAATGTATCTACTCTACGATGTGCTAACTCGGCTTCCCAAGTACGGTTTTGTCCTTCTCTTCGCAATGATATCGCGAAAGAGCGTGTCTCTGAGATATCTGACTGTATCTGAGTCAAACCCTGCTGCAACTCTATCCTATTAGCCATAAGACTATGTAAGGTATTGCTGATCCTATCAAAATGGTCTAATGATGAATAGTCAATCATCTGAAGAAGCGTATCTATCTGCTCTTCATGGCGTTCCAAACGCGTCACTACTGTAGAAGGTGAAAGAGTAGGGATAATTTCCGCCCTAGAACTCTCTCCAGTTTCATAGATATTAGCTGGGGGAGGGAAACCAGGAGGATATGGTAATGATGGTGAGAGTGGATGAGTAGAGTCGGAAATGCGAAGTCGGCTAGATGTGGGTATGTCCTCCTCAGGAATCGTTTCTCTAGAGTGAAATATATATGGATAAGTTGGCTAAAAAGATCAAATAGATGATCGGGTGCTAGAGATGGTAAAGCATGATGGTGTATCGGGGATATATCATCTGCAGGTAGGAATTGCTGGCTCTCCATATATGCATCATCACTTGATGGAATATAGACGGGTGCGAATGAATCAAATTCATGATGCGGTAATGGCATATGTGCTGGTAAAGCTAAAACATAGGGATTTTCAGGCGTTGCTACAACTTCATTTTGTTTGA
Organism: Artemisia argyi; assembly: GCA_030686995.1. Classification (NCBI taxonomy): domain Eukaryota; kingdom Viridiplantae; phylum Streptophyta; class Magnoliopsida; order Asterales; family Asteraceae; genus Artemisia; species Artemisia argyi. The sequence goes on along the minus strand of CM060709.1, from coordinate 145,639,649 downwards.
ATGGTTCTGTCTTGTGGGAAACAACGTCAGGTACTAGGGTAAGACGAATCTGTAACACCCCCTAATTTATGTAGTAGCAGCGGAATAGTAATTAGGGTGTTACGGTGAGGATCGAAGTTATAATGATAGAAAACGGCTCGAAAGAGACGTTTTGAAAACATAATTTCCTTATTATAGATTCAAATACAAAAGTTCACATCAGAGTGTTAAAATACTAGAAGTATTGGTGTTTTAAACTGAATTAAATATCTTTATTTTACACCATTATTTAATGAAAATAGATAAGTTTTGATAATTTCGCCCGTTCCAAGCTTGCTGCTTCCGGTAGTTACCTGAGATAACATGTTTAAAAGTCAAAAAAAAAATGTTGAGTGATATCATAGAGTTTGAAATTTAGTAATCAGTTTGATACACAAATAAGATTGTATTGGGAATACAATCAGTTGAAAATTTAATATTGCAGTATATATATTACCTTAAGTCTCATGACACGCAAACGTTAACAAAGTACCATAAAACGGAGGTGATCATCAAGTCAATGATGATAATATCGCCCTCGTGTAATAGGTGATTTGCCAATTCCTATTTTTACTCAAATATAATGTATCGCGACTAATACGACTAACCAAAAGGCATTCCGTCCAGTATTAGTGGGATAGGCTGTCAAACTTTAAATAGATCTATTCACTATATTCCGGTTCACATACAAGTGATTAATGGCTCATGAATAAGGGTCTTGTGGCAATAGGTAACTTAGGCATATATCAAGTCAGGTAGAATACAGAAAATTACTTGTGATCTGTTTATAACATGTATCCCCCTCACGGAGTTTAAAATAAGTAAATGTGAGGCTATGACACACCTTAATTGATACTGAAATGATGAAAAGTAAAGTCGGATGAGATTATGATAACGGCTTCAATATACAACCTGATAAATAAATTTATCTGAGAATTTGACCAAATACTATTTGTTAAATAGGAAACGAATAACAATAACGAATAATCGTTATGATGAATAGATGATATGCAAATGAAATTCTTACGTTTATAAGTGATATGACAAGATATGTTATTTAAATTATTTCCCAAAGTTTTCCCTTTTTAACCCTGATAATATAATAAGTAAAAATATATAGTTTAAAATATCGTTATATATATTATTAACGTAAAGTTAAATAATATATAAATAAAATGAAAATTTATATGCATATGATGTGATCAAGTTTACGAAAAGATAAAATAACTAAAAATATTAAATAGAATACGTTTAGTCCTTGAACTTTTCCGATTTTACAATTTTTTTATCCTAACAACGTTAGCGTTACACCGTTAGTCCTTTTTATATATAATTTACAATTATAGTCCTCTACTTGTCCAATATATCATTCTGAGCTTGGAAATTGATATAATGTCATTTTATATCCTATAGATTCTGTTTTTATCATTTCAGTCCTTACTTTTCATTGTTTGACAGTTTTAGTCCTTCTAGGTGTTGTCGCGTTACATTTTTAGTCCAAAGTCACAAAAATTATGGGAAAAATTATATTAAAATTTCCGAAGCTTATTTAAGTAATAAAAAGCTTATTTCAACAGCTTATATGGTTTAGAGATTATTTTTCAGCTTATGGGCTTTTAACGAGCCAAATTCAAGGCCCAATAACGTTTTAAAAATCCGTACTTCGTGAGACGTGTTGAGATCATCAAAAATATCATTTTTCATGTTCTATTTTCATATCAAAAGATCCAGATAAGCCAGCTTATCCAAAAAGCTTAAAAATAGCTTATTGGGCTTTAAGGCCCAATTCGCTTATTTTGTGACAGTTTTAAGTACGAGTTTTGCAATTCACTTTGGTGAATTCAGAGTGTCGAGATGCAAGTATTTTTACATGTTATCTATACGAAAGTGATAGCTAGTTAGGTGGTCTATTAGATGGTGTAAAAATATGATATGCTTGTTAAGTTAAATTTTAAGATAAACGATGGTTCCTTAGGCTGCTTGAAACGTGATACATATGTAAAAGACTTAGTAATATTTTCTAAGTGTTTTGTGTTTTTGTATACGATTTAAACTAGGTTCAAAATGAGTTCGTTTGATGCATGTAACGTAGAATTAAAAGTGAAACAAGGGTGTGTCGTGACTAGGCCTTCCAAGATAGAGGCTAGCCACTTTTGTGTTTCTATATGATTATGCGTACGTAAAAATAAACATGAAACTATATACGTTTGATATAATATCAAACGTGATGCATGGAGCTTAAATAACGTGGGAAACAAATTGAAAAAGGAGCGTGGGGACTTACAACACCTCTTAGGTGAGTAGTGATCATGTGAGGGTAGCTAGAACACTAGGACGATTCACAAGAAATATCAACGTTTGACTATAAGTAATAAACTAATATATCGAACCCGATAACACTTGTTTGCTTCCAAACATGAGAGAGTTTTGCTCCTGGTCGATCAGAGATGTTTGAAAGATAGTAAAGGAAGTTTTTATGAGTGTATTGAATGAAAGAAACAAGAGGAGGAAGCTAGAGTACATATTGTGTGGAAAACTAGAAGGGGGGTTGAATAGTTTTACGTCCTTTTAAAAGTTTATTATCAAAAATATTTTGTAGCTTATTAAAAACTTTCGATTCGATCTCAAGTGAATTCAAATGACAACCAATATAAGCAATTCTAATGTAATAATGAAAGTATTGAAATGTAATGAAGAAAAGACAGAGTTAGAAAGATCAAACCACAACACGCGAATTTATAGTGGTTCGGCTACAAGGACACCTTCCTTGCCCTACTCCACTCCCCGAGTACCACACTCGAGAGTTTTCTTCACTATGTCAACAAACTCCTTATGGTGGAGAAACCTTACACACCTTGGCTTACACGAGTTAACGACACTAAGCTAAATGTCAAGTTCTAATCGTAGCTAGAACCAATCTCACGACTTCTTCAAGGCTTCACACCTTCTTCACAACTTCACAACTTCTTCAAGGCTTCACAACTTCACAACTTCTTCAAGGCTTCACACCTTCTTCACACCATCACAACTTCACACCTTCTTCTATGCACAACTAATTCACAACTACTAAACTATTTTACAACACACCTAGTTTCTACAATCAACAAATTTACACAACACTTTTACAAATATCTAACACAACTACAATATGAAACTAGCTATTCACAACACTACTACAATTAGATGGATGTAGAGAAGTGTTCTTCTTCTTGCACTTGAATGAATGAAGCTTTGGATCACTTGGAAACAAAGACTTATGAATTATATGATCAAAGGATTTTAGATCTAGAAATGGAGGTTGGATCAGAAAGTTTATAGTGCAAAAAGGTGAGGAAAATGTGTGAAATGATCCAGTATTTATAGGGCCAGATTTTACTGTTCTGGAGCGTGCCGGTCCCCTTAATTAGGGGCCGGTCCCCTTAATCATTAAGGGGGCCACCTAGTAAAATTAAGGGGGCCGCCCTCCTGAACGTTGGAAAAGTTTTTCTGGATAAAATTTGCCCTTTTTGGTTGGAAATTTGAAATCATATCTTTGTGGTTTAATATAGCATTACCAAAAATGATTTACAAATATATATAAAATGTTTATATCATTTTATAAGATGTTATGTCTTAAGACAAAATTTCCTTTGATCATGTAATGCATAAGATGCTAAGTTTATGCATACCTTAAGTGATATAAGATGTAGAGGTAAATATTTGTTACCAAATACTTGTTTACGTCTTAATCTTGACTTGATTTGATTTGAGTTTTGTGATTATCAAAACATAGGTTTATTGAGAGATATTAATAACCTTTTTAAACATTATTTATATCAACAATCTCCCCCTTTTTGATGATTACAAAACTTAAACTCATTAACTCAAAAATTAATTTTTAAACAAGTATTTTAGTGAGTTTATATTTACTTCTCCCCCTTTTTGTAGAATCAAAAAGGTTATGCCGACAATTTTTAAACGTGAAAAATTGACGGGTAGATATCTCCTCCTTGATGTGTACTCCCCTTCGTTTGGGGGCACCAAGAGAACAAGCTATGGAATGCTTTACAAAAAAAATATTAGAAGCACAAGTATATGCATGCAAACATGTATAAGGTGATAAAAAAAATAAAGCGTGTTTGAAAAGAAAGCATTCATATTATATAATTGGTTGTGTCAAGACACAACATACAATTAGCCATTTGAATTACAAGTAGAATAGCTAGTTCACAAATAAACAACTAGGAAAATACATCATCATGCAAAAAGTACATGGTCTTCATAGAGCTTGCAAGCAAAAGGGTGGTAGAGGCTTTATTTATTAAGCATATGAAATGCTTAATTAGGAGAGCATGATGGTGATGGTGGAGGAATGATTGGAGAGGATGGTGGAGTTGGTGGTGGTGGTGGGTTGGTAAGCAAATGTTCAATATATGAAAACATATATTGAATTTCATCTCTAAGGCCAAAGATGACCGTGCGGTTGTGGATGCAACAAAGACAAGTATCCCCATGGGATTCAAGTAGCCTCCAAGGCACGGGATTGGCAAAGAAAGGTGGTGTAATTGGTGGAGATGAGAGATGAGCATCAAGTGGTGTTATTGGTGAAAGTGAGATGGTAAGATGGGTGGACATGGGTTCTTGTGTAGGAAGTGGTGATGATACTTGTGGTGACAAGTGTGAGTTGATGTAGTCATTGATTTATGAGGTTGAGGGTATGGAGGATGAGGAAGTTCCATGGGTGGAAGGTGTTTTAGATGGTGCATTGGGTGCACTTGGGGATGAGCATTTGGGTGGAGGTGATGGTGTTTTGTTGTCTTCATTTGTTAAGTCAATGAAGAGTTGTTTTGGGGGGATGACCACAAGTTTTTGCTTCTTGGAGGCTTTGGAGTGTGAGGTACTCGGTGGAGTCATGATGATTTAGATGGTGAATGATGAGATGAAGAATGGTGATTGTGGAGGGAATTTATAGTATGGAAATGGTTGATTTAGGTATGTATTTGAAATGGTTGAATGAGATTCTAAAATCAGTTGGGTTAAAATGGGAAATGGTAGCTGAAACTAGAGAAAGGGTTCACAAGATGCAAAAGAAAATAGTGAATCCAGTTCCAGATGGCCGGTCCCCTTAATTGTATGCCGGCCCCCTTAATAATTAAGGGGACCGCCTAGGGAATTAAGGGAGCCGCCCATCTGGTGTTTTCCCAGACGACCAGAAACCCAAAATTTGCTGAATTTGGTGATTTTTCAAGTGTGTTTTCCCAGAAAGCTCTATTAGAAGTATATACTCTAGGAATGATGATATATAAACATATATATATATATATATATATATATATATATATATATATATATATATATATATATATATATATATATATATATATATATATATATATATATAACCAAATTTCATGCAAATAAACATATTATAATCCATTTTGAAAATAAGCATGGCATAACATTAAGATAGTAGCATGATAACAATTAAAGTCTAAACATCATTCAAGAGATAAACAAGAAATAATACAAGTATTTCTGAATAATTCGGACAAATGGCAAGTCATACAAATGTGTAATAGAACCAAATAATAACAAGTAGCAATATGTCAATATCTCCTACTTCTTCTTCTTTCCAAGCATCTTCCTAAACATCTTCCCAACGGATTTGAAACCTCCTCGAAGTTCTTCATGCATTCGTCGTTGACGGTTGATGATAGACGTTTGACGAGTGAAGAGAAGCTCATCGGTACGTTCATGAGGAAGAGGAATTTGATACTCGGTATCATCAATATCATAAAGATCTTCAACAAAGGTCGTGGGGGATGGAGTACTAACATGTGAGGTGTTTTCCTCCTCATCATCATCGTCATCACGATGAGATGTAGAACCACGAGGCCTAGAGTACAAAGGAACACGAGATTTTCCTTTGTCACTTCGAGCACGACGAGTACGAACACGAGTAAGTTGGTTCAAAGTAGGAAGGATATGAACGTAGTAGTCTCTTTGAAGATGTGGGTAATGTTCCATCACATAACAATAAAGTCGTGTGAGAAACATACCGTAAGGAAGATTGGCATTTGGGGTGTTCTTGGCGGACATGATTCGATGAATAAAAAGATAAGCCAAATTGTATTGCTCTTCAGCAATAACACAATAAAGCATGTGGGCAATGCTCGCCGTGACATGATCACGATGACCACCAGTACCAAATGCATTCTCTCGAATGAGTTCTTCCCACTTCTTCATATCTTGGCTCAGCTCTTTGAGGAGGATTTGATTGGCATGAATATCGACATTCTTCGACTTGATTACTCGACTAGTCGTACGACGTTCTAGTTCAAGCATTCGACGAATGTCTTCAGGACTAGGAATCTCAGAATAGTAGGGGCCATCCTGAGGACGATTTCTTTCAAGAGTGGAAAGATCCCATTCATTTGAGAAAACGGCTTGGCCGTTGTATGGGATTCGAAGAATTTGACCAAATTGAGCAAGAGTAAGAGTGATGAATTGATTTTGAATCATGAAGGAAATGAGGATATTGCCATAGGGATCGGTTTGCACCGTCACTTGGCTATAGAAATCGCGGACAAAACGAGGAATGATTGGTTCGTTGATTTGGAAAAGACATTCAAAACGAATATTGGTGAACATTCGTTCGGTTTGATCATTTTCATAGAAAGATGGATTGACAATTCTTCCTTCGTGAATGTTTCTATTTTCAATAGGACGATAGAAACAAGCAACTGAAGGAGACATGTCGGGAGTAGAAGAGACTTTTGGAATGTATTGTTTGGTTTTGGAGACATCACCAACCGTGGTCTTAGGCATTTTCACCTAAACAATATAACAACAAAAATAGAATTAATATAAAAACAACTATCATGCATATGTTATATATATATTTATATAATTATATGCACTATATGTGGAACGAAATTCTACTTCGACACACAAAAAAAATATCAATGAAGTAGTTTCATAATGTTCCTTTTATTTTGATTTTAAACTCGTTTAGAATGTATAATATCAAAGAGTATGATATCATAATTCATTTCGAAATAAGACTAGATATATATTAGATTATATATCTTCCATTTCATAAGAGTTTGACACAACATAAGCTTGTTTAAAAGATTAAAATGCGAATTTTAGTTTTCAAAAATATCATTTTCGAGATAAACCAAACGCTCCCTTAACTAGATAAAAACATCCTAAAACATCAATATATATATTGATTATATATCTTGATGACGTCTATTGATTCTAGTAGTATTAACAAGTTTTATGAACTGGTTTTAAGTTTCAAATAACTACATATAGTTACAGTTTGTTCATGAACCAAACGCCCATGTTGTCTTCATGAACCATTTTATAACAAATTGAAAAGGTATGTTTTGATTGCTTAGAACGCTAAAACAATGCAATGTAGTAAGTTTTAAGTAGTTTTTAAGAGTTATATCAACAATGTGCCTCTTGAAAATTAAAATTTAACAAGGGTTTATGGGCGATTAATGATTTTGACAAAATGACATGTTATATTAATTTTGAGTAGCAATACATCATCCTAATCCTATGGGAAGCATTTGGTAGTTCGATTTCTAGCTTCTATTACACTTAAATTCGAATTAAAATAAATTTTAATAAAATGCATAATTATTGAATAGACACCAAATCGAATGAAATGTGATGAAATGCATGTTGGAAAACTTACAAAAGATGTTGTTATATGTTTGGTTGATGTTTGCCCCTTGCGAAACAACCCCGGATTGGTGATATGATGGAGGATTTTGATGGTTCTGGGTGTTTTGGTTCATACTCAGCAGCAGTGGGGAGGAAGTGAATGAGCAAATGGAGTGTTTGGGAATGGAATTAAGGAGGAAAACGGATTTAGAATTGTCAGATGGCCGGTCCCCTTAAACATTAAGGGGACCGCCCTCGATAACAAGCCGGTCCCCTTAATTATTAAGGGGGCCGCCTTTGAAATTTTCAAAATTTCGCGGAATAAGTTTCTGGAAAAAAAATATTTATACGTATATAATTAGATTTATAATATATCAAAAATACGTAAAAGTTTATTGGCACGATGATAAAATTCTTAACAATTTTTAATTACCGTTTCGATAATTAAAATGTACCTTTGACAATTTTGGATAAAATGATCAAAGTGTTAAGTTGATGAAGGGTTTGAGGTGTGTTCGGGAATATGTGAATAAGTGTATATATATATATATATATATATATATATATATATATATATATATATATATATATATATATATATATATATATATATATATATATATATATATATAAGTATAAATGTGAGTGAAAGATAGGTTGATGGGTGAGGTTTGAAAGATAGTAGCGGAGATAGGATATAGTCGGTGAGAGGAGTTTGTTTCATCCATAGTGTTCACGTGCGAAGGCGTTCTTGCATGATAAAAGTCCACTTGACTCATATCCCTTCATCATCATGAGTCTCCTAAAAGAGGACTTACTAGAATAACGCGAGGGGAAAGGAAAGGGTTCGATAAAGAACGATTTCCTGGAGTTCTAGAAAGTCAACTAATGACGTATCTAGGTTATGTGCAAGCAATTATATATATATATATATATATATATATATATATATATATATATATATATATATATATATATATATATATATATATATATATATATATATAATATATTAAGTATAAGAGTATATATATATAAGTATGTATATGATCGAACAAATAGAGAGAAAAAAAAAGCAAGCAATATCTATGCAAACAATGTAATCAACTAAAGCATATTTATCTACATGGCAATGAGTTATGAAAGAATGGCGTACCCGGTAGTCTTCAAAAAAAATCTTCAAAATCATCAAGATGATATATAGACTTTGAAAAAGTCTATGTTGAGAGAGACTTCAAGATTGCCTCAAGGAATGTTCATCTAGCCATTCGATCCCCATTGTCTCTTTGGTCCAAAGTTGTTTGGTCCAAACATGTTTAACATTTGACTAGGATGCATGAAAGGTGGTAGTATACCCAAAGGATTGTAGCTTTGTTGGTAGTTCCACATTTGATTACTATTGTTATTATAGTTTTGCCTATTTTGGTTTCTTCTTGGTTGAGGTGTTTTAGACCTAGGATTAGGATTATTTGATTTTCTAGGTGGTGGTGTTTTAGATCTCGTCTTAGATTTAGAAGATCCTACCTCGTTTTTCAAAGATGATTTATAAAAAGCTTTTACTTCTTCATTGTTGGCAAGAGGTATTTTTCTATCATTAATAAGTATATACTTAGGATTAGATTTTAGAGATTTTTGTTCGTTAGGTTCATTTTCGAATTTGACATTTTTAATCTCACTTGTTGAAGCGTCATTTGAGTTAAATCCTAAACCGGTTTTATCTCCGGATGTTCTTTGAATACTTATTATTTTACTAAGTGAGTGACTACTATTTTCAAATTTATTAAGTTTGCGAATTTCTTCCCTAAGTATTTCATTTTCACTTTTAAGCACTTGACATGATTTACATTATTCAAAAATTTCTTTACCTTTTTCAAGTTGATGTATTTTAATTTTTAGTTCAAGTACTTCATTTTCCAATTGATTGTTTATGTATTTTAGTGATTTGTTTTTGGCCATTACTAGTTGTCCTAATTTGCATAGCCTATTATATTCATTATCTATATCTTTTTCATCTAATGATAAACTTTCAACACTAAAATATTCGGTTTCGGAACGTACCTCATTTGATGTATTCGCCATAAGACACTTTTCTTCTTTTGTCGTTTCTTTCTCATCTTCATCACTATCACTCCAAGCACCTCCAACAAAAGCTCTTTGATTTTGATCTCTTGTCATCATTGGACATTTTCCGATGAGGTGATTCGGATCACCACACTTGAAACATTTTCTTTCAATCTTGTTGTTCTTGTCATCTTTACTCTTTTGAAATGTTTTCTTTTCATCATGTGGTTGTCTTACGAATCTTCCTCGCCTTTTGAAGAATTTCTTGAAATCTCTTACGGCCATGGCATATTCTTCATCATCACTTTCGGAAGATGAGCTATCTTCGATACTAGATTCCTTTCTAGCTTTCAAGGCGATTGACTTGCTTTGCACTCGTTTTTCTTTGACCATTTCGGAATCCTTCTTAATGATAACGTCGTAAACTTTTAGATTTCCAATTAATTCATCAAGTTGCAATGTTGACAAATTCTTCGATTCTTCAATAGCCGTCACTTTAGCTCGCCATTTTGGATGAAGAGCCCTAAGAAACTTCCTAACAAAATTCTTACTAGAAAAATTCTCATCAAGTGTTTTAAACTTGTGATGATAGTGTTAAATCTAGCAAAAGCATTATCAATTGATTCCTCTTCCGAAATCGTGAATTGCTCATATTGTTGAACAAGTAGATCTATCTTATTATCTTTGACTTGACTATTACCTTGGTGAGTTATTAGTAAAGAGTTCAAAAATTTCTTTTGCGGTTTCACACATAAAGATCCTTTCGTACTCTTTACGTGGTAATGCATTATAAATAACCATTTTTGCTTCATTATTTTTAGCAAGTTTTCTTTTTAAATCATCATTTTGTTTTTCAAAAGGTACGATTTCATCTTTCTTAGTTTCGGGGTTATTTTGAATAGGTAAAAAATCACCATTAGTAATAACATGCCAAAGATCTAGATCTTTTGACTTCACATAAGTTTCGAATCGATTTTTCCAATATAAAAATCCATCATTTTCAAATAGTGGTGGTCTTTGTATACATTACCCTTCTAAATATTTTTCAGATTCCATAGATCGTTACAAGTTTTAAAATACAATATATTTTAAAGATCTTGCTAGACGTGGCTCTGATACCAATTGTGGAAAACTAGAAGGGGGGTTGAATAGTTTTACGTCCTTTTAAAAGTTTATTATCAAAAATATTTTGTAGCTTATTAAAAACTTTCGATTCGATCTCAAGTGAATTCAAATGACAACCAATATAAGCAATTCTAATGTAATAATGAAAGTATTGAAATGTAATGAAGAAAAGATAGAGTTAGAAAGATCAAACCACAACACGCGAATTTATAGTGGTTCGACTACAAGGACACCTTCCTTGCCCTACTCCACTCCCCGAGTCCCACACTCGAGAGTTTTCTTCACTATGTCAACAAACTCCTTATGGTGGAGAAACCTTACACACCTTGGCTTACATGAGTTAACGACACTAAGCTAAATGTCGAGTTCTAATCGTAGCTAGAACCAATCTCACGACTTCTTCAAGGCTTCACACCTTCTTCACAACTTCACAACTTCTTCAAGGCTTCACACCTTCTTCACAACTTCACAACTTCTTCAAGGCTTCACACCTTCACAACTTCACACCTTCTTCTATGCACAACTAATTCACAACTACTAAACTATTTTACAACACACCTAGTTTCTACAATCAACAAATTTACACAACACTTTTACAAATATCTAACACAACTACAATATGAAACTAGCAATTCACAACACTACTACAATTAGATGGATGTAGAGAAGTGTTCTTCTTCTTGCACTTGAATGAATGAAGCTTTGGATCACTTGGAAACAAAGACTTATGAATTATATGATCAAAGGATTTTAGATCTAGAAATGGAGGTTGGATCAGAAAGTTTATAGTGCAAAAAGGTGAGGAAAATGTGTGAAATGATCCAGTATTTATAGGGTCAGATTTTACTGTTCTGGAGCGTGCCGGTCCCCTTAATCATTAAGGGGGCCGCCTAGTAAAATTAAGGGGGCCGCCCTCCTGAACGTTGTAAAAGTTTTTCTGGATAAAATTTGCCTTTTTTGGTTGGAAATTTGAAATCATATCTTTGTGGTTTAATATAGCATTACCAAAAATGATTTACAAATATATATAAAATGTTTATATCATTTTATAAGATGTTATGTTTTAAGACAAAATTTCCTTTGATCATGTAATGCATAAGATGCTTAGTTTATGCATACCTTAAGTGATATAAGATGTAGAGGTAAATATTTGTTACCAAATACTTGTTTACGTCTTAATCTTGACTTAATTTGATTTGAGTTTTGTGATTATCAAAACATAGGTTTATTGAGAGATATTAATAACCTTTTTAAACATTATTTATATCAACATATTGTAAAATTTTATAACACGTATTTGTTTAAATAATGCAAGAAACAATTGTAACTATGTAATGTCAGGGAATGAGGAACTTTGGAATGAACCTTGATTATAATATGACTATAAAAGAGTGTGTGAGAGCTAAGAAAAAGGGTACTTGTCCTTGTGATTCATTACATATGTCGACTTGCATATTATAACATACACAATTTGGAAAATCATGTAGGACTTGGTTTCTAGCTGATGAAAATCGACTTTTAACATGAAATCATACTTGAAATGTTATTAGGATCTCATAGAAACAAACCGGAGTCAAAACGGTAAGTTTTTGGATTTTCAACTATGTCGAATTGGGTGAATTTTTGCCAAACTGTAAAACCTTGTAAAAATTTCTTGTAATTATATCGTTATTAAATAAATAATATTTCGTTATCGTTACTAATTCCCATTTTCTCAGAAAAATTTGAAATTTTTCTTATTATATTATTTTGTCGTTATCACAAAATAATATAAATCACGAAATGACGGAACCAATCCTCGACATGTTACTCGAAACCTAAAATATTTCATTTATACTAATTACATTTCATAAACCCTTAATTAAAATTCCTAATCACAATTAAGTATCAAACGGGCCCTTAATCATTTTTCCAGCCCAACTCTCGTTACTGTTCATCAGGCCCAAGTTTCTAGCCCAACTCCAAATCTTAAATATTTCATATATTCAACTAGCATCAAGCCTCCAAAACGCCTCGCGTAATCACAATTCTTACACACGACACATATATATTTTTACACCACCTCGTTCAACACCTAGCCAACTATTAGTATGTCAAATCCCAATTCCATAGATCGATGTTTGATACATTTTTAAGTGGCGAAGTGTTTGACAAAAATCCAATTCAATCAATTCATGTTAAACTCAAATCTCAACCGTTTTGTTTCCCGTTTGTTCCTACGTGTTCCTAATAACATTTCTAACTTGATTTCATGTTTACATGTCAATGATGATCAGCTATATCCAAGTGGTGTATGATTTATCAAATCGTGTATGGAAATAAATAGGTGGTCGACGTACTTGTGAATCATCCAAACATACACCTTATTTCAAGCTCTCACAATTCGTATTATATGATAAAATTTCATCCTATAAGCCTATAGTTACTGACAATGCATAGTACTTGTGGTTTCCTTGAAGTTTTTACACTTACGTGTTAGGAAATGACACCATATATACTACATATGCATGCATCCGTTTCTATCAATTATCATACACTTTCCAAACTTTCTTTCTTCCTAAAAACTATCCTTTGAAGACCAGAAGTTGATTTCAATATCGTTTGGACGCAAGAAAGGGTAATCGAGTTTAATATATTCATATATTACTTGGGTTATAGTCGAATTTGATCGTATCTTGTGTTTCATTCATCCACTCTCGACTCTCTACCACCCTAGAGGTGTTATAAGTTGTTTCAAACTTATTTCAATTCATTTCACACGTTACAAATGTTTCATGCATCATAGATATATATATATATATTCGATCGTATATAAACTTTACATATTATTTTACGTACATACTTACATATAGTACACGACTTGTGGCTAGCCTCTATCTCGGAAGGCCTAGGAGTCACAACACACTAATATTTCACGTTAGATTCACGTTACATGCATCAAATGAACATATTTTTGAACCATACTCAATCGGATGAAAAACTATATATAAACACTTAGAAAATTTCTAAGTCTTTCACATATATATAAACGTCCCTTACATGCTACAAAACGTACGTATAACTTTAAATATCCGTAACAAGCGTATCATATTATTTCACGACCTAATAGACCACCTAGCTAGCAAACAATTTCGTATATATAACTTGTAAAAATAACTTGATCTCAACACTTAGTTTTCACCAAAGTGAATCGCCATCGATCACCTTTAAAAACATATATTTTTACCGATTGGGCCTTAAAGCCCAATAAGCTAAAAATAAGCTCTTATGATAAGCTTGTTTATCTCAACGTTTTGATATTAAAATAGAACAAGAAAAATGATATTTTTGATGAGCCCAACTCGTCTCACGAAGTACGGATTTTAAAACATTAACGGGCCTTGATTTCAACTCGTTAAAGGCCCATAAGTTGAAAAATAAGCTTTTAACCAAATAAGCAGTTAAAATAAGCTTATTATTAATTTAATAAGCCACGGAAAATTTAATATAATTTTTATAATTATTTTGGTAACTTTGGACAAAAAATGTAACGCGAAGACACCTAGAAGGACTAAAATTGTAAATATTGAAAAGTAAGGACTAAAACTGTAAAATCAGAACCATAAGGGTAAAAATTGATAAAAGATAATATTCTAAGCCTAGGTTTGACTATTGGACAATTAGAGGACTATAATTGTAATTTATATATAAAAAGGACTAACGGTGTAACGCAAACGTCGTAAGGGTAAAAATGGTAAAAATTGGAAAAGGACAAGGACTAAACATATTATATTTAACATTTTTACTTATTTTCTATTTTCGTAAATTTATTTCGTATGCATTTAAAACTTTCATTTTAGTTATATATATATATATATATATATATATATATATATATATATATATATATATATATATATATATATATATATATATATATATATATATATATATATATATATATATATATATATTATTTAACGTAACATTAATAATATATATAACGATATTTCAAAAGTTAATATTTTAACTTACGATTAAAAAGGTAAAACTTCGATGTATAATTTAAATAACATATTTTGTCATATCATGCATATCATAAGAATTACACTGCACATCGTCTATTCGTCATAACGAATAATTATTATTCGTTATTCGTTCATATTTACCAAATAGTATTTGGTCAAATCTATTTATCAGGTTATATTTCGAAGCCGTTATCATAAATTCGTCTGACTTTACTTTCTTCATTTCAGTATAAATCAAGGTGAGTCATAGCCTCACATTTACTTATTTTCAAACTCCGTGAGGGGGATACATGTTATAAACAGATCACAAGTAATTTTCTGTATGCTACCTTACTTGATATATGCCTAAGTTACCTATTGTCAAAAGACCCTTGATCATGAGCCATTAATCACTGTTATGTGAACGCGAATATAATGAATAGATCTATTTAAGGTTTGACAGCCTATCCCATTAATACTTGACGGAATGCCATTATGCATGTGGTTAGTCGTATTAGTCGTGATATATTATATTTGAGTAAAAATAGGAATTAGCAAATCACCTATTACACGAGGGCAATATTATCATTAATTTGATAACGCCTCCGTATTTACGGTATTTGTTAACGTTTTGCGTGTCATGAGACTTAGAGCAATATCTACTGCAATATCAATTTTTAACTAATTGTATTTCCAATACAATCTTACTTGTGTATCAAAATGATTACTAAATTCAAACTCTATGATATCACTCAACATTTTTGTTGACTTTTAAACATGTTATCTCAGGTATTTAGCAGGGGAAGCAAGCATGGAACGGGCGGAAAACTTCAAAACTTATCTACTTTATTTAAATAAATGGTGTAAAATAAAAGATGTTTGATTTAGTTTAAAACATCAAGACTTATATTATAATACTCTGATCGTGACCTTTTGTATTTGAATTTTTATTAATGAACTTATGTTTTAAAACGTCTCTTACGAGCCGTTTTCTATCATTATGACTTCGATCCTCACCGTAACACCCTAATTACTATTCCGCTGCTACATTTCAAATTAGGGGGTGTTATAGATTGGCATCAGAGCCATAGTTATAGAGAACCAAATTTTTTCAAACATTGAACTATAACCACACTTTCAAATAAAGTAAAGTTACACCATACTATTTTTCGCCCGCCGTGCCTGCTTGCTACCATACTCAGTAAGTTAATCATTAAGTTTATGATACTTTAATCTTGATATATTAGAAATTTACAATCTTTAACGATAATAAATTCTTATTCTGCACTATTTACGAATTATTACAGTATTATTTCAATATGAGTATATCAGACTCCGACTCTGAGATTTCCGTCGCATCTGTTACGTCGCCTATTTTTCGTTCTACCTTAGTACCTGACGCTGTTTCTCAAGAAACAGAACCATTCGAGCAAGACGAAAATGTAACAACGCCTGAAAGTCCCAATGTTTTGGTTATACCAACACATATACCATTACCACATCATGAATTTGATTCATATGCACCCGATCACTTATTCGATCTTTTTAGCCAGACTTATCCGTATACTTTTCACCATAGAGAACAAATTCCTGAGGAAGATATACCCGCATCCAGCTGACTTCGCATTTCCGACTTTACTCATACACTTTCACCATCATTACCATATCCTCCTGGTTTCACTCCCCCAGCTCATATCAATGAAACTGGCGAGAGTGCTAGGATGGAAATCATCCCTACTCTTTCACCTTCTGTAGTAGTGACGCGTTTGGAGCATCACGAAGAACAGATAGACTCACTTCTTCAGATGATTGATTATTCATCATTTGACCATTCGGATACTATCCACAATGCCTTACATAACCTTATAGCCAATAGGATAGAGTTGCAGTAGGGTTTAGCTCAGATACATTCAGATATCTCCGAGACACGCTCTTTCGCGATATCATTGCGAAGAGAGGGACAGAACCATACTTGGGAAGCCCAGCTAGCACATCGAAGAGCAGATACATTGGAAAACCTAGTAGGAGATATGCAGATTCAACACCATACCGAGATGCAGGATCTCCGGACTCAGATTTTAGAGATGGGAGGACATGTGGACGTACCTAACCATTAGAGGTAGTTAGTATTTGTATTAGTAATAAGGCATCTAAGCCTGCCGCATGTGGCAATTAATAAAGAATCTTGTATTGTTTTGTTTTGAAAACTCAACTGATCAAGTTATTAATGTTATGCTGTTGGTCGTGATATTACTATATACAAATGTTAATTTATGCTTATGGTTGTTCATGTGTATTAATAATGCATCTAACATATCGGAATAATTATGATTGTAGTATCGAAATAAAAACTACATATGGTGCCCAATTATTGTTAGAACTCATAAATATTCATTTCACTACTTCTCAAGATCATTTAAACAAAATTATTGTTTAAAATTCTAAAGCTATATTTTGTATTATCAATAGAAATATGGAGCATGCAAGTAGCGAAAATTCCAACCCGGAAGTGATCATGACACCTACTGAGGTTCAAAGGATGATTGCTGAGGGTATATCTGCAGCTCGTGAAGCTGATCGTTTGAATAACATCAATGGAGCAAACCATGAAGCTAATAAATCTACTCCTCGTAAATGTACTTACAAGGACTTCATGACTTGCAAGCCAACTAGTTTCAAGGGAATATAAGGAGTTACAGAAATGGCCCATTGGTTTGAGCATACTGAGACAGTCTTCAAGAGGAGCGGCTGTTCTGAAGATAGCAAAGTTACAATTGCTACTGGTGCTCTTCAAGGAGAAGCACTATCGTGATGGAATACTACCGCGAATGCTATGGGTCAGGATGAAGCTTTCAAACTCTCCTGGAATGAGTTGAAAAATAAGATGCTTAAGAAGTATTGTCCCAGGACAGAGATCAAAAAACTAGAGGATGAATTTCATCAGCTAGTAGTAAAGTACAACGATCTAAAGACATACGACAGAAAGTTTCTGGAGTTTTCGGTGTTATGCCCAACAATAGTACCCGATGTTGAAAAAGCATTGGAGAAATATGTGGAAGGACTGCCACCATCTATTGAAGGGGATGTTACCACATCGAACCCACAGACGGTAGAAGAAGCTATGGGACTTGCACAGAGATTGTTGACTCGGGTGATCAAAAGAGGTTCTACCTCCGTGATCAATGAGCATAAGAGGAGTGCTGACAACAGTGGAAACAACAATGGCAACAACTGCAGCTACAACAACAACTACAGTGGTAACAGAAGCTACAACAACAACAATCAAAGCAGCAACCGCAACAGAGATCAACAACAGAACCGTAGTAATCATCATCAGCAACAGAATCGTCGACAAGAAGCTACCAGAGCTTATGCAGCAATGCCTGCAGAAAGTAAAGGTTATGCCGGAACTCTACCCCCATGTAACAAGTGCAACATGCATCATACCGGATCATGTAATGCTACTTGTGGCAACTGCAGAAGAATTGGACACATAACAAAGGACTGTCGAGCAACTGGAGCCAACACACAACCGATAGCAGTAAAGTGCCATGGTTGTGGTGAAGTTGGACATTACAGAACTCACTGTCCGAAGAATGCCAATAATGTTGCCCGAGGAAGAGCATATGTACTCGGTGATGGAAACACAACTCAGAACTCTGATATTGTTACGGGTACGTTTCTATTAAATCAACAAGATGCTAAGATATTATTTGATTCCGGAGCAGATAAAAGTTTTGTGTCTACTTCATTTGCCGCAATTCTAAATATTACTCCTATAGAACTAGATACTATCTACGACATAGAATTAGCAGTTGGAAATATCCTAAGTACCAATACCCTAATCAAAAATTGCACCTTAACTTTTCTAAGTAAATCTTTCCCCATCGATCTCATGCCCATCCAATTGGGAAGTTTTGACGTCATCATTGGTATGGATTGGTTATCTAAACACTGTGCCAGAATAATTTGTGACGAGAAAGTCATTCAAATTCCACTCAACGGTGAAACCTTAATCATCCAAGGTGATAAACCTAAACCCTCGTTCAATATTATCTCGTACGCCAAGACGATGAAATACATAAGCAAAGGATGCCATGTATTCCAAATTCAAGTAACGGGAGGAGAAATGATGAGGCGAAAAATGAACCACTTTTAGGGGGTCATTTAAGCCCGAAATTGATCTTATTTGATCAAATATTGCCCTAAATCGTTCCTTTTGTGATTTTAGGTACTTTGGGAGAGAAATCTGGAAAAGGAAGCAATTCGGACGTTTTTGGAGCATAAAAGTGAAGAAAACGCCAAAGTCTTAATTTTCCTTGCTGGGAACAGTAGGTGACGGCGTCAAGAAGGAATTTCTGACGGCGTCAAGAGTAATTTCCATGACAACCCAGTACAGAATTGACGGCGTCACGAAGTAGGGCGTCAAGAGTAAAATTCATGACGGCCTGGAAATGCATAACACATGACGGCGTCAAAAGTAGATCAAGGCAGTCCGAGAAGTATTTTGGCGGCGAGATGACGGCGTCACAAGATTTGTCTTGACGCCGTCAGACCCTATTTCCTATATATAGTTTTCTAATTTTCACATTAAAGAGAGAAGTTTTGGAGAAACCCTAAGTACGAATTTGGTACGAATTTTACAGGTTTTTCAAGGGTTCTAAGCCCTTGATACCTTTCATGTGTAATTGAGATAAGTATTCTTTTAATTTAATCAATATGTCTATGTGTTGGTTGTCTATATCTTGTTCTTGTCTTAATTCTACCATGCTAGGCTAGATCTATCTTGTGTTTGCTTGAATCTAATGAAACCTAGATGTTAATTATGTGTTGATTACTTGTTTATAGTTGTATTGGATGAATGAATTCGATGTTAGGCTTAAGAAAACTGGCAGATCTCCAAATGGTAACATGCTTGAACGTCTTAGGAAACATGAACTGATGTCCACTAGGTTTTATTGGTTGTATTTAATGCATGATCCACTGTTTACAATTCCTATGGTTGTGCTGGGCATGGCATAGGAGGAGATAAGAGCTCATAGGATTGGGGAATTAAGTGCGCCACCCCAGGAATGGTATTAAGGAATACAATCCGTCATCCACGCAACTATAACAAGTAATTAACGTGTAAAAGATATCTAGGGAGTAGTGAAATCTAAGTAAACACAACTTCTTCACTTATTGCTCACAACCTTAGTTTAATTTAGTTTATTTTCATTTCTAGTATTTAATTTTGATTGCATCTTTAATATTGGGTTAGTTGACTAGCAACTAATTCCGCCCAAATCTTTCAAACCTGAGATTTTTACTTGCTTTCTAGAAAATATAAAATACAAAAATAATCATCCCTCACCTTTAGAACTAGTATTTAGGTTTTCTAACCCTAGCAACACTATTCCTAGCTGAACGATCAATCCCCCGGTACTTGTCACTATACTATACTACAACGATCAGGTACACTGCCTGGTGGGGGTTGTAAGCTTCTCAAGATCCCTTGAGAGGTAAAGCCTGGTGCGATTCCCACGTATCAAGTTTTTGGCGCCTCAGCCTGGGGAATAGTTATTGTCTAGGTTAGAATCTCTTTTTATTAGGTCTACTTGCTAGATTCCTTTCTAGTGAGATTTTATTTTTATTTTTAGGTTTTCTTTAGTCTATCTTATTTCTTTGTGTCTTTGTTCGTAACTCTTCACCACCCGACATCATGGACGATGGGAACATCCTTGAACCCGTCATCCCACCACAACAAAACCCACCACTAGAACGTCTTAGGCCCCGAACCTTAGGAGAGTATTCCCGACCTAGCCACCAAGGCTACCGAAACACCATTGAGCTCACCGGAGCCAATGTGACCCCCTTGCAATCCGACACCATCCGGTTGGTGCAAAGCGGATGTGCATTCCATGGACTTCGTTCCGAAGATCCAAACCAACATCTTAAGGACTTCCTCAAAATCGTAGATTTCATAGACCTAGGTGTTGAAACTAGAGAGACAACCCAATTACGCCTATTCCAATTCTCTCTACGGGATCAAGCTAGTCAATGGCTTGAGCGTTTACCCGCGGGATCCATCACCACATGGGATAATCTCACCAATCGCTTCCTTACTCAATTTTTCCCACCGGGGAGAACTACTAAGCTTAGAAATGACATCTTGATGTTCCAACAACGTCAAAATGAATCTCTTTATGAAGCATGGACTCGTTTCAAGGACTTACTCCAAAAAGTCCCTCATCATGGCATAGATCTTTGGCTCCAAGTCCAAATCTTTTATGACCATATCGATCTCTCCACGAGGCGAGCCATTGACCAATTGGCCGGTGGTAAGCTACGTAATCTAAGTGCGGAACAATCATGGGAACTCATAGAAGATCTTGCTCTCTATGACAACGAAAGTTGGAATGATCCCCGTGATTTGAACAAAACGGTCAAGGCAATATCTTTGCCTTCGAACAATTCTAGCACTCCCGACTGTAGGATCATGGAACTTGAGGACCAAGTCAAGTTTCTCATGAAATCTTACGAAGCTCCTAAACCTCCAAGCCAAGTGAACAAAATCACTTCTTCATGCGAATTATGTAGTGGTCCCCACGACACTCGTGATTGTGTGGAACTCCCCGGAACAGCTTTTGCGGACTACGCATCTACGCGTACCGACGAAGCGGGAGATAAGTGGTACACTTTCAAGCCCGAGCTAAACCCTTACGGTGATTCATACAACCCCTCTTGGAAAAATTA
This sequence comes from Artemisia argyi, assembly GCA_030686995.1. Lineage (NCBI taxonomy): Eukaryota > Viridiplantae > Streptophyta > Magnoliopsida > Asterales > Asteraceae > Artemisia > Artemisia argyi. Next base: position 145,618,065 of record CM060709.1, on the reverse strand, counting down.
CCCAAACCTTAGGTGGAAACAAAATCAACCCAATTCTTCCAATCCGCCTAATCGTTACCAACCAAACGGTCCACCATCCAACCGTACTTTCAACAACAATCCTTCTAACAACTATGGTAGTACCAACAATCTTGAAGGATTGATGTCAAAGTTTATGGCATCTCAAAAAGCTCGCCTAGCTAGGTTTGAAACCGAATTCAACCAACAACAAACGGAGATGACCAACAAGATTGACAACTTGTTGAAGGCCCTCAACAACCAAGCGTTAGCCACACCTAGGAAGGACACTAGGGACACCAATAACGGAATCCAAATTAAGGACCCCTCATCATCCAAACATGTCCACTTTGTCAATGTTGTCACCATTAAGCCAATAGATAAGGAGATAGAAGGGAGTGACAAGGATGAAGTTGGAGTAGAAACCGAGACTAGGGATGAAAGTAGGGAGGTTGAGGTTAAGAAGGAAGAGGAATTAGAGGAAGTAGAGCCTAAAGAAAAGTACTTTGATAAGTTACCCACCAAGGAAGAACGGGAATACCATAAGGATTTATTTGATAGTCCCGAGAGACCATATATCCTTGGCACCCCCTTATCAAATTGGGAGACCCCTCTAACATTAACATACCACGCAATATCGGGCACATGCATATATGGAAAGCTTACATTGATCTTGGATCTTCCGTAAACATCATGACTAGAACTTATTACAATTGGGTGATGAAGAAACAACTCGATTTTAGGATGATGCCCAATAGGAATTTAATAAGTAATTTTGTAGGAAGAGTGAAGGGATTGCATGTGATTATAGGTAATCTCAGCTATGAGATCGATTTTATGATAGTAGAAGACACTCGTCCGGTGATAGATGATTGCCTAAGCCAAGTAATATTTGGAAAACCATTTGTTGAAGCCACTAGGATGAGTTATGACCCGACTCTAGGGATAGTTAGATTCAAGAAAGAGAATGATGAGGTTGCCTATCAAATGCCCTACAAGATTGAGCAATACCGCCTTCTCTCTAATTTCGAAAAGGAACACAAGCAAGCGGCTTATTATAGGAATGAGGAGGATAGACGTAGAGGAGTAGAGTATGTAAAGAATAGGATGCTTGGTTTCTACAAAGGATGCTTGCAACTAGGTCCGAAATACAAAACTGGTTTAGAAGACGACCTAGAGAGTGGAACCAATGACGAGGTCACGTAGTAACCCATGACCTTGAGTCTAGCTACAAGACTCGTAAATAAAGAAAAGCACTTCTTGGGAGGCAACCCATGTTTTGTGTGATTTTATTTTGTTTGTTTGTTATTTGCTTCCGTATGCATGCTTTATTTTTATTGTTGGTTGATCATGTTTCTAAACTAAATAGTGGAAATACTTTACTTTGTTGTTTTGGCCTAGTCTTAACTCCACCTAAAGGTATTTTTGCAAAAGATAAGTGTAAGGGGAAACCCCAAATATGTTTTCAAGAAACAAACCGATCATGATTCTCCACAATATTAAATGAACATGTATATTCGTATTTGTTAGAGTCAAATGCTTGTATTGAGTCATAATGAAGTTTTGCAGGATTTTCCAGGAAGTAGGACCAAGTTTTTCCAGAAATTTTCCGGAAACTTAACATAAGAATTTCTGCAGGTCACTTCTGACGGCGTCACGAGTTAACTCTTGACGGCGTCACGTGTAAAAATCTGGAAATTTTACCGGTTTTGTTTTTCTAACGGAGTCTTATGGTTTTTGTGAATTATTAAGTTTTATAATCTCCAGGGAATCTGCAAACTTCATTCCACAAGCATTATATCTTATCTTGTTTTCTAGGATTTAGTAACTTATATAGGATGCCGCCGATTTTACGCGAGGTTGTTTTTGTGTTTATTTTCTCAGGTTTAACAGGTTATGTATGACAAGAAGATGATTTATATTCTAGAAGGGAAGCTTTGATTGTTCATTTTCTTGGAGGAAGATTTAACCTGGCCACCTAATTATCCATACCGAGCGAATCAGGGGAGTATTTGATTTCATTCTTTTTACCTTTTAACTTTTACATTCTTTACTTGAACATTGGGGACAATGTTCATCTTAAGTGTAAGGGGAGGGTAAAATGATGATACCTTACATATGCACTTTCGCTTGAGTTTGTTTTGTTTGATAGTAGATGTGTAATAAAACTATGAGAAATACTTGTTAGTGCAATTTTAGCGCCAAATTTAAATTTTTTTACAACATTTAGAAGTGAAACTTTAGCCATAGCAAGCGTCTCTTGGATAGGAGATTGTATGACTAGCACATAACCGGATATTCAGAAAAATTTTCCACCCAAATATGTGAGGTTCGCCTTTAGATTTGATAGGAAAAGCATTTACTATTAGTGCTTATGAGTGTACCGGTAGCATTTAGATTCTAGAACTTGCGTTAGTGATGCATCCCGAGACCGCTAGTGAGACTACCTTCGTGTGGTAGGATTTACTACATGATAAGAGGCATTAGGATCACCCTTGTGTTAAACCCGTATCATAATTACTTGACCATTTGTCATATTACTTGGCTAGTTAAGTCAACTAATTTTTCCCACACCATTAGCGTTGTACTCATTTTTAGTACACGAAACCCCTAGTACACCCCTCCGAGCCTATCTTTTCGTTTCTAACTTTAAGCATCTTACTTAAAGGAAGAATTTGTTACACCCCACTTAAATGTACACCCAAATCGCCTTAGCCTTTCGTGTATGCGCTCATTTTTAGTGCATTATTGTTATTTGTTGAGCCCTAAGTTAACTATCTAATTGATTACATGGTTGCTAAGTCGAGTCATATCCTTGTACATATTGTTTTGGGACGATTGGGACTCATGGGAAAGTACTTATTTATGGAGTAATGGGGAAGAACATGATTTTATTACCCCCATATGTGCGTTAATCTTAAAAGTACTCTAAGTGTTTTGATTTTCTTAATTCGAGTCATTAGAATAGTTGATTGTAAATTATGTAAAAATTCAAGTGTAAGGGGAATTTTCATTCCCTATGATGTATTATTTTGGATGGTAGGGTAAGAATGTATGCAAAAAAAAAAAAAAAAAAAAAAAAAAAAAAAAAAAAAAAAAAATCGGAAAATCAAGAAAAAGAAAAGAAAAAAATAAGAAAAGAAAAGAGAAAAAAAACATACGGACTACCATCCCGTTTCATTTTATGTTTTTGTTATTTTTCATTTATTAGCTTAAGTCGAGTCTAGTCTTGGCTTAGCAACGCCATATTGTACATGTAATTAACCAAGATTGTTAACTCGCCACCAATAAAAACTTCCTTTATCCAACAAAACTGTGTATTTCATATCCCTACACCTAACGTTACAACCCTTTAAAAGACCTCTTTGATAGTTTATCCTAGGTGCTTACGCCATGTGGTGGAGGTTTGATCCTTTCCCAAGCCTATGGTAATCTATTTTGCTATGACAGGTAGTGAGAGATATCTTCCGTTTCCATATTGTAATTTATACTTTATTACACCCGAGAGATGTGAGTATCTAAACACTATTTGTGAGGTGCTAGTGTATGACCTCCGTGCTTGTCTTTGGTCTTTAGTGGAACGATTATTTGTTGTAATTACTTTTATATTAGTGTTAAATGACCCCTAACTTGTATTTTGATTAGAATAAAAACGCATTTGCTTGAGGAAAAGCAAATCTCAAGAGTAAGGGTATATGATGAGGCGAAAAATGAACACTTTTAGGGGGTCATTTAAGCCCGGAATTGATTTTATTTGATCAAATATTGCCCTAAATCGTTCCTTTTGTGATTTTAGGTACTTTGGGAGAGAAATCTGGAAAAGGAAGTAATTCGGACGTTTTTGGAGCATAAAAGTGAAGAAAACGCCAAAGTCTTAATTTTCCTTGCTGGGAACAGTAGGTGACGGCGTCAAGAAGGAATTTCTGACGGCGTCAAGAGTAATTTCCATGACGACCCAGTACAGAATTGACGGCGTCACGAAGTAGGGCGTTAAGAGTAAAATTCATGACGGCCTGGAAATGCATAACACATGACGGCGTCAAAAGTAGATCAAGGCAGTCCGAGAAGTATTTTGGCGGCGAGATGATGGCGTCACAAGATTTGTCTTGACGCCGTCAGACCCTATTTCCTATATATAGTTTTCTAATTTTCACATTAAAGAGAGAGAAGTTTTGGAGAAACCCTAAGTACGAATTTGGTACGAATTTTACAGGTTTTTCAAGGGTTCTAAGCCCTTGATACCTTTCATGTGTAATTGAGATAAGTATTCTTTTAATTCAATCAATATGTCTATGTGTTGGTTGTCTATATATTGTTCTTGTCTTAATTCTACCATGCTAGGCTGGATCTATCTTGTGTTTGCTTGGATCTAATGAAACCTAGATGTTAATTATGTGTTGATTACTTGTTTATAGTTGTATTGGATGAATGAATTCGATGTTAGGCTTAAGAAAACTGGCAGATCTCCAAATGGTAACATGCTTGAACGTCTTAGGAAACATGAACTGATGTGCACTAGGTTTTATTGGTTGTATTTAATGCATGAGCCACTATTTACAATCCCTATGGTTGTGCTGGGCATGGCATAGGAGGAGATAAGAGCTCATAGGATTGGGGAATTAAGTGCGCCACCCCAGGAATGGTATTAAGGAATACAATCCGTCATCCACGCAACTATAACAAGTAATTAACGTGTAAAAGATATCTAGGGAGTAGTGAAATCTAAGTAAACACAACTTCTCCACTTATTGCTCACAACCTTAGTTTAATTTAGTTTATTTTCATTTCTAGTATTTAATTTTGATTGCATCTTTAGTATTGGGTTAGTTGACTAGCAACTAATTCCGCCCAAATCTTTCAAACCCGAGATTTTTACTTGCTTTCTAGAAAATATAAAAATACAAAAATAATCATCCCTCACCTTTAGAACTAGTATTTAGGTTTTCTAATCCTAGCGACACTATTCCTAGCTGAACGATCAATCCCCCGGTACTTGTCACTATACTATACTACAACGATCAGGTACACTGCCTGGTGGGGGTTGTAAGCTTCTCAAGATCCCTTGAGAGGTAAAGCCTGGTGCGATTCCTACGTATCAAGAAACAAAAGAAAAGAAGAAACAACTTGATGAAGCACCAGTTGTAAAAGAATTTTCTGAAGTATTTCCTGAAGACTTGCCTGGAATTCCACCAACCCGACTGGTAGAATTTCGCATCGATTTAGTGCCTGGAGCAGCACCAGTTGCAAAAGCACCATATCGATTAGCACCCTCCGAAATGAAAGAATTATCTGAACAGTTGAAAGAACTATCAGATAAAGGATTCATCCAACCAAGCTCATCCCCTTGGGGAGCACCAATCCTATTCGTCAAAAAGAAATATGGAACATTCCGGATGTGTATCGATTACAGAGAGTTGAACAAACTCACGGTGAAGAATCGATATCCATTACCAAGGATCGATGATCTATTTGACCAACTACAAGGATCTAGTGTTTACTCAAAAATTGATCTAAGATCAGGATATCATCAATTAAGAGTCAGGGAAGAAGACATTCCCAAGACTGCTTTTCGAACACGGTACGGACATTATGAATTTCAAGAAATGCCATTTGGTCTTACCAATGCACCAGCAGTGTTCATGGATTTAATGAACCGAGTATGCAAGCCATACTTGGATAAATTCGTTATTGTGTTCATTGATGACATCTTAATCTATTCACGCAACAAAGAAGAGCATGCCGAACACTTAAGGATTATTTTGGAGTTACTTAAGAAAGAAAAGTTGTACGCTAAGTTTTCCAAATGTGATTTTTGGATTTCTACCGCCCAATTTTTAGGCCATATCATCAACAACCAAGGTATCCATGAAGATCCCGCGAAGATAGAAGCGGTTAAAGGTTGGACATCACCCACCGCTCCAACCGAAATTCGTCAATTTTTAGGTCTCGCCGGTTACTATCGAAGATTTATAGAAGGTTTCTCAAAGATTGCAAAACCTTTGACGGAACTCACCCAGAAGTACAAGAATTATATCTGGGAAAAGAAGCAAGAGTCATCATTTCAACTGTTGAAACAGAAGCTTTGTGAAGCACCAATATTAGCATTACCGGAAGGAAATGAGGACTTTGTTGTGTATTGTGACGCATCTCATCATGGTTTAGGTGCGGTACTAATGCAAAGAGACAAATTCATAGCTTATGCTTCACGACAGCTAAAGAAGAATGAAGAAAATTATACCACCCATGATCTAGAATTAGGAGCAGTAGTTTTTGCTCTTAAGATATGGAGACATTACCTATACGGTACAAAGTGTACGGTTTTCACCGATCACAAAAGTCTTCAACATATACTGGATCAGAAGGAGCTGAACATGAGACAACAAAGATGGTTAGAATTACTCAACGACTACGACTGTGAAATTCGTTACCACCCTGGTAAAGCGAATGTTGTAGCTGACGCGTTGAGCAGAAAAGACAGAATTAAACCTCTTAGAGTTCGATCTCTAGGGATGACAATTCATTCGCCACTTCCAGCTCAAATCATCAAAGCTCAAACAGAAGCTCTACAAGAAGAAAACCGGCAATATGAGAAAATTGACAGAAGGTCAAACCATGAAGATCAGGTTGACAGAATGCCAAATAATGAAAAAGAATTTGTGAGAAGAAATGATGGAATGTTATGTTTTAAGGAAAGATATTGGATTCCTCTCTTTGGAGGTATTCGAGACCTTATCATGCATGAATCTCATAAATCCAAATATTCTATTCATCCCGGTTCCAATAAGATGTATCAAGATCTTAAGAAGAATTATTGGTGGCCAAATATGAAAGTTGATATCGCAGAGTGTGTTGGTAAATGTTTAACATGTTCTAGAGTAAAGGCAGAGACTCAGAAACCATCAGGATTACTCGTGCAACCAAAAATTCCGGTCTGGAAATGGGAACGAATCACCATGGATTTTATTACCAAGTTACCAAGGACTTCGACCGGATTAGACACAATCTGGCTTATCATCGATCGATTAACCAAGTCTGTACATTTTCTAATTTCTACCTATTAAGGAGACTGACGAGTTGGAAACACTCGCTCAGTTGTATTTTAAGGAAATTGTGATTAGACATGGAGTTCCGATATCCATTATTTCTGATAGAGATAGACAATTCACCTCAAGATTTTGGGAATCTCTACAAAAATCTCTTGGTACTCGTTTAGATATGAGCAGCGCTAATCATCCGCAATCCGATGGACAAAGTGAAAGAACAATCCAAACCTTGAAAGATATGCTCCGAGCATGAGTGATTGATTTCGGAAAAGGTTGGGATAAACACTTGCCATTAATTGAATTCTCTTACAATAACAGCTATCATGCCAGCATAAAAGCTGCACCTTTTGAGGCACTTTACGGAAGGAAGTGCAGATCACCAGTCTGTTGGACAGAAGTTGGTGATATGCAACTCACCGGACCAGAGCTAATACATGACATGACCGAGAAGATATTCCAAATCAAGCAACGCTTACAAGTTGCTCGTGACAGACATAAGAGTTATACTAATGTCAGGAGAAAGCCTATGGAATTTCAAGTAGGAGACAGAGTCATGTTGAAAGTTTCTCCCTGGAAGGGAATGATCCATTTTGGAAGACGTGGAAAGTTAAATCCAAGGTACATTGGACCTTTCAAAATTCTGGAGAGAATTAGTCCAGTTGCTTATAAGTTAGAACTTCCGGAAGAACTCAGTAGGGTACATCCTACATTTCACGTATCCCAACTCAAGAAATGTTTGTCTGACGAAACTCTCGTCATTCCACTAAAGGAGATTAGATTGGATAACAAACTAGTGTTCACAGAAGAACCTGTGAAAATAATGGATAGAGAAATAAAACAGCTCAAACAGAATCGTATCCCCATTGTAAAGGTTAGATGGGACTCAAAGCGAGGACCAACTTACACATGGGAATGAGAAGATAGATTCCGTGAGAAATATCCACATTTATTTTCATAGATCACACTTGTTAGATTTCTTAAAATCGAATTTCGGGACGAAATTCAGAATGACAGGTGGGTACTGTAGAACCTTGTAAAAATTTCTTGTAACTATATCATTATTAAATAAATAATCTTTCGTTATCGTTACTAATTCCCATTTTCTCAGAAAAATTTGAAAATTTTCTTATTATATTATTTTGTCGTTATCACAAAATAATATAAATCACGAAATGACGGAACCAATCCTCGACACGTTACTCGAAACCAAAAATATTTCATTTATACTAATTACATTTCATAAATTTTTAATTAAAATTCCTAATCACAATTAAGTATCAAACGGGCCCTTAATCATTTTTCTAGCCCAACTCTCGTTACTGTTCATCAGGCCCAAGTTTCAAGCCCAACTCCAAATCTTAAATATTTCATATATTCGACTAGCATCAATCCTCCAAAACACCTCGCGTAATCACAATTCTTACACACGACACATATATATTTTTACACCACCTCGTTCAACACCTAGCCAACTATTAGTATGTCAAATCCCAATTCCATAGGTCGATGTTTGATACATTTTTAAGTGGCGAAGTGTTTGACAAAAATCCAATTCAATCGATTCATATTAAACTCAAATCTCAACAGTTTTGTTTCCCGTTTGTTCCTACGTGTTCCTAATAACATTTCTAACTTGATTTCATGTTTAAATGTCAATGATGATCAGCTATATCCAAGTGGTGCACGATTTATCAAATCGTGTATGGAAATAAATAGCTGGTCGACATACTTGTAAATCATCCAAACATACACCTTATTTCAAGCTCTCACAATTCATATTATATGATAAAATTTCATCCTATAAGCCTATAGTTACTGACAATGCATAGTACTTGTGGTTTCCTTGAAGTTTTTACACTTACGTGTTAGGAAATGACACCATATATACTACATATGCATGCATCCGTTTCTCTCAATTATCAAACACTTTCCAAACTTTCTTTCTTCCTAAAAACTGTCCTTTGAAGACCAGAAGTTGATTTCAATATCGTTTGGACGCAAGAAAGGGTAATCGAGTTTAATATATTCATATATCACTTGGGTTATAGTCGAATTTGATCGTATCTTGTGTTTCATTCATCCACTCTCGACTCTCTACCACCCTAGAGGTGTTGTAAGTTGTTTCAAACTTATTTCAATTCATTTCACACGTTACAAATGTTTCATGCATCATATATATATATATATATATATATATATATATATATATATATATATATATATATATATATATATATATATATATATATATATATATATATATATATTCGATCGTATATAAACTTTACATATTATTTTACGTACATACTTACATATAGTACACGACTTGTGGCTAGCCTCTATCTTGGAAGGCCTAGGAGTCACAACACACTAATATTTCACGTTAGATTCACGTTACATGCATCAAATGAACATATTTTTGAACCATACTCAATCGGATGAAAAACTATATATTAACACTTAGAAAATTTCTAAGTCTTTCACATATATATAAACGCCCCTTACATGCTACAAAACGTATGTATAACTTTAAATATCACGTAACAAGCGTATCATATTATTTCACTACCTAATAGACCACCTAGCTAGCAAACAATTTCGTATATATAACTTGTGAAAATAACTTGATCTCGACACTTAGTTTTCACCAAAGTGAATCGCCATCGATCACCTTTAAAAACATATATTTTTTCCGATTGGGCCTTAAAGCCCAATAAGCTAAAAAGAAGCTCTTATGATAAGCTAGCTTATCTCAACGTTTTGATATGAAAATAGAACAAGAAAAATGATATTTTGATGAGCCCAACTCGTCTCACGAAGTACGGATTTTAGAACGTTAACGGGCCTTGATTTCAACTCGTTAAAAGCCCATTTATAGAGAATAAGCACTTTTTATAAAATAAGCTATTGAAATAAGCTTAATAATTATTAAATAAGCCATGGAAAATTTTATATAATTTTTCTAATCATTTTTGTAACTTTGGACTAAAAATGTAACGCGACGACACCTAGAAGGACTAAAATTGTAAATATTGAAAAGTAAGGACTAAAACTGTAAAATCAGAACCATAAGGGTAAAAATTGATAAAAGATAATATTCTAAGCCTAGGTTTGACTATTGGACAATTAGAGGACTATAATTGTAATTTATATATAAAAAGGACTAACGGTGTAACGCAAACGTCGTAAGGGTAAAAATGGTAAAAATTGGAAAAGGACAAGGACTAAACATATTCTATTTAACATTTTTACTTATTTTCTATTTTCGTAAATTTATTTCGTATGCATTTAAAACTTTCATTTTAGTTATATATATATTATTTAACGTAACATTAATAATATATAACGATATTTCAAAAGTTAATATTTTTACTTACGATTAAAAAGGTAAAACTTCGATGGATAATTTAAATAACATATTTTGTCATATCATGCATATCATAAGAATTACACTGCACGTCATCTATTCGTCATAACGAATAATTATTATTCGTTATTCGTTCACATTTACCAAATAGTATTTGGTCAAATTCTCAGATAAATCTATTTATCAGGTTATATTTCGAAGCCGTTATCATAAATTCGTCCGACTTTACTTTCTTCATTTCAGTATCAATCAAGGTGAGTCATAGCCTCACATTTACTTATTTTCAAACTCCGTGAGGGGGATACTTGTTATAAACAGATCACATGTAATTTTCTGTATGCTACCTGACTTGATATGTGCCTAAGTTACCTATTGCCAAAAGACCCTTGATCATGAGCCATTAATCACTGTTATGTGAACGCGAATATAATGAATAGATCTATTTAAGGTTTGACAGCCTATCCCATTAATACTTGACGGAATGCCATTATGCATGTGGTTAGTCGTATTAGTCGTGATATATTATATTTGAGTAAAAATAGGAATTGGCAAATCACCTATTACACGAGGGCAATATTATCATTAATTTGATAGCACCTCCGTATTTACGGTATTTGTTAACGTTTTACGTGTCATGAGATTTAGAGCAATATATACTGCAATATCAATTTTTAACTGATTGTATTTCCAATACAATCTTACTTGTGTATCAAAATGATTATAAAATTCAAACTCTATGATATCACTCAACATTTTTGTTGACTTTTAAACATGTTATCTAAGGTATTTAGCAGGGGAAGCAAGCATGGAACGAGCGGAAAACTTCAAAACTTATCTACTTTATTTAAATAAATGGTATAAAATAAAAGATGTTTGATTTAGTTTAAAACATCAAGACTTATATTATAATACTCTGATCGTGACCTTTTGTATTTGAATTTTTATTAATGAACTTATGTTTTAAAACGTCTCTTACAAGTTGTTTTCTATCATTATGACTTCGATCCTCACCGTAACACCCTAATTACTATTCCGCTGCTATATTTCAAATTAGGGGGTGTTACACAAACACTTTGCCTTCTAAAAACGTAGCAATACTCGACCTATGATTCTGAGATTTGGCACACGTATAGTTGGTTAGGTGAGAAAAGAGGTGGTACAAAAATATAGATATGCCGTGTGTAAAAATCAAGTGTGCGAAGGTTGTTTTGTAGCTTGGTTCTAGTCGAATACATGAAATAATAAAATTAGAAATGGGCTTAAGTTTTGGGCCTGATGAATAGTAATTAATCGAGTGGGCTGAAAAATGATTAAGGGCCCGATTTAATTTGTGTTTAGTGTTTAAATAGGATCAATGAAATATTTATATTTCGAGTAACGTGTCGAGAACTGGTTTCGTCATTTCGTGAATTATATTATATCGTGACAACGACAAATTAATATAATAAGAAAAATTTCAAATTTTTCTGAAATAATGGGGATCAGTAACAGTAACCAAGGATTATTATTTATTAACGATTATAATTACAAGAAATTTTTACAGGGTTCTACAAAATAGAGCAATGTACAGACACAAAGTGTCATAACAATATCCCAAAAAGGTATCTTCAATAGAACGTAAAGTACTAATTGAAAAAAAATAATGAAAGTATCACAATCAAATTCAAACATATCCAAATCCAAACATAAAGATAAAGTGTTCTCAAATACAACTAAGTCTCGTCTATTCGCTTCTCTCAACCTTAGCCTTAGAATGCTCACCTGAAAATGATGCTTAAAAATGTCAACATAATGTTGGTGAGATTCATAGGTTTAAGACACACAATATCACACAAGGCAATCAGTTCACTCTGATTATAAAACATAGCATGACAGTAAGACTAGTTATTATATAATCTAACATGCAATCTCAATCAATCAACCAACCACACATCATAAGGAAACAATAGGGACATAGGGGATGGAACATGCCCACGATCCAAATTCAATATCAAGCATCAATTGGGATGGACCATGCCCACGGCCCCATAAAAAATAATGGGTAATCGAACCCTCTTATCAGACTACACATAATAATAATGGGTAGAGCTACTAACCTCCAATTAGATTGCTCAAATGAATAATGGAAACATAGCTACCCTCTAATTTAACCACACAGAATAACCACACAATAATATCATAGCATGCACACACATATAATAACACTTATCAATCCATGCATTTTTAAGACCACATAATCACAGTAACTTAAAAATATTTCAACACAAGCAACATTCTCATCCCAAGTTTAAAAACAAAGTAAAAATAGGACTATGAAACTCACCTCAGTCTTTGCAGCTTCCAAATAAACAATCACAAATCTATACAACAAAATAAACCCACATTACACGCGACCAAGCTAAAAGCTATAGTCTATGTAACACACATATGATTGATGTCTAATGGTCATATAAACCACTATGGTTCACCTAGACTACATACCAAACACTACCAATTACTTACACTCACTAAATCCCTTGCACAAACTTTTTCAAAAAACGTAGAATTTTGGGGTATTTTTACCTACATAAGATCACAACAAAAATAGATCTACAACTCACACCAAAAATTCACCATGGTCTCTTATAAGCATAAAAGCTATTCCCAGAAGGCCATGCTCTAAAAACACACACAAGAACTCTTTGAAAAATCAAACATAAAAATTATCCAGATTCAGATCTAAACGCATACCAAAATGTTTTGACCTAAGAATCATATTTGTACATTTTTTTAACGTCCCTCCTTCACGTGGAAGTCAAAGGGAATATAGAACTCAACTCTATCAGAAGGGCTAACCCTAAATCCACTTTCTAATCCATTTTTAACCTCAATACTTTTACCCTAAATCTGTCCCCGTTTAACAGCTTTGACACCTTTTCTCGTAAAAATCATTAGACTGCCTTCCGGACCTCGAAATCGATCATGGCCGAACTTTTTGGAAATATTTTTCACTGAACTACAATTTAGACTCAAAATTAATGATCTAACTCATCTCCATCTATTAAATAAATTCATATCTTTATAGCCTTACAAATCTGCCAAAACCCTAACTCAATAACTAACATGTTTTACACTCAAATCTCTTCACCAATCATCATAATATAATCAATAATTGATCCTAACATGTTTTAATTAATTAATTTATAGAAACTTACAAACCCTAGATCTATCATAATTAGTATTACATGAATCAAATCAATAATTAAACAATTGAGTGAATACAAGTATCAAAAATTATACCTTATTCTTGATTTTAACTTCAAAAATAAAAACCCTAAATTTTTCTTCTTGTTTTCTCCCTTAGCCGATCGTATAACTCAAAAAAAGAGGGGTGAGGGACCTTTATTTTGTATTTATAATATTTAGGGATAACCTTTAGGCTTAAGAATTGTATTTGGAATAAAATTTGGTTTCCTTTTCCCTTGTTTACCCCTAATCGGCTGCCCCCCCCCCCCTTCCAAAATTTGGTTTCCTTTTCCCTTGTTTACCCCTCGCGTTCCCAAGTAAACTCAGGACCACACTTCGAATTCCAATGTACTTTCACTAATTTTATCTTACCACGCTTCATACTCTTGACCTCTCGGTCCATAATCTCAACAGGCTCCTCAACAAAATGAAGGGTCCTATTAACCTTAATTTCATCTAAAGGCACATGCAAACTAGCATCCGCCAAACATTTCTTCAGATTAGATATGTGAAACGTATCATGCACACTACTTAACTCCTCAGGAAATTTCAACCGATATGCGACAAGTCCAATCCTTTCTATAATCTCAAACGGCCCTACATATCTAGGTGTTAACTTGCATTTCTCACAAAATCACCAGCATTAAACTCTAATGGCTTACGGCGATTATCCGCATAACTCTTTTGGCGATCTCTCGCTGCCTTAAGTCTTTCCTTAATATGGAAAACCATATTCGTAGTCTCTTGCACCAGTTCAGGACCAATTAGTTGGCTAGTCCCAACCTCTGCCCATAGAACAGGTGATCTACATTTCCTCCCATACAACATTTCAAACGGTGCACCGGTGCACATCTAATACTGGAATGATAGCTGTTATCATAGGAAAACTCAGCTAAAGGCAGATGAGTATCCCAGCTTCTTCCAAAATCAATAGCACACGCTCTAAGCAAATCTTCCAAAGTCTGAATCGTTCGCTCACTTTGCCCATCCATCTGTAGATGATAACCAGTGCTCATATCCAAACGTGTATCCAAAGCCTTTTGCAACAACTGCCAAAACCGCGAGGTAAACCTACTATCTCGATATTAGATAATCAATACAGGTACCCCATGTCGTGCCACAATCTCATTGATATACATCCTTGCCAACTTCTCCATCTTATAGTCCTCACGAATGGCCAGAAAATGTGCAGACTTCGTCAGTCAATACACAATGACCCACATTGTGTCATGCCCTTTACATGTTCTAGGAAACTTGGTAATGAAATCCATCGTTATATTCTCCCATTTCCATTCAGGAATTGGTGGTTGTTGTAGTAATCCAGAGGGTTTCTGATGTTCAGCCTTAACTTTCAAACAAGTTAAACATTTACTAACATACTCAGATATATCCCTCTTCATACATGGCCACTAATACGCATCTCTAAGATCATAATACATTTTCTCAGATCCTGAATGAATTGAGTATCTCGTCTTATGAGCCTCATCCATGATCAACTTTTTTATGTCTCCCACCAACGGAATCCATATTCTATCCAAGAAATATAATCCACCATCATCTTTTTTCTCCATTTGTTGGTTTAACCCACTCAACATTTCAGCTATCAAATTTTCATCCTTGAGAGCTTCCTCTTGCGCTGCCAAAATCTTACTCTTAATGTCCGATTGCAATGTCATGCACATAGCTCACATACGTTTAGGCTTAATCCTTTCCTTTCTACTCAACGCATCTGCCACCACATTCACTTTTCCAGGATGATAGCGAATCTTACAATCATAATCACTAAACAATTATATCCATCTTCTTTGTCGCATATTCAGATCCTTCTGAGTGAAAATATGCTGGAGACTCTTATTATCTGTGTATACAACACTCTTTGTACCATAGAGATAGTGCCTCAAACTCTTGAGAGCAAACACCACCGCTCTAAGCTCTAAATCATGAGTAGTATAATTCTTCCCATGGATCTTGAGTTGTCGGGAAGCATAGGCTATCACCTTCCCTCTCTGCATTAGTACACACCCAAATCCTTGATTCGACACATCACAATACACAAAAAAATCATCTGGTCCATCAGGTAACGTCAGAATAGGTGCATTACACAAACTATCCTTTAGCGACTGAAAAGCTGTCTCTTGTTCTTCTCCCCAAACATACTTCTTGTTCTTCTGAGTCAATAAGGTGAGAGGTTTAGCAATTTTTTGAAAATTTCGCTATAAACCTTCTGTAGTACCCAGCCAATCCTAAGAAAGAGCGTACTTCAGACGACATTGTAGGAGCCTTCCAATTCTTAACCGCTTTTATCTTACTAGGGTCTACATGTATTCCTTCACCATTTACCACATGTCCAAGAAAACTACTTCTTCAAGCCAAAACTCACATTTTGAGAACTTGTAATACAACTTCTCCTTCTCCAGTAATCCAAGGATCAACTTCATATGTTTTCCATGCTCCTCCTTTGTCTTAGAGTAAATTAGGATATCATCTATGAACACAATCACGAACTTATCCAAGTAAGGCTTGCAAATGCGATTCATTAAATCCATGAATACTGCGGGTGCATTAGTCAACCCAAATGGCATCACTGTAAACTCAAAGTGTCCATAACGAGTCCTAAAAGCAGTCTTCGGAATATCCTCTTCATACACCCTTAGCTGATGATACCCAGAACGTAGATCTATGTTTGAATAGAAACGTGAGCCTTGCAGCTGATCAAAGAGATCATCTATTCTAGGAAGAGGATATCGATTCTTGATAGTTAACTTATTCAATTCTTGATAATCAACACACATCCGGAACTAACCATCCTTTTTCTTAACAAACAATACAGGTGCTCCCCATGGAGAGTGACTAGGACGAATAAACCCCTTATCTTGCAGCTCTTGCAACTGTGCAGACAACTCCTGCATCTCAGAGGGTGCTAAACGGTATGGGGATTTCGCCACAGGTGCCGCTCCCGGAATCAACTCAATACGGAATTCAACTTGACGGATTGTAGGTAACCCAGACAAGTCTTCCGGAAAAACGCCAGGAAATTCACGCACTACAGGGATATCTCCTATCATAAGTTCTTTGGATTTTGCATTCTTAAGAGATTTTGAGTCATTCCTTAAGCTTTCTCCTTGTACCCGAAGTATATCGCCATTCTCTAAAGGAATACGAACTACCTTTTCATAGCATACAACTTTGGCCTTATATTTAGACAACCAATTTATCCCTATCACCACATCAAAACTCCCATGTCTGAAAGGTATCAAGTCAATCATAAACAAAATACCTTCTAACACTATAGTACACCCATGAATAACTTTGTCAACTTCTACTTCTCTACCACAAGCTATTTCAATCACAATAATCATCAAGCGAACTCATACCAGTGAACACTCACACAAATACACTGCAAACCAAGCGAAGAACGTAAAGACTCATTCGTATAATTGTCAAATTAAGATCATAGAAAAACATCGATACTATCAGATCGCAAAACATGTCACGAAATCCAATTGGTGTGTAAATGAGGGATGAAATATCCGCACCAACTTATCATGAACCAACAATACTCGAAAGATAATATATTATTCATTAGAGGAACGAATGCAAGGAATAACTAAAGAAACAAACCAGTATCCAACATAAACGAATCCGAATGACCAACAACTATTATGACGTCAAATAGGAAGAATATGGCATCCGTACCAACATGTTATGAATGGGAATGCTAACCAGATAAATAGGTATACGAATGGAATGTCTAGTAAACGAACCAACTTAAATATTATCACATTAGTACCAACAGATAGTCGAGGTATCAGCATATGATATGTAGAATGGATTCTTGCCACCTACACATTCCAACATATGACGACTCCCCAAACGGTTAAGAGAATACTTCTCTGACCATACATCCGTCATCAACATGATATCACATAACATCTATCACAACATATAACAACAAACATCAATCAATGTAATCATGGTCACAAGTCCACGTGTGTGATACCCTTAAAATTATGTTCGCATAGTTATAAGGCCTATTCCACACGAATACTTACTTCCAAAACCACACATCTCAATGATAACACACATATACCACATTGCACCTAATAAACAACACAATCCATGCTATCATACTTGCAAGTCCAATTGTGTTGTGACGCATGTATAATTATGTTGGCCACCATGATTATCTATGCCCCCTATCACAAGTGTACTCTCTCCTATGACCGCACTTCATGCAAACAATCATCTCTCATGGAACAATTCCAACGATCACCTAAACCCTATAATCAAAATAACTTGGATAAGATCAATACAATAATCAGGAGTAATCGTGCTCCAACATGGCTCCAGGCGGCAAAAGACAATCTAAGAATTCCATAACATGACAGAAAACAAAAGACATCACACAATGGCTCAGGCTCTACCCTAGCACTTGCCCCTATCAATCAGTCGGATTAAATCTACTAGTCACCGTAGATTCTAGATTCGAGTCCACCTCATACTCTACCTCATACTCTTCATCTTCACTTATCCATCCATTCTTGTTTCCATCGATCTATGTTAGTGGACGACAAGCAAAGCCATCCTTGAGGTTTGTCTCTTCCTCCTCCACACGATCTACAAACGCATACAAATCCCGGAGTCTAGCCCAAATCACCCCTCCATCTTCTAGGAATTGGGGACACTTTCCAGGGTACTTAGTGGTGAAGCCTTCCTTATCAGCCATCTTCGCCTCGTACCTTTCCACCTCTTTTCCATCCACATTCTCTAAGGTTAACTTCTCCTCAATTACACACGGAAACATACTAGCAGGAACTAGGATCCTTCTGTTGGTCCTCTTCATCCTACCAACTCTCTTGAAACCCATGGCAACAACAGTGGTCCATCGAAGCATCTTTCGCGCAGGAGGTGCCATACTATAAATGACACACACGATACTAAGTATGGGGTTTGGTAAATGTTCAAAACTCGATAAAACACCTCATATAATTAAGAAAATAACTATATAAAATACCATACTTAAAATTAGGCCCTATATGCAACTATATGAGGGACTCCTAGGTTATAGTCTAGGTTCAACCACCTATTTCTCTATAACCAAGTCTCTGATACCAATCTGTCACACCTCGCCAAGGCGAAAACGCAAGTGTAACTTCATGGATATCATCACAACACATGGTGTCTATATAGAGAATTACTACATGCAAACAAATAGAGCAATGTACAGACACAAAGTATCGTAATAATACCCTGATAAGGCGAAAAGTGTACCGCTTTTAGGGGGTCATTTAAGCCCTAAATCGTGATTATTTGATCAAATATTGCCCCAAATCGTTTCTTTTGTCATTTTAGGTACTTGGGACGTAATTTCTGGAATACGAAGCATTTTGGAGCATTTTGGAGCTTTTTGGACATTTTTATGCTCAAGAATGAAGAAAACGTGAAATCAAGAATCCATGCTGGAAACAGTACCTGACGGCGTCAAGCATTTCTACATGACGCCGTCACTCATTGATAAAGAGGTGGATAATTCAAGTTGTACGTGACGGGCCAGAAAGATTTCAAGGCATTTGTAGATGACGGCGTCACCAAGGCCGTCAAGAGCAAGTTACATGTGACGGCCCAGAACACGTTTATACATGACGGCGTCAGGATTTACCTGACGACATCAGATGATTATAGAGTGACGACGTCAGGAAGAAGGCTTACACGAGAAGAAACCTTAGTAAAACCGTCACATGTTGACCAAGACAATCATAACTTACGTGCGGAGTAGCTGACACTGTTTTGGCCATAACTTTTGCATACGAACTCGGATTTGAGTGATTCAAAAAAGGAAACGATCAGGACGAAAAAATCTTCAATTTGGTGAAAAAATGGTTGTGACGCCGTCACTTGTTATAGGCTGACGCCGTCAAGATGGGCCAGGCAGAAAACAGCCTATAAATATAACATCATAACTTCATTATTTTTAAGCCCTAAACCCTAAGGTCGATTCCTGGGTTTAGGTAGGTGTTTTTCCAGCAAATTAGAGGGTTTCAATCACTCCATAAACATCTTGTAATGGTTTGATGATTCTATCTTAATTCATGTCTTCAATTTTCATTATTGTTGTTTGTTATTCATTAATTATGCTTGGCTAATTCACCTTGTGTCTACTTATGATTGTGTGACACTTGTATATAATTGATTAGATCTTATTGATTCCTTGTTGATGTTTGTGTCTATCTTCATTAATTAGGGTGTGACAACTTCAATAGGTCTAGTTGATTTAGCTTATAATTCTTGTTTCGTATTGTCTCTTGTTTGGTTGATTGATATCGATGTTAGGCTTAAGAAAACTGGCAGACTTCCAATTGGTAACTTGCTTGAACGTCTTAAGAAACATGATCGGAGGTGTACTACGATTTAATGGTTATATTTAATGCATAAGTGAATTATAATGAACCCATGTTAGGAGCTTTTAACGGCTCGACATAGGAGTGAAGTAGGATCTTATAGAGTTAGGGAATATTGTACACGGCCCTACGAATGGTATTAAGGAATACAAACCGTCAATTAAAACAAGGATGTGATAATTCAATAGGTAGAATTGGATAGCTAGCAAGGAGTAATACATCATAGGTAGATACGCTTCACTTCCCTTGTAGAACCCTAGTTTACTTTTCTTGTTAATTAGTTTAATTAGTAGCTGTTGGGTTAGTTGATTAGCAACTAATTCCGCCCACTCTTCCAATACCCGAGATTTTTACCTGCTTTTCATAAAATATAAAAAACACAAAAAGAATCATCCTTCACCTTTAGACCTAGTTAGATTAATTTCAATCCTAACGACACTATTTCTGAGTTGAACGATCAATCCCCTGGTACTTGTCACTATACTATACTACAACGATCAGGTACACAGCCTGGTGGGGGTTGTAAGCTTCTCAAGATCCCTTGAGAGGTAAAACATGTTGCGAGGGCGCAATCCCCCGTATCATACCCCAAATAAAATAACCAAAAACAATATCCCAAAAAGGTATCTTCAATAGAACGTAAATTACTTATTGAAAAAAAACATCTGATAAGGAGAAATTTGTTACGCTTTCAAGGGATCATTTATGCCCTAAGTCGTGATAATATGATCAATTATTACATTAAATCGTTTCTTGTGTCAATTTAGGTACTTTTGAGAAGAATTCTGGAAAAGAAAGCATTTTGGACGTTTTTGGAGCAAAAAGTGAAGAAAACGACTAAGTCAAGAATCCAAGCTGAAAATTGTACCTGACGGTGTCAAGCATTTCAAAGAGACGGCGTCACTCATCCGAACACGAGGTGGATATCACAATTGCACTTGACGCGCTGGAAGAAAAGTTGAAGCATAAGGCGTGGCAGCGTCACGTTATACAGAAAGTAGATGGTCACGTGTTATTCCCAAGACGTGACGGCGCAAAACTCTTACAAGGGGATGACGTCAAGAAGTTGGATTAGACGACAAGAAACCCTAAACACGACGAGATAACATCGTCATCTATTAAAAGGGGACGCCATCACCAATGTAAATCTATATATACTTTTTGATTTTTCATTCATAAAAGAGAACTTTTGGTAGGGGAACTTTTGGGTACGAACCCTAGTCAACTTTTGCAGCAATTTTAGGGTTCCAAACCCTCTTTTCTTCCATGTTTAATTAAAGATAACTTATCATTTAATCATTCAATATGTCTATGTGTTGTTTGAATATATCGTATGCTTTTCTTACTTTTAACATGCTAGCTTAGATTTACTTGTGTTTGCTTAGATCTAATGAAACCTAGTTATTGATTGTTGGTTTTTGGTTTGTCATTAATTATTATGGGTGATTGATTTTAGCGTTAGGCTTAAGAAAACTGGCTAATCTCCTATTTGGTAACTTGCTTGAACGTCATAAAAAACGTAATCAGATGTGTACTACGATTTTATTGGTTGTATTAAATGCATAAGTGACTATTAATGAGGCCATGTTAGGATACTAAAAGTGTCATCTTATGAAGAGATAGAAGCTTATGGAGTTGGGGAAGATCGTACACGGCCCCACGAATGGTATTAAGGAATGCAACCCTTCATCCATGCAATTGTGACAAACCAATTAATCAATAAAAGATAACTAGGGAGTAATGAAATCTAAATAAACACGCTTTCCTCCATATTAGAAGTTCTCACATTTTATTTTATTGTTATTTATTTTATTTGTTTAAGTAGTTATTTGGGTTAGTTGACTAGCAACTAATTCCGCCCACTCTTCCAATACCCGAGATATTTACTTGCTTTCCATAAAATATAAAAATACAAAAAGAATCATCCCTCACCTCTAGACCTAGTTAGATTAGTTTCAATCCTAACGAACACTATTCCCCGAGAGAACGATCAATCCCCTGGTACTTGCCACTCATTATACTACATCGGTCTGGTACAGTGCCTGGTGGGGATTGCATGCTTCTGAAGATCCCTTGAGAGGTGAAACCTTTTGCATAGACTACAATCCATGCATCAAGTTTTTGGCGACGCTACCGGGGAATAGTTGTTGCTTAGGTTGAAATTTATTTTTATTAGGTCTACTCACTAGATTCCTTTCTAGTGAGATTTTTATTCTATTTTAATATGTTTTCCTTTTGTCTATCTTCTTCTTTGTGTGTTAGTTCATAGATTTTTCCGTTTGCCACTATGGAAAATGCAAATTTATCACCTGAAGAAGTAGCGTCATTGCGTACCTAAATTGAAAGTGAAATTAGGGAACTTAGGGAGCTTAATAGGTTGATTAATGTTGAGCTCGATCATGGATTTAATGACTTAGCAAGGGCCTTATATTCAAGTGAGGATTTAGGACATGATCATCTTGCAAACCCTGGGTTTTAGAGGGAAAGGAAGACGAAGGATTAGGTGACGATTATTTTAAGCTATATCCCACTAAGGAAGAAATCGCCTATTATAACAATATAATCGATGATCCTCGACTGCCCTTTGTTAAAATCAGTGTTCTAAAAGGCGCGCCAAGGCACGAGGCATTGCCTCGCCTCCACGACATGGACCTTGGCGGCTGATCTAAGCGTGGCGCAAAAAAGCGTGAAATAAGGCGAGCAAAGGCGCGAAAAGGAGCGCCTTTTGATAAGGTGTGGCACCACTTTTTGAACCAGTTTATTTTTTTTTATTTTTATTTTTTTTGAACTAGTATTTGAAATTTGGGCAATTTGGTATATGGGTATGTTAATTATATAGTAAGTTGTAGTCTAAATGTGTAATATAGTATGAGTAATATGATCTAAAATTATAAATACATAAATCTACAAATATTTTTTTGCCGCTTTAGTGACGCCTTAAGAAATGCAAAGGCTTCGCCATGGCGCGTAAGGCTTGAGGCGCGGCCGTGCCGCCATGCCACGCCATGCCTCACGCCTTTTATAACCTTGGTTAAAATCGACCCTAAAATAAAAAGGGGTAACCCTTGGAACGTTAAGATACCATGTATGATTGGATACAAATACATTGATCAAGCCTACATCGATTTCGAATCTCCAATCAACATTATGTCTTCAAGTGTATATAATGATACAGTAAAAACAAGACTTGAACCTAGGAGGGATCTCAAATACCCCGGCGGAGTTTGTAATTTTGTTAGGAGAGTTAAAGGTTTACATGTCTTCGTTGGGAACTTTACTTATATCGTTGACTTTATGGTTTTTGAATACTTGGCTAGTGTTATAGATTGTCGCTTATCCCATGTTGTTTTAGGTAAGCCATTTGTTGAGGAGTCCAAGTTAAAGTACGATTGGTTAGAGGGAACGGTCCAATTTTCTAACGAAATCGTTAGGATCACATATAGGATGCCTAATAGAATGAAGGAATTTCGTTATGTGCATCAACTAGATAAGGATAACATTAGTGCGTTTGAGGACATTAATGAAGAAGATAAGAAAAAGGGCATGGACTATGTATGGGAAAAGAGGAGCCTTTCCTATAAGAATTGCTTAACCTTAGGGCCAAGATATAAAATTGATTGAGAACTTGCCAAAAGGATTATGGGAGCAATTGAGAAAAAGGTAATTGATTTTTACAAAGAGTATTTGCAATTGGATCCGAAATACAAAACTAAGACGGAAGATGACCTAGAGAACGTGACCAATGATGGGGTCACGTAATAGAGCGTGACTTTGAGTCTAGCTACAAGACTCGTTAATAAAGAAAAGCGCTTCTTGGGAGACAACCCAAGCTTTATTTGTTTGTTTGTTTATTTGACTTTATTTGCTTCCCTATGTATGTTTTGTTTATATTGTTTATTGTTCATGTATCAAACATTTTGTGAAAATGCTTTATTTTGTTTTTAACCTCGTCTTAACTACATATAAAAGTATTTTGCAAAAGATAAATGTAAGGGAAATCCAAATTTGTTTTTAAGAACGGATTGAACATGAACGATAACAATGAGATATAAACATGCATATTAGTATTTGTTTGAGTCAAATGCTTGTATCGAGTCATAATGAGTGTTTTGCAGGATTCCAGGAATTAGAACATAGGGTTTTCTAGAAATTTTCCGAAAACGATAAGAATTATGTCAGATCAATTCTGACGGCGTCAGGTGTAGTTTTCTGAAAATTTTGCAGGTTTTGTTTTTCTGCCGGAATTGTAAAGTTTCGTAAAATCTGTATTTTATAAACTCTAGAAATCTGCAAACATTCATTCCACAAGCATTATATCTTTACTTATTTTCTAGGATTTAATTTTATATAGATTTACCGCCGATTTTACGCTAGGTTTTCTTGTTTGTTTTCTCAGCTAATTAACATGTTATATTGGAAAAGAAGATGTACATGGATAATCAAGCTTTTGGCGCTGCTTTAATCTTGGAGTTTTCACATTTTGTTGGAGGAGGATTTAACCATATTACTATATCATCCACACCGAACGAATCAGGGGAGTATTTGTTTCATTCTTTCATTTTCTTTACTTTTACATATTTTAATTGAACATAAGGGAGAATGTTCGGCTTAAGTGAGAGGGGGGGGGGGGGTAAATGAAGATTCCTTAGAGATTACAATTGCACTTGAATTTTGTTTTGTCTAATAGTAGATGTGTAATAAAACTAAGAGAAACACTTGTTAGGGTAATTTTAGCACCAAATTTAAAATTTTTTGCGATATATAAGAGTAAAACTTTAGTCTTAATATGCGTCTCATGGATAGAAGTTATATGACTAGCACAAAAACCGTACCACTCAAAAAAAAATTTCACCCAAAAAATGTGAAGTTCGCCTTTAGATCTTTAGGAAAAAGCATTCATCGTTAGTGCTTGTGAGTGTACCGGTAGTATATAGATTCTAGAACTTTGCGTTAGTGATTCATTCCGAGACCACAAGTGAGACTACATTCGTGTAGTTGGATTTACTACATGATAAGAGGCATTAGGATAACCTTTGTTTTTAAGCCTGTTTATATAATTACATTGACTTCATTGGTCAAGTAATTTTCCCACACCTTTGCGATGTACTCATTTTTAGTACATGATACCCCTAGTACACCCCTCAGAGCCTATCTTTTTTTCGTTTCTAACTTTAAGCATTTTACTTAAAGGAAGAATTTGTTTATAATCCACCCCCAAATGTACACCCAAATCGCCTTAGCCTTGTATGCACTCATCTTTAGTGCATTATTGTTACAACATTTATTTAAACCCCTTGTTAATTTTCTAATTGATTACATGGTTGCTAAGTCGAGTCATATCTTGTACATATTGTTTTGGGACGATTGGGAGTCATGAGTAAAGTACTATTGTTATGGAGTAATGGGGAAGAACATCAATTATTACCCTCATATGTGAACAAATGTTTTAAAGTACTACAAGTATTTTGATTATCTTAATTCGAGTCTTTATTTTTTATTCATAAAAAAGTTCAAGGGTAAGGGGAGAACTGAGCCCATTGATGTATTATTTTGGATGGTAGGGCAAGAGTGTATGCAAAAAAAAAAAAAAAAAAAAAAAAAAAAAAAAAAAAAAAAAAAAAACTACCATCCCGTTTCCTTTTGTGTTTATTTTAAGTTTTTGTTATTTTATGGTTAGCTTAAGTTGATTCGAGTCTTAGCTTAGCAACGCCGCATTGTACATGTAATTAACTAAGATAATTAACTTCCTACCAGTAAAATATCATTTTATCCAACAAACCGTGTTTCTCATATCCCTACACCTAACGTTATAACCTTTTAAAAGACCTCTTTGATAGTTTTCCTAGGTACTTACGCCAAGTGGTGGAGGTTTTCGATCATTTCCCAAGCTTATGGTAATCTATTTGCTATGACAAGTAGTTATTGATATTTTTTCATTTCCATTAGTTATATATAGGTTTATAACACCCGAGAGATGAGAGTATCCAAACACTATTTGTGAGGTGCTAGTGTATAATTTCCATGCTTATTTTGATTAAGGTGGAAAGATCATTTGTTGTAATTACTTTTATGTTAATGTTAAATGACCCCTAGCTTATATTTTGATTAGAATAAAAGCTCAATTTGCTTGATGACAAGCAAATCCCAAGTGTAAAGGTATTTGATAAGGAGAAATTTGTTACGCTTTTAAAGGGTCATTTGAGCTCTAAGTTTGATAATATGATCAATTATTACCTTAAATAATTTCTTTTGTCAATTTAGGTACTTTTGAGAAGAATTCTGGAAAATGAAGCATTTTGGACGTTTTTGGAGCAAAAAGTGAAGAAAACGACAAAGTCAAGAATCCAAGTTGAAAATTATACCTGACGGAGTCAAGCATTTAAAAGAGACAGCGTCACTCATTGGAACAAGAGGTGGATATCACAGTTGCACTTGATGCGCCAGAAGAAAAGTTGAAGCATAAGGCATGACGGCGTCACGTTATACAGAAAGTAGGCCGTCACGTGTTATTCCCAAGACGTGACGGCCCAGAATTATTACAAGGGGACAGCGTCAAGAAGTTGGATTGGATGACAAGAAACCCTAAACACAGCGAGATGACGGCGTCAACCATTAAAAGGGGACGCCGTCACCAATGTAAATCAAGAAGATGGATTGGATGACAAGAAACCCTAACTCAATAACTAACATGTTTTACACCCAAATCTCTTCGCCAATCATTATAATATAATCAATAATTGATCCTAACATGTTTTAATTAATTAATTTACAGAAAATTACAAACCCTAGATCCATCAAAATTAGTATTACACTATTACATGAATCAAATCAATAATTAAACAATTGAGTGAATACAAGTATAAAAAATTATACCTTATTCTTGATTTTAGCTTCAAAAATAAAAACCCTAAATTTTTCTTCTTGTTTTCTCCCTTGGCCGATCGTATGACTCAAAAAAAGAGGGGTGAGGGACTTCTATTTTATATTTATAATATTTAGGGATAACCTGTAGGCTTAAGAATTATATTTGGAATAAAATTTAGTTTTTTTCCCCTTGTTTACCCCTAATCGCCCCCCCCCCCCTCCCCTTCCAAATAATTATTTTTTTTTATTAAATTTATTTATTACACTCAAAACCTTGTACTTTTGATATTTTATAACAACCCATAACGATACCTAACGTCTTATGCGTTAACCCTTCGTTTTCACGACAACTCAGAAAATAATCATTTTCAAAATAAAGTTTCCAAAAATAGAATCTCACACAAAAATATAAACATAACTCACTAATCCGAACTCTACGTAACTTACTAATGCTCAATTGCTTGAACGAAGATTTGTTACGCAAAAATCTCAAAACACCAAAACCACACAAGTCATTTCTACACCACTAAGGCGACCAAAATGAACTTATCCTAATATCAACATTACTCACTCACAATAATAACACCACGCAAAGGAATTTAGTGCTAAAACTCACCTATATCACACATAAACCACACATAAACCACACATAAGTCACACCAAGTAAGAGTTAAATAGGTCGAGACTATTAGTCAAACTAACCTGTTAAAATCACGGTTGTTACAGCAGATCAAGGTGTTAACCAATCTGTTTGCACCTTCTTAACCAAACTACTGTTATCTTAAAGGAAAAAAGATCAACTTACAGTGGGTTTTGCCAAGAAATAATGCGGAATACACCACAATTACACTAGATTCACTTAGTCTTGTGTAAAAGTGATCAAGAATGGTCCAAGATATCACCAACAATAAAACCCCCAAAACCACAAAATTAGGGTTTCTACAAACCCTAATCAAGAACGCCACAAACTTACCAGTGCAGATCAATAGGATCCAAGAACACCACGGCTGTTAAGAAAATGACCTCAATCACCACAAGAAACAACCAATTCAAGAAACCCCCAAAATTGATCGAAACCCTAAAAACCCTAGGAAATCAAAACCACCAATTAATCACAACCGGGGCTCTGATACCATGCATGTCAAAATGGTAAAAGAACACACAACAAGTTGCAATTACACCCAGCAAACCACCCCTTGGTGTATTTTATTAAACAAAAGCTATAGTAGATAAGTCCCAAACGGTGCTTACCAAACAATATAAAGACAATGATTAATCCCCTTCAGAAGGGCACCAATCCAATACCTCACTTACAACAATTCACTCAACACTCAAACAAACCCAAATAAAGAGATTGGGTGATGAATACAAACACTAAACAGATTAACAGATATCAAGAATGATATCAATACTAAGACTATCAAAACTAGAGAGAAAATAGCAATTGTGTGTTAAAGAATGTGTGAGTTACCAAACCCTAGATCCGGATGAGAGTATATATACTAGCAAGTTACACTTAAGCCCCTCAAGAACTAAGCATCAGCTAAACATAGCTCAAAGTAATAACAACTTCAAATTGTCCAGCTTTAGTCCTTGTACTTGAGTTGACCTTCAGTTTGACCAGCTTGCCAACAAAAATAATAATTAAAATGAACGGTGAAAAATAATTCTAGACATATATTTCAAATGAAGAGAGAAAATTTAAAGGATTTATGCATCTATTTTTGTGTGTGCATTTGAAATGTGTGATCGTAGTTACTTCTACTTATTCTAATTTTAATTTTTAATTTTTCTCATTTGATCATAATATTTTATTAATTTAATTATTCTTCTCCTTTGATCATAATATATATTAGTAATGATTTATAAGGTTGCATTCTTATTGAAAAAAGCTTCACAACAAGCGATACAACAAATATATGAATAATGATTTGTCGGGTTGTGTTCACTTTGAAAAGAGCCTCACTACTAAGTGCTGGAATAAAATCAACAAAAGACTTTTGATGGATGATACAAAGACTTGTATATAAACAAATCAAAATTCCTTTTCAAAGACAATGCGGGATAACAATCTCATTTTTAAATTTTGTGTTTCAAATAACTCATTTTTAGACATAATATCCCATTCATATTAACTTGAAATAAGACACTCTATAGCTCGAAGCTATTTTTAAAGAGAACGCAAACTCATAGCAAATAGTATCAAAAGTTTTTAGAAAGTTAATTTTTACAAACATTTTTCCTAACAAAAGGTAACCAATAGCAATAAAAAGCTCAGTAAACAAAAATCACTTGCACAATGAAGTATCGATAAGAGCACTAGGTGCAATTCGCCATTTGATCTCGCCGTTCCTAGCTGGCACCTCGCCGAGCTCACCATTGCACCGGCACCCCCTCCTCACGCCTCGCCGAGCCCCATTTCCTCGTCTGAACGACGAGCAAACTATTCTGACAAAAGTTAAAAAGGGGAATGTTGCATAGTGTATTTCAAACGGTAATATTACCGTTTTAATTAAATGTTTTTTTAATACAAAATAAAATTAAAACACCCTATAAATACCAAACCATTTTACATACATTTTTCTCACTACAATTCAACCAAAAAGGTCCAAAACATAAACATTTCTCACTACAATTTAACTCAAAAATCCCAAAACAATGTCTCAAAACCCAAATGAACCTGGATATTTCACGAACTTCCTAAATTCAAACCCAGGACAATACGGGGATCGTCAAACCCGTCTACCCCCTCGTCGCAAAATTCAAACTCTTCATTGCCATATGGTTCGCAACAATTCAATCCGAACGAAATTTATCTCAACCAACAATATACGTTTCAACAAGGATTCGCAAATCAAGGCAAACGATATCCGTCACCACAATTTTTTAACCCGTTTCAACCATCCACGTTTCCTACTCCTCAATCACAACCACCATTAGAATCACAACAATCCGGGTCACAATTTAAAGTACCACAACCACGTGAACCGGCCAAAGGTAGAGGTAAAAAAAACCATGGCCAAAAAATCCAAAAAATCGTGGATTTAGACGCCGACGAGGCCGAAGAAAAGTTGCTTGCGGAAATTTTGATAGGAATTTCCCAACAAAAATGTGGGAAATGACCATACCGATGAGTATTTTTTGAACGAAATTACTGAGATGCTCAATGATCGAACAATCGATGACCCTCGTACCGAAAATATGCTCACGAGTAAATGGACGAGGCTTAATGGCGACTGCCAAAAATTCAACGCCATTTATAGACATTTGCAGCGTCGAAGGGGTGAAAATGAGCATGATCATCTCGAAAATGAAGGCGAACTTCGAAGAACACTTTGGTACGAGGGTTTCACGTATGTTCACGTTTGGGAGATCTTGAAAAATTACCCGAAATGGGATGCCGAGGAACCTATGGGCATTACATGTCTCGAGGATATATACGGCCCTGACAAACGACCTCGTCCCGAAAGAATCAATAGACGAGCTTCAAAGAAACTAAAGTCAGCTTCAACGTCGAGCGCGGCGAGCTCCGGTAGGAGTGAGACGAGTACTTTTTTGAGACAATTATCCGAAAAGTATTCGCAAACAAAAGACGCTCAAATGACTTGTTACGAGGCGATGAGAAAGAAGGAAGAAAAGGCGTTGGAGATGCAGGAAATGTAGATGCTCATGCTAGATACCAGTTTGGTTACTAACTCGGTAAAAGCCGATATCATTCACAAGAGGCAAGCGAAATTACTTAAGAAATTCCAAAATCTCAATGACTACAATAGTGACTAAAATGTTTAAGTTTCATATTATTAGTATATGTTGTATTTTTTTTTTTCGTATCATATGTTTTTTATTTGATGAAATAATATTGGTTATGTTGTACAGTAGTATTTTTATGTTTAATGAAATTAATTTAGTTTATTTAATGAAATGAATAAAAAAAATAAAGTTGTAAGTGGTAGACCACAAATAAGTAAGTTGAAGTAAGGGTGAGCAAACGGACCGGATGGACCGGACCGACCGACAAAACCGACCGGACCGGACCGGACCGACCACATTCGGTCCGGTCCTCGGTCTAGGCTTTTTGGCTATTTCGGTCCTCGGTCCGGTCGGTCCGGTCCGGTCCGGTCCGGACCGACCAAAAAACCGAAAAAACGTGCCAAAATAGGCCTAAATGGACCGGACCGACCGAAGACCGGACCGGACCGAACCGGACCGACCACATTCGGTCCGGTCTCGGTCTATGGTTTTTCCGGTTCTCGGTCGGTCCGGTCCGGTTTTCGGACCATGCTCACCCTTAAGTTGAAGTTAGTTGTTAGTGAAGAGGTTGGTTGTGAAGAGTATTTAAGGTGATGTAGCTCCCGTGGCTTCAAATAACAGGAGCTTAAGCTAGTTGTTGCACCTAGTGCTCTAAGCACTCAACGGTCGTTATTATTTCTCAAAATTTCAATGAAAAGCATTGATTAGAAATGTTAAACTATTCGTATTCATACATTTTGTTGTAAAAAAAACATGATATTTTCAACGGTCGTTATTATTTCTCAAAATTTCAATGAAGCATTGATTAGAAATGTTAAACTATTCGTATTCATACATTTTGTTGGAGAAAAACATGATATTTTCAACGGTCGTTATTATTCCTCAAATTAACATTTTCTTTCTAGAGGTTTTTTCAACTACTGTTTAAAAGCTTATTTATATTTTCATTGCATGTGTTACGATTGAAACGTGTTGTCGTTTTGTTATGAAATAGAAATTTGCTTGAATTGTAAAGTTTTGAGAGATAGTAATTCGGCATTATAAGAAGAATACAATCATATGAAATACTTTTAAAACATAAAGTAATTTACGGGACCCATGCATCATTTGATTTATTTCAAGTGGTTTTAAGAAAAAGACGTACACAAAGCTCTTCCACGTCATATTTAAACATGTAAATATGTTCTAAAAGGTTTTGTTTTTTTTGGGTGGTCCAGTATAATATAATGTAATCTTTTATATAATAAAAAAAAATTCTATTGGGAATTTTTCATTTTAAAAAAAATGCATTCATACCTTATTTAGTAATAATTTTATTTAAAAAAAAATATTTACTTATTAGGTAACATTTTATATTTATCCATAACACAAGTAGAAGATAAATACAAAAATATATAGATAAGATACACTTAATAATAGGATTAAAATTTTTAAATAATTATTTTTAATAATAAAAAACTATAATTAAATATCATAAATCAAACAAAACAATGATTAAATTATTTGTTTTTTAATAAATAAAAATATATGATTCAAAAAATTTTAAAAAACCCGTGCGTGCGCGGGCATTATAACTAGTATTCTTATGATAATGAAATAGTGGTTTCCAGTTTTTAGTTTCGTTAACAATCAACTAAAATTTTATAAAAAGGGCAAATAATCAAACTCTATATTATCAAACATTACCATTTATGAAAATAGAAACCTTTACAACGATCCTAAATTTTACTTGTCTTTTAATTATATATAATAAACAAATATTTTGCAGAAAAAGAAATAAAAAAAAAAAAAGTATCATTTTGTAATTTTAAGAAAATATATATACCACATATAAAGCACGAAACCAGAATTGTTGAAAATTCAATACAAGTAAACTACTTAAATATTATACTCCTTAGGAATTAGACACCATAATTGTCATATATAGTTTCCTAATTTATCATTGAAGAATTAATATTAAATAACTTTTCAACCTGCAATAACTTAACAAAATTAAGTGTTGAATTATATTACAAATTACTCCCTCCGTCCCATTTTTATTGTCCATGTTACCATTTTTAGATGTCCCAAGTTAATTATCCACTACTAAACATAGATAGGAAAGTTTGATCGAGTTTACCATATTCCCCTTGATTGAAATTATTATTACAAAGTTTAATGAATAACTTAATTAATTACTTAAGGGTAAAACTATCATTTTGTTAAAAAGAAAGAAAGAGAAAGCTGTAACAAATGCACTTTTCTTAAACTATGTGTTTTTTGTCGGGAGACAATAATTTTGGGACGGAGGGAGTAGTTAATTACATACTTAACGAGGCTTGCAGAACCCGTGCTACGCACGGGCTTTTTTTCTAATTGTTAATCGCGCGTATTGTTTTTGAGAATTGTCGAGTGCATTTGTATTTTTAGTTTAGTATGTTCTATGAAACTTTTTTAGTTTGTTGTTTAAAAATATAAAAATTGTTGATATTGTTTTGGTTTTTTGGTCTTTATATTTTCTAAATGGGGTTGTCGTTATTAAATTGTCATACGCTTGACGTAATTTCCTTTGATTGTTTTGGCCTATTACGTAACCCAACAATAGTTTTGCATTATGTGGTTTTTGCATGGTAATACGAAGTACACTGGCTTTTTCTTATTTGTTATAGTGTAATTTGCGTTATCATGTATATATAAAAATGTCACACAAACTGTATAAAAATCGTTACAAACCTTTTTGGCTTCATTTCATTTTACTGTACAACTAATTTCATTGAAAATTAAAATTTAAGTCTAACTAATATTAATAAATTTTATCTGTAAACTCAATTCTAAATAGCTAACCAAATAAATATTAATTAACACACTATTAATAATTCCTAAAACCTTTGGACTCCACTATTATGTCTTAAACTTTATTTTTTTTAATTTATTATTATAATTTACAAATGGGTTCGAGCAAAAATTATGTACTTTATCATTTAACCATTTAAATGTTACTTATAAATATTTACATACTAAATGTGATTTTGGCTGGTTTATATATGCATAGGTTAAATCATTAATTATTCTTGCAGCCTTTTCAACTTCATCTCAGTTCATAACCGTCTTTTAATTGTTTACTAAGTACGTGATTAATTTCTGCAACCCTTACACTTCCATCTCGATGTTGTATATACTTCACATTAAATTATGGGACTTCATCTTGAGTATCTTGATTACTCCACATTAAATTAAGGGACTCAATTAAAAATTAACATTGAAGAATAACTAATATTAATAAATTTTATTAATAAACTCAATTCTAAATAGCTAACCATATGAATATTAATTAACACACTATTAATAATTCATAATACCTTTGAACTCCACTATTATGTCTTAAACTTTATTTTTTTTTATTATTATAATTTACAAATGCGTTCGAGCAAAAATTATGTACTTTATCATTTAACCATTTAAATGTTACTTACAACATGTACATACTAAATGTGATTTTGGCCGGTTTATATAGGCATGAATTAGGTTAAATCATTAATTATTCTTGCAACATTTTCAACTTCATCTCAATCCATAACCATTTTTTAATTCTTTACTAAATACGTGATTAATTTCTGCAACCCTTACACTTCCATCTCGATATTGTATATACTTCACATTAAATTATGGGACTCCATCTTGAGTATCTTGATACTCCACATTAAATTAAGGGACTCAATTGAAAATTTACATTGAAGTCTAACTAATATATATTAATAAACTCAATTATAAATAGCTAATTCAACTTCATCTCAATCCATAACCGTATTTTAATTCTATACTAAGTACGTGATCAAATCCGGCAACCCTTGCACTTCCATCTCGATGTTATATATACTTCACATTAAATTATGTGACTCTATCTTGAGTATCTTGATTACTCCGTATAATATTAAGGGACTCAATCTTATAGTATTATAAAGTTTGTGTAATCATGTATATATAATAATGCTACATAAACTATATAAAAATCGTTACAAACCTTTTTGGTTTCATCTCATTTTACTGTACAACTAATTTCATTAAAAATTAACATTGAATTCTAACTAATATTAATAATTTTTTTCAATAAACTCAATTCTAAATAATTAATCAAATGAATATTAATTAACACACTATTAATAATTTCTAAAACCTTTGGACTCCACTCTTATGTTTTAAACATTATTTTTTTTTATTATAATTTACAAATGGGTTCGAGCAAAAAGTATGTACTTTATCATATAACCATTTAAATGTTGCTTTACATACATGCTTGTCCATAACCGTCTTTTAATTCTATACTAAATACGTGATCAATTTCGGCAAGCCTTGCACTTTCATCTCGATGTTGTATATATGCTCGTGCACATTTTCTTGAATCAATTCGCACATGTGAGCTACATCATAAACTAATCACGCTAAAATTTACATTTAACCATTTAAATGTTGCTTTACATACATGCTCGTGCACATTTTCTTGAATCAATTCGCACATGTGAGCTACATCAATAGAAATCGCACATAAATTATTTGTATATGAAAATGCATTAACATAATACATATATCTATAAGAATCACCTAAATATGTAAGAAACAAATAAAATAGTTGGTATCCCAATCTTTGGTTCCATTTATCTGAGCATGCATGATCTTGTGTGATTTTCATGGTACCTGCGTATGATAACAAAATTAAGAAAAAAAAAAAAAAAAAAAGACCAAGTTAATTACAAAGATCTAAAAGATGTGTGAATCATCTCCAAAATGTTGCAAAATAGAATTTACATACCGCTACCAACAATCAAAGATCTAAAAGATGTGTGAGTCATCTTCAAATGTACATACCAAATGTGATTTTGGCCGGTTTCTATAGGCATGAATTAGGTTTAATCATTAATTATTCTTGCAACATTTCGCAACCTTTGTACTTCATCTAACCGACTTTTAATTTTATACTAAATGCTATGTGATCAATTCGGGCAACCCTTGCACTTCATCTCCTTTCATGATTGTACAGTTATTATGAGGCTGCATTGAATTCCGAGCATTATCAATTTGTACTATATGCAATCTTGACGCCTCCACATTAAATTTTAAGATTCAATCTTATATGTTTATAGATAGCAATATGAAGAAAAAAAAATGACAAAAAGATACGTCTTAACCAGAATACAATACACACCGTTTATATTAAGTGAATCTATAAGAAATTAATTAAATAACAAATAGCTGTATATGGTCGAACAAATGGTGATGGTCGGTGGAGTTGTCGTATGGTTTATAAAATCATTTCGAGTGGTTATAAGGATGGTTGTTGCGGTCTTGCTCATGGGTAGGGTTTGTGGTGGTCATTAGGGATGGTTATGGATTTTTCGTGGTTTGACAAAGGATTAGAAACTGATGGCCCATTTGGTTTCCTACTTTGGCTTAGGTTTTGTTTTGATGTGACATTAACTAGGTGTTTATTTGAGATACAAAGGTTTAGGATTTGGGCATGATGCCCAAATACATGGGGTTTATCAAAAATGGTCTCACTTAAGAGGTTTATAAAATTTGTGGGCCCCTTTCTTTTTATGTCTCTATTTCTCTCTTCTTTAAATATTATAAATTATATATTAAATTATAAAAGTGATTATTTATTTAACTAAATATATATTTTATATTTTTTAAATTTTCTTTCTCTCTCCAACATCAAATCAAAATCCTAACATAAATCCAAATCTTGAACCAAAGCCAAATCCTAATCCTAAACCCACCTACAAACCAAACGGGCCCTGAGTTCCATAAACATGAAAGTAAATCGGAAATAAAACCCTCATACTAAAATATACGAACATATGAAATAGATATCTACAACCCAAGAATATAATTTTGCATACTTTTCGTAAGTACATCTAACAAAAACACATTATTAAAATATAAAACTCTTGTAAATAATACTATGTTTACCTAGAAAAGTGTACTTTTACTTTATCTTTCATTAGCTACATAGATTATAACCCTATTAAATTTTATATATAATATAATTACATTATTTTTAATGACAATTTAATACTTTTCTTGTATTAATTTATCAAGAATATCATTCCCGGTTAGCTTTTTAAAAATTATTTCAAGCAAAAATCTTTATCATCCATAAAGTTATTGTTGAGCAAGGTATGCAACTGAGAAAATTGGTCGTTGGAAAATTGCTATCAAAAGTCATTTACTCGCAAGAACATTTAGTTACACGGGTACGCGTCGCTGCATGCAACGTTCGTATACCCGGCTAGTCTTAAATAAAATGGATGATTGCCCAACAATCATTTTGCAGTAATATTTCAAACAAATTAAAATATTTAAGCAATAGTGCCAATATATGACAAAATTAAAAGTTTTATGTAACATGACATTATTAAATAGGATGTACTAGCTTGAACTTGATATGAGACGCCATGGTGGTTAACAATCGGATGTAGACCGATCGAGGGACTTGCAAAAACATTTTAAGGACTAAAGAATGATAACATGGCCAACATGTGTAATTAAGAAGACAGAAACTTATTAGAAAGAATAACTTTTCATCTACTACAAGTTAAGCTCAGATGCAGTGCTGTAACTAACCAGGAGAAAATTATATATGTGCAAAGTTAGGCTCGACCATTGGCTGTTAAACGTATCCATTCCCGCAGGGGAAGAGAACCCGTCGCTGTCTCGGCTGTGCTGGGACTTCAAATTTGTAATTTTCAATGAGTATCAAGGTTTCTGTTTTAGTTTTATACGTAGTTGTGTATATAGGTTATTATATATATAGTCATGTGTAGATGATTTTTTTTTTTTTTTTTTTTTTTTTTTTTTTTTTTTTTTTTTTTTTTTTTTTTTTTAATATTATTAGCTTCAATGTAGATCTAAGCCAAACATAAAAAACAAATGGCCTGGGAACATCCTTGTCAACGTTATACCATTAAATTTTGTTTTGAACGGCAACATCCCATTAGAATATACGTAGTAATAAAATTTTGAAATCAGATACTCGTATATTCTGATTTGGTTCTAGGACCTTTTAAATTGGTACTTGTTAATTTAGTTTCATGTTTGCTTTCTCATTTTTTTCGATTCGAAACCAAATTTTCTCGGGTTCGTTGTTTGATTTAGACAATACATGC
This sequence comes from Artemisia argyi, assembly GCA_030686995.1. NCBI lineage: Eukaryota > Viridiplantae > Streptophyta > Magnoliopsida > Asterales > Asteraceae > Artemisia > Artemisia argyi. The sequence goes on along the minus strand of CM060709.1, from coordinate 145,580,279 downwards.
AGTTAATTTAGTGATGCAGATAATAAATCATGTCGACATGGAAAAGACTGTACGTTCATTGCATTGATACAAATTTTTTGGTGTCAAAAATTATTGATGAACATCACATGGTCGAGGGAAAATAAATCAATGATTAACAGGATGTTTGATTGCCTCTTAATTAGTCATTCAGAGTCATCTGTTGATCGGTAGTGTTTGTTAAAGTTTCTTATGCATATGGATCATTCTAATTGGCTTTGAAGGGAGCAGCGCACAAGGCCATGCAAATTCATTCAGTAGCGAACTATATATGTCGTGTCCTCTTGCACTCCTTTAGTGTTTTATTTTTAACTATTATTAATATATCAATTTATAAAAGGACCGCATGATCATAAGTATACATTTTTTCATCCTTTCTTTTAAGCGTTGCTACAATATGAAGACTCAAATTGGTTTGTGCTTGCTGCGAATTATTAGTTTGTTAGCTTTAATATTTTTATTTTATTGTTGAAAAAAAAAATTATACGTAGTAGTTGTTTTATGTTTGTTTGTTAGTGGATTGTTCGTACGGCTTTGTTACCAGTCGACTAAAGTTGATCGTTGGTACCAGTCCTTAAAGTCGACCGTTGGTACGGTGTTGTTACCAGTCGACTTAGCCGATCGTTAGTACCAGTCGACTAAAGTCGACCGTTGGTACGGTTGTTACGAGTCGACTAAAATTATGTTTTTATTATGTTGATGTTTCTTTTATTTTCTAGTTTACTACACTAGTCCGAGCTTTCGCGATTTCGTCTCTGGGACTGCGGGTGAGTATTAGATGATAAATAAGGCCCAAGCCCGGTGTTTGGGGTTAGGTCCATTAAGGTTTCATTATGTATTGCATCTATATATATCGTATCAATAAAATGAATCACCTACGGGTTTATCATTGTCCAACAGTGGCAACTGGCAAGGCATATAGATATTTTCAAACATTATGCATCGCATACATACGAGCAAATAGCAATTTTAACATACTGGAAATTCACAAGAATAAACATGTTGAGTAATAGTTTTAATTTAGTGGATTCATATCTTCTCAACTAAAACTTGAAAATTTCATATTTACGTAAATCATGCTTTATTGTATTTTGGGTAATTAAAAACAACTAATAACGGAAAAAATTGATATTTGTACGAAAGGTTAGTATGGATGAGTTATCACTTCACTAAATTTGTCCAACGTCATATTTTAGTAATATGGCAATTTTTAATTATGTTTTTAATTGTTTGAGTTTACAAACTAATAATAAAAAAGATATATACGTATTTGTATGTGCAAACCATTTAATCATAAATCGCCGTATAGTACGTATTAGATCGAAACCCTAAACCAAAAGTGTCACATTCTTGATCGAAAATATCTCCCCTTTGAGAATTCTATAAAAGCTTCATTAAACATCTCTTAAACCTCACACACCATCTCTCATGGCTTCTTCTACTACCTCCCCTCTCATTGTCCACAATGACCTTGAAAACAAGCAAGAACTCGTTGGGTCTAGTAGTCGTCGTGCATCCATCACCAAAGTTCTTTTCGGGGTCCTTGTTTCGGTTCTAGTAATATGTGGTCTTATGGTTGCAGTCCATACCCATATACAACAACCTGAGGTTAAGATTGTAGACAATTCTAGCAATGGAGACAAACCCTCTGTCGACGAGTTTTTGACAACTGATCCCTTGCTAGATAATGATTTAAAACGATTTCTCACGAAGCTGGAGACGAATGCTGGCGTTGAATGGCAACGCTCAGCGTATCACTTTCAGCCTGATAAGAACTTCATTAGCGGTACGTACATAATAATTCCTAACATCTACTATATGTCAAGATATATAATATGATGATATATGTGTTTATATAAAGTTCTTTAAACTGATACAAAATCTCTTTTCATGTACGTTGGCGGCGTATTCTGATGCATGATATTGGTGATTCTGGCTTTTAGATCCCGATGGTAAGCATTTAACAACTGCACTTACGTTTACACAAATTCTTTAATTATTTTATTCATTAATAATGGAATTAATTGCATGAATATACTTTTGATTATATTATTGGAAGGGTTAATTATAATTAATCTCAGAAAGTAAAATATCGTATCAAGTTGTTATATACAATTGTTGTTGTAAAGAATAGTTATATACAATCTTTTAGAAAGGCACTCTCTACTAAAAAGAAAAAGGCATTTGTTTGCCGACAATTAATATTGGATCTCAAACTCAAAACTACGGGTTGATTTAAACATCATAAAGATGTTAGTTAAGAGACTGATTAACATGTCTAACCCGTATGCCTAAATGTATGTCTAATTCTGATTTAGACGGTAGGGGACCCACTTTTCTATAGGCACAAGTTTAGTCATACTTTTAGGCATCTCAATTATTTTCCGTTAGTTGAACCGAGAATTACATAGTGCAAGTTTCTAGTGGTGTTGGTGTGTACGATATTGTTTTGCTAACACTTTTTTCAAGTGCTTCGACAGATGCAAAACATCTATTTTGTGATAAACTAGTTTAAACATTAGTGTGAAGCTAGAAGTTTTGCAGCAAGGTATAATTGTAACAGAAAGATAATTTTTTGATGCAAATGTTTATGTATAGAAGAAGCGTCTGATAATACCATATAAATGTTAAAGAGATTAATATGTTACAAATTTATTTTGGAGTGAAATAGAAAAAGACAGGATTGTTGTTGGGTGATTATGATATGATGAATTATTGTACGGACAACTTAACATTTTAAGAAAGTTGGAAGTTTGGAACTGAAACCTAAAATAGAATGAAAATGATTGGATGTGATGCAGGGCCAATGTATCATATGGGATGGTACCATCTCTTCTATCAGTACAACCCGGAATCAGCTATCTGGGGTAACATCACATGGGGCCACTCAGTTTCCAAAGACATGATTAATTGGTTCCACCTGCCCTTAGCCATGGTCCCGGACCACTGGTACGACGTTGAAGGTGTCATGACCGGATCTGCAACCGTTCTACCGAATGGTCAGATCATCATGCTCTACACCGGTAACGCTTATGACTTATCACAATTACAATGCTTGGCGTACGCGGTCAACTCATCTGATCCACTACTTATTGAGTGGAAAAAGTACGAGGGTAACCCTATTTTGTTCCCACCACCCGGGGTGGGGTTCAAGGATTTCCGAGACCCATCAACTTTGTGGATGGGGCCCGATGGTGAATATAGAATGGTAATGGGGTCAAAGCACAACGAGACTATTGGTTGTGCTTTGATGTATCATACTACTAATTTTACACATTTTGAACTTAAGGAAGAGCCACTTCACGCAGTCCAGCATACTGGTATGTGGGAATGTGTTGACCTTTACCCGGTGTCCACCACAGACGACGGAAACGGGTTGAACATGGGAGATCACGGGGAAAATGTTAAACATGTGTTGAAACAAAGTGGGGATGAAGATCGACATGATTGGTATGCAATTGGGACTTATGATGTGGTAAATGATAAATGGTACCCTGATGACCCAGAAAATGACGTGGGTATTGGGTTGAGATACGATTTTGGAAAATTTTATGCGTCCAAGACATTTTATGACCAACATAAAAAGAGAAGGGTACTCTGGGGTTACGTTGGAGAAACCGACCCTCCTAGTGATGACCTTAAAAAAGGATGGGCGAACGTGTTGGTATGTAAATTTGAACTAACAATTTCTTTTTTATAGTAAAAAGCTAAAGTTTCATTAAAGCTATTTCTAATTCGGTTTTAACTTGCAGAATATTCCGAGGACCATCGTTTTGGACACAAAAACACAAACAAATTTGATTCAATGGCCAATTGAGGAAACTGAGAAATTGAGATCGAAAAAATATGATGAATTTAAAGACGTGGAGCTCCTACCCGGATCACTCATTCCCCTCGATATAGGCATGGCTACACAGGTGAGTTTAAAACCATCATATTTTTATTTAATGAAAACAAAAAAAGAAAAGAAAAGAAATTAGAGAACTGAAAACTAATAATTCATTTAACACTTGCAGCTGGACGTAGTTGCAACATTTGAAGTTGATCAAAGGATGTTGGAATCAACGCTTGAAGCTGACGTTTTGTTCAACTGCACAACTAGCGCAGGTTCAGTCCAGAGGGGTGTCTTAGGACCATTTGGGGTTGTGGTTCTAGCTGATTCTGAACGTACTGAGCAACTTCCTGTGTATTTCTATATTGCTAAAGCCACCGATGGCACCTCAAAAACTTACTTTTGTGCTGATGAAACAAGGTTATTCTTAGTTTCCTTTTTCAGTTTATCATCTCCATCCTCACACCAAAACACATAATGACTAAATCAGTAATAAAAAATGGCCTATTTTATAATATAAACTCATGCAGATCATCAAAGGATCCAACAGTAGGAAAATGGGTGTATGGAAGCAGTGTCCCTGTACTCGAAGGCGAAAAATACAACATGAGGTTACTGGTAAGTCAAATTACAATAACCATCTTTTAGTCTAAAATAGTTTATGTTCTTTATATTTAATGTAACTGTGGTATGATACAATGACAGGTGGATCATTCAGTAGTGGAGGGGTTTGCACAAGGTGGAAGAACAGTGGTAACAGCAAGAGCTTATCCAACAAAAGCCATTTACGGTGATGCTAAGCTATTTTTGTTCAACAACGCCACAGGAATTAGCGTGAAGTCATCTATCAAGATATGGAAAATGGCGGAAGCACAACTCGATCCTTACCCTCTTTCTGGATGGACTTCTTAGATGATAAGAATGTAGCCTCTCTATTTGTATGATATTGGTGTCGTGAATCTGGTGTTACTGTCATCTGAATTTCCTTTAGTAGACTAGTAGTACCACTCATGTGAGTTTATTAATTCAATCATTGTTCCCACTTATTTATAAGCAAATAATATTTGTCTTATTTCAAGTCCCAAATTATATCCAAGCTACTCTGCATTTTTTTACCATAGAACAGTTATAATACCAGGAATCTTATGTTACATTCATGCGATCCCCATTTACCTTCATAAAGTCATATCTAGTGACTTGAAAAATCAAAATCAAACATATTCAGATAATATAGCCTAATAACGTATACAAAGCCATACATATAATGCAGTAATTTCACATATAACGCACAGTAATCAGTTCAAACAGATGTCGAATCATCGAAAGACCCCCGAGACACAAAAAGATCAAATAAACTTGATGGTTAGTTTGTATCAATCCTTTGTTTGAGTTAGTGAGCCAGACTAGTAGGGTAAAACATACCAATAACATTGGTCAATGCTTTGTTTGAACTGTGTAATAAATCATACAAGTCGACACAAATTCTAACGAAAGAAATAACAAATTTATATCAAAACTTGAGCAAATTGATGTTCATGTACAAAACAACACTATGGATGGTTTTCAATCCGCTAATTGGGGAAGGAAAGACATAAGCTAACTTTATAACAATAATAATAATTTCTATCTTTGTTTTTACCTAAATCTGTATCAACACACGAACTCCTTCTTTAACTTGGTATCCTCGTCCCATGATTCTACATATTCTTGGTTCAAATCAATTAGTAATCGGTCTTGCAAACAGGGACGTGATGTTGAGTCATCAGAATTTCTCTGTGATGCTGCCGATTCATGGGATATTATGTGAGATGTTGTAGATTCATTCGAAACTCGATTGCCACTAGATGTTGACACAACGCTTGGAGGTAAAACAGAAAAGTTTATAATCCTTGAAATGTTAGATTTTTGTTCATCTTTTACTTCGTGAACAACGTGGTGATTTTGTTCGGTACTGCGTTTTTTCAAGTGGGTATGCCAATGGTTCTTGATTTCATTGTCACTTCTACCTGGTAACAGGGCAGCAATTGCTGACCATCTGCAAAACGTGCGAAAATCTTAATTTATAGCAGTGACTTTCTCCAATTTCTTATTTACCAAGTATAAGTTGGAATAACCTAATCAGCATTAAACTAAACAAAATAGCAAGAGTATATATCTAAGATTATCCCTAATTCATTGATCCCAGGCAAAACAAACTAGAGCTTATCTTAACGCTACTTGAAGCAGGCAGCTCGTGATTTAGGAGATTATTTGTTATAAAAACCAAACACACCCCCAAAGCCCCAATCAAAATCCAGTCTAACTGAAATTCGATTCAAAAGGTTAGTTAGACCACATACTTGTTTCCCATGTCAAGATGAAGTTTAATGATGATATCCTCTTCTTCCTTGCTAAAATTACCGCGTTTTACAGTCGGTCTTAAATAATTCATCCACCGCAATCTACAACTCTTGCCACACCTTGCCAAACCTAATTTCAACAACATGTAAATCAGATCCTCCATCCAGGCACAAAAATAAAATAAATCACACATCAGTATCTCCTAAGGGGGTGTTTGTTTAAGCTTATACGTGGGCTTATAAGCTTATTTGATTCCGGCTTATATGTCATGAGCCCCATTTTTTTTGGCCTGATTCATACGTCCCAATTTTTTTTGGCTTATATAAGCACATAAATAAGCCAGAATGAAATATAAGCCGGAATCAAATAAGCTCATAAGCCCGCATAATACACACAAAAGTCGAAATTTGAAAGGTTTGTGTTTAAAAAAAAAATGGCCTAGCTAATGTAAATGACCACAATAAATAAAAAGAATGGTACCAGCATATTTAGGGAGTTCGCGCCAATTCCAGTGACCATAACGTTCGATATAATCACGTAGCTTGTTATCTTCTTCTTCACTCCAGGCTCCTTTTTTAATACCATTTTTGTCAATGCAAGGTGCTCTCACCATTTTCAGATCTTTCTTCTTTTGTTTCTAGTATTTCTCTCTCTTTCATTTTTTTTTGGTTCTTTTGATGATGAGTCCAACTTTAGGTTTGTTAGCAGCAATCAACTACCATTTTTTTATTCATTTATTCCCTTCTTTTACAGTCTTACTACCTTCACTGTTGACTAGTCTCAGATATTGTCCTTTATGTTTTATCAAGTTTAAGCTTAGGTCCTTTGTTCTTTCTAGCCATTATAGTTGATGATATTGACTTGTTTGTGATTAAGAGAGATCCAGATTTGATTAACTTAGACTATTCGGCAAGGTAGGTGAAGGCATCACCATCCATGTTCAATTCACGCGCTATAGCCTTGCCTGGTACCTCAAGTCACGCATGAAACACGAAACCCAAAACAAGTTTTGGTGGTCAGACCACCTTTCTCTCTCCCACTTCTTTTATTATTTTTTATTTTGTGTGTGAGCGTGTGTGGGGTATTTAGTGAGGTATATTTGTATAAAATGAGTATTTAAGGAAAGGTAAAGTTAGGGGTGACCTTGACTACTGAAGTAAGGTGAAGGGAAGTGAGAGGAAAGAGAAAGCTGATGTGTCAGGTGAAAAAAAATACCTTTTTACCTACCAACCTTATAGTGAGTTTTGTTGTCACTAAAGCTGGACCACTTTTGCACTTATCATGTTTTGGTAGTTGATTATGATTATTTAAATGATAAGATTGATGTTGTATAACATAATACAATGGTATACAAAGTTTAGTATTAACAATAACCCGATGTAAGAAATTTAAAGATAAGCTATTATTTTTTTCGAATTTGTATTTTCTGGAATTTAATAAATCTCTACCAATTCATCTAATGAAGTAAAAACCGAAGATAATTTTTAAGTTACAAGCCCGAGTATCCAACAAAAAAAAAAAAAAAAAAAAAAAAAAAATTGAACAAGTACATGTTCATGAAGAAAATGATAACTTGAGAATATGTTTATTTATTTATTCTTTTGTAATCCTACTTTATTGATCGCTTGTTTGTTGTCATGATCAATAATGATATTTATTTATTCTTTTGTAATCCTACTTGAGAATATGTTTACTAACATTTTGTTAATTTGAATAAAGAATGGGATTTGAAAAGAATGCCAAGTTTGAAGGTACAGGTGTAAAAGTATGAATAAGGGAGGTACCAAAGTGTATAATCGCTTGTTTGTTGTCATGATCAATAATGATATTTAATTTCTGAACCGGCCAGACGGATTTGATTCACCCAACACCTCTACTCCAATTATTTATTTCTGTTATGCTGTTTTTTGTTTTCTAGAGTTGTTGAAATAAAGCTTTTAGTCATACCATACTCTACCTAACCTAAACAATATTTATTAGCCTTTGAATTTACAAAAAAGGAAATCATCCTTCTAGTATTTGTCAACTTTATATTTTGGACTTATTGGCTTTTGAATCTGAAACATGATCTATTAATCTTGTTTTGCATTTGAACTTGTGGATCATTAAATCAAAGACGATCGATGTCGTTTAAGGGTGGATCTAAAGGGACTTGTGAGCGTGCGTGAGGGGACTCTTAAGTCTCACCCATGAGTGTGCGTGAGGGAGAGGGGCGGAGCCAGAAATTTTTTGTCGAGAGAGCACACTTTAATAAATTTTAGAAACTACATTATAAATTGGTACATAAGAGGGCAAATTACCAAAAAAGTCAAATATTTTCAAAATTTTACACTACATTTTTTTTTTCGCTAGGGGGACACCTGCCCCTTGTGCCCCCCTTGTATCTCCACCCATGGTGAGGGATAAGGATTTTCTAAAGTTTGTTTTTATAACTTTAGTCAATTTGAACATGTATGAGTTATTGAATTTGATCCAATAGCTCAAATCAAAAGAAGTTCTTTTGATTTAAGTCATTTGATCAAATTTAATTGCTCACATTCCTAACTTTACTAAAGTTGCAAAAACAACTTTAGAGAATCTTTCTCTATTGTAAAGACTCAAAAGTAGACTTAAGCCAATTGATAGTTTCAGTGAGCTAAAGCGACGATTGTTTAAGATTTTAAAGCAAAACTATCTTCAATTGAAACACCTTACAACGAGACAATTTTGCTTGTGTTATGAACACATTTGATGGTTAAGGTGGCACTCTCGCAATGAAAGACGGGTGTTTTATTAGGCAAGTGAATTGACATAACTTGTAAGAGTTACTATTTATAAAGTTGATTATTGCATTTAATTATTGATTCACTTTTTTTTTACCCAAAATTAAGAAAAATACCATTATTGCATTTCTTGACGATTTTTAAACTTCCACTTTTGAAGATCAATCATTTAATTCGAGATATTGTTTTCCCATTCTGGTATAATTATAAATTACTATTTTTTAACAAATAATTATAAATTACTTTAATACACCATAAATGTTATAATGTGAAATTTTAGATCCTAAAATGTTTGTAATAAATTTCTTATCTATATAACATGCAAAAGTGCAAATGCATCATACACAAAAGTTCAAGAACAATAAACTAAATGGACAAGTTCATGAGACGCCTAGCTTTGCTACTCTTTTTTGTGCCACAACTATGTTGCTCGGCTAATCCATCGTCTATGGCATCAACGCCAAAGTATGCCGTGCATATCAAAGACAAGATCTTACGGATCTCAATGCCTGGTGTGAAATTCTAGACATCAAGCTAGTTGAAGACCACAAGCTTCAACCTGGCAAAAATTATATGTTTCCTGCATATCTCAAACAATTATACTTTTGTCATTTCACTTACCGATCAAGAGAAAAAGCTATCATAGTGTTTCAAGAGAACATGTCTAAAGATTGTGTCGGAGGTTTCGACAAAGATTGTATTTGGGAGGCAAGAGATGATGGTTTTTTATTTTATGATAACAAGAAGCAGTGGATTAAAAAAGATAGCTGGTAGATGTTAGGTTACGATTTTTGTTGTTGAAATGCTATTTACGAGGATGCGATATTGATTAAAGAAAATACATGTGTGTCGTTTGCTTTTATAGTTCATTTCAATGCTTTATATACATGATACATCACCAAACCAAAATAAGATTGTGATTTTCTTGTTTTGACATAGACAAGTTACTTGTAACTGTTTAATTGTGTTTCAAGATTCTCAAAATAGTTTAATTATATTTCAAGGGATTTAATCGAGCTATTGATTAGCGAATGCCACTAAGAAATGGCGACTTTAGGGCTTTAAGAAATCACGTTGCTAGTTTGCCTAGTTTAAACTCTAATTCATCGCATGTTTTTATTGTCTCTCAATGACCAATTCATCTAAAAGTAGGTACGTAGTTTTTGATATAATTTACAACTTTATTGAGTATTGAAATGCAATATATTACGAGAGAGATAATTGATGCATAACATATGTTGTATTTTATGTGAGTAAGAGAATAAGTAATTTATGAAGATAATGTATAAAGATTTAGTAATGCTTAATTTAATTTTCTTCTTACTTGTAGACATGTAAGTTAAGTAGGAAAGTTACCCAAACGTAAGAGTTAAGACTATAAATGAGTATGAAAATCAAGAAGTTAGAGCACTTCTTAAAGCCTCAAATCGATCAATGTATCTTTTACCCCTCCAATTAGTATCACCAAATGCTTCCTTCCTTGCTTATTGGCACCTTCTTAAAAATGGCAGAGATATAGAGTTCTTTAGGGCAAGTAGAGAATATTATCAAGTCCTTAGGGTGTAAGGCTTGATTTTATGATTGTGTGTTGTTTAGGGGTGATCAAGGGGTGTATTTATGCTTGGATCAACCCCTAAAAACTGTTACAAACGTCCCTAAATCATAATGGGGAGGAAATGATCGTACTCAAGGTTTAATGGTAGTTATAACCATGAATTAATGCAACTTTTAAAATCAGGCTTGCCTTAGCCTGCGACTGGGTTCAACCTTAGGTTGGAAACTGATTCTGGTGTGCTATATTTGAACCTCAGGCTGGCGATGTTACAGTGTGCTAGATTTCAACCTTGGGTTGATGATGTGTAGGAGCTTTGTCCTTCATTTTCCTTTACTTAATAAACTTCTTCGTTGTTCGACCGTGACTCCTTCTTCCTTCAAATCACTTTTTGATATTTTCTTTATGTTCGGGATTAATTATGACATGAGTCTTTATCTTTGACGTTCTTCCCGAGGCCTTTATCTTGGACGAAATCTCTATTCTTGCACATTCTCTTGAATTGTTGACTTTTTCTTTGTCTTTCTCGTTATTTCCTTTGATTTAGTTGTACCTGAACCTGAATACATCTTTTGTACCTTTTTAGCTTAAAACGTTCATAAATATAACAAAATAATATGCACAAATATGCAAATAACGCGACTAAAATATATAGAAAATTAGCGTTACCAGTAAAAAGGAACGTATGATTGTTTACCTTTGAAACATGATAAGCATAATAAGGTCTACCATAGGTACCGGGCTGACTATATTTTCTTTCCACTATATATCCTTTTCCACAAGAACACAAGAAAAAGATTATTTCGCTCCATTTGAGTTTGTGATGTTAAAGTGAGGATCATAGGTTATGAGTTTTAAGTCAATAATGGGGACGTAGTAGTTTTGCTTATACTAGCAAAATGTGCAAGGAATCATGGGGACGTAGTAGTTTTGCTAGATGCATGATTGAAGTGAAGTCGGATGAGGTACTTAGGGATAGCCTCACTGTTGAGATACCTTTACTTGATGGGCCAGGTTCGACTATTGAGAAGATACGGGTTGAATACGAGTGGAAACCACCTCGTTGTGATAAGTGTAAGATTTTTGGTTATACTCTTATTGACTGTCCTGAAGTTGTTTTACCTCCTGTTCAGCCTACTAAGCCTGTTAATGATGGTTTCAAGACTGTCAATAACAAGAAGAAGGGTAAGCAAGGTGGTCCTACAATTCCTAGTCAAGGTGGCTTTACTAAACCTGTTGTTGGTAAGCAGTTTCAGTATCAAACCAAAAAGACTCCTCCTGAACCTAAGAAAGTGGATGTCACTAAGAAGAAGGCTTCTGATGTGGCTAGTTCGAGTAAAATGAAGATTTCTACATCTAGCCAGTTTGATACTTTTAATATGGATGATACAGATGCTTTTGGTATTCCTACTAATGACACCAACATGGATGTGGATTCTGGGCGTACAATGGAAGTGAATGAGGATGAGTCGTTAAAGCCTAGTAATGCATCACAAGATCCTCTTGTAAGTGATATGAAAGAGAAGAAGCAATTTGGGTCTCCTAAGATTAGTATTTCTTCTGCTCCGTCCACCTCTTCTACTAAGAGGGCTAACCCATTTTCTAAGGTGGGTGAGGTCGTGGTTTCCGATAGTGATGATGAGGATGTTCTTAACACGTTCGATGAATCAGCAAATCTTTTTGGTGGTGGTCATGAGCGTGAAGATGAGTATGATGACCATGATGACTATTCGAAGTAAATTTATGATATTTCAGAGAATTTGGATGCTCTTAATGCCATGTATGGCTTTAAACTCCAAGCTCGTAGGAAGTAGTTTACATTTTCATCAAAGTCTTGTGTTTATCATGTGTGTAGTGGTTTGTTTTCTTGTTTAGAAAACATGAAGTATCTTGTTATGTAAGCTTTTCGCCTATGTAACAGGCTGAGATATGAGAGTCACCCATATCCGTTGTACTTAAATGCTTTTTGGAGTAATATATTTACCGGGTCGTTTGACCTTTTACCCAAAAAAGTTTGAAGTCAATAATGTTTTGGTCAAAGTCAGTAAAGTTGTTGTCGTTAACTCTATTCTGTCAAGTATTTTCAAAGTACCCTACATCATAAATCACTGAATCACAACCGTTTGATAATCACGAGATCAAAAATACAATCAACTACCATATTCACTCCTGGTCAAATCATTTTTATAATTATTTAAATCATTTATAAATAATTTAAATTATTTTCACATGTTTGTTTAAATTTATTTTTATTTTTTTTAAGTATTTGTAATTTGTATTTTTATTTAATGAATGAAATATTATTTAAGGGGTGATTTAATGAACGAAATATTAGTTTAAATGGTTGATTTATAATTTATATTTTTTTTTTAAAGAAAGGTAGGTCGCAAATAGTGGTGTTAATGTGATGTTATGACAAGGGGTGATTTTGAGGTGTTGATGTTGAAATGTTAAAGGTGAGATGGCGGTAATTTGTTGATGGTTAAAATGTTAATGACACCATAGAAACCGAAAAGTAAAAGCACGAGATGCATATGGGCATCTACTAATCTACCTACTTGTGTGAAATGCAAATGGGCCTGCAAACTCCAAAAATCTCGCAAAGCAATTTCACATTTGACCATTGATTTTCTTACTATTGTTCGCTTTATTGTTTAGGCTGTTTTTTTTTTTTTTTTTTTTTTTTTTTTTTTTTTTTTTTTTTTTTTGCCTCTTAACAGGCTCTGAATGGCCAAAATGTCTGAATCGGTCAGACATTTGGTCGTTCAGACCGTTTGTTTTTTTTTTTTTCCGTTCAGACGCGTTTAGATGCAGTAAGATCTTAATGGTTTAGACTTGAGAGGGGTGTCTGAATGCGTCTTGTTGCCTCTTGCTGACACAAATAAAAACCAAAAAAAAAAAAAAAATAGTACGAGCAAGCAAATGTGCGGTTCAAACATGAGTTTTTTTTTTTCCCGTTCAGATGCGGTCAGATTCAGACATTTACACATCAGATTCAGATTTAGATTCAGACCCTCTTAACAAACAAACACCACCTTAGTTTCATGACTTATATAGATACATATTGCTGTTTTGATTTTATTTGAAAACTTAAAATGAGAATTATAACAAAAAATTATGATCATACATTTGAGATGCATCGATTTGAATTAGATGTATCTTTATTCATTTGTATGCATTTCAATTTGTTTCGAAAGTAACCAACTGACTTAGTTCAGATAGCCACCTGAGTTCTTTCTGGAACTTGAGGAGGGGTTTTACCCGGGTTTGAGTCTCGCAAGTGACATCCAGATTTTCCTCTTAGTGCGAAGCCGTGAGTTCTAGCGGTTTCCCTTTGCGGGTCTCTCCTAGTGGTTCGGTTCCGGGGCCTGCCTGTTTGGATGTTTTAACTCGGGGGGGGGGGGGGGGGGGGGGGGGCGTCGGATTTCAAGTGTGGTGTCGTTCTAAAAAAACAAAAAAGTTTCGAAAGTGATATTTTGAAATGTAAGTAGTACTAGCAACAAATTTGACGCACAGTAGACGAAAAATACATAAGATTCGGTTAACTTGATGAAAAGCATCCAATATATGCATATGCATATAAAATTTTTTCTAGAAATATATTAGGGTGCATCTAAAACACTAGAGATGCATTTAAATTCAAGTCGATGCATATCTAAGATGTGATTATAATTATTTTTCAACCTTCTCGTTTAAGATTTCTTCTTATGTGATCATAAGTCATATGTCTATTTATATTATGCATATATACGTGTGCCACGTCAATAAACAAATTTTCTTAATCCTGTCCATTTAACGAACGGAAGTTGTGGCATATGTTGACGGTCAATGATCTTTGTCTTTTTCTGAACGAACAATGATCTTTGTCTCATGATGGTTGTGTTTGGCAAAGTCTTATAGAGGGCTTATAAGGGGCTTATAAAGACTTGGACTTTTAAAACAAGTCGGCTAATAAAATAAGTCTTGTTTGTTATGGGGCTTATGAAAGGCTTATAAAATAAGTAGGCTAAAAACTTTAGCCTCATAAAAAGGGATAAAAACTTTAGCCCGGGGCTTTTGAAGAATAAATTACTTATTTACCCACAAAAATATCTATACAAAACTCATTTAATTATGTTCATTTTTAATAATTTTGCAATAATAAGCCTCAGCTCGAGTCATTTGCCAAACAAGTTTATACAAATACAAATTTTAATTTCAGCTTATAATATAAGTCCCAGCCATAGCCCCTGCCACAGCCCTAGCCTATTTCACCAAACAAACTATAAGTCGAAATTAAAATACAATTACTTATTCTTTTACTTACATAAAATACAACAATTATCTCTCTCGTGACCCGTTTTAAAAAACCCGACATATAGATATAATGTATGAAGATTTAGTAATTGTATTTTAATTTCGGTTAACCCAGGATTTTTTTACCCATTTTTTTGGCCGGAACCGGTCGAACTGGTTAACCCGGCCGGGTTGACCCGGGTTTCAAAACACCGGAGACAATAAAAACCTGTGATGAATTAGAGTTCAAACTAGGCAAACTAGCAACTTGTTTTCTTAAAGCCCTTATAATCCGTCATTTCTTAGCGGCGTTCACTAATCAATAGCTCGATTAAATCTCTTGAAATATAACTAAACCATTTTGAGAATCTTGAAACACAATTAAACAGTTGCAAGTAATTTGCCTATATGAACCATCGAAACAAGAGAATGACAATCCTATTTTGGTTAGCAAATGACAAAAGCAAATGACAATCCTATATAAAGCATTGAAATGATAAAAGCAAATGACACACATATGTATTTTCTTTGATCAATATCGTAACCTCGTTAATAGCATTTTGACAACAAAAGCCGTAACCAAACATCTACCAACTATCCTTTTTAATCCACTGGTTCTTGTTATCATAAAACCAAAAACCATCATCTCTTGCCTCCCAAATACAATATTTGTCGAGACCTCCAACACAATTGTTAGACATGTTATCTTGAAACACTATAATAGCTTTTTCTCTTGATTGGTAAGTGAAATGACAAAAGTATAATTGTTTGGGATATGCACGAAATATATATTTTTGGCCAGGTTGAAGCTTGTGGTCTTCAACCAGCTTGATGTCTTCAACCATGATGTCTGGGATTTCACACCAGACATTGAGATTCGTAAGATCTTTGTCTTTTACATGCACGGCGTACTTTGGTGCGGACGCCAAAGACGACGGATTAGCCAAGCAACATAGTTGTGGCACAAAAAAAAGTAGCCAAGCTAAACATCTCATGAACTTGTCCATTTTCTTTAATGTATTTGAACTTTTGAGTATGATACGTTTGCATTTTTGCATGTTATATAGATGAGAAATTCATTACAGATACTTTTAATTTAGGACTTGATGTTTCACATTGTAACATTTATGGTGTATTAAAAGTAATTTATAATTACTTGTACCAGAATGGGAAACAATATCAGTAATTAAACAATTGATCTTTAAATGTGGAAATTTAAAATTCGCCAAAAAATGCTATAATCGCCTTTTTCTTAAATTCGAATCAATAATTAAATGCAACAATCACCTTTATAGTAGTAATAAACTTTGCAGACTCTCACATATTTGATTTATTCAGTTGCCTAATAATAAAAAAAAACCGTCTTTCATTACGGGAGTGCCAACTTGACCAACAAATGTGTTGTTCATAACACAAGCAAGATTGTCTCGTTGTAAGGTATTTCAATCGAAGATAGTTTTGCTTTAAAATCTTAAACAATCATCGCTCTGGCTCATGGATGCTATAAACATTGGCTCGAGTCTTACTCGTGAGTCTCGACAATAGATACATGGAAAAGGCTTAGAAATTTAGAGGACACATGGGATGCCTAATACAGTTGTAAATTAGTCATTATTTACAAACCATCAAATTTTTAAAATAAACATAGATACTTTTTTTTTTTTTTTTTTTTTTTTTTTTTTTTTGACCGAGCGTAATACTCACTCACCAAAACCCTGTCACTTACTACCAACACGATATCATTGTATTTCTTTTCACACGCTCGTCACTCACATCCACGCCCTCATCTTCACTTACAAATTAACTATACACAATATTTATTTAATTATATGAAACACACCCACACAACACTCACAAAAACATACACACGCCTTTTTGTTGAGTTACGTGTCTCATCGAACCAATGCAAAACCACCTTTCTAACGCGTGAGACTGTGAGAGGAACCCTTCTTTAACACACCTCATGGGTGAGACTTAAGAGGCCCCCTCACATGCTCACATGGTGATAGGGCAAGATTTGGTTCTATAAATTATTTGAAACTAGAAGAGTACATATTTATAGGCAATTTATAATATTTACTTTTAAACTCTAACTTATAATTTAATGTTTTTATGGGAAATGTAAGTCAAACCTTG
The DNA here is from genome assembly GCA_030686995.1 of Artemisia argyi. Classification (NCBI taxonomy): domain Eukaryota; kingdom Viridiplantae; phylum Streptophyta; class Magnoliopsida; order Asterales; family Asteraceae; genus Artemisia; species Artemisia argyi. Next base: position 145,563,364 of record CM060709.1, on the reverse strand, counting down.
TCAAATGTCACGGGGCCCACATCATTCTGTTGAACCAAGCGTAATCGGATCGTAGTCGGTCGCTTACTAGAAACCGTTCGGCGAGAACGGGTCCCATTTCCTTATCACGTGACCATCACTTCGCAACTCGGTCGCATCATCTACGATTTCGAACCGGTCGAATTCCGATGTGCATGAAAAAAACCGAGACACGTGTCATCATGATTGAAATGAGACAACTGTGAAGAATGTCTGATTTCCGTAAAGAATGGAGGTATGGCCGATTATGTGACGTTAGGAGAGTAGTAGGCAATAAATAAAATAATAAATAGGTGAGAAATATGTATGCAGTGAGTGTAAAAGGGTAAACTAGGCAAAACGTGATTCGATGTCCTAGTTTTAGTAACATGTCACAAAGTTGAGTCAAGTTGGAAATAAGTGTTATCTTCGATGCTAGTTTTGCAAATTTCCATATATTCATCTCGTGGTCATTAAGGGTTTTTTTTTTTTTTTTTTTTTTTTTTTTTTTTTTTTTTTTTTACCAATACTTTTTTTAACATTAAAAGCTAGCAAGAAGCTAGAAGATTACAAGCACCAAATAACAAAAACCACTCCAACGAAACAACCTAGACGACACCTAAACACAATTACAGCCAACGAAAGAATACTCAATCACCTAGATACATGCTAAGCCTAAACATGAACTTGAAAAAACCAAAGAACACCTATAAAAACCCATATCATCGACTAAGTTAGTCGTCTTGTTTTAATTAAGTAACTCGGTTTGAGCTTGATCGAATATAAATTAATACGATGTCAAAATATTATCATGACTTTGATTCTTTGAAACATATAGTAGACTTAGGTTTGAGTTTATAATAGCATGTATTTGGAATTTTAGCTTAATTGTTGTTTCATATTGTTGATCAAAGTGAAATTGAACTCATTTTATCCAATACTGAACTCATTTTATTGAAAACGAAGTGAAATTGAACTCATTTTATTCAATACTGAAATCATTTTATTCAAGACGTGAATTCTTAGATATGTTTACGCTAATTTTGTGAACGAGTTAAACATAATCACAAGGTAAAGTGTCCGAGTTCGTGAATTGTGCTCCGGTATAGAAGATTCACTAAACAATAAAACAACCAAGCAAAGTTCACATACGATGTGTGTAATAGTACACCTATAAGTTGAGCTCAAACTTGTCTCTAGCCAGCTTAGCCAAAACTTGATCCTACTCTTTAAGCGTATATCATTGCTTTTTTATTTTTTCTGGAAAAACATATTGTTTTATAAGTATTATTTTTCTAAATTAACCAAAAGGTTGTGCCTGAGTTGGTACACACTTCCGAAAAACCCATGAGCCACTAGAGAGATTTTGTGGATAGAAGGTCAAGGGTTCGAATCTCGGTTCCTGTTCACTGCAATTGGTGCCCACTGTGCCAGGAGAGTTGCCGGGATCAGAGTGTTCCCGTCAAGTTACATTTTTTTTTTTGAATTATTTTTCTAAATTAGCTACACTAGTACTAAATCATAATCCTAAACATCTTTTTATTTTTGAACATCAAATTTAATTAAAACCACTCTAGCAAGAGGCTAGCATCAATGTTATTATATTAAGAGCCATGAGACCCGATGTTTTTAGTCAACCGTATCACAACTAGTGCAATGTTACCAGATCATAACTTTGCGTAGTTCGTGTTAGATTTTTTTTTTTTTTTTTAATTATTATTTTTTTTGAAATCTTTTATATAATAAAAGAATTACATCATTTCAGAGTGTTTTTGAAAATCCTTTCTCATTGAAAAAAGAATTGGACCAATAGCAGAGCTAAATTTTGCCACGTAGGCGAAATCAAGCAACATGATTGGTCAATAAAAAGTCAAAATTAAATTGATTTTGGTCAAACTTAATAAATTTGGTGGAGAAATTTGGTTAAGAAAAAAATGCATAAAAATATAGGTGTCAAATTTATGAAAACAAAAACTTAAAAAAAGAGGAAGTAATTAATAAAACTTTAGTGATTGAATTTTAAATAATTTATATAGAGTAAAGTGTAAAATTACAAGTTTCGATGTTTTTTAATAACTTTATAAAAAACACAAATAACCCCTTACACTTTATACCCCCTATACTTTATAATAGTAACTTTGTTTAAAATTAAATGAGACTTTCATCCATTAAAATTACAAAATTTGGTAAATATGCGAATTAGTTTTAATATACGTTAAATATTTTTTTAAACTAATGTTAGTTTTAAACTTTCATCCATTAGAATATTTTTTTAAATAAGAACTCATTTGGTAAATATGCGAATTAGTTTTAATATACGTTAAATATTTTTTTAAATTAATGTTAGTTTTAAACTTTCATCCATTAGAATATTTTTTTAAATAAAGACTCATGTTGCTATTTAAAAGTTTAATTTATACGTACACGGGTTTGAAATACGGCTAAATTATTAGTAACGGGAATATAAATATCAAATGGTAAGCACGATACTGTGATATGAAAATAAATATACATGATTCTACTTATAACAACGACTCATGAAATTGTTATTTAAAATTTGTATATGGATATCAATAAAAACATTTTAAAAACTTTACGGAGCATATTTTAACTTCATCAACGCTCATTATGTGCTACTAAATTCACACATTTTATAGAACATGATATCAATAGTTAAAGTTAAATAACAAAATCAACCTCAACCTCAACATGTCTGTCAGTTAAAAACGTTATAAAAAGCTAATTATTAAAAAACAAACAAACAAACAAACACTTGGGTTAGATAGTCATTGTTTAATATAGAAGGTGTTTTCCTTAAATTATATTAAAAAAATGCACGCATCACAATTCTTATTTGATAACAATCACTTCCCAAAAAAAATTAAAAAAATAAAATAAAATAAAAAATAAAAAAAACGTTGGTGTTTTCCTTAACTTTATTCATTGACGTGATGTTTTATTTAAAAATAATAATAATAATAATAAAAAACGTAATAGTTGGCCGTTGTAAACGAATTAAAAGTATGTACATGAGAATTATTCAGCAAGAATATATAGCTTTAATCAGGTTATTACGTTACTATACTGCGATAATATTATTGAGTTGGTAATCACAGATGTGAGATACAACCATTATTCTATACTTATGATTTATGTGTAAACCTCTTTTTGCTTCTGAATAGAATCCGAAAGAGACCTTAACAGAACTTTGGCTTATGCTTTATCTAGCTGATAGTATTTAGTAACTTTTTTTTTTTTATAGTTTAACTTTTTTGTTATACACACCAACTTTTTGTAACTCTTTTTTATGTTTTGTTGAAAACTTCAACACTTAATATTTGTGTTTTTACTATAAACACGCTAAACTATAATAGAATTAGTTGTGAGTTCAGGGGTTTTTACTAGGCTTCTAAAAAAAGCTTATAGCTTTATCATACACTTATTGTATTATGGTAATTGAATAAGCCAATAAGCACTTTTAATAAACATAACCAAACACCCCTTTAGTTCTAATATAAAGTTTTCTTATTTGATGTTATGACTAACTTTGGTGTTATCCTCACTATAATGCAACACATTAGTGGTTTTTGCAGTTTTATTGTCTTATCGCACAAACTAAAGTGTAATATAATTTGTTGTGTACGTTTTTTAAAGGAGGATTAAGTATCAACACTTGATTGTCGTGGAATGATTTTCTATGCCTGCTCAAGTTATGAATGTATAATTTAGTTGAGTTGCTGATTTAGATAATACATGAATGTATTTTAATGTACCAAAGATGTGTTTTAGTGCCAATATAGGAAATTTTATGGTAGGAATTCTTTTCGGAGTGTAATTTGTCTTTGAATGAGTTAATAAAACTTAGCAGGTGTTTGCTATCATTGATAACACTATAAGTGTCAACCAACGGTCTAAAATATGGGTGTCTTTTACCTTGATGATTTAGACCAATTGTAAAGAAAGTTGCATTAAAGTGAAAGATCAGTAAGGATTCAAACAATCCTAAAAGACTTGCGAATATACTTTTTGTCATTTTTTCATGCATTTATAATTTACTTATACAAGTAATAATAATTTCCTTATATAGTTCGGGCTTAGAGAAAAATTATTCTTATACATTATACATAAACGTAAAATTAAATTTGAGTTCTACCCATTACATATTTTTTCGTTTATCTTTATGTAATAAAGAAGCTATAGTGTAAGCATATATGTTAATTTGGTAATTTTATGATCAAACATGAGAAGTAAATAACATAAACTTATGAAAATACAACTTTCCAAACAAAAATGTACATTAATAAAAATGATGTGATGGTTATTCATAATTAAGGAAATGAATCAATCTTCAAAGCTATTTAAATATGCTACATATTTTAACGAAAATATAAGTAAAAGAAATAGCACAATTACAAAACACATCGTAAATTGATAGCACGGGTTTGCAAAACTAAAAGCATATATCACTAACATCTCATGCAAGTAAAGTATTATCATGTGATTTTACTTGAATAATAAAATATAATTTTTAAGCCAAAAGCATTCTCTTAAAATAATAGGTACGTTATAACATATACATATATTTTTAGTCCACCAAGTAAAATCATTTGAAACATGTTAAGTGGTTCATTTCTTAATCGATAATAATATATAATTAAAACGAAATTTTAAAAAACCTGTGCGAGTACAGTTATTATAATTAGTAGTTGACGACACCAAATTGAGATCATGAGTCATAATGAAGATTAAGATTTATTTAGATTTATTCACGACATAGTAAATTATATGAAACATTAAAATAATTGGTATACTAGCAGACAAAAATGACATATGTACCAAACTGCCAACAAGCAACGGCTCATATTTTTTCTTTTTCTTTTTTGCCTTTGTACATCTCATCTCACCGTCCATTGAAATAGACATAAATTTTGTTGCTTTCACTTACAATCAACGAGCGGGGTACCCGCGCGTTGCTGCGAATATTTTGTGGTTAATATAAATTTGAAATAAAACGTTTGAAAAAAATTATTGTTGAAATGTTGTGGTTAATCTAAACTCGAAATAAAACGATTGAAAAAAATTATTTTTGTTATTAACGACTAAATTTGCAAAAGATCGATAAACGTAAGTGCTATTTTTTTAAGACTAACTTTGAAATTAAAAATTAACCTGAGGTGGTCTAAAAATAAAGTTAAAAGGAAAAAAAAAAAGAGGATGAACAGTACATGCTAAAAAAAAAGAAAAGAAAAAAACGGATGAACAGTATTGCTACAGTAACCGACACACACAAAACCACTGTTTCGTCCACTGTAGCTGCTACAGTACTTGCTACAATAAACGTTCCCCTTTTTAGTATATATAATAATTTTCCAACAATTTTTTACAATGCTTTTCTAAAAAAGAATTAATGTAATATGGAAAAAGGGGATTGATACTTACAAATATGAAATTGATTCATACACATAACAATAATTATAAATTAGCCATTATACCCTCATTTATACTTTAATCATATATTATTTGGAGGGCATAATAATCAATTTACAATGATTCTTATGTGTACGAATCAATTTCATATGCGTAAGTATCAATCCTCATGAAAAAAATGCTATGTTACATAAAGATTTATTTTACAAGAAACGTTGTGTTAAACAACCTTTGCTGATTCACATAACAATTTATTTTAAGAATTGATTAGGTTTATTTGACAAACCATTATCACATTTATTTGCAAATCTTGCTTTATAACCTGCCTAACCTGTATATATGCCTAATATATAAAAAAGAATTAGGTTTATTTAACAGGTTTGGGTTAAAAACAAGTCAACCCGTCTAACCTGTTTAATAAACGGGTTGTGTTTGGGTTGAGTAAGTATTAAACAGGTCAACCCGTGAACTCGTTTAAATATATAAAGTCTAAAAATAAAATATATAACCTGGTTTTTATGTTGGACGTGGATAAAATATATTTTGTTATATACTTAATATGAGTGAATTACAATTATCCCTCACATATCATTGAAATTGACGTCATAAAATTGTCGTATAGTTATTTGTATGTTATTTTTATCATATTTTAGATATTTATAACATTTTTTCCCTTTAAACTAGCTAAATCAAGAAAGCACTCTATTTACTTAAACGGGTTAAAAGGGTCACAAACGGGTTACACGTGTTATGCAGGTCTGGGTTAGGGTTGAGTTTCTTGACACAATTAATAAATGTGTCGTGCTTGAGTAGAGGTTATACTAACCCGCCAACACGCGAACCCGAATAAATTAACACGAACACGACTCGATTGCCACCCCTAATCGTTAGGGCCTATTTTCTTTTTTTACACCTCTCCATTTGTTTACACAAAGTTGAGTTATTTATTGTGATTAGTTTAGAGTTTATTTCCAGATTAATTTTAAAGTTTAATTTTTAAAAACTTCTTTTTTCAGATATGCTTGTTTAGGGTGCGTTTGGTATGTCGTCATTAATCACAATTGGAATGATTTTGATTGTAGTTGTGGGCCCCTCGGTATGAAAGATTCATACCTTACCCTTTTGAGGTATATAGAGTATGGAACATTTCTATCAATAATTACCATAGTGGTGGGCCCTTCATCTTAAACAAACACCTTTAATCACTTTCATAGTTATAGTCTCATTCTCATAATGGGATAGCAAATGCACCCTTAAGGTGCGTCGGTATGCCGCCATCAATCACAATAAGAATAATTTTAATAGTAGTGGTGGGCCCCTCGGTATAAAAGATCCATACCTTACCCTTTTGAGGCATATGGAGTATGAAACATTTCTATCATTTATTACCATAGTGGTGGGCCCCTTCATCTTAAACAAACACCTTTAATCACTTTCATAGTAATAATTTCATTCCCATAATTGGATAACAAACGCACCCTTAGTCTTTAGTGCTTTTGCCATCTTTAGACTTTCTTATCATCTATCTCGAATTATCTAGTGCCTTTAATGCCAAATAATTTAACAATATCAAAAGAAAGTTTTACTTCTTTTAGATCACAAGGTTTGTTAACTTAAGGTTAACATTTCACCAGGGCCGTCTCATAAATCTATGAATTTTTTGAGGGCTCTGGACAAAATCACATAATGAGGTATTTCGAGAAAAATTGTTATATATAAAGTAACAGCGTTTATAAGATATAATGCAATTAGTTATCTAAATGTTTTAACATATTACTTATTTAAGATATTTTTTCATCTAAATATTTTTTTTTCCGTGAAACATATGTGTACATTTGCATATAATTATTAACGTGACAAATTTTGAGGTCCTGAGCGGTCGCACACTTTGCACACCCTCAAAGACGGCCCTGCCTTTCACCCACTGCCACATCAGCATTTAACCTTTCATCATTAGCTTTAACTTGGTAGGGCGGTGTGGTTAACTCACTTTAACTCAGCAAGTTAAAGCTTAACGCAACGTTAACGTGGGGGGCGGTGTGGTTAACTCACCTTAACGCAGACAAAGTGATTTTTTTTTAAGTAGCCCTTAACGCAACGTTAAGGGGTTAACGCGCTGCGTTAACTTGCTTTTAACTTGATAGGCGATGTGCTTAACTCACTTTAACTCAGCAAGTTAAAGGTTAACACTTTAACTCTTACAATGATTTTTTGACACTTAGGATGATTAAAGGTCCAAAGAAAGAAATAACAACAACAAAAGTTTAGGACCCACAATTTCTTGTCATACTATGGCTATGTTTGACAAAAATAGTGGTGAGCAGTAACAATGAGCTGTGAGCTGTAGTCAAATCTTACTGCTCACCGCTCACAGCTTCTTAAAGAAACATTAGAAAAATGGATTTTCTTAAAAAATAGCAAAGCTCACCGCTCTTTTGCCAAACGAGTACTAAAAATTAAAAAACTCATTGCCCACCGTTTATCCTAAAAAAGCTCCAAAAAGTTCAGCACAAACATAGGCTATGTACTTTATATCACTATATCATTCCATGTGAATTGCATAAATATCATTCAGAATCAACTTTTCCATCATTATTATAGATTAAACTAACGGACCACATTTCTCGAAAGAAAATTTCCAAATAATCATTAACGAAGGTTAAATATCAACCGTTAAACAAAACCTTAAATAATACTAGTACTAGTATGTTAAACCCATACTAACTAGTGACATACTGACATTGTCGACACTCACAGTTTCACTAAACCATGAAGCCAACTAAACCCTTTAGTGACATTGAGCATGCACCTATTGACACTCAGGTCGTCCCGTTACTCGACCAACCCGAACCACCAACGCGACCAGATGACGTATCTAAGCGGCTGCTGATCAGGGTTCTGTCAACTATTACTTTGGTCGCTATACTTTTTGTTGCAGCTTTTGTACTAATTGTCATTAACAAGCATCAGCCTATTGATCACACGGATACTACTAATACGGTACTGCCTGAGAGTGCTGTATTGGATAAATCTCCGTTGCAGTACTCTCAGTCTGACCGTCTCAAATGGGAAAGGACTGCTTTTCATTTTCAACCCGCGAAAAATTTCATCTATGGTACGATACAATCTATAGCATTTTTCGTAATTATTGGACCAACTTGCTATATTTAGAAAGTTTTGGCTTAAAATTGTGCTTATATTTTTTGTTGAATTTTTCATGTTTGTTGCTGATGGATTCTTACTTCAGATCCCAATGGTATGTATCTTGGTTTGTTACAGCATTTTTAAGTCCATATAATTCTTTCTATTTGTTATAATATGTTTAGAGGCCAATTTACATGTAGTAGTTTGAAACAACATAAACATATGAAAACAAGAGATAGATAAGCACTTCTATATTTTTCTGCAACAAATTTTGGTGATAAGGAAATTAGTACCACAATCACTTAAACAAACCTAAATCAGCCAGCTTATTTGTTTTGACGAATTCATGGTGTGTCGGGTTTTCCATTTTAGGTCCACTGTTTCACATGGGTTGGTACCATCTATTCTATCAGTACAACCCGTACGGTCCAGTTTGGGGGAATATGTCATGGGGTCACTCCGTGTCCAAAGACATGATCAACTGGTTCGAGCTTCCAGTTTCTCTAACACCAACCGAATGGTATGATATCGAGGGTGTTTTAAGCGGGTCCACTACGAAGCTGCCAAATGGTGAAATATTTGCTTTGTATACTGGAAACGCATTTGATTTTGCACAAATACAATGCAAAGCTGTACCCGTGAACTCATCTGACCCACTTCTTGTTGAGTGGGTCAAATACGAAGGTAACCCAATCCTGTACACTCCACCGGGGATTGGGTTAAAAGACTATAGGGACCCGTCAACAGTTTGGACAGGTCCTGATGGAAAACATAGGATGATTATGGGGACCAAAAGAAACACAACAGGACAGATACTTGTGTACCATACAACTGATTACACAAACTATGTAATGTTGGATGAGCCAATGCACGCGGTTCCCGGTACTGATATGTGGGAATGTGTTGACTTTTACCCTGTTTCATTGACCAACGATAGTGCCTTTGATATGGCGGCTTATGGTCCGGGCTTAAAACACGTGATTAAAGAAAGTTGGGAGGGACATGGATCGGACTGGTATTCTATCGGGACATATGATGCAACGACTGATAAATGGACTCCTGATAATCCGGAATTAGATGTTGGTATCGGGTTGAGATGTGATTACGGAAGGTTTTTTGCATCAAAAAGTATTTTTGACCCGTTGAAGAAAAGGAGGGTCACTTGGGGTTATGTTGCTGAATCGGATAGTGCTGATCAAGACCTCTCTAGAGGATGGGCTACTCTTTATGTACGTTATTATCTATTTGGTGTTTATTTAAAATGATGTAAGTTACTATATAGTAAACGTATTGATGTTAATGATTATAACAGAATGTTGGAAGAACGGTGGTACTAGATAGAAAGACTGGAACTCATCTACTTCATTGGCCAGTCGAGGAAATTGAAAGTTTAAGATCCTTCGGTCAGGAATTTAAAGAGGTCAAGCTTGAGCCCGGTTCAATAGTTCCACTTGACATAGGGTCAGCTACACAGGTACACGGGAAAATAACTCAAAACAACTTCTTTTTTTTTTTTTTTTTTTTTTTCTTTTTTTTTTTTAATCTATTAGAACCTGTCTTTGAAATGTAACCTAACATATGGCTGTTGCAGTTGGACATAGTTGCGACATTTGAGGTGGATCAAGATGCCTTGAAAGCAACAACTGAAGTCAACAATGGGTACGATTGCACTACAAGCTTGGGTGCAGCGCAAAGGGGAAGTTTGGGACCATTCGGGATTGCGGTTCTTGCTGATGGAACCCTTTCAGAGTTGACTCCGGTTTATTTCTACATAGCCAAAAATACAGATGGAAGTTTGGCAACACATTTTTGTACTGATAAGCTAAGGTAACATTAACAAACACGCAAATAATTTTGAAACCTTATACATGTTTTTAATGAATGATATCTTATTCTCTTGGATCGGGGAAAAAATACAGGTCATCACTGGATTATGATGGTGAGAGAGTGGTGTATGGGAGCACCGTCCCTGTGCTTGATGGTGAAGAACTCACATTCAGATTATTGGTAAATAATTTTTTTTAGACATCTGTTCTTATTCAGTATTGTTCTTGCTCGTTAATTTGACTGTATTAATCATCATTCAATAAAATTGGACTTAATGCGTATGTCAATGTTTATGCAAAATTAGGTGGATCATTCAATACTAGAGGGGTTTGCACAAGGAGGAAGGACTGTAATAACGTCAAGAGCGTATCCGACAAAAGCAATATATGAAGGAGCAAAGGTCTTCTTGTTCAACAACGCCACTGGTACAAGTGTGAAGGCGTCTCTTAAGATATGGCAAATGGCTCCTGTTCAGATTCAGCCTTACCCTCTTTAATGAATCACTTATTTCATTTCTCTAGTCACTATTATGCATTCCAGAGGGAAATAAGAATGGAGAAATGGAAACCAATCAAATTTATTTGTTTGGTGAAGAATTGTAGAAAATTGATGGAGAATTGGTAGTGCAAAAAATTTAAAGTTTCATTTCTACTACATTCTGTTAGGAAATGAGAGAAATGAGATTATTTTGTAATATTCTATTCGTTATGTGTATTTTAGTTGCAAGCAGATTTACGTGAATGTTTTATGTAATCAAAATCATGTTGGAATTTTTAATAAATGCTTGAAAAATAAAGAAATGGAATTCATTTGTGTTTCAAAGTTGATATTTTATAAATGATGTGAGATTGATTGTTTATTTAATTCGTTGATTTGTCTCATTTGTTTATAAAAGCATGCTATGTAAATTATTTCATTTTTTTTCCTCCTCAAACAAAAGTAGTTTCTTTTTCTCATTTATGGTATCTAAGTCTCTATTGTTATCATGATTAAAATTCTCAACTAGTTTCATTTATCAAATTTCTATTCAAATCCTGAAAAAATCAACCGACTTAGCTCAATTAGCCACCTGAGTACCTTATGGAGCTTGTAGAGGGATTTTATCTGGGTTCGAGTTTCGCAAGTGACAAAAAAAAAAAAAAAAAAAAAAAAAAAAAATCCGGATTTTCCTCTTAGTGCGAAGCCGTGAGTTCTAGGGGTTTCCCTTCGCGGGTCTCTCTTAGTGGCTTGGGTCCCAAGGCTGCCCGTTTGAATGGTTTAACTTGAGGATTGGATTTCAAGTGTGGTGTCGTTCTAAAAAAAAGTTAGGACACAAAGGAATCCGGATCCAAATCCGGGTTAAAAACATAACAAAACCCGTTAAAAATTAGGTAAACCGTTAATTTGTTCCCGCCATGATATCTCTAAACCCAACAACCTTATCCTTATTTCATCCCAAAACCCTAAACCCTAACCACCGACCACCCAATCTCCGCCCTATCACCGCCATCTCCACCGAACGCGCCTTCGAATTCGACACGGGCGACACTTTCTTCCGCACCGAAAGCGCCACGGGCCGCGACCTCGCCGTCCTCGCCGCCACACTCCACAAACAATCCACCGGCACCCTCCGTGTCCTCGACGCAATGTGCGGCTGCGGAATACGCTCTCTGCGGTACTTAGCTGAAGCGAAAGCTGATTTCGTATTGGCGAATGATGCAAATGAGGAGTGTAATGGTGTTATTGTGTCGAATTTATCGAGTGTTTGTAAGGAGAGTGAGGGGAGGTGGAATGTGAGTCACGCCGTTGCGAATAGAGTTTTTGCAGAGAAATACGTTGAAAGGGAGTTTTTTGATTTTGTTGATATTGATTCGTTTGGGAGTGATTCGAGCTTTTTTAGGTTGGCGTTTGATACGGTTAAGTTAGGTGGATTGTTGTATGTTACTTCAACTGACGGGTTTTCGTCTGGTGGTCATCGGCCTAACCAGTGAGTTTATTAGATTCTAGTTCTTATAGTGTTTTACTGATGTTTAATATTGGACTTATGTTTTGCGTGTTTTAGTTCTTTAGCTGCATATGGAGCATATATTAGGCCAATGCCGTATGCAAATGAAATTGGTTTGAGGATGCTTATAGGTGGTGCGATACGTGAGGCATCTGTTTTGGGTTATTATGTTGAGCCACTTTTCTCGTATTATTCGTACCATGGGCCTGTTTTTAGAGTGTTGCTACGTCTTTATCGAGGAAAATCACCCCATGGCATGTACTAATTGTTACACAAAATTCTATCAACTTAAGTAATTTGTGTAGAAAACGTGTTAATATAGGTTTTGATGTGTTTTGTAACAGGCATTATAGGTTTATTGGATACTGCGAATCGTGTGGTCACTCTCAAGCTATTTCTTGGGATAAACTTGGTCAAATGAGTTGTCCTTGTGGATCAGATGTATGTGTTTGTTATCTAAATCAGTATACAGTTATATATCATGTATGACTATATACATGGTTAAAGTGTTTTGATGTTACAGGTACCTGATTCACTTGTTGTTTCCGGGCCTCTATGGACAGGGCCTCTTCACTCTGCATGTTATCTTACGGAAATGCTTAGTTTGGCGGGAGAGTGGGGATGGTTGGGTGATGGGACAAAAAATGATCTTGATAAACTGTTACATAGGATGATTGATGAAAGTGATCCTAATTTACCATTTGGTTACATCCAACTTGATGAGGTGAATACGGTTTTTCTAGTCTTTGTATTTCGTAAGATTTTTGGTTGGTGTGTTTTCGCCAATCCCATACATGCTATTCATTTTTAGAAATTTTACTTGGTATTGTGTATCTTATATGTAACAGATAGCAAGTCGTGCGAAGGTCAATTCCCCTCCTCTCGTGAAAATAATGTGTGCCATCCACCAGGTACTTCCTGCCAGATCTAAATATAGTCACTTTTATACCTTTTACTTTAAAGAAGCGGGTATGGCATTATTTGGCCTTTGCTGCACTGTTTCTAGGTCACTGCAATATTGATCTAATTTTTTGAGTTCAAGATTCATGTATCCTGGATCGGCTTCATGCAAGGAACTTTTTAGTATACTTTTAGCTCAGGTTTTCATATTGTTAATTTTTTATGTGGTTAATTTTGTAGGAGGGATATGCTGTTAGTAGATCACACATTTCCAACAATGCAATCAAGACAAATTGCCCCATGTCAGAGTGTATTAGGATCACAAAGGAGCTACAACACATGTAATTCATTCTGCATCGACAAGTCTCACTGTTCCTATTAGTTGGCTGCACTCTTTTGATGACAATTTGAACCTCAAGTCCAGATGGAAGTTGATTGGCGGCAAAGCTTGGCGTTTTGTGCTTCTAAAGAAACAGGCTAGGAAGTAGTTGATTAAAAATAGTGTCCCAAGCCATGCTTGGAAATGGTTACTAGTAGATCAGGAATGTAAAACATAGTCGCTGCACCTAATGTTGCTTTGTATTCTTTTTATTGTAGTATTGCAACATAGGTTTGAGGTCGGTTTTGGTGTTGTAATATGATGTAAACTGACCACAAAATATGTGGAAATTAAACAGTAACTTGGGTAAGATACAAACAATGTTAGTAACCATAATGACGCTCATAGTTCTACATTTGACCCATCCGCAGATATCCCATTGATATGTCAATTATTTATAACACTTTGATGGTACACAATAAATATAGATACCGAAAAACAAATAATCACAAAATACTTGAAATTATTGGAAAAATAAACAAAATTTCAGTATTTCAATTCATTTATAAATGGGTTGGCGGGTGTAAACAGGTTAGGAACGTCCACCCAAAACCAACCCGTTTACAAAATGAGTTAACCGTGTGACTCGTCGACTCGTTTACCATGCTTTTTCGTGTTGAGTTAGCGTCCTACTGTATCTGTGGATGGGCTTGAGAACGGATAACACTATAACAGGGACTAATTCTACAATTGTTTACAAAATACAGGGGTCATTTATGAAACTTTATATATATAAACAGAAACCCAAAACCCCAATTACCAAAAGTCTAAAACCCTAAACCCTCATCAAGGTGTTTGATAAAAATAAGAAGATGTCGTCAATCTCAAAACCCAGCAGCAAATTCTCACAAAGATCTTGTTTCTCACATTCATTTAGCAAATTATGCTCTGTTTTTCCCAAAATTAAATCAAAACCCTCCTCACAAGCTAAACCTGAGCAGCTTTCACCATTATCAAAAGATACAGATGATGAGCCTGAAAATGATTCAATGGACACTGTGTTTAGCTGTGTTTTACCTTACATTCAAAACGGCAGTGATAGGAATTCTGTTTCTTTGGTTTGCCGTAGATGGTATGAGCTCGACTGTTTGACGCGCAAACACGTGACTGTCGACGTGTTATTTGCTAAGTCCCCGTCTCGTTTGCTTCAAAGGTTTCCATATCTCGAGTCTCTAACCCTAAAGGGATTTCCCTATTTTGAAAATTCTCATTTTAAAACCCCCCAATGGATAGAAGAAATAGCTGTATCGTTTACGGGATTGAAATCACTTCATATGCGTCATCTGCCTGTTCATGATTCGGATATGGAGCTCTTGGCAAGAACCCGAGTTAAAGATTTGACTGTTTTGATGATTAATAAGTGTCACGGGTTTTCCTCAGATGGAT
Source organism: Artemisia argyi (assembly GCA_030686995.1). Classification (NCBI taxonomy): domain Eukaryota; kingdom Viridiplantae; phylum Streptophyta; class Magnoliopsida; order Asterales; family Asteraceae; genus Artemisia; species Artemisia argyi. Next base: position 145,548,320 of record CM060709.1, on the reverse strand, counting down.
TAATGCATATTGCTAAGTATTGTAATCGTTTGAAAACTTTAATATTGGAATGTAATACTATGCGTGTGCTAGATCGGAAATGGGTGCATGAATTGGCTTTGAATAACACGGGCATTGAATCGTTCAGTACTAAATCTTCGGCTTGTTTATATGATGATAAAGACTGTACTCGATCTTTAGCACTTCTTGCAAAAAATTGTAGTCAATCTTTGTTATCTTTAAAGATTGGGCCTCTCGATCTAAGTGATTTTGGAAATGTCTTTAGCCATGCTTTTAGGTTAGAAGAATTTGTTGGCGCTAGGTTTGATGAAGACGGGGAGTATGGTGGTTTCAAATTTCCTCCGAATATACGTTGTTTAGGCATAAATAACTTGCACGCTCCTTTATTTCCGTATGTACTCCCTCTTGCAAATCAGCTGACGGAATTGGATCTTGTATTTAAAGATTGGGATCCAGATGAACAATGTTTTTTGCTTGAGAGGTGTCCCAACTTGGAAGTTCTCGATACCATGGAAGTACGTGGAGACAGGGGATTGCAAGTTATTGGTAAGTATTGCAAGAAATTGCGCAAACTTACTTATATTGCGTCTGCGAGTGATGTGGGACTGATTTCTCTGATACAAGGATGTCGTGATTTGGAATATTTACATATTGAGATCGCAAATATTTCAAATGTAGATATGTGGTGTATAGGAACTCATTTGACGAACCTTCGCGATTTCAGTGTAGGAATTATGTATAGAGCTGACATTATTTTAAACGTACCCCTGGACAATGGGGTCCGAGCAATGCTAATTGGTTGCAACAAACTTGAAAGGCTATATATCCGCCTTCCATGTAGAGGATTGACAGATGTGGGTTTGCAGTATATAGGCAAGTATGGTCATAATTTGAGATATCTCTCTCTTGTTAATGTAGGAGAATCTGATGCAGGACTTGTTGAGTTATCAAAGGGGTGTCCAAAATTAAGAAAGCTGGAATTGACAAAATGTCCCTTTAGTGAACAAGCACTTGCTACTTTTGTGTTTAATCTACCTTCATTAAGGTATGTGTGGAGTCGCTGTGCGTGGATTCGTCCAAGTACAAAGTGTTGAAACAGCAGGCAGTAAAGGAGAAACAATCATGGCTATTGTTAGAAATGTTTGGAGGAAGCTTTAGAGTTGCTGCCAAACATAAAGAGAACAAGCGGAGAACAATGTTGTCAGTTAAGTTTGTAAGACGGATGTTTTTTAACATTCAATATCTAAATTTTTTGACCTTTTCAATACAAGTAGTAGTAAAATTTGTTCGTTGAAATTTTAATGTATCCGGCTACGATTGACAGAAATTTCTAACCAGTCCACTATTTATATGTTTAGTTCAATTGTTTGTTGATGCAGCTGAGACCTTATGGTGTGCGTATATTATGACGTACCTTATGTATTCTCAGTTAGTTTAGCTATGCATATGTTTAACACTTTAACTAAATTAAGAATGGCTGGTTTTAAAGGTGACAAAATGGGTGGGTTGTGAAGGTTAGTAACGGGTCAAACAGGCAAGTTTTGTAAACTTGTGATGTTGTTATGATTGGAGGTTGAATGTGACTCAAGGGTTGCAAAATGATTATCGGGTGAAAATATGTATAGAGAGGTGAAGTTTTGTTGATATTGATTCATTTGGGAGTGACTTAATTTTTTTTAGGTTCGCATTTAATAATGTTAACGTAGGTTTTTCTTCAGGCGGTCATTGGCCTAACCAGTGAGTTTATGACACTTGAGGCTTCTATTTTGTTAGACAATTTTTATAAAATGTGTTTATAACTTTAAAGCTTCTGAAGTGTTTTTGTAACAGGCTGCATGGTTTGTTGGCTATTGTGAATCGTGTGGTCACTCCCAAGCTATTTTTGTGGGATAAACTTTATCAAATGAATTGTCATTGTGGATCAGATGTTTGTGTTTGCTATTGTTCATGTATGACTGCAAGATGGTTTTAGATGTATTTTAATTGACAGGTATCTGATCCACTTCTTGGTTCCGGGTCTCTTTACTGTGCTTCCTATCTTAGAGAAATCTAAATATAGTCAGCATTATCCGTTATGTTTTCCTATTGTTAGCGATTTATCATGTAGGTTGGATTAGCTGCAAATAGATTGCACAATTCAAACAATGTAATTGACCTTTGCACGACTTCTTGTTATAATATGACAGGAAGGCCGAAAATATGAGTAGATTAAACATATTTCAGAGCCTCCTACTTACCGAACAATCAAACACTACTCTCATCCAACAAAGACATCTTTTTGTCCCCAAAGTGTTTATTCTGGACTTTTGTAAAAGAAACTTAAAAAAGTTATTGCATCAGTTGACATTACCAATCATATTACTACTTGGGGGATTTCGCATGAACTACATGGACTAGACAGACCCAAAAAGTATCAATAGTCTGGTTCTTAAAAGACTGAACTACAAACAACAAAAAATATAACTGTTGCAAATCTCATTATCAAGTCGGGGCAAATAGTAAGCTAAGGTTACACGCAGCAAAAAAGGCAAAACAAAGGACACGGTTTTATTCATGTTTTGCATACACAACAAGGGCTTAGTCTCAGGGCAAAATGGGGCTTCTCCTTGTTACATGTCCAAACTCCAGTAGAACCACAACACAAACTTTTGTGGATTTAAAGTCAAGATTCTTCCTTTTACGGTCATTCTTTCTCATAGACTTCATTAGCATACTTCCAGTTGATGACTTTCCAAATATTCTTCAGAAGTTCAGATAATCTGCTGGTCTCACATTCTTGTACTGCATCATTATCAGAAGAACATGAAAAGATAAATACATTATCATCAAACTGAACTAACTGAAGGAAGAGATTAATGATGAACTAATGATGAAAAAGATAAATACATTATCATCATTAACGGACCATGACAGTTTAGATAATCACCTGTAAGTAGTATGCATGCTCCCAAAGCAGAGGAACCAAACTTGCCCCTTTCGTAACGACAGGGTCCTACAGTAGTAAAGTAGAAGTACATATTCAGTTACATATTGATTCTTGTAAATCCTGAAAAATCTTGATTGTTTATTCAGTACAATGATCACGAACATCAGTTAAATAAATATAGAAAAAGTAAACATCTGTAGTTTAAAAAAGAACACCAGGTCCTGAACACAAACCAAACAAAGTATAAAAACTGTGGAAATCACTAAAAGGTTCAAGTATGGGGACAAGAATTTGTGATTACACGACTGACTAAAACTACTAACTCTATACCTGGTTCGCGGTTGTTTCAACCACAAGTCGTTTCAACTCTTCGTCTCCACTGCAAGCCACTGCCAATACATTGTGATTTTAGGTAAACAATGATCCAAAGATATGAAGAAAAAAACACTAAAGATTACAATCATAGTCAAACACACCTCAATAATTGTTTACTATACATTCATTCACATAAAGGTGAGTTACATGTGGTACTAAATAACTAACAGGTAACTGAGAATAATCACAATTGTTGGCTTATTGCCACAAAAACAAACAAGCCAACGTATAGCCAAAAAGCGGTATGGAAGGAATATGGTAGCAAGCTTATTAATAAAGGAGTTCTGTGATTTCCAAAAAGTAAAAAAAAAAAAAGGCCTCCTTGAATAGCTACAAGAACTTTTATGGTTTTTCACTGAAATTCATAACAATTAACTATCCCCCAAAGATCATTGTGCGTTAGTCAAATCAAAACATCCTCTGTCCTCTATACAGATAGCTAGTTCGAGTACATAAAACTCTCAACTTTCTTATACATGATTCTAAAAGACATAATTCGGATCAAACTCAGTACCATCCACGTTAAGTAGTAAACTTTCAAGCATGACCACAACCATATATCAGATTCACAACGGCATCAGAATAAATTTCAACGAGCAACTTTATAGCAACAAGATAAGTGAGTGTTCTGCAAATCCAAAATCTCGAGTTAATTAATAAGGTGGCTTGCAAAAAAAAAGAGAAGTAGCAACAAGAAAAGGGAATTCATATGCCACTGCATGTTCTATGTATACAAAAGGCTGAAATATTAGTCTTCAAAAAGTCATTGCTGCTAACTTCTGATTAATTCCATCTCAAGCAAAAAAAAAAAATCCATCTCAAGCAGAGGATCTCCACTGAAAACAGCCAACCATCCAATGACTTCATATCATCAACGACCAAAAAGAACCTACAAAATCATGGATACATGAAAGATTATCTAAAGAGCAATATACGTAACATATGCATGTATAGTGTGCACAAGCAAAGAAGATTCATTTAAATGGTCATGTTGAAACATGGTATCTGTCTCTGTTCTTATACATGCCCGTATCCGTATCAATGTCAATTACAACTTTAACCAGGGAAAAACATTTGGTTACTAACCACTTGTCTCAAGTAGCATTCAAAGATAACATGGCAAGTGGACGCATATCAATATCATTAGTTCTTTGCAATATACAAGTGCTCATAGGACCCAACTAGACTTTTGAGATGTAAACCAACTTAAATAAAAAAGATAACTAACATTTCCCGACAGTAAACAAAAAAAAAAAAACATCAAAGTTATCTGCATATGTAACACTTAAAAAACAGCACGATGAAACCAAGATGTCAAGTGCATGATCCTAATCGCAAAAGGTAATTAAGTACTCGTATCCACATTAACATCTCTTTATTTAATAATAGTATTATTTAACATCTCTTTTGTTCGCTGGGTCGTTCTCCCAGCGAAGGTGTGAATGGAATTCGTAATTCCCGGTTCGTAAAACGTGTCGTGAAAGTGGGAAAAAGTGATATCAATGAGATTATACTAATGCATATGAAAATGAAGCACAATTAACTAATTAAGCACGTAAATCAAGTAAACAAACCTAAAATGCAACGTAGAATTAGAAACGAAAATTAAAACGTAAAATAAACGTAAACGTGCGAAATAAAAAGTGAAATTTAAGCTATACTACTCCTACGGACTTGAAAATAATTATCCTAAGTTAAAATGATAAAAGAAAATTTTGAGAAAAAGAAAAATATTTTTTTTGACTTTTTATGTAATTATTATGAATTAAAAACTAATTTAACTAATTAAAAATTAAAAGAAAATGGAAATTAAGTGAGAAAAATACAAAATAAAAATTTAAAATTCTAAAATAACTAAAAACTATTTTATAAAATATTTTTGGATTTTTTTTTATGCTTTTTCTGATTTTTTTGGAATTTTTGGTATTTTAAAAGTAATAAAAATTGAATAAAAACTAATATTTAATTAGAAAAATAGTAAATAAATTCAGAAAAATATGAAAAATTCAGGAAAAATCTAAAATATTATTCTAAATCTAAGAAAAATTTAAAAAGTGAAAAATAAGCTGTGGAAGTGCTTAATGGCTTAAAACTGCTTAATGGAAGTGCTTATAAATAAGCAAACTTTGACCAATGTTGACCAAACTTATACCAAAAGTATTTTAGACTAAATTAAGCTTAATGGAACAGAAGTAAGACCAATATGATCACAGAAACACAGATTATGGCTAATTAAGATGAAATAAGCACTAGGCGAAAAAGCAGATAAGCAAACAAAATAAGCTGTGGATGTTAAACAAACAAAATAAGCAATTAGAGGTGTAATAGAACTCAGATGACCAACAAGTCTCAGCTTATGATTAACTAAACAAAGTTGCAGGCCTCAAAATTGAAACAGACCCTAGGCTTAAATCATATAACTAGATAAGCTAAAAAGCTGAGCAAATAAGCTTGAGACAATGAACTTATGGGGGAAAAATGCTCACTATCCACCTGAGATCTCAAAGGAATCAATAAATCAGATACTAGAACTAATTTAAAGACCTAAAATTACCCTAGGAAATTGCTTAATAACTGATGAGCAGGGGAGAATAGTGTCAAACAGACAACTTCCAATGGCTTTTCAAATAAGCAGATAAGTTCCAATACTGAAAATACTTTTCAATTCTGTTTCTCAAGCTGCAAGGCTTTTCAAATCCACTTTTCAAAATGATTTCCAAATAGTATTCATCTCTAAAACTGATCTCAAAGTATAGTCCAAAAAACTGTATGCAACTTTTTGACTTTTTGCTTTTTATGAAAACTTTGACTAATCTGAGTTTGCTTCTGTCTTAATTGATCACCTAAGATGTAATAAGCTAATGTGCAACTAAATTAAGCTTTATAACACTAAAATGCAACTATAATTGAGCTTATGTAACTAAATTCCTAAATGGCTAACTATTATAATGAAATGAAACACTAGTTTGACTTTATTATTGAAATGACCAATAAACTAATGTTGTATGCAGTCTAAATGATCCCTAAGGGACTTAACTATATCCACCACAACCTCTGAAACACCCCAGATATCAGCAAACAACACAATGCCAAACACCCCTTAATATGACTGTCTAATCCAAATTCTACCACAGATCCAACAAATGTAATCCAAACCTCTACCTATGTTACTAATGAGATCAAATCTGACCAAATTAACACAGAAATGCAAGTTTCAACCACTAACCAAAACAGAAATACAGATCCAATAGATAGACGGATAATGAAACAGAATATTGCAACAATGAAACAGTGAACAACCAATCAAATTAAAATGAAACTAAGACTATAATGCTAAATCAAACTACAGCTTAGCTAAATATAATGCAATTCTCAGAAATAAACAGAAATAAGCTATTATTATAAGATCTATCAATGATATCAATGATAATGTGGATAAAACGTAACTAACACGAATAGATATCAGTATCCACAGTTTAGCATTATATGAATTCAACAGTGAACAAAAAAACATAGAACAATTAAGTACTCGGCAGTGCTTAAACTTTGATTGGTCATTCACCTTCGAATCTAGTCCTGCATATTTTCAATGGTGGCGCACTTAGGGGCGGGTGGTACCCAAACGAGACTGTCAACATACTGAACAACTTTATGATAAATATCTGGTGAATTAAAAATGTTGCTTGTAAATAATTTGACTGCGGCTGCATCTGGATCATACAATGCAAGGCGATCATCCACTCCGAATAGGAACAAATTATTTGGTGTGAAACAAATTGGTACTAGCATCAAACGGCGGAAATGTGTGATGTTTCACGCAACCATAATTATTATCATCATCCATCACCCACACCTCACAATCACCATTTTCAATGCATGCCATCACACAAAGCTTTTTGGACAAAACTCCCAAAACAATTTCCGCATTATAAACTTCGTTACTTTGTGGAAGTGATATCTCATGAAAAGTTTCAAGACCCAAATCAAAAGAGACTATTATTTGCTTCGTGTCAACATCACAAAACCAATAAAGATGTCCATCAGCGCAAACTTCATCTTTATTGGAAATCATTGTAACATGGGAAGGAAAACCAGGGACTGATTTCCAACTACCCTTTCTTAGACTATACACCTCCACTTTTATCGACCCTTTAACTATATCACCATCCATTCGGAAGGACACTCTCACAACTTTGTAATCATCGTTTATGGGATCAAATCCGAACCGAAAAATACAATCATTCTCATCGGGAGTGTACGATGGGAGAGCTGTTAAGGCTGACAGAGAAGGGTTCCAAATGTAAATGTCATCCGGTCCATAATTAGAAAAGCATATTATACCATTAACTGAACCGATAAAATAAGAGGAGTCAAATAAAGGTGTATCAACTGGGAGTTTAATTAAATTGGGGATTTGGAGAATGGAAGATCGAGAAGGGTTTGTTATGAATGTTTGACATGTATGAAAAAATCCGTCATCGAATACCAAGAGAACTTCATCATCCTTATTATACGTGTTCATGGAACGATCAAGGTGGGAGTTTATGAAAGATGGCTGAGATAAGAGAGCATTCCAGGATTTAGAAACACACCTCATTCGAGCAAGCGTTTTTGCTGGTAACCTGATCAAAATATCCCATAAAACATCGTCAGGGATGTTCGAGCCAATATTCGTGATTATCTCCCCTCTTGCACGTTTTCGTAAAGCAATATTCCTAATCTTCTCCCCTCTTGCACGTTTTCGTAAAGCAATATTCCTAATCTTCTCCCCTCTTGCATGTTTTCGTGAAACAATAATCGTGATTATATCCCCTCTTGCGCGTTTTCGTGAAGCAATATTCCTGATCTTCTCCCCTCTTGCACGTGAAACAATATCCGTGATTATCTCCCCTCTTGCACGTTTTCGTGAAACAATATTCGTGATTATCTCCCCTCTTGCACGCTTTAGCGAGCAGATGTTCATAATCTTCTCATCATCTCCGGAGCGTTTGGTTGAACCCATATTCCCTTGAAGAGCTTTTTCCAGTTTTTATAAGGACACCCACACCCACACACACACACCCACACACCAACGCCAACACAAACACATACACACACACGAAATATATAATTAAATTAATATTAGAGTTAATTTCATAAATGGTCCCTCTGGTCTGTCGGGTTTAACAGATATAGTCCTTATAATTTTTTCTAACGGATCCAGTCCCTGTGGTTGCGACCCGTAACGTTTTTGTAGTCCTCATACTATTTACTCTGTATGAATTTGGTTGGCGTGTTTCCGCCAATATCATTCATGCTATTTATGTTTTGAAAGTTTACTTGGTACTGTGTTTCTCATATGTAACAGATAGCAAGTCGTGCGAAGGTCAATTCCCCCCCCCCCCCCCCCCCCTCTTGTGAAAATAATGAGTGCCATCCAGGTACTTCCTGCCAGATCTAAATACAGTCATTTTTATACCTTTCAAAAGAAGCAGGCATACCAATATTTGGCCTTTGATGCACCAATTGTGGGTCACCAGAATAGTGATCTAATTCTTGATTATAAGATTCTTAAATCGGCTTCCTGCAAGGAATTTTTATAGTATACTTTTAGCTTAGGTTTTCATATTGTTAATTTTCTATGGTTTGTTTGTAGGAGGGGTGTGTTGTTAGTAGATCACACATTTCCAACAATGCAATCAAGACAAATTGCCCCATGTCAGAGTGTGTTAGGATCGCAAAAGAACTCCAAGAGTTGTGATTTATTATACTTTGACAAGCCTTGTTGTGAGCAAAATAGTGCCGACTTTTTTTTTGCTCACTATTTGGGCAAAACATGCCCTCTTAGACTGTTTGGGATGTATACTTTGGTGGGTGATTTTTATTAATTTCAACTTTTTATAGCATCAGCTTATTTGTTCTAGCTTATTTTTTAGCCCAAACATGCCCTCTTAGACTGTTTATGTAACAGTGATTTGCCAATTGTTTATTTATATATTTGAGGCTATTGCTTGATTTAATTAGATTATTTGTGTTTAAGTAGTTTGTTTAGTTATTACTCAGGTTGTGATAACATTACACAACTGTACTAAGAAATTTTGTAGATTTTTTCAGGTGAATCATGTTCCATTGTGGCTAGTCTTCGTTGGCGACTAATGTATATAGTTCTGTCAAGAATTATAATCATTGATCTCTCGAAAACGCCTGTCCCAATGGATCATGATTGGCCAGAAGATGTTGAGAAGGTTCAAGCCAGTCTGCATCAAAAAATAAATTTTTTATATAAGCCGACTTTGATGGCTTGGATGATGATGATTTGTCTGATGTGGACTTTGATGGCTTGGATTACGAATATGCACATTTGGCATTTGACCCGGAGAAATATCCAAAATTAGATTAGTAGCTTTTAAGAATGTGTAACTTTTAATTCCCGTAATTTGTAAGATGTGAATAAAGAGCAGGTTGTGGAATTTCAAGGTGAAAAAATTGTACAAGCTTCAAAGATCATGGTGAAGACTAATACTAGTTTGGGAGAAACTGCTGCTACTAGTAATGTTGAAGTAATGGCTAAGGTGGTACAACAAGATCAAGTTTCTATTGCTGTAGAGGTTGCAAAGAGAGTTGATGATGCTGAAATAGCTAACTTTATGTATGATAGGAAGGAAAGAGGATAAGGTGTTTGTAGTGTTGATATATTTATGTTTGTAGTATGGTCAGATAGGTTTGGATTGTATGTTTTTCTTTGTATCTGATCTTGGGAATGCCCATATCAGCAATTGTTTATGTGCCCAAGATCAACAATTGTTTAGGTTGTAAAAAACCTTTTGGTAAGTAATATAATTCACCTTTTGTGAGATTACAACTGTGTTGTTTGTTTTTCTTAAAGTATAACATAAGATTCCGCATTGTGTTTAATATACATTCAAGTCAGTTTCTATACTTTACTTTGTGAGATTACAAACTCTCTCTCCATGGATGGGTTATAGGTTCCTAGTGATGCCTCACTCCATATCCACTTTGCTACTGTGGTGGCAGGTTGAGTGGTTTAGTGGATTGGAGTTGGGGAAATGTAGCTAGATGGTAGGTGCACTTATGGTGAATTTCTGTATTGAGATTGGATGTAACTGGTGGATTAAGTGAAGCATGGTGTATGATCTCTGTTGCATCAGAGTTTTTGGATGTATCTGATGGATTTTGTAACAATTTTCATTAATAAAACAGATAGTCTATAAGAGGAATATAAAATAACTTAAAAACGTAAAAGACCCAAGGGCGAAAATGGTTGAGTTTTTGGTGTTTTGAAGGGGAGGTCACAGGTTCGATACCCGTGTCTTCCTTTTTTGGTATGTCCCTCCCCAAAAAATTTAAAAAGCCCTCTATATTTTTTTCATCAAATTTCGAATTCTCCTTCCACCCATCTCCATCTCCACCCACGTTTCTCACATTTCTCACCAGTTACAGCCACCAATCACCATTCACCAGTCACATCACAGCCACCAATCACAATTCACCAAACACATCACAGCCACCAATCATCATTTACCAGTCACATCACAGCCATTAATCACCATTCACCAGTCACCATCCATCACTTGTCGGTCCGACCATCAACAACGAGGGAGGTTCATTTAGATCTAAATTAGGTACTTTTTTGAATTAGGAATTCATTATGTTGTAATTTTAACTTATGATTCATTTTCATTATCAATTTTATTTGTTATGGATTCAGTGGTTTCTTGTTTCTTGTTTCTTGTTAGTAATTCATTTTGTAATTTACACATTTTTCTTAATCTCATGTTTTCATATTTGACATTGAAGCTTTAGATTGATGCCAAATACATTCAAAGTAACATATGATAACCTATGCAGAACATTGAAGTGGTGTTTGGAACTAGGCAGTGCTTATCCTAAACACCCCTTTATGTAGTCAAAGCAATCACTACCTATATACAGACATTCAATTGTGTTGCAATTCTTCTAGTAAACCTTATTAAACACTTGTGACTTGACATTGTAACTTCATCAATCTAAAGCTTCATATATGTACTAAACACTTGACATTGTAACTTGTACTAATCCCACATTTTTCTTAATCCATGAAGTATTAAATTTGTGGAAAGAAAAAACTTGCAAGTCAAAAGGAATTTAGAACATAATATTAATATTTAAGATCATTAAACATCGTCTATCAACAGGTACCATCAACCATCCATCTAACATACTTCATAATCCACATACTACCAACACCATAAAAACCATCATAAAAACTACCAACACCATCAACCATCAAACAACAAAACACAAAAGACACAAACATAGACAACATATGAACCACATCAGTATGGCATTGACCGAAGCTTATCGATTAATTTTCCCAAATCACCTAGACGCCTTTGCTGTTGGGCAATATCAACAACCAACACATCACATGCCACACTGTCCTCATCCTGCATCCTCCTTAAATCAGCAATGCTTTCATTGGCCGAATCAAAAGCAAATAAAAGCTCTAGCTCCTTGATCATCTTGTCCCTATGGTTTATCAGCACTCTTTTCTTATAAACCTTTGCCCTCAAATCATGAAGTTCATTCAAAGTATCTTCAACCTCTCGCTCATAGTGAACTAGCATTATTACTTTTGAATTTGCAACCGAATTACCATTAATACTATATTTTACTAATGCTTAGTTGTAATATTTACAAATTAAACATTTTATCCCACATTAGAGTTGGGCCCAAATAAAATAAGTCTTAATATCTGAGCATGTTAAACTTTATACTAGCAACACTAACTTTCACTAGCAGTAGTAACTTCTAATCCCAACAATGAACATTATAATAAATGCTTTGATGCTTATATTGGTTTAACTTGTAACTTGTAGGATATATACCTTACCATTTGACCTCAACAATAGCATGGACAAGTCTTGGATGACAAGTAGTAGGACCAAGAAACAATATATTGATGGAGTAGCGGCGTTTATTAAGTATGCACCACATAACTTGCAGAAGATGAAGAACATCGACCCACGAGTTAACATACGACAGCTTAAGATGCCATGTTCGTATACCACATGTTTAAACCGCATAGAGCAAACAGTGGATGAATTGGAGTACCATTTATTCTACTACGTGATTAATCTAAAATACACAAAATGGGATAGACATGGAGAAAAGGATGGGCAAGCAACAACAGCCCAAATACCTGATAATGCAGAAACAGAGTTTGTTGACGACACGGATTTCGACATGGAGTCACATTCAAAAATTCCAACAGATGGCCCAGCAACAGTAGAAATGGTTAATGCTACAAAAGAAAATTTTGATGACGATGACCTTGCCAAGTTTCAAGAACTATTATTAAACGCGGATAAGCCACTTTATAAAGGATGTCCTAACTTCACAAAGCTGCCCGCAATAGTTAAACTACTCAACTTGAAGGGTAAGCATGGAGCTTCTGATAAGTTCTTTACTGAATTACTAGGATTGTTAAAAAAAGATGCTACCTGCTGGTAACGAAATGGTTGAAAAAACTTATCAGGCCAAAAAAACTAATGAGAATGATGGGATCAAGATACGAAAAGATACATGTATGTAGCAACAACTGCATTCTTTACTGGAAGACTAACAAGGAGTTGACTGTTTGTCCAACTTGTGGGATATCAAGATGGAAGGTGGATAATAAGACACGTAAAGTGTATGAAAACATTCCGGCAAAGGTAATGTGGTACTTTCCAATTATACCAAGACTGCAACGACTCTTTAAGTTAGAAAGTATTTAAGAAGTTCTAAGATGACACGCAACAAGGAGGGTAACAGATGGTATTTTACGTCACCCCACAGATTCACAGGCATGGCGTACTATAGATGAAAAATTCCCCCAATTTGCTAAAGATCCGAGAAATCTACGGCTAGGAATATCGGCTGATTGGGTTGACGTCAACTCAGGAACTAGGCATCACAGTGTATGGCCAGTTTTATCTGTCATATACAACTTCCTCCATGGTTGTGTATGAAAAGAAAGTTTATCATGCTTTCGGTATTGATATCGGGCTACCCGGGAAATGATATCGATGTATTTTTAGAACCATTGGTTAATGATCTGCATACCTTATTCGAGGACGGGGTTGATACATATGATGCTTCCACAAAAGAAAAGTTTAAACTAGGTGCCGCTATGTTATGGACGATAAATGATTACCCTGCACTTGGTACATTATGTGGCTACCCATACAGTGGATTCAAAGGTTGTGTAGTATGTGGGAAAGATACACACTGTGTTAGACTTTCCGCCTCATCCAAGCAAAGTTATGCTGGACACAGACGATATCTACCATACAACCATGTGTTCAGAAGGCCAAAGACGGCGTTTAATGGACAAGAAGAATTTCAGCATGCTCCAACTCCATTGACTGGGGAACAAATATACAACCAGGTACAACTTATTGAAAGTAAGTGCGGAAAAGGAAAACGAACAAACAGCAACACCTCGAATAACCAAGAAGATACGAGAGGCAGAGGTGGGAAGATTACAAAGCAGAAAAAAGAAAAAAACAAAAGCAGAGGGTAATGCAAGCCAAGTAAATGAACCATATTGGAAGAAATTCAACATTTCGTATCGAAAGCTACAGTATTGGAGGCATAATCTGTTCCACATTGTATTGACTTCATGTATGTAGAAAAGAATGTTGCTGAGAGTCTAGTCGGAACTTTGCTTAATGTTTCTGGAAATACAAAAGATGGAATGAACGCTCGATTGGATCTGGAAGAGTTGGGGATTAACAAGAGTTATTTGCTAGGAAAAAAGCAGACAAAACAAGACTACCTCCAGCAGGTTAGACATTAACGAATGCTAAAAAAGACATCTTTTGTGAAACTTTAAGCAACATCAGGGTACCACAAAGCTATTGATCAAATTTCTCTAGTTTGGTCAGCCTAAATGATAGGAAGCTCATTTGAATCGCATGACTATCACATGCTAATGCAAGAGTTTTTGCCCATTGCTATACGATCAATCATGCACCCACCCACACGATTTGCTATTATCAGCTTTTGCTTTTTCTTTAAAGCTATATGTAGGAAAGAAATCATCTTGCAAGAACTAGATAATATGCAACAAGAACTTTTTGTGACAATGTGCCTTCTCGAGAAGTTCTTTCCTCCGTCATTTTTTGATATTATGATACACTTGACTGTGCACCTAACTAGGGAGGTAAAATTATGTGGTCTCGTATGCTTTAGGTGGATTTATCCCTTTGAAAGATGTATGAAGGTTATTAAAGGACATGTGCGAAACAGAAATAGACCAGAGGGATGCATTGCTGAGGAGACTATCGCGGAGGAAACAATAGAGTTTTTTAGCGAGTATCATAAAACCATGAAAACTATTGGTATCCCACCTGATAAACATGTAACCAATGAAAATAAGGACGGAAAGCCATTGTCGACCGGCAAATCAAATGAAGTTTCCGGAGACGTCTTTCAGAAAGCACATTTGTATGTAATACATAATACAGATGAAATTGTACCGTATATCGAGTAAGTATTACTAACACATGTTTATTTTGTTACTTAAAATGTTGTATCAATTATAATAATCAAATACATTGTTTTGTTTCAGGCGACATAAGGAACTTTTGAAAACAACATACCCGGGTAAACGAATGGCATTGCTGGAGAATGAGCACACTAAATCTTTTGCTAAGTAGATACGCAAAGAGGTAATCACTCGTATGTTGTTTATACTAATTGTTTGTTTGTTGCTAAATATATATAAGTGAGTTGAGATAAAATGTGAAGTGTGTTTTATTGATAAGTCCTTAACTGGTGTTTGTGATAAGCTGTATACCATTAGGTGTGCCATTCACCAAGAAACATACATAGCTACAAGCTCCAAAACCAATAGTAGTAGTCTATAATAAATAAGCACTTACCAATGATCTGCCCAGCAACTTTGTCAGTCATAGAACCTAGCATCATAATTGTCCCTCCTGTATATGACATTAGATAGAGGCCCACCAGCACACCGTTTCATTAACCCAAACACTCCTATTTTTTAATTGTTTGTTTGTTGTTCTTGCAATTTAAAGGTAATATATACTTGTAATGAAATTCAGGTTGAGAGAGAGTTAGCGATATCCAAAGATAGTGTATCAGAAATAGTGAGGTGGATATCATTTGGACCACGCGCCACCATAGTGAAATACGAGGCATATAACATCAATGGATATACATTTCCTACGAAAAGTAATGATGGCATAGTTTACCAGAACAGTGGGGTTAGTGTTGAGGCAGCAGATCTTCACATATCCAAAGAATTTGCAACCACAAGAAAAGCATTTTATTATGGGATTTTACAAGAGATATGGGTACTAGATTACCGTTTCAAGCAAATTCCTCTTTTCAAATGTGATTAGGTTAATTCAAAAAATGGTGGGGTCAAACGCGATAATCTTGGTTATACATTGGTATACCTGAATAGTTTAGGCCACAAGGATGATCCGTTCATATTAGCCTCACAAGCACGACAAGTTTTTTTATGTGAAGACCAGGCAAATAAAAAATTGTCTATTGTCTTTAAAACACCTACCAAGAATTACAAAGATACGTAAGACAATGTCGATGAGGAATTTAGTACAGTCATTCACGAGCAAAATGATAACATATTGCCGCGAGTAAATCCACAAGCAAAAGATGACTACTATCGAACCGACTGCGAAGTTACTGTTATACGAAAATCAAAGTGAAGCACATGTCATGCTCAAGCTATAACACTCTGTTTAGGGATTTATTTTTGTCTACATAACCTATTTAAGCTTTTGTTTTGCTGCAAATACTCTTTTAAAGGATTTGTGTTGTTGTTGTTGTTGTATTAATTGTGTAGTTCATACTTGCGAATACTCTTTTAAAGGATTTCAGATTATACAAAACTATAACTTCTAGCAGCATAAACTGTGTACTAGCAGTATTAACCATGTAATAGCAGTAGTAAACACCCTGCATATTTTTGTTACAGTTTTCTTGTATATGCAGTTTTCATGTATATGCAGTTTTCATGTATGTGGTTATGCATTTATATAGTTCAGGCATTTTGTTGAAAAAAACAGCGTTTGGTATGAAAGATTCTCAATTGCAGACACTTTGTTGAAAAAAACAGTGGTTGAAAAAGTAGTCAATGTGCAGTCATGACTAATAGACTTAACTCAATTAAGTGAATATCAAATTACATAAGTTAACAGAAATGTGTGACCATATGTATCGAATTGTGACTACACTTAAATAATGTGTGACAAAATATGACTATGATTTAGTCACACAAAAACTCAATGTGACTAATATCAAGGTTAATGATAACTGACTTCACATTTTGCTATAAATAATAGTCACATGAATATTTCACAATGTAACTATTTTGAATGTATTGGTCACATATAATGTGGCCCAAACATCATTTAGATACACATTTGTACTATGGTGTGACTATTGTAAAGCATATAGTCACATGATCGTGCTTCAATTAAGTGTGACTATACACATTAGGATTTGGCAAGCAAACATACATTAAACTTTAGACACACATATTAATTTACGTGACCATAAGTATCGAATTTTCGTTACACTTAATCATGTTTCTATGGTTTAGTGTGACCATATATGACATTTTGTCACATTCTTCAAGTGTGTGACATATATCTGTCACTTTTAAATGCATATCGTGACTAACGCTTCAAACTTACTTTTCAGTTGTCACACATTTCAAATTCATATGTGGCTAAATATTCAGCAAAGAATAACAGTCACGTTTAAATAATGTGTGACAAACTTGACTATATAATTTAGCCACATACACAATTACTTCATGTGACCATATATATATATATATATATATATATATATATATATATATATATATATATATATATATATATATATATATATATATATATATATATATATATATGGGGACTTTCTTACGAGAACCATTTTATCTGCGAGAACCGAGAGAACCACCAAAAACATGCATGCACGCCTTTTAAAATAAAATAAAAATACATGCAAATCATCAATAATCGTAAGCATCCACCTATGTTCTTCAATATCATTATGAACTCATCATCTTTTTTCACAAAAACCTTACCCACGGCCGCAATATTGTTGTTGCACGTCTTATAAGAACATACATGCACACCTTCAAAGAAAAATTTTGTATTTTCAATTTCTTATCAAATTCTTTAGAACAACTATGTTTTTTTTAAAACATATGTTTTGTTTTTAAAACATATGTGCAAAAATACAATTATTGAAGGCGCGCATGTATGTTTTTTGTGGTTCTCTCAGTTCTTACAGTTAAAATGCTTCTCGTTTGAAAGTTACACTATATATATATATATATATATATTGGTCACACTGTTCAATTGTGTGACATATATTTGTCACATATGTATATCTATAGTGTAACTAATGTTTAAAGTTGATTTGTATTTGTCACACATCCCGAATTAAAAGTGACTAAATAATCGAAAAATATTTACAAGTTACCCTCTAGTCATATAAATACACAAATGTGTGACATATATTTTCCGAAATGGTCACACAAGTCGGATCAAGTGTGGTTGTTTATTCTATTCTCGTACATTTAGTCACGGCCAAATCTGTACTAGTGTGAAGTGTTTTTGTAACAGCTGGCTGTATAGTCTGTCAGCTATTGTGAATCATGTGGTCACTCTCAAGCTATTTTCGTGCGATAAACTTGGTCAGATGAATTGTCATTGACTGCAAGATGGTTTAATTTTTTATGTATCTAGATTTACAGTCACCTGATTCATTTCTTGTTATCGGGCCTCTCTCCACTGTGCTTCCTGTCTTTACCAAAATCTAAATTTACTCGCTGTTATACGTTATGTTTTCATATTGCTAGTGATTAATAATGTAGGCGGGATTAGCTGCAAATAGATTGCACATTTCAAACAACGTACGTAATTGATCTTTGCGGACTTGCTGTTATAATATGACAGGAAGGCCAAAAATATGAGTAGATTAAACATATTTCCCAACCTCCTAGTTACCAAACCATCAAACACTACTCTCATCCAACAAAGACATCTTTGTTCTCGAAGTGTTTATTCTGGACTATTGTAAAAGAAACTTAAACAGTTGCATTAGTTGACATTGACAATCATATTACTTGGGGGATTTCGCATGAACCACATGGACTGATGGACTAGAGAGACCCAAAAGGTATCAATTGTGTGGTTCTTAAAAGACAGAACTACCAATAACAAAATATGTAACTGTTGCAAATCTCATTATCAAGTATCAGCAGAAGTAGTCGGGGCACATAGTGAGCTAAGATTACACGCAGCAAAAAAGGAAAAACAAAGGACACGATTTTATTCATGTTTTGCATACACAACAAGGGACAGGGCTTAGTCCCAGGGCAAAATGGGGCTTCTCCTTGTTACATGTCCAAACTCCAAAAGAACCACAAGACAAAGTTTTGTGGATTTAAAGTAAGGATTCTTCCTTTTACGGGCATTCTTTCTCATAGACTTCATTAGCATACTTCCAGTTGATGACTTTCCAAATATTCTTCAGATAATCTGGTCTTACATTCTTGTACTGCATCATATACAGAACATGAAAAGATAAATACATTATCATCAAAGTGAACTAACTGAAGGAAGAAATTAATGATGAATTAAGTTTCTAAAGCTGTCTACATATATGAACACACTATATGACAGACCATTACAGTTTAAAAAATCACCTGTAAGTAGTATGCATGCTCCCAAACATCTATGCCAAGCAGAGGAACCAAACTTGCACCTTTTGTAACGAGTGGGTCCTACAGTAGAAGTAGATATTCAGTTACAAGGTGATTCTTGCAAATGCTGAGAAATCTTGATAGTTTATTCAGCACAATGATCATGAACATCGGTCAAATAAATAGAAAAAGTAAGAATCTGTAGTTTAAAAAAGAACACCAGGTCCTGAGCGCAAACCGAATAAAGTATAAAAACTGTGGAAAACATGCACAAATGTTGTTTATAGAGCGAACTTGACCCATAATTTGCATTCAATCACTTAAATATGACACTAGGTATAAATCACTAACACGTTGAAGTATGGAGACAAGGGTATGTGATTAAACGACTGACAAAAAACTATTAACTATATACCTGGTTCACAGTTGTTTCAACCACAAGTCTTTTCAACTCTTTGTCCACTGCAAGCCACTGCCAATACATTGTGATTTTAGGTAAACAACGATCCAAAAATATGAAGGAAAAAACACTAAAGATTACAGTCAAGAGGTCGATGACAAAAATTTATATAGTAGACGAGGATTGTATAACATACCACCCATCCAGAGCCCTGAACAGCAGCACCTTCGGCACTCATTTTTGCAATCAATTTCTCCATAGAACCAAAGTGCTGGTCAATGGCCCACCCCAAAGAACCATGTGGTGGCTCACCACCCCCTGCCTGCAAAAAAAAAAAAAAAAAGAAAAAAAGGCTTTCAGTCAAGTAGCTCGGAATCAACACTTTATTATCAGGAAACAGATTTACACTAATAGGGGCAAGATTCTTCCAGAAAATTGAGTGATTCACATGACCTGCCAAGAAAAGAATAAAGGAAATACATGTTTAGACAGAACTTAATAGACATCCACAGACAAAAAAGGTAATGCACCGTCACTAAAGTAACTAGATGCATAAACTATGAGATGCAGCAAATGCGCAGAAAGGAATGATAGCATATCACAATCATAGTCAAACATACCTCAATAATGTTTTATCACACATTCATTCACACAAAGGAGAGCCATATGTGGTACTAAATAACTAACTAATAACTGAGAATAATCACAATTATTGACTTATTGCCACACAAACAAACAAACAAGCCAAGATGTAGCCAAAAAGTGGTAAGGGGGGAATATGGCAGCAAACATATCAATCAAAGAGTTCTGTGATGCCCAAAAACAAGGGGAAAAAAAAAGGCTTCCTTGAATAGCTGCTTGCCATAGCAACAATGGCGCTACAACAATCCAATTTGCTTCTTGAAGAAGCAGAAGTAGGCCCATGAAACCAACCATCAATTGCTCACAACGATATCTATAAAGTGCATAAATAAGGAGTTCTAAGGAGTTCTGTGATGTCCAAAAGAAAAAGCACACAAAGCCCACAAAGGGAACCCACCCAAGCTACTACCACTGATTTAAAATTCAAGAATGCTCCAGCGCTCCACAAACAAAAGCTTTTATCACACCTAAGAATTCTATACTTTTGCAAGAATCAAGTCAAATTCTTCCACAGCACAATACCATAACTATAACAACACTCAAACTACAACACACTTCCTTCAGATATATGATTGATACATCATATATGTATTTATGAACTTCTCCATAACTACCAAGATCTTTTATGGTTTTTCACCGAAATTCATAATAATTAACTATCCCCCAAAGATCATTGTGCGTTAGCCAAATTGCAAAACATCCTCTGTTCTCTAAACAGATAGCTAGTTCGAGTACATCAAAATCTCAACTTTCTCATACATGATTCTAACAGACATAATTCGGAGCAAACTCAGTACTTTCCAAGATCAGAGTCCATGTTTTTATGTCAAAACTAAGCACAATTCATCCAAAAATGATACAAAATTACAAACTAAATCACAAGTTTGAACAACAAAGTTTCATTTATGCCATTGCTTATAAAGTGATGGTGTAGTTTAGAAGCTGTTTCGTATGCATAATGTTTCTGATTATATATAAGCACTTGGTAAAATAGTCCCCATAACCCACTCCGCCGGGATTGGGTACCGTTGTTGTTGTGACTTGGTAAAATAGTGTTTGAATTCGATTATTTTCAAAAAAAAAAAAAAAAAAAAAAAAAAAAAAGACAATAAGACCCGAAACATAAATAATTTTCTAGAAATTCCCAATCTAATCCATCTAATGGGTTTCAGCTAAAAAAAGGTACTTTTAGTTTCATCTCAAGTAAGCATCTCCCAAACTGCTTATTACACTCAGCTTATTTTACTCCAAAACAACATACCCATATCAAAACATTAAATTAAGCAGTCAAACAATTTAAATAAGCATTCAAAACATTAAATTAGTCACATCTAAGACAAACCCATATCACATATCCAACCAAAACTCACAAAAAGATTAAATTTTTATACCTCCACCATTAAACTTAATGGCACTCTGCAACTTAACAGCAGTTGAAGCATCACCCTTAGCAATAGCCTGATCAAGCTGCTCAAGAGCCTTGTTATAATTAGTAATATAAGCTTGATGATGCTTCTGATGATGAATCTGCATGATTTCACCGCTGATAGCAGGTTCAAGTGCCCCATAATCGTAAGAGAGATCTGGAAGGGTAAATGTTTGCAACCCACGAATTTGTTGATGGAATTTGGAGAATAGGCCTAGGGTTTTGCCTTTGCTTAGGGTTCTAAGAGCCATTTTTTCTTTTCTTTTTTTTGTTGTCGGTATAAAAGACTAAAAGAGGGATGTGGTGGTGTTTTTATGTTTGGTGTTGAAATGGTTTTACAAATGGAATCTCTGTGTGCCACGACTTTGTAGAACATGGGAATTATTCCCTGTGTGCTTAATTACAAAACTACCATTTTAATTTGCTACTGTAGTTTATTATTTTTTGAGGGTGTGGTTATACCTCTAGGATTTTGTAGAAAATATTATCTTGTGATTTCGTATGCAAGTTTTTAAAAATGAAAAAAAAAAAAAAAAAAAAACTTAAAAGAGTGGAAAAAGTAATTGTCTGTTGAAAGATAATTAAATATTTGTCGCAACGTGTAATTGTTTTCTTTTTTTAACGATTAACTGTTTAAAAGATATTAGTTTTTTTTTTTTTTTTTTTTTTTTTTTTTTTTTTTTTTTTTTTAACAAAAAACAAATTGATAGTGAATTTTTTATTTAATATGTAAAATAAGTGACAAAAATTGATGTTGGTAATGGTGGAAAATCATCAAAATTTTAGCACATTAATGTTAGCTCAAAATCATACAAAATTTAATGGGTAAATTGCAAAAATGGTCCTTAATGTTCTACAAAATTGCAAAAACGGGACCGAGACAAAAAGTAGCGCAAAAAAGCCACCCACGTTCCACATTTTCGCAAAATCGCCACTGAGAGCCATTTTCCGTTAATTTTCCCATTAAGTGCCACGTAGTTGAGGGTAGTATCGTCATTTCACGGTTCCCGCCTAAAACAATATTAGACCCACCGAACAAGCACATTAATCCCCTGATCCAAACACTCCCTTGCCCAAAGTCAATCGCATTTTTTGCCCTAAAGTTTCCAATTACGATTTCCGAACCGGGAAAAATTGAAGAAGATGGCTAGTTTATTTGGGAAAAACCGCGAACGATCGTCCCCGATCCCTAATCTTCATCAACTTTACGGTATGTTTTGGGCATTGTTAATTGTATCAATTTTTTTATCTACAGTGATATGTGATTGTAATGAACAGTACGAAGAGGATGTGGATTATACATTAAGTTGATTTTTCATGTTGTTAGTGTATGTGTTGATGTTTATTGTTTGCATACAGAATCAAAGCCGACCTGCTTCACTCTGAAAGTAACCCACGGTGGAAAATTTACGCCACTACCAGGAAGGATGTATGTTGATCCAGTTATTTCGTGGTATGATTGTGTGGATTATGACTTGTTTAGCTTTTACGCCTTTGAAGAGTTGGTAGATGACATAGGTGTGAAAGGTGGGGTTGCAAGCTATTATTATAGGATACCAGGCGAGACGTTGGATGTTGGGTTGTACCCGTTGACATCTGATGAGGATGTGATGAATATGTTGGATTTGATTCCAACGCATAGAGAGAATGAGGTGTATGTTGAGTTGAAACGCAGAAGACCCAAAAGAGGACGAAAATGTAAAATAATGGATGAAGTACGGGTGGAGCCTTCAAATGATCCTACCATCGATCCAGAACAAGCTGAGACTTCAATTGATGGTACCAATGGTCAATCACCTGTGCCTATGATTGTTGGTCAAGAACAACAAGCTGAAGATAATATTGGTGTGGGAGACGATTTGATTACAGACACTCCTTCTGCGCAACCACATGTAAGCCGAGTTGTTGGTGACACGGACACTCATGCTGCGCAACAACCTGTAAGTGGCGTTGATGGCCCAGAACAAGTTGAGCAACAATCTCAACTTACAGATGACGACTTGTACCAGTTTGCCAGTCCTGGAGATAATGTTGGTGTGGGAGACGACTTGATTACAGACATGGTTGCAAAACTTGACCAGAGTGAGGATGTGGTTTTAGAGCTCAACAAAAACTATGCTGATTTAGAAGAAGTAGTGGAAAGGGATGATGTGGAAAGGGATGATGTTGAAATCGATGATATTGAAAGGGATGATGTTGAAAGGGATGATGTGGGCACCTCAACACAACAGGTAAACGAGGAAGAACATGTTGTACATGTGTCTGAGTTTGAAGATGAAGAGGATGATGTGACAGCCCCTATTGAGCCACAAGTGGAAATGACGGACTTTAAGTTTGATTTTGATCCCCACTTTGAGAATGTATCAAAGTTAGCTGATGAGTGTAAGGCGGATTATACGGATCATGATAGTGGCTATAACTTTGATGATGATTTTCATAGTGATGAAGAAGTCAATAATAACAAATTTGTCATCCTACGCAAGATAAGGTTAAAAGAAATAAGGAAGGAGTATGAGGGTAGGGCGAATGTCAAGAAGGGAAAGTTTTTTGTAACAGAAACATTTAAACACCCCAAGGACATCAAAGATAAGCTCAGAATCTATGCGTTGGAGTCCCGAAGAGATATTAGGATTGAAAAGTGTGACCAAGAAAGGATTCGAGCGATGTGTAGAGGGACTGTTGTGGGTTATGGCATAAATGATACAGGAAGTTGTCAACCATCAGCTTCTTCTTCGCAGTCAAAGGGCAAATTTGCAAGTTCCAAAACTTACAAAAAAAAGAGCAAGGCCATGTGCGAATGGTCCCTACATGTGTCAAAAGTGGGTGATGAAAGGAGTTGGAGTGTCAAAACATTAAATGATGAACATAAATGCCTACAAACAAGAAAAATTAAATTGTTGATTGCACGAGATCAACCAATCATTGGTTACAGGGAGAGCTAAATGTGACATCCTTCTTAACAACTTATGTGAATCGTTCAATAGCAAGTTGGTGGGCGGCAGAGATCAACCAATCATTGGTTGTTTGGAGTACATCAGGCAATATCTTGTGAAGAGAAGTGTT
Source organism: Artemisia argyi (assembly GCA_030686995.1). Classification (NCBI taxonomy): domain Eukaryota; kingdom Viridiplantae; phylum Streptophyta; class Magnoliopsida; order Asterales; family Asteraceae; genus Artemisia; species Artemisia argyi. The sequence goes on along the minus strand of CM060709.1, from coordinate 145,523,749 downwards.
AGTGTGCAGCATGTAATAGACAGATGTGAAGGTCTCTTAACCCCAACAACAACTAAAATTTTAGAAACCATCAAGGAGGAAGCAAATGAGTATAAGGTTTTATGGAGTGGGGGGGATACATACCAGTGTGCGGGAGGTTGGGGTGACCAATGTATTGTGAATATGCCAAAAATGGAATGCACATGTAGGAGATGGGAACTCACTGGTATTCCATGTAAGCATGCTGTTGTGGCTATCAACGACATGGCTAAACACAGCAAGGAATCAACTGACAACATGGTTGTGATCTCAGAGGATTATGTGCACCAATGTTATTGGTTAACCACATGGAGGGCGATGTATCAACACAAGATTGAAGGAATTGCTGGTCGACACTTTTGGCCCAAATGCCCTATCCCTAGTGAACTAAAGCCACCTCACTACCGTGTTCCAATTGGGAGACCACGGAAGAAGAGAAGAGTGTCAAGGGATGAGATTGCTGAACAGGTTATGAAAAAATCAATGGTGAAGAATGGGAAGCTGTCAAAAAGGGGCAAGACTGTCAAATGTGGTGCATGTGGTGGGCAGGGTCATAATAAGAGAGCTTGTACGGGACGAAGAGGCAACCAAGGGACAAGAAGAAGGGAAGGAGTACCAGATGAGGTACTAGAAAGATCAACTCAGCAAGTGGGATCTTCTGCAACAGAGGTGGGAGCAGGGCCAAGTCAGCCAGTTGGAACACAAGCAAGTGAGGTAGCAGGAGGGCCAAGTCATCAAGTTGGAACACAAGCAAGTCATGTATCACAATCTACTGGGAATGGTGGAGGTCAAAGGAAGAATAGGATCAAGAGAAAAGCCAAAATCGCCAAGTGAGTCAACACAATTGTGATGGTGCAATAACCTTGGGTTGGTTATTTGTTTATGTGTTTTAACACAATGAGTGTATGGATTGTGTAACTGAGTTTTCTGTCTTCTAGACAATAATTTGTACGTGATTTGTTTTTTAGACTTGATTAATCAGGAATGGTATTTGTTTTCATTTTGGTTTACCATCATTATTTGCTGCATCATGCTGTGCACAATTTGTGGTTTGCCATCAGCATATACTTATTTGTTGTATAATGTTGTGCACAATTTGTGGTTTGCCATCATCATATACTTACGTATATTGAATGACCCAACATGCCCACTACATAAGTATACCGAATGACCCAAACTTGTTTTGACTTTTTGTAAGTCAAAGTTGATAAGGAACCAGAAACCAAGTTTACTGCATATTGATTCTGTAATATTGACTACATTTGTCTTCTTATAATAACAAGGACAACCAAAATAACGATGATCCCACTATACTGCTAAAATCAAACACTTTTTATTAACATGAAGGTCAATACAAACCAGGGATGATCTTATACCCTGTGATGATACAACCCAGAAAGATGTCAACACACCTACATACCAACGACCAACCTAAAGCAACTTAATGGCAATGGAAAAAAAGAGCCAACTAAAAATAAGAAACTTGTTGAGCTTTTTAATCCGCTGATACTTCTCCCTCATCAACCTCACCTGCTCCTCCAACTCTTCTTCAAGCTCGTTCCTCGCCCGCAACTGCTCGGCAACACATTGGAGGATCCGTCCATCCAATAAACCCACATGAAGGACAACAGTAGAATCGTCGTCCTGGGTTCCTGTTTGTCCAGCTTGTTTTGATTGTTGCTTGTTTGTTTCCCACAGTCACAGATCAAGACCATATTTTTTGCCGGATTTCGGAAAGTGTGAAACTTTGATGTGCTGCAACGTTCATATTTAACTGGGACTGGATAATGTACCGTTTGTAAAAAAGGCAAACAATCGCTTGCAAATTTAGTCCCTCAAGCTACAGTGTCACTAGCTTAGTACCCGGTGAACAGTAAAATGACGATACTACCCTCAACTACGTGGCACTTAACGGGAAAATTAACGGAAAATAGCTCTCAGTGGCGATTTTGCAAAAATGTGGAACGTGGGTGTCTTTTTTGGGCTACTTTTTCTCTCGGTCCCGTTTTTGCAATTATGTGAAACGTTAAAGACCATTTTTGCAATTTACCCAAATTTAATTTAATTTAATTTAATTTATGATATTATATGTCTGGGCTTTGAGAAGCTATGGGCCAGTTAAGTAATGCTTTACTATTAAAAAAAATGTAGTATATAATAAAAAATAATAATAAATAAAATAAATGTCACCTAATGCTTGAATACTAACAATTTTCAACGTAAAATGTTCTCAATATTTTGATTTTTATAAAGTGCCTTTACTTTTAATGCCCCATTTCTATTTTTGCTCAAGGCTTTTGAAAACTCAACAACAATTTATTGCACATTTTGACCCGATTTATAAGTTATAGCTAAAAAACTATCATCTTAAAATAAATATTACCTAAATATACTTGTTAATATGAAAGTACCATGATTCCTAGTCGAATTATATGTAGATAGTCACATCATACCTGATGATAATATGTTTGATTTGTGCATAATAAGATACGAGTAATAAATTTCAACAATAAAAACAACAAAACCTAATCTTATCAGAACAAGAATATGAAAAAGTAAGATTTAGAGTGCGTTTGGTATCCTACTATGAGAATGACACTATAACTATGAAAGTGATAAAAGGTGCTTGTTTAAGATGAGGGACTCACCACTATTGTAATGAATGATAAATATAGATGAGGGGCTTCACTATTGTAATGAATGATAAATATAATCCATACTCCATATACATCAAGTGAGGTAGGTATGAATATTTCATATCAAACACATACATATTGTCATTCATGACAGCATACCAAACACAACCTTAGACAATCGCACCCTAATACCCACAATATATAGTTTTTCATTTGCACACTGCGGTATTCCATAAACGCTTAAAAGTAATGAAAATTGAAAACTTTCCATTAATGTAACAAAAAAATAAAAAAAGAAATAAAAAAAGAAAAGAAAAGAAAAAAGAAACAGTTCGTCGTGATGAAGAAACAAACATGCCGAACGCATCATCAATTCAACGCCTAGACAATACTAGTAATACCAATCCCAATACCTAACCACCACCCCCACTTTTTTTTTTAGGTTCTCATTTTTGTCTTCACCTTATACAATATTTTTATAAAATTCAGTTGATTTAATTCTCAACTGATTTAGTGAAATCACAATGGATGATTCACACGATGCCTGCGATCACGTGGATAGAGATAACAACACGTGCTCAACATCCACTAGTTACCGCTTATTTGATCGCCAGTCCACTATTCATCAGTTGATGGGCGGCGGTAAAGGTACTTCTTAACCTAATTTTCATTTTAATTCTTACTTATTCTCAATTATTTTATAAAAAATTTAACTTCACTTATAAATTTTTGCATCTGATACTATTACATAATTTATACAAGTTAGAAACTAGTTTAGATCCACAATTGTTTTAGTCACGCCGAATTAGTTATCCTTATGTAGTTATATTGATGAAATTGTGATGTTGACTTATGTTTGTGTTTTAGCGGCGGATGTTTTGTTGTGGAAGAGGCGGCGTGTTTCGTTAGGGATTATTATTGTTGCCACTGTTGCGTGGCTAGTATTTGAGCGATCAGGATTATCGTTTTTAACGATTTGTTCCAATGTTTTGCTGTTTCTGATTGTGTTGCGGTTTCTGCATGCCAATTATGCCTCTATGAGGGATAAGTATGTTTGATTTTTTTTTTTTTTTTTTATTTTTTTTTTCCAACTTTTGCATGGTGTGATGATTGAGTGATAAGTTTGGGGCGTTTGGTTAATATTGCTTGTTTTGAAATTGCAGGCCGGTTCAGGGGTTGCCTGAACTAGTATTGTCGGAGGAGATGGTCAATTATGCTGCTGCGTCTTTTCGTATTAAAGTGAACTATATGTTACTTATGGCGCATGATATCACCCTTGGCAAGGACTTTAGGCTCTTCTTCACGGTCTGTTATCACAACTTCGTATGAGGCTTGTTAGGTTCTATATATAATATTCTGTTTACTGATGATTAATAAAGAAACATTTGTTTTGTAATGTTAAAGGGAACGTGACAACATGTTTTGTTAAAAGATGCAGGTAGTGGGCTTTCTGTGGCTGTTATCTGTCCTTGGGAGTTTAATCTCTTTCTTCACGCTTGCGTATATAGGTACGAATGTCAGTCTCCATGATGGGTCTTTGTTTAAGCTTATATGTGTCCTTATGAGCTTATTTGATTTCGGCTTATATTTCATAAGCCCCTTTTTTGACTTATTTTAAGACTTTGAGGCTTATATAAGCATGGTATATCATAATAAGCTTATAAAAGCCTATAAGTCTCAAAATAAGCCGGAAAGTCGGGGCTTATAAAATATTAGCTGATACCAAATAAGCTTATAAGCCCACTATAAGCTTATAACCCGCATATAAGCTTAAACAAACACCCCCTAAAATTTCTTACACTGTTGATGTTTAATATATGTAAGATCTCAATTTGTATGTGTTGTCTGCATGTTTCTGATAGCTTTAATCTCTTAGAGGTGTTGGAACATAATAAGTGCATTGCACGTTGATGTTTAAATGCTTAACTATTGTAGTACTTCTCATAAACCCTAAGAATGATAGGAAATGAAACTGAAATTGTAGTGTGCTCAGTTCCTTCTATGCGATATTATATTATTATGAGCAGACTTACAAATTTGAGAGAAGAGAAGACTAGAAATTTTTAGGTTGCTATAGCATAAACGAACTACATCACATTGTATCCATAGAGAACTTGAAATATGACATGTCATCGGCAGTGGCAGTGGTGCTCGTGTTTTCCTCGATCACCCTTTGATGAGTCTGTTTATTCTCTCATTGCCGTTGACTCGTTTCAACCCATCAAGTTTTTCTTAGGTCAGCTCCAATAACTTTTGGGTGACTTCTCGTGTCAAATCTCCCAACATGCCAAATTTGTTTATTCCACAAAAGACATGAAAAATCAATGAATTGTAATGATATTTGACTTTAATCATCTGATATATGGATTATGGAAGCGAATTTACGAGTTGATAGTAAACTAGATACATCTTGGTGGGGCTGATGGTTGGAACCAGGGGCAGTGAATTCATGATGACGGGAAGTGGTGAATTCACACGACGGCTGGTTAAAAAAAATACGTTTACATATGTTGGTACTCGGAGTGTCGGGTATTGGATTCACTTGGTGAATCCAGTATGGTTTTTAGAAGTGGTGATTTTAGGCCTGGATGAACCAAGAGGGCGAGAATGGTGTGGGCGAGAAGTGGGCTTGGTGAATCAAGTGTTAGGTATTTAGAGGGAGAGGCTGAGTAAGCTAAATAGGCAAACCTAATGCTTAGAATATGATATCTGACTTAGCATACTCCTACGATCACAATTATTTTGACAAAATATCTAAAAGGGTCCTCCAAATTTTGGCACTTCTTATCCACATCTTTCTCACCTGTGCAGTCTGTCTACGTCTCTATCTACTACTTGTGATCTCACCACACCAATTCCTGTGAATAAGCCATCTCAGACAACTGGCCACATGATTTTTCCCTTCCAACCACTAGATGCGTGAATCCTTTAGTAAGCATTACTCACATCCGATAGTTTGCTGATGAATCCAGAATATTTAAGTTCCATCGTATAAAATTGGCTTGTAAATTTGTTAGTGTAGTACTAATGGTATTCATACATTTGGGAGCGTTATCAGTATATGCTGAGCTATTACATGCATCTTTCTCATCATCTTAAATCGAATGCCTTTAATAACAAACACAAAACTTATCCCGCTTGTAGATTTTTATTCTATATAAGCCCTGTGTGTATGTGTTATGTGCTTGTTTCTACTAGCATTAACCTCTTACCAGCGTTTGACTTTAAATCAGTGGATTGCATCTTGACTATTAATTGCACAACTCTGCTATTCTCTTTCTCAAATCCTAAGAATAATTGGAAATGACACTAGATATGTTGCATTCTCAGTTTAACGCAAGCCAAGTAATGTACATTGGAAGGGTGAGTGTAGATACAAGTTTGAAGTAAGAGAACACTAAGAATATAAGCCATCTGTTATGATTTAGAAATTAGAGCTAAATTTTAAGGGTCTTAGTGTATGATGAGTTCGTTAAGTGAATGGAAAGTCTGAAAACCTAGTGGTTGTGGGAACTAGTCCCTTTTTGGGGCAATTTTGTGAAATATTTGTTGATATTGTGAGATTGTTAGTTGCATCCATAAAATAAATAAATATAACACATGAGATTCTGTGCCATTGGACATGGAGCTACAATCGTGCATTTGAATCATGTCACTTCCATATGCATGACATTTTCGTAATTCTATTTAAGGTAGAGAACCTTGAGATAAATGGCCTTGCAACTGGTGTATGTTACTATGTTAGCATGAGAATTGCAATCAGTGAACTGGTAGAGAAAACTTGAGCATCTCTGTAAAATGGGTATGGTGTTACTCGGATTCTGAAAAACTTTTAGAAGCAGCAAGCCCTGTAGGCTACTCACGTAAGAAAAAGTTGGCATCTTGATAAAGTCATAAACCGCTTGTCCCTGGAAATTGACAAGAGCGTAAGAAATATGTATTCTGTTTGCGTCTGGACGCCTCCACTATCTTTTTCTTGTCTTCTGTCTATCATATCCTTAACTTTAGAAGAAACCAGTATAAATAAAATAAGGTATCACTCCATAAGTACCTAAGGGGTGTACTGAAGAGTCTAATATGTGACACTGAATTTTTGTTGAAGAGTCTAAGGGGTGTACTGAAACAGTGAAACTAACATGTGTCATTGTAGAGCTTTATCCATCTGAATTTTTGTTGTTTAATTAGCATTCCATACTATCACCAGGCATTGCTCTTCAACACTAATTCTGAATCATATTGATGTTAGATTTTTTTAATTTTTTAATATTTTTTACATTTTCTCCAGAGAAAAAGAATCCCATGTTAACAGTTGTGGACTTATGGTTTAACATGACTTCTAACTTTGTCAATAGATGATGATTGAGATGTGATAATGTGATAGTGAAAATGATGACAGGATATCGATTGGAAAATTCAGTAACATAACTCTGTAAATGTTCATTTGGAGGGTTCTACAAGGATATAACATTGCTCTGTAAATATAACTTAACTCTGATTATGTTAGCATTAGCTTCTTGATGTTTGTAGTATTGTTGTTTGTATAGATAGTTTTGAGATAGTAGTCTTATGAACTATCTGTCTTATCTTTGGTATTAGAGTATGGGCATGTCCATAGCTCTACTTCTGTTATGATGTAAATACCTTCTGAGTTAATAAGATAATTCACCTTTGCACCAAAAAAAAAATTACTAACATGTTTTTGGATTCAACTGTGATTTCAGGAACAATTTTGTCGGTAACCCTACCTGCATTGTACAATAAATATGAAGCACAAGTTGATCGTTGTGCTGGTACAATACACAGAAGCTTTTCAAGACATTACAAGATAGTGGATGAGAATGTTATGAACAGACTCCCGCGCAATGTACCCAAAGACAAACCAATGTAACCGAATATGTTATGTAGTACATTCATTCGTAAATCCTTGTTGTTTTTTAATGAACCATGTAATTTGTAGGACCTTTTCTGTACTTTGCCAAAAATAAAAACCAGGAAAAAAGAATTAAACTGATTCTTTGGTCTCTCTCTAGTGAGGTTCATGCAGAGTACTCCCTCTACTTGATGTATCTGCATTAATCAAACAAATTTTCTTTCTTGTGAAAGAAGTGCATGGTCCTACCACATGTTACCATCCAACACAGCATATGTTAGCTTGTGGCTGATTCAAAGACATGATGGTCAAAACGGGTAAAGCAAGGTTCGATTATCTATTAATTTTATGTTAGTGCAGCAAAGAAAAGGTCGACAGTGGTGTAAAAAACATGAAGTACATTGGATCATCTCACGTGGCATGGATGTGATTAAAATAAACTCTTAAAAATTGTCATTGATTTCAAGTATGAATACCCAACGGTGTCGTTACAGAGAAAGTCCCTCGGTTAGATTTAGGAACTGTTTGTGTTAGGGTTGTAAACGAATTGCACGTACAATGAACATTTCATGAACCGTTCGATAGGGTTGTAAACGAATTGCACGTACAATGAACATTTCATGAACCGTTCGATAAAAAGTTCGTTTATGTTCGTTTATTTAGTTGTGAGCCACACACTAAAACCAAAATGCGGGGGGATGCACCGGTCGACGACTTGGGCGAGTAGGGTGCCAACTGCGAGCAAGAATGCGGGCCGACTCTCTAGGAGAAGGTGGAACCATAGCATTTTTCACATCAGTCGCTGCCTTCACACCACCACGCTCTGCCATATCTAAGTACATTGCACCCATCAGTCTTAGCCCTTCCTGTTAATCAAGTGAAGTGCAACAAGTCACATTAGCATTCAATTCAACATAGTTAAGAGTATAAACATTTAACAGCAAGTCTCGGCCCTTCCTGTTAATAGAATTTTATGTTTTAAAGCAGGCAAATTGCCTTCACAAAAAGACTCCTACTTTTAGAATTTCATGTAAACCTAAGGATCAAGGTGGTCTTGGTCTAAAGCAATTAGGTCGTTGGAATGAATGTTAAACAAATTTGGAACATTGCGACTAAAAAAGAAAGTCTCTGGGTCAAATGGGTGAATACACACACAGTTGGATGCGGAAATCAATTATTAAACTAAGGGCAAAATTCAGATTCTCACATTGTTCATGTACTGGGTGATGGAGCGGAAGCCGATTTTTGAAATGCTACATGACCACAAAATGTTGTTTAAAACATTTTGTAAGTAAAAACCAAAATTGATTTAAATGAGTTCTTAAAATAACTTAAACTCTTTTCACGCAAAACTCCGCGCCTTGCAGCAGAGCCCTCATTGATTTTGAAAGAAACTTTGTTTTTCTGTTTGTGGTTTTTGGGATGGTATGGTGTTACTCATTTCTTCATATTTTTATATAGATTTCGACTTTGATCTTTTGCATCGAGTCAGTTTTACTTACGATTGAAGCCATTGAAATGATAAGTCATAAGTATATCGATTTAAATTTGTAGGGTCAGTTGTACATTGTTATCATGTTATGTATTTGGTCTATGTCTGTTAAGAGCTCATTATATGCCAAAACATCTTGCACATTTTTGACATCATATAAATGTCACACTCGTCTTCTGAGGTACGCGGTACCTCATAGTGTATAAACTTAATACCTGATCAAACCGTTTTTCCGATATGACTCCTACAAAGACGCTACCTGAAATAGAAGCACAACACTTGAAAGTACTTTAAATGTTTTTTTAATAGGCGTGAAAACATCTTTGGTTTTCATTTCAAACGGATGATGTAGAAAGGGAAAAAATTAGATGAACTTTCGCCTAATAACGGGTCTCATAAGGATGTACAAAACTAAAATAAGATACGCCAAAATATCGATTAATCTGCCACTAACGTAGATGACTATATGACTGTGCAGTGTGCTAATTTAATCTCTCTTCTTAGTTCTATATATTGTTACAGTTATCATAAAGCCTTTTAGTTGTGAGCCCCACACTAAAACCAAAATGCCGAGAGGGGATGCATCAGTCGACGACTTGGGCGAGTAGGGTGCCAACTGCGAGCAAGAATGCGGGCCGACTCTCTAGAAGAAGGTGGGAGGGTTAGAACCATAGCTGTTTTCACATCAGGCGCTGCCTTCACACCACCACGCTCCGCCATATCCAGGTACATTGCACCCATCAGTCTCAGCCCTTCCTGTTAATCAAGTGAAGTACAACAAGTCTCATTAGCATTCAATTCAACATAGTTAGAGTAAAAACATTTAAGAGGAAGTCTCGGCCCTTCCTGTTAATAGAATTTTATGTTTTAAAGCAGGCAAATTGCATTCACAAAAAGACTCCTACTTTTAAGTTCTCATTTAGGGTCCTACTTTTAGAATTTCATGTAAACCTAAGGATCAAGGTGGTCTTGGTCTAAAGCAATTAGGTCGTTGGAATGAATGTTTAAACAAATTTGGAACATTGCGACTAAAAAAGTAAGTCTCTGGGTCAAATGGGTGAATACACAGTACAGTTGGATATGGAAATCAATTAATAAACTAAGGGGAAAATTCAGATTCTCACATTGTTCATGCACTGGGTGATGGAGCGGAAACTGATTTTTGAAATGCTACATGACATAATGTCGGCATTTGAGTAGTATAATCACTTACAGGAACAGGCATGAGGCAAGAATTCCAGATAACATCAAAGTGGCTCATATGATTGATAATGGCAGTTGGCAATGGCCAAACAGTTCATGGAGTTCTCAGTAAAGAAAGTTTGGAATGTAATCCAAGAGGAGATGCCTATGGTCAATTAGGTGTTTTCTCACATGAACCTCTTCTTCAACTGTGAATTCTCATAGAAGGTCTCGAATGTGCTTAAGAGGCTAAAGACGGAAAACATGTCTAATGATTGGAGGAATATCATTGAGAATATGGCTGTTATTCCTCCAATGACTCGACCGCACGAAACACACGATTGTTCACACAAGTACAGAAGCCTGTGGAAGCCTTAATAGATAGCATTGTTAATAATCTTATACTGAAACTTATGAGCATTAGAGTAAAAAGGTCTACACAAGTGCTCAAAGTTGCAGAGTTGGAATGTGCAAATGCAGTATAGTACAAGATGAGTTCCAGTATACTTAAGAGTGTTTGGGAATGTTCTAATAAGCACAGTGAGTCATGGTGGGCTACTGCAGCTTGGTCTTTGGTTAGTTCATCTTACTCAAAGGAAATGTAGTCCACTTCCTTTGGAATTTGGTGTTTGACTGTTTGGCTATGAAAATGGTGAATAAGTACAGGACATCATAGTTGATCCAACTTGATTTCCGTAAGAATGAATATGATCAAGAGGGCTACATGATAGAGAATGTTACGCTGATGCAGATTCAGTTGTATGTTGGTTTTGATGTAGTTTCAGTTGTGTGTCTATAATGTCCAGATTGTTGCTAAGGGCCTGTCCTTTGTTCTAAGTGACATTTGTAAGTTGCTAATTTTTGTGATAGATATATATTACAGTTTCACAAGAAAAAAAGGTGCTCATTCAGGGCAATCCTCTAAGCTACAAGGCTTTCAGACAACCGCGGTAAAAAAAAAAAGTGTTCAATGTGGTAAAAGTTACGTCACATCCCTCTTTTAACCTTGTAATCGGGTCATTTACCAAATACCCTTATAGATTGGTTACCATTTTTAAGGTGAAAACAAAGGTGCGTGGTACGTCTTTTATGCACTATGCCCTTTTACACATGTTAAAATATATCATTCAGTAAATGAGAAACTTCATTATTAAAAAAAAAAAAAAAATGGCAACTGTAAACAAGTAAACTATTTAAAGCCAGAAAGTTTGCCAAAAACAATTAGTGCTTTGACAGACTTCATTAAATATGTTTTATGCTTAAAACTCAATTTTGTAGAGAAAATGGGAGAATATTATTGAATAACTGAAGTCTTATTTGTAGGAGTTACCGAAAGTAGAGTGCGTCCATGCTCAAACTGAGCTTTTCTATGCCCGTGATCAGCAGCAAGCTTCATCCATTTCTTTGATTCTTGACAGTCTTGAGTGATCCCCCTTCCTGAAGAGTAACAAATTGCTACTTCATACATAGCATGAAAATTCCCACTTTCTGCAGCTCGTAAATACCAACTAGCCTGTTAAAAAACATAACAAAATTATGAATTTGATCCTGCCCCGCTCTGATTGAAGTTTGAAAACACGACAAAAATGCCATCTGATTGAAATTTGATTGATGCTTTTGCAAAAATAAGAAATAATGAAGACACGACATTTCACAAGAATCAAGAATTTGTACAGAGTTGCATTTATTGTGGGTATTAGTATTCGATTATTTTGTCCGGTTTATGGACTTATTGAACTTTTGATGAAGCTAATATGCTCATTTTTAAGGGCTTATGAACTTATGGCATATTTAAGTCCTATGCCCAAGTTGATAGCCTCATCATTCCTAAAAATTGAGCTTAATAAGTTTTCAATAGTTCAGTAAGCCCATAAGCTTCACTAATAACCTAAACAAACTACCCGTGACTATTTTGTCCGGATTTGTGAGTTCCACTTGAATGATATGAGAAGAAACTAAGATGTTATAAAGGGTCTTATTTACTGAATAGTTGCATGAAAGTATCTTAAACGAATAAATAGACAATCTAACAACATACTGCTTCTTTCAGATTCTGGTTTGTTCCAATAGCCCGCTGCAAACAAAGGGCGAGCTGGTATTGCTGACGAACATAGCCAGCTTCAGAAGCTTGATATAACCACTTGACGGCCTCCTTCATGTTTGGCGGTTCAGCTGCATTTGTTGAAATAAAACATTTAAAAACTTATACATCTATAATACACTTTAACAGAAAAAAGAAAAGTATACAGACCAATATAACAGACAAAATTTCGCTGCAAACTATCTGGGGAAAAATAATAAGTAGCATATACATTGATTAAAATGTACCGAAATTGGCAAAATTCCCAATTAACAACAAACCCTACGCATATAGTAATATATATGTTAATTTCAATCCCCCAATTAAGCTTAATTATCTGCAAACTAAACCACAACAGAACTCAAGCAATAGTTACGAGATTGCAAGAAAAACCTCTGTGATTTAAGGCCCCTAACTTCTTAAAATTGCAACAAGCTTAATCCTAATACCCATGATATACCAATCATACCAATAACCAATGAATATAAACACAAAATCTTCAAGTATCGCATACAACAAAAATAAATGAACACCACAAACAAACCAGTTTGTTTACTCAAAGAAATGAAATGCGATAGGATAATTGAACACTTTAAGGGGTTTATTTAGGTGCTTATACGCAATCTTAAAATGAAACGCCTATGCACTGCAAGACCATCCGGATTAGGAGGCCAAAGAGCTTATAACTTCTTATTTGCTTATTTTACACTAAAATAAGTACTTAGATATATGTAGTCCCAAACACCCACTGAAATGATCATTCATCTTTTTTCTTAATATCCACAAGCTCAACCACTAGAGAACCCAAATAAATCATCAATGTCGAAATAATTAATAGTCAAATACATACACTAACTCCAAATACAGTACTTTAAACCCTCTAAATAGCCAATAGTTGTCATCAAAACTTCCAACTCTGTCTAAGGGGGTGATTGGCTAAAAGTTATAAAAATGGTAAACCTTATGACATATTTAAGTGGCTTTAGTATAAACCCTTTTTTTCTCTTCAATGATAAGCTATCAAACACCTCCTTATTAGATACTCTCGAATCCATTCCAAAATTATTGTCTATTTGCCCATGTCTCAAAATAATTGTTCACATTAAATTTCAACCAATAATAAAGCTTGTAAAAGGTCACACAACTTATTTATGGCTTATGAGCTTATCTGTTTCTACTTAGGAGGTGTTTGTTTCGGCTTATTTAGCCAGCTTATGGCTTATCTGGTTTTGGGCTTATGTCTCATAAGTTCACTATTTGTGGCTTATTTTGAAACTTTTTGGTTTATATAATCTCACAAGTTTCAAAATAAGCCACAAAAAGTGAGCTTATGAAACATAAGCCCAAAACAGAATAAGGCATAAGCCGGCTATATAAGCCGAAACAAACACCCCCTTATATTTCATAAGCCTCATATTTTTGGCTTATTTTGGGACTTACGGGCTTATAAAATTATATAAGCCCACAAGTTTGAAAATAACCTTATGAAATAAAAGCCGAAAACAGATAAACTCATAAATGATAAACCCATACGCAAACTCATTCGACAACAACAATATAATAATATTATACCATGAACAGGAACAGTATGATCACCTTGTTGTTGTTGTCAATCTCCCAAAACACCAAGCCAGCATCCACCAGATCATGCATGTACAAACTCGCCTTCTTACACAAAAACTTATCGAAATCGTTGGAAAACCACCCCCAGTTTCGGTCCCGAATTCGTAGTAAAGTCTTCTCCTCCCATAATGGCCAGAGACCATTTCTCCAAGATTTACAAACCAAACATGCTCTTTGAATGTCACGTAACTTGAAATGTGAACCTATTTTGTCTAGTATGTCGTGTGGTAACGAGCTGAAGTCATGCATTCTATCAGTTTTCGGGTTTTCGAGTACAAGGGTTTTTGATAGGTGACGAAATGTTTTTTCACTCTTCATAACTATACTAACTTTTTGTGAATGAGATTTTGGTGAAAAAAGCTCGTAGCGTGTTTGGGTTAACTTTGGGCAAAATGTTCCTTCATTCGTTTGGTTTTGTAATGGCGGGCATATTGTCTAAGGGTGCGTTTGCTTCATGGGTTTTGATTGGGTTTTGGGTTTTAAAAAATAAATGTAGTTGTTTTTTTCACTTTCAGGATTAGGATTCAGGAGCGACACCAAAATATTTGAGGTTGTGTTAAAGCAGATGAGTTAAGTAAGTTTTACTAGTACTCCGTATGATATTTGTGGGACCTACTTCTTTTTCTATTGTCTCTTTCCAAAGGTGCTCATCGGTCCAAAACCGGACCGGACCGAGACCGAATCCGGCAAAAAACCTAGACCGAGATCGGACCGAATGTGGTCGGTCCGGTCTCTGTCTAAATAGGCTAAATGTCCAGTTTTTAAGCTTGACCGGACCGGACCGAACCGGACTAGACCAAGACCGAAATTATGAAAAACCCTAGACCGAGACCGGACCGAATGTGTCCGGTCCGGTCCGGTCGGTTTTGTCGGTCGGTCCGGTCCATCCGGTCCGTTTGCTCACCCTTATCTCTTTCTACCATTTTTTTAATAACAATATCATAACATAACTTTAAATTAAAAATCATTAATTTCTATATAAATTAATTACTTCTTCCGTATTAAAATTATTGTCAAAATGAGGCAAAAAATATTTTGTATAATAAAAGTTGGGTCATTTTAATTTTCAACAACTCAAATAGAATATTCCCCACTAAATTATCTAATTTTACTTAAAAAGAAAAATGGACAATTAATTTGAGATATAAGAAAAAAAAATATAGACAATAATTTTGAAACATGAGAGTATTATTAATTAAATATATTATTTTATATCTCTTACATTAAATTCAAATCCTAATATAAGTTTAAATCCATACCCAAATTATAATCCTAAACACACTTACAAACCAAACAGACCCTAAATTTCTTTTTGTTATCCAAAAAAGATTATCCACTATTAAAAGTATATAAGTTTACCATGTTACCTCTAATCATTTTTTTTTTTTTTTGAACATGATCAAAATTATTATTGACAAAATTAAACTGTGTGTTTTGTTGGTGCACAATAGACGAAGCGAGTATTATTTTTGTCTCATAATAAGCGTTTATTTTAAAAATGCACATGTTTTTATAATGCATAATATGTAATTCATCAATAAAATAAAATTTCTACCTATCAAAGTCTCTTTTAACTGGCTGAAATATAAAGTCGAAATTTATTTTGCGACAACTCAAAATAGTTTTATTGACACTTATTATTGCACAAAGAAAGTATTTATTCAAAATATTAGTTATTTTTTAGTGTTAAATTTAGACTTATATGATAAAATAATAAATCACACGAAAGAAAATGAAATCCTAACATGTTAGGTGTTTTTTTTATGTCACTAGTGTTGAAAGTTGAAACCCTTTTTTTAGTTCAAACCTCTAGAACAATCAACACATTTACCCATCAATCCCAATCCTTCTTCTCAAAACCACAAACCAAATAAACCCTTAGTTGATATGTTAATTTAAAAGCATCATTCCTACGGGTAACATGAATAGGAAAACACATGTTTAATTTACTTTAGTTATGTGCTAATTTGGACGTTTGGTAACTAATGGATAAGTTTTGTGTTGAAATGACATCGACACGTAACATCATTACTAGAACATCTTTTGATATTTGTGATCAAAATTAACATCCTTTTCTTCTACACAACATCAATTTGGTTATCTATATAAAACCTTAGAAGACCATCAACAGTTTATTTATACTTATAGATTTAACCGAAACAACTAACAAATGTCATGTGGTTGACACATATATGTCTGAAAAATTATGTTTGCTTTTCGATTTAATACAAGGTTAAAAAATTATGTTTTCTTTCTAAATTGTATATAAGCCCATAGAAAACGATACCATAAGTCCATAAGCTTATTAAGCCCATGAAAAACCATACCATAAGTCCATAAGCATATTAAGTCCAGTTATTAAGGGGTAGAACCCTGTGGTACCCAAATTTTCTTTTAAAAAGTCAATAAGTTCAAGTAGGGGTGTTGATCGGTTTAGTTTTCAGGTTATTCGGTTCGGTTAAAGGTTTTTTTAGGGTTAAACCGTGAACCAAACCAAACCGAATTTAAATTCGGTTTTTGGTTCGGTTTGGTTGAATTCTAGTTCGGTTTGGTTCGGTTTAACCGAGTTAAACACTTTATTTAAAATATATATATATATATATATATATATATAAATATATTTAGCCAAAAAAATTATTTCAAACATAAAAAGTATTTTTTAATATTAGGATAAAATTTTATTGTTATATATATATAAATATAAATATATAATGTTTTATTGATTTTATATATATATAAATATATAAAAAATATATAAATTTATATGTATTCGGTTTTCAGTTCGGTTTTTGGTTTTGATTACCAAAATCATATCCAAACCGAGAACCGAATTAAAAGTTCGGTTTGGTTCGGTCTTTGCAAATTCGGTTTGGTTATTAATTCGGTTCGGTTATTTTCGGTTCGATTCGATTTCGGTTTTCGGTTTATTCGGATATTTCGGTTTTTCTGCTTACCCCTGGTTCAAGGTCATCACAAGTTAATAAATATAATCAATTGCAAAAAGCTATAAAAAAAATTGGGTTGAAGTGTAAAATTGGGTCAACAATTTCAGTTGAAAAATGATATATATTCCTAACTTTTGTTTCTAATTATTCTCCTAATGGTAGTAGAAAGATTTTTGAAAAGTTATAACATTACTCATTTCATTTTACAGAGTTAAGTGCAGAATTTTTAGTTGGGAAATTGGCAAAAAAAGACATCATACTTGTCACTTTTTGTTATTGTATGTAGCGTCATTTTTTTTTTTTTTATTGTAGCACTAACATTTCTAAATCGTGTCATTGTGTGTACTTTGCGACTTTTTAGCCATGTGAAATGACCATTTTACCCTTCAAATTTTGAAAAAAGTAAGGGTAAAATGGTCACAAAGTACACAATAGCACGATTTAAAAAGGTTATTGCTACAATTAAAAAAAAAATACGTTACATACAATGTGCCTTTTTTTTTTTTTGCCAATTTCCCTTTTTAGTTTTCATAACTTTTAATAAATTTATAAATACACACATAAGTAATGATCTAGAGGAGTAAAAATATTGGCACATTCCATTGTCATCGTGTTTTTTAAAACATTGTTTATCCAAAAAAAAAAAAAAAAAGGTTACAGTTATTCAAGTCCAACATCTTGGTGCATAATTTCTAACCTTCGACCATCGGATCTTCAAACATTTGTAACAAACAAATATTATACAATCAAACATAAAATACAGTTTATATAGGTATTTTACATTATTTTGCTTAATATAAAATAGAACTTAATAATATAACGTACTATAATAATAATAATAATAATAATAATAATAATAATAATAATAATAATAATAATAATAATAATAAAAAAAAAAATTGACTCAGGATAACCAAGAACAAAACATATGAGAATGAAAACCTGTCCGTATCTAGGGATGAGCATAACAGACCACGGATCGGACCGAACCGAGAAACCGACCTGAACCAGATCGACCAGACCTATTTTGGTCCGGTTCTTGGCCCACACTTTACCTCATATTTGGTCTTCGGTTCGGTACGGTCTTACGTATAACCGATCATTATGCCTTTTTGGATCGGACCGACCGAAGAACCGGACCAGACACATTCTGTTCGGACTTTGATCCGGGGTTTTCGGCTAAATCTGTCTCTGTCCGATCCCCTTTTTTTGGGTCCAGTCCAGGTTTTGAAACATGATAAGCCCTAGCCATGTCTAAACACAATCACTTAGAATGTGAAATTTCATACCACAACATCAACTAACAAAGTACGCCAAAAGTTCTCCTCAGACTAACGTATGCGATTTAGACAAACCACGTAGACAATTGTTGCAATTTACCATTTTATTTTTTATTTTTAAGTGTTGTATTGAAAGCCAAAATAAAAGTTATTATGTTATTATTCAGGGTGCGTGTGCATCTAACGGCACTTTTAGAACTAATGTTTGATTATAGAGAAATTTGAGAACCCGATAAGTGATGGAGAGCAGAGTAAGGCTAGGATTGGGGAAATTTTGTGTTTACTTTGACTAGGTGAAAATCGTTGGAAGTTAAAAAGTCAAAATCAAGTCTATGTTTGCGTAATTCATACGATGGCTTTGAATGAGAAAAAAAAAACAGCACACATGTTTTTATACTCTGTAGAACTAAGAAAATAAGATCCGTTAATTTGTCATGTAACATGTTTTGTCTTTGCTAGGTAGCCATTAGTAAATAGTAACATTTAAAAGCATGGCAGATTGATTACGCCACCTTATTTTCTCTAAAATTGTTCAAGAGGAGTTTTGCTATATGCTATTATTAAATCATCTTATAAATCTTGCCACATACACAACAATATTAAATAGTTTTTTTTCACTCATTTTCTCTCTACATCCAAACCGTTAATTTTGCCACTTGACAGGATCCTATGATTAAGTGGTTTTGTAAGATAATTTAGTAAGAGGATTTAGCATTTTTGTACAAACTTCAAAACATTAACAAATACTCGAATAGTAAAGATACTGTGACAGTTGAACATCACTTGGAACTGTTTCTTTAGGAAGGGTTAGTTAGCACCAACGAATCATGCGCGGAGCTAGTAGGGTAACTAGCGAGTGCTGAGCCATCCTAATCAACTCACTTCATTCATTAGTTATTTAGACTACAAGCCGCTTTTCTGTTAGTTTTATACATTCAACCCCCTTATTCTACAGACATGTCTACAAAATTTATATATGAATAACTTAAACAAAAAAATACAACACTATAGATTAATTTTTGAAGCAATATCAATCACCGTGACTTTTTGCGTTAAGCACAATCAGTAGCCGTAACTAAAAATCCTGGCTCCTCCCCTACCACGAATGCATTGGATCACAATTTCTCTTTCGATATAAACGTTTTGTATATTTATTTGATTTTACTATTTTATGATATATTGAATCTTCTTTACATGCAAGGGCAGAGCTATTAAGGGCCATGTTGCAAAAATCGTGAATCGGTAGTCGGGCAGTCGACCACCCTGCAGCCTGTAATCGGTCAAGGCGGTGATTAATCGGTGATTAATCGGTTTGGCATTTCCTGCATGTTTTGGGAATTTCTGGATAGCAAACTAAAGATCTTAACTGATTCCAAGTCTTCTATGTTTACAAACCTCAATAAAAGGCTTCAATTCTGATTATGAGGCCCATTGTACGTTATAAGTGAAATAAACGATCCCAAATTAAGCAAAATGCCTAAATTTCTATTTTTTTAAAATTGGCCGATTCGGCCGATTTTTTGCCGATTCGACCGATTTTTTGCCGATTCGGCCGATTTTTGACCCATTTTTTCTTATTTTTTTGCCTAGGCCGATTTTTTCACCGATTTTCGAAAATCGACAATGTGCATCACCGATTAGCGATTAATCGGCCGATTCGGCCGATTTTTGCAACATTGATTAAGGGACTGGAAGAGTTCCGGCATCTTAGGCCTAAGCTCGCTAGTGCATTTTTTTCGCGATTTTTTTTAAACCCTCCCATCTAATGTTCTTCTTAATAAAATTGTTTCAGCTTTCTCAAAAAAATATTTCTAGTTCCACCATTGTGTACATGTTACATTGAGAAGAAGAAAAAACAAACAAAAGCAAGAATGTGAAACTGAAAGTGATTGATTTTTAGGTATAACCATACAGCCTATAGACAGGAAACCATGTGCACATGGCTTGGTACATTTCATCATACTATATTATAAAGCATGAATGACTACTATTAATAGAATACTTAAAATTAAGCATTACACATTTCAATGCTAAAAGTATAAGTGATTCAAGACAATTAAACATTTAATACAATAAATGAGATATAATTAGACATGTACAAGTTTAGTAGCTTCATGTACACACCACTTTATCTTTGCAATTAAAGTTTAAATTAATGACTTAAAATTGAATTATGTACATTAAATACAATTAATTAAATAGTCAATAAATACAATTAATACACTTATTAAAACACTCCTTACATAAGAAATACAAATTATCAAGCATATTGTACAACCAACTTAAACACAATTCCTGCATTAAATGTCACTAATACAAATAATAAAGCATATTATACAAATTTTTAAGCCCGAACGGGCAATGGGCCAAATGGGCTCGTGCCCGAACTGGCACGGGTCAAACGGGCTCGAGCCCGAACGGACACGAGCTAAACGAAATTTTTGATATCCGTAAATTTATTGTCAAAAAAATATAATAAACTAAAATATGTTCACATATTGTACAAACCAAGCAAACTAATAAACAAAAACATAAAATAATACAAACTAAGCAAAATTTCATCAAACTTTTGCCATAAAAAGCTAATCAGTAAAGTTATTGCCAAAAAATTTACAAATAAAATAAATTATTAACCGGAAAAATTAAATTATAGGGTGCCCGCAGCTGCATCGCGCGAGGACCCTGCTAGTTTAATATAAGGTGTCAAGCTTGTCAAAATTTGGTCTCCATTTTCATATATGAACTACAGATTTGACACAGAGAAAAATGAAAATTCGGTGATTGATTAGTGTTTAGATGTGAATAATTCATATGACATGATCTCATATAGTTTCATGGTTTCGAAAAGACTACGTCGATCTGTTACAAATCTCATTGATTGAGAGTTATGTATGGTGTTGTAACTTCTTTTACCAACCATTTATGCTACACCAACTAAACCAACTTATAATTAGTACTAACTACCAATCTAGTTGAAATAACTTTCTGGTTAGTTATAACATACATAGTACACTCCTATGAATTAATATATGGTAGGTTTATAAACTCCCTCACATGCCGATCATGGCTTCGTGTAAAAACATAGGCCAATTGGTTCATGCGAATTGAATTAGATGAACCCTGGTTTAAACATGTAGGTTTTCATGTTATGGCCTTTTTCTACCAGCAGGGCCATATACAAAATTACACAATGAGGCCTTTCAAAAATGAATGTTATATATAAAGTGTCATCATTTATATGAAATAATACAAATAATTATCTAAACGTTAAATATATTACTCATTTAAGATATTTTATCATCTAAATATTTTTTTTCTTGAAAAATATGTGTACACAAGCATATACATTGTTAACGAGACAAATTTTTGTGTCATAAATTTTTTGAGGCCCTGAGCGATCGCCCACCTTGCACACTCTCAAAAATAGCCCTGTCTGCCAGTAATAAGTTAGCTTCTCTAATACTATTTTGATTGATATACAATATAGACCGGCGAATACTATTTTGATCACGATTGAATTCTATATGAGAAATTGAAGATGAATGTGATATATGTGTTACATTAAGCAAGTTTCGAGCTAGTATGTGTGCGTGTGTGTGTTTGCGTAATTATAAAAGAGAACCAAGAGCAAGTAGTAACGAATGAAGTAAAAACAAGAACAAGTAGCAAATGAATTCCCAAACTGCATTCAATAATTATAATGTGAAATTACAAATATAATAAGAAGTACATATATGATGCCTTTTAATACAAATCAGGCATATTTCCCTTTCACAATGATGACAAAATGATAAGAAAACTATTCTCAAATACTATTCTAAGCGGGTGCAAACTAGCTACCTCAGCCATAGAGCCACAGGGCTCTCAACCCCAACCCAAGCCTTAGCCCATAAAAACCATATACAAATTATTACATTAAAATTTTAACTTTTTTATATCTTAAGTTTTTAGTAAAAATCTAACCCTTTCTCTTGTGGTTTATAAAAAGGAAGAATTAAAATTGACTTCCTTGAAATGTCTGACCAAATTGCCAGTTAGATGGTGCAACATTGTAGCTAGTAACGGTTCTTCCATCACTAGTTGTGACTTGGAATGAAAGGCTTTGGCCATTGAGGTACGAGTTGCTTTGCCAGTTTTGGCCCCAGTTTCGTGACATGGGTTGCCACCCGGTTCTCGATCCTTTGATTGAGACCGAGTGGACATCTCCTGCACCTCCGACATTTGTAACCAAAACCAAGTTGAAGTATGAATGACCATTTATCGTAAACCTCACTCCTCCTTTTTTAGCACATGGTACCCTACAACAAAAAATATAAAAGTATAAGTCATTTAAATAGTTGCACCAATTAAAAAAAAAAAAAAAAAAAATGTACCATACTATTTTTAGTCACGTTCAAATAACATAATGTTGTAAAGTACCTTTGGAATGAGACGGGCACGATTCCAGCACGATATTGCGCAATTTGTAGAAAAGCAGGCTCGGCTAAATCAAAATGTTGGAGAGGAGGATTGCACCACCCGCCATTATCGTTAGATTGTGCAGGGTTAGGTGGGCAAAAATTGGTTGCAGTCACGACTATGGAACCAGGTAGGCACCATTTAGGGTCATCGTTGCATCTCATCTCGTAGCACGACCCACAGCTTAAGCCATTGTTGAAAAGAGCAGTACTCAATGCGGCAGTGTTCGTGCCATATCCTTGGCTATATAAATTTCCATAACCACAAGCACCACCTACAAAAAAAAAATGAACAAAAAAAAAGTGTCATACTGATGCATGTTTTAAACATGTAGAACAATATTATGTTACGTTAAATAAGTCGTGTTAGCATACCCATTGTTCCTGAAGCGTCACCGCCGCCATAAAAGGTAGCATGAGCATTTTCCCAACCTCCATGGACAACATTGAAGGAGCACACAAGTAAAGAAACAATGGTGAGAGTTGAAAGTAAAGGTGCCATTGTAAGTAAAAATGTTTGTATGTTGCAATATGGAGGGAATGGATTTAACTAACTTATATAGGGAAGTTGGAAGAGGCAAAAAAAAAAAAAAAAAAAAAAAGGCTTGGGACCATTTGGCCACACTAGAAAGTGACAATTTTAGCATATGTTGAAGCAACCATATCCACAACTCCACAAGTAGAGTTGGTCATAAAATTAAAAGAAAATGTACACCTTCTTTGCTTTCAATACCAAATTTATCAGTGAACAATAAAGTAGTTATAATTTCGTTAAAATCATTTTACCAGTCATAAAGGTATTTCATGAGGCTTTAAACCACCATTAAATGTTTAAAAATGGTAGATGGAAATATTACTATTTATTTTTAAAAAAATGATTATCTTGGTTTGGCCTAAACAAACTGAATGTTTAGTGAATATTTCATGAACCGTTTGATTAAAAGTCAATTTATATTCATTAATTTATCAAATGAATAAACATGAACAAAATTTTTACGTTCGTTTAGTTAAATAACAACGAATATAAACAAAAGTCAAGTATGTTTATTTATGTTTGTAAACGTCCGTGTTTGTTAACGTTCATTTATTTGTTTCCGTTTATATATCGTATCGTTTTATTATATGCTTTAAAAATTACTTTACTTAAACAAAACAATATTTATAAAACACAATATTATGTATATTTTTTAAAATTTTATGTTTATTAGTCTATGCTAATATGTTCGTTTAGTACTTAATGAACGAACATGAACAACCTTATTTTCTTAATAAACAAACATAAATAAGAAAATTCGTTCGTTTATGCGATCGTGTACGTTTATTTATTTGTTCAGTTAAAGTTAAACAAACACACATGAAAAATGCTTTGTCCGTGTTTATCCGGTTCGTCTACATCTCTAATTTTGGTTGTATCGGTTAGTGTAATTAATATTTTATGACTTTCATAAGATATGAGATCCAAGTTGAACATGCGGTTGTTCCAATTGAACAACCAAAATAATGGTCCTACGAGCACATGCAATTCCTCAACTGTTTCCTTCATTTCTCCCTTTTTTTCGTATTTATATTCTTATTATTAATTTGTTTCGTCAAGTTCAATGGCGACTTCAAATCCCAATTGCAAAATTGACAAATTGTGATAACGAAGCCATTACAACGTACACATATTTATGTTACAACCTTGAACCTTGTATCATCTCAGATTAACTTTTAGCTAGGAAACTTCAAACATATATCTTAGTAGTAAATGCTCTAAGATATTTGACAATAATACGTACACTTATAGAAAGATTACAGGTCACTTATTTGTATAATTATGTTACTTAACTAAAAAGATATATACGATATAGAAAAGTTTTTTAAAACTTTACAACAATAATCATATGCAAAAATATGAATATCATTTTTTTTGAGGTATTGCTAATATTGCGCCGTATCATATCATTGTATTGGAAAAAACGTGCAAATTTGTCCACCTGATTTCTTTAAGATTTGGTGAGACAATTGAAGACTGCATGTGTTGAACTTATAATATTCTAACACAAAATAAAATAAACATATAAAAAAAATCATGCGTATTTTGAGAAATAAAATAGGGTAAAAAGCAGAGATGATTCCATATTTACGAAACAAAACATCAAAATTTCATATTTTTTCAACACATGATTAAAGGTATTGTATTTGTGCATAAAAAACTTGTGTTTTAAGAAAATATGAGATTTTGATGTTTTGTTTGGGTAAATATGAAAACGTCTTTAATATATGTCTAAAAATTGTATTTGGATATTTGAAACGTTCATATGCATTTTTATTTGATCGCATGTCAAAGTTTGTTGAACGTTAAAATATTATAGTGGTATGAGTCGACCCTCTTTAGTCAATGAACGTTTTTCTTTGACGGTGCAATTTTGTACTACATAAAAAGATAAAATAAACAGAAAAATAAGCAAAGACCAAGTAGATTGGGTGAAAATTCAATGGAAAAACATTTTCATTGTGTCATCATACGACGTTTATTGCTAAAACCTCACTAAGTGCACATTTACAATGACCAAACAATCAGAAACGTTCACGAAATGCCCCAGATTAACGCCGTCTTTAGGGGAATGCAAACAATGCCATTGAAATGGCCACCGCTTCACGAGGGCCATAAAATTCCATGTACTTCTATTATATATATACACAACACGATATCTGAGTTTAATTAGTTCACGCATTATGTTTATTTTGTCTGTATGTTTAAGGGCCTCTTTGTGGTGATGGTACAGGGCCATCAAAACCCATGAGACGACCGTACTCCAGATAGATCGCGTACATCTAAGTTAAAGACACATAGATAATTCAAATTTATGTTAATCCGATTAGTTAACAAGTCCCGAGTTTGTCTTCCCCGTAGACTCTTTTTAAGTCTTCCCATATCAGGTAGAAGTTTTGATTGATGGACAAATTAAAAACGTGTTGATATTAGTACAATTAAGCTATAGGAGATTTTAAACATACGTAAACAAAAAAAAGGGGTTAAATGACCCATAAGTTGTACTAATATGTAATTTTTCCCTATAAAAATGTAGATTCTTTTTATGTGACTACTGACTAGTATATTAGCCTAAACAGTTGTTCTAATAAAACAGCAGGTCAAAGTGTTAAACATAAACGATTAAACGTTAACTATTCAAGACAATAACATTTTTACTGCTTAAAAAGATTTTTTTTTTTTTTTTTAAGGAAAGGAATGGATCCGTTAATTCCGGGTAAATTTGTAAAAGTCAAAGAAAATGAAGAGAGGGCGTGGTAGAAGAGGTGGCGGGAAACAGTGAGCATCATCTGCTAATTTTTTAACCAATTAAGCTGCATGCTTTTCTAACTAATTTCTACCCTCCCCTCATACTCTTTTTATTTATTTGTTGTTATATGTTTAGCTAATAAAAATATAACTAATTTGGTTATAAATCATGATAATTGTCAAGTAGCACCCACCAACGCGTGTGTGACAAGGAAAAAAAGGAATCGGTCTATCGATTGACCGAGTTGGTGAAGTTGAATGTGTGTGTGATTTTGGTTTGTTAGGATATATTTATGTTTGAGTGAGGTAGGTAGTGAAGTTGGTTATCTTATTACACTATGTTAGTGATGCTATTGATAATGAGGTAAAAAGCCAATGTGACTCGGTGGTCATGTTTTTTTTGGATAAAGGGTTTCTCTAGTAAATGTATTACTCCAAAAAACGTTTAAGTACAACCGATATGGTGAAATCTCAACCCGTTACATAGGCGTTAAAGCTAAACGATGTAACTACTATAAATTCTATTACGTATGACGCAACAAATCAAACATAAAATTACTTCTTTTTTCGATCGCGAATCTTGATGTCTCAAGCGTCACAAAAAGCTTGTTGATCTTTAGATATGTCATGTACATTGTACTTATCATCATCATCCAATGTCTCCTTCCACTGTTCGTACAAGCTCTTGGTTCCATATTGACTTCCACTTCCCGAGGCCATGCAGTTTCTGGTTTCATCATCAACTTTTTCCACATCACTTCGACTATTATCCACAATATCCACATTCTTACCATACGAACTCGGTACCACATGAATACCTTCTTTAGTCTTACCATATGTACTTGTATACTTATGATTACGTTCTTTAGGAGCACTAGTCTCCTTACCGTTCACGATCCCATCAATAGGTATGGCAACATTCGATGGTACATTAAAGTTAGAACTAGGCTCCTCGTTAACCGTTTTTCCTACTTCCACTTCGGATAAAACCTCAAATGCGTTTGTAGTTTTCACTACATTATCTTCCTTATTTTTTTGTTTGTCTAGATGTAGATGCCTCCATAGTACTAACCTTTTCAGTAGACGCCTTATTAGTCTTTTGTGGTTTAGCATCAAGCCGATATTCTACTTTCTTTGCCATAGAGACACCATCAAACTTCTTTAGATTAGATCCTTTGCGTTTAAGCTCGGTAAACCCATCATTTTGGTTCCCTTTCGGTGCTTTGGGCATTGAGTTTTAGCGTGACCAATTTTTTTTTTACATATATCACATCTAAGAGGAGTTCATTCACATCCAACACCAATTGTCATCTTCGTGTAACAAGTGTCATCAAGCAACGGGATCGCAACCACCAAACGTTCTTTAAATTCATTTTCAGCATTTAATTCAATAATAGCCCGAGCAAAGCTATTTCTACCCCACGATTCTTCACACAATGTATTTGTATACGAGTCCAAAGGCATGGGAGTACCCAGTTTCATTGCAATCTGATACGGCCCGTTTAGGGGTTGTATCGAGATAAGGCACCACTTTTAGCGTGTGCGAGCTTCTTAAGAAAATAGAGAGAAGAACTAGAGTTTTGTTTGACTAAAACTTTGATTGATTCGGTATATATAACCGAATAACCCTAACTTGTAAAACAAGCCAAATATAAAGACATATCTAAACAATGGCACTTTCCTAATACGACTCAAAGATATATCCTAACTAAATATAACACGACATAAAGCCTAGTGCGTATCATTCCCCACTCCTTCGAAATCACCTTGTCCTCAAGGTGTGGTCTTGAAAAATTTCTCTTGATTCCGGGATCCTATATCCTAATCCTAATCCTCATGCCTTCCGCTACCGCAACCAACACCTTTTTCCTTTTCCGCCTTCGACTACCTTGGACATAACATAACACCATTCTTCCGCCTTCCACTACCCAGGCCGTAACACTCCTCACTCCTTAAAAAATCACCTTGCCCTCAAGGTGATATGAAGAATATGCCTATTGAGAGTCCGATATCTATTTCCAGACATTCGGTTGAACAAATTTATGGTTACGTCCATTATCTATAAGCCCGTGAGCATCACCGATACCAATTCCTTCCCATAGTTGGCGAACACGTGGACTTTCATGAGCCACCAAAGAAGTGGGTATAGGACTAACCCCATTGTCCGCTAATTCCTCGCTTAAATTCAAATTTATTTCACCCAAACGACCATCAAATTCATGACCACCCACAACAAATCTCTTCCATACCTTTTTATTTTCTAAAAATTCTTCAAACTTGCTATGAACTTCATTACTCTCACCAGTATCTAAAACACCATCTATCGCGTTATTAACCACATCAACACCAATATATTCATCAGTATCTAATGATCTTTTAATCTCAGGTGAAGCGAATTCACTTTGTAATGATGGAATGGTATTTGATTTATTTTCAATTATATGCACTTTCTCCTTCTCTTCAATTGCCTCAAAACAAGCCTCGACTATATGGGCTAAGGAAAAGGTTCTCCTAAAGTGTAGGTCTTGCCCTCAACAGTTCTATTTCTAATGTCAGTTTAAGTCCGGAGATATAAAACGATATAAGTAAAAATTCTGAGATCCCCATTAATTGATTTATAAGAATCTTAAAATCATTCTCGTATTC
Source organism: Artemisia argyi (assembly GCA_030686995.1). Taxonomy (NCBI): domain Eukaryota; kingdom Viridiplantae; phylum Streptophyta; class Magnoliopsida; order Asterales; family Asteraceae; genus Artemisia; species Artemisia argyi. Next base: position 145,495,237 of record CM060709.1, on the reverse strand, counting down.
GGTCACTGTACCCATTTGCAAAAGCTTAAATAGTGCATATTCCGCGTCCCGATCACATCCGCTCGATGCCTGATGAGGCAAAAAATGAACCGTTTTTAAGGGGTCATTTTAGCTCGAATTCGAATTTATTTGATCAAATATTGCCTTAAATCGTTTCTTATGTCATTTTAGGTACGTTTGGAGTAAAATCTGGAAAAGGAAGCATTTTGTATGTTTTTGGAGCATAAAAGTGAAGAAAACGGCAAAGTCTTAATTTTCCTTGCTGGGAACAATACCTAACGGCGTCACATGTTCCTTAATGACGGCGTCAAAAGTAATACAAGAGGTGGATGTGGACAATACACGTGACGATCCAGAATGTTTTGTGCATTGGAGATGACGGCGTCACCTAGGCCGTCATGGTCCATGTATTAGTGACGGCCCAGAAGAAATTTACACATGACGGCGTCAAAAGTGGATCTAGGCAATCCGATTTTATTATAGGCGGCGAGTTGAAGGCGTCACATGTTTACACATGACGTTGTCACCCTGTATTATCTATATATAGTTTTCCAAATTTCATTCATATGTGTGCAACTTTGAGGGAAAAAACCCTAGGTCGAATTTTCCAGCTTTTTTCAAGGGTTTCAACCCTTTGAAACTTTCATGTTCAATTTGAGATAAGTATTCTTTCAATTCAATCAATATGTCTATGTGTTGCTTGAATATATCTTACGCTTGTCTTCAATTTAACATGCTCGGCTAGATCTCTTTTGTGTTTGCTTATATGTAGTGAAACCTAGATGTTAATTATGGGTTGATTGCTTGTTTATAGTTGTTACAGACGATTGTATTCGATGTTAGGCTTAAGAAAACTGGCAGACTTCCATTGGTAACATGCTTGAACGTCTTAAGAAACATGATCAGAGGTGTAATATGATTTTTGGTTGTATTTAATGCGTAGGAGAATTCTAATGATCACATGTTAGGAGCTTCTAACGGCTCGACATAGGAGTGAAGTAGGATCCTATAGAGTTAGGGAATATTGTACACGGCCCTACGACTAGTATTAAGGAATACGACTCGTCATCCATGCAATTGTAACAAGCTATCAACCTGTAAAAGATATCTAGGGAGTAATGAAACCTAAGTAAACACAACTTTCCCTATCATTGTTTACATCACTAGTATAATTAGTTTCATTTCATTTTAGTTATTTTATTTTGATTGGATCTTTAGTTCATTGGGTTAGTTGGCTAGCAACTAATTCCGCCCACTCTTCCAAAAACCGAGATTTTACTTGCTTTTATGAAACATAAAAATACAAAAAGAATAATCCCTCACCTCTAGACTTAGTTTATGAGACTTTTTAATCCTAGCGACACTATTCCTGAGTTGAACGATCAATCCCCCGGTACTTGTCACTATACTATACTACAATGATCAGGTACACTGCCTGGTGAGGGTTGTAAGCCTCTCGAGATCCCTCGAGAGGTAAAGCCTGGTGCGATTCCCACGTATCAAGTTTTTGGCGCCGCAGCCCGGGGAATAGTTATTGTCTAGGTTAGGATTTATTTTTATTAGGTCTACTTGCTAGATTCCTTTCTAGTAAGATTTTTATTTTATTTTTATAGGTTTTCTTTAGTCTATCTTTTTCTTTGTACCTTTGTTAGTAAATTAAGTTCATTGACTATTCCATTTGCCATTATGGAGAACGTGAATCCGCCCTACTACCAACCACGAAATTCACCCACTCCAAGTGACATCTTGATGTTCAAACAACATCAAGATGAACCTATCTATGATGCATGGACTCGTTTTAAAAATTTACTCCGAAAAGTCCATCATCATAGTTTCGATCTGTGGTCCCAAATTGAAATATTTTACCATCGTGTCGACCACTATACCAAAATGGACATTGACCATGCCGCAGATGTGGACCTTTGGGGATTAAGTGCTGATGAAGCATGGGAAACCATAGAGAATTGTGTCATACTTGCCAAAAAAATGGACAACCCAACAAACGTTGTTACAGATCAATTGATAGCAAGTTTAAGGGAACAAGCAAGAAGATTGTTTGGGGATAATAAGCCTATAGATGAGATACCTAGGTGCACGGAGTGGTTTAATTTTACCACAATATAGGATGAACACATAGGTGACCTTGATGTGATGGAGGATTAAGCCGAACATGATCACATTGATCAAAAAGACCTAGGTTTTATGATCGGTGATGATGAATCTCAAGAAACACATGATGAATCTTTTGGACAATTTGAATATAGCGGTTAGAATATTGAGGAGGATCCTTATGATTCAGATATAGAAGTTGAGATGCCTAGAGAAGCACTTGAGATACTTGAGAAAATGTTAGGGTTAGATTATAATGAAACACATGTTGAGGATATAGGTGATCTTGACATAAGGAATGATGAAGTAAATAACATAAGTACCCCACAAGTCCCACCATCATTTGAGGCACACACACCGCTCGTGACTTACCCGGAATATGTAGAAGAAACTTTAGGAATCCCAATAGAGGTAGAGCCCTTGGACCAAGCACAACTAGATGAAATAGGTTTGAATACTTGTAGTCGCAACCTTTCTCTTAGTTCTAATGAAGTTCCTAGTTTTGATGAACCGGAGCCTCAACCAAATCCGTTACCTAATCTTCCATCCTTGGATGAAAATTTAGGAATTGAAAAAGGTCCCGATCCACCAATCAAACCATATAATCCGGGTAGTCTTAGGATAAAGGTGGTAGATTTTAAGCCATGTAGAGAGGAAGTCAATATATGAGTGAAACATAACCTTACATGCTTACATCACCCATTCATGATTGATCACAAAAAACATTATGAGTTTAATCCAGGTTTATTAGGTCAAGATGGATCCCCAACTAGTAGTCTCTTGAAGTTGATAGAAAATGATCCCTTTCTAGGAGAAAATCTTAATCCACCCGTTACCCTGATTGAATTAGGTAAGGTTATGATGATAGGAGCACAACGCTTTGAGCATATAATTCATCCACCACTCTTTCCTCACGTGGCATACTTCCACCGAGAGGGTGTGTATCACTATCACCCGCACTTAATCCTAAGTGTAGGTAAAACTTCCCTTTTATCCGTTAAATAAGGGTAGAGTCAGGCTCGTGACTCGAACAAAAACAAGTGCTTATTGGGAGGAAACCCAAGTTTTATTTGTTTTAGTTGTTTGTTTGTTTATTTGATTGTTATTTGTTTCCGTATGCATGTTTTATTTTTATTGTCGGTAGATCATGTTTCAACTTAAATTGTGAAAATGCTTTATTTTATTGTTTAACTTCGTCTTAACTTCATATAAAGCTATTTTACAAAAGATAAGTGTAAGGGGAAACCCCAAATTTGTTTCTAAGAATGAAATTGATCTTGATTCGCCACAATATTAAATGGACATGTGTATTAGTACTTGTTATAGTCAAATGCTTGTATCGAGTCATAATGATGTTTTGCAGGATTTTCCAGGAAGTAGGACATAAGTTTTTCTAGAAATTTTCCGAAAACTTAACGTAAAGATTTCTGCAGGTCACTTCTGACGGCATCAGGAATTAACTCCTGACGGCGTCATGTGTAAAATTCTGAAAATTTTGCGAGTTTTGTTTTTCTAACGGAGTCTTAAAGTTTTTGTTAATTCTTTAGTTTTATAAACTCCAGGAGATCTGCAAACATTCATTCCACAAGCATTATATTTAATTTGTTTTCTAGGACTTGTTAGTATATATAGATTGCCGCCGATTTTATGCGAGATTGCCTTGTTTGTTTTCTCAGGTTTAACAGGTTATATATGACAAGAAGATGATTTATTTTTCTGGAAGGGAAGCTTTGAATGTTCATTTTCTTAGAGGAAGATATAACCTTGTTACCACACTATCCACACCGAACGAATAATGGGAGTATTTGCTTTCATTCTTTTACCTATTTCACTTTTACATTCTTTAATTGAACATTGGTGATAATGTTCATCCTAAGTGTAAGGGGAGGGTAAATGATGATACCTTATAGGATACAATTGCACTTGAGTTTGTTTGTTTGATGGTAGGTGTGTAATAAAACTAAGAGAAATACTTGTTATTGTAATTTTAGCACCAAATTTAAATTTTTTTACAATATTTAGGAGTGAAACTTTAGCCTTAGCAAGCGTCTCATGGATAGAAGTTGTATGACTAGCACAAAACCGTACTATTCAGAAAAACTTCCCACCCAAACATGTGAGGTTCGCCTTTAGATTTGATAGGAAAAACATTCATTATTAGTGCTTATAAGTGTACCAGTAGCATTTAGATTCTAGAACTTGCGTTAGTGATGCATCCCGAGACCGCTAGTGAAACTACATTTGTGTAGTAGGATTTACTACATGATAAGAGGCATTAGGATCACCTTTGTGTTAAACCCGTATCATAATTACTTGACCATTTAAGTCATATTACTTAGCTAGTAAAGTCAATTAATTTTTCCCACATCTTAGCGTTGTACTCATTTTTAGTACATGAAACCCCTAGTACACCCCTCCGAGCCTATCTTTACGTTTCTAACTTTAAGCATCTTACTTAAAGGAATAATTTGTTACTACCGACCCAAATGTGCAACCAAATTGCCTTAGCCTTCCGTGTATGCACTCATCTTTAGTGCATTATTGTTACATCTTTAAACCCTTAGTTAATTATCTAATTGATTACATGGTTGCTAAGTCGAGACATATCTTGTACATATGATTTTGGGACGATTGAGACTCATGGGTAAAGTACTTATGTTATGGAGTAATGGGGAAGAACATCATATATTACCCGCATATGTGCGTTAATCTTAAAAAAAGTACTCCAAGTTTTTTGATTATCTTGATTCGAGTCATTAGATTAGTTTATTGTAAAGTATGTAAAAATTCAAGTGTAAGGGGAATGTACATTCCCTATGATGTATTATTTTTTATGGTAGGGTAAGAGTGTATGCAAAAAAAAAAAAAAAACGGACAACCATCCCGTTTCATTCTATGTTTGTTTTTTGTTTTTGTTATTTTTGATTTATTAGCTTAAGTCGAGTCTAGTCTTGGCTTAGCAACACCATATTGTACATGTAATTAACCGAGATGATTAACTCGCCACCAGTAAATATTGCCTTTATCCAACAAAACCGTGTATTCCATATCCCTACACCTAACGTTATAACCCTTTAAAAGACCTCTTTGATAGTTTATCTTAGGTGCTTACGCTAGTGGTGGAGGTTTGATCCTTTCCCAAGCCTATGGTAATCTATTTTGCTATGACAGGTAGTGAGAGATGTTTTCGATTTCCTACAAACGTGAAATAATTTTCTAAAAATCTTAAACTACTAAAATGAATTTCCAGAAAAAGAAAATTATTTTTTTGACTTTTCTATTATTTTCTATGAATTTATTTTGATTTTTGTAATTTTAATTGAATTAAAAATGAAAGAAAATAGAAAAATAAAGTGAAAAAATGAAAATTTAATTCTGAAAAATCTAAAATATTATAAAAGAATTTCTAAAAATATTTTTGTATTTTTCACAGCTTTTTCTGAATTTTTGTGGATTTTTGTTGATTAAAATCTAATTAAAAATTATTAAAATCAAGAGAAAATTAAGAAAAATACTAAAACTATTTGGAAAAATCTGGAAAAATTCCAGAAAACCAAAAATAATAAAAAGAATTTAAAGAAAATTTTTGAAATGAAAAGAATCTGTTTAAGTGCTTATTTGAACCAATTGCTTATACACAAGTGCTTATTATTAAGCACTTGTGAACAAAACTGAATGAAACTTTGAACACAGTCTAAATATGATCTAAAAAGCTCAGTTGTGCAAGAATGAACAAACTCAGTCTCAGAAATCAACAATTACTCAGAATAGAAGCTATAAGCTCAAGCAATAAGCTCATTGATTAAGCAGAGTAAGCATAGACATAAACAGAAACAATATGACTTGTCAAAAACACTTAAACTACTCAAATATGACTCAGAAATCCACTAAACTCAGATACATGCACAAGCTATCAATTCTGCAGGCCTATTATTTAAACAGACCCTGTCTCAAACAAGCTTATAAACAGGTGTAATAAGAACTTCCAATAAGTTCCAAAATGCAAATAAATGGGGGCAAAAGCTAGGCTGAACAACTGAGTTCTCAATTCCACCAAAAGAAAGCAACTCAACTCCAATTATCTACTCAAAATGAAACCGGAAAATCTGACTAATTCTGATGCACAAGGTAAATTTAAGCTGAGACTCTCAACTTTAAAGCAATATTACAATTAGCAAATGAGATCTAATCTAGCTTTGACTTTTTAATTTTGATAATCTAACTGCTAAACTTCTAAAATCAGTAATCCACAAGTAATCACAATTAAAGTTGAACACTAGAAATTCACTTAAAGAATTGACCAAAACTGAGTTCCAATAATAGTTTGACTTTCTGATTTCAAAGGAATTTTGACTAAAATGGATTTTAAATACTCTAATCATACTGAGAATATTATGATAATCCTAGAATATGAGTAAAATCACTAAATCACTAGTTTATGCAGCTATAACTAGGATTATGCAACTAAAATTTTGTCTGTTATGCAATTATGAAAATATAAAAATGATTTTTGACATTTTACTAAACTAATCTACTATTTTTATGTAATACCCAGTCTGTATTTAACCTACATGACTTACTAATGCAATATTATCCAATTTACTTACCCTAAATCATTACAGAACTCTATAATCCAAACACTCCTTTATTTTGACAGTAAAACTACAACTCTATGATTCTCACCACAAAACTTATTCCACAAGATCAAACAACTTAAAAATCACTATATTTAACTGATTACTCTACCAATTATTATTGATTCCAATAGAAATGCAATATGACAGATCTAAACCAATACAGTTACTAAAATAAGCTAATCTACTACAGAAACTACAAACAGTTCAAATAGAAATCTAACAATCTCAGAAATAATAAATTCTACAATTACTACAGCTACTAAATCAATGAAACAGTAACCATAGCATTTAACACTAAAATCAAACAGTTATGTTGAAATTAAGCTAAAAACCAAAAAGTTACCAAATCAATTCCCCCTCAGTTAGAACAGAGGGGTCTCACTAAGCAAGCCTGACTTTTAGACAGGCTGAGACCTTCCCTTTCTGTCTCAATCTATCTCAATAAACCACCTCAGCAACCACTGATCTGAACTTTTGACTTTAGTTGACCACACTATTATTTGAGAGAATGATATGAAAACAGAATATATCAAACTAAGAAGCTTCTATAAGCTGAGTATAAGCTCTTTCAGCTTATTCAAAAACTATAAAAGCTAATTTGAAACATTTTTTTTATTTTTTAATTATTTTTTTGATTTTTATATGTTTTTTTATATTTTCTATAAAACCTAATGAAACAGTAAAAGTTTAACTATGAATTGAATTAGCTTTTGAAAACTTATGAAAACATGATTTTTGCCTTAAGAAACAAATAAGCCACTCTAATTTGAAATAACAATAAAACAATAAAGCTAATTGAATGAACAAAATGAGAATTTTTATTAGAACTAAAGCTGAATAACAAAATGAAATTTATAAAACTAATAAACTGAGTACAAAATTCGACAGAATAACATTACACTAAAATCTACACACCCTAATGCTAGAAATGACCTCTATTTATAACAAGAGTGAAGGGGTGAGGGTCTTTTTGCCAGGTTGGCAATCCACAACTCATTGTGCTTTCTCTCTTCTATTCATAGCCCTCTGATCACATTTGTGTTTCTTTGATCTCATATTTGCCCTTGGATCGAATTTTGATGTATGGCATGACCAATTATACACTGCCATCTGTATGATTTGTGTGCATAATCTCTGACTTGTCAGCAACCTTCTAGAAGTAGAATCCAAGGAGAATAATCATGTGTCTCTTCCAATTACTACCTGCCAAGTGTCCATGAGCTTCTAACGCTCTCTCTGACACGCCCCTGTCATGTGGGTATATTTCAAGTAGTCCCAATCATTGGCTTATGATGGTTGAATGAAGTGGTGTGAGCCAATAGACCATGGTTTGATTTCTAGGGTTCTTAGGATAATTGGGGGGTTTTGGGTTTGGAGGGAATTGGGGGAAAAGGCTCGTTTGAGTTATTTTTATTATATTGACCATTTGACATTTGACCCAGGATAAAAGAGTTTGACCAAAGGGTGTTTGGATCGGGTCAAGGATGGGTATTGGGCTTTTGATGTGGGCTTTGTTATTTATGAATTCACTTTGGACCAGGCTTTATGATGGATTTATTTTTCAGAATTTATATTGTGAAAGTTAAGGACCAATTGTGTAATATAATAAAAACCAAGGGCTGTTTCTGTCATCTTCTCAAAGTATAATTCAAGGACTTCTTATGCCAATCTTGAATACATGAAGGACTAATGTTGACTTTTGGATCCCAGGCTTTGACTTTCTGACCTTTTCCCACTCTCGTGCCCGTTTGTTCCGGTTTTTGCTTGATTTTTGTCTCTTTGTGATTAATCCGTACCTGCACGTTCACAAACATAAAAATACACATTCTTTGGCATTTTGTTAGCATAATTAGTCTATTTGGGTCCGTTTTTGGCTATGAAAAGGTATGTGAATTAACACATACCAGGAACAGTACCTGACGGCGTCAGATGTTCCTTAATGACGGCGTCAAGAGTAATACAAGAGGTGGATGTGGACAATACACGTGACGATCCAGAATGTTTTGTGCATTGGAGATGACGGCGTCACCTAGGCCGTCATGGTCCATGTATTAGTGACGGCCCAGAAGAAATTTACACATGACGGCGTCAAAAGTGGATCTAGGCAATCCGATTTCATTATATGCGGCGAGTTGACGGCGTCACATGTTTACACATGACGCCGTCACCCTGTATTATCTATATATAGTTTTCCAAATTTCATTCATATGTGTGCAACTTTGAGGGAAAAAACCCTAGGTCGAATTTTCCAGCTTTTTTCAAGGGTTTCAACCCTTTGAAACTTTTATGTTCAATTTGAGATAAGTACTCTTTCAATTCAATCAATATGTCTATGTATTGCTTGAATATATCTTACGCTTGTCTTCAATTTAACATGCTCGGCTAGATCTCTTTTGTGTTTGCTTAGATTTAGTGAAACCTAGATGTTAATTATGGGTTGATTGTTTGTTTATAGTTGTTACGGATGATTGTATTCGATGTTAGGCTTAAGAAAACTGGCAGACTTCCATTGGTAACATGCTTGAACGTCTTAAGAAACATGATGAGAGGTGTACTATAATTTTTGGTTGTATTTAATGCGTAGGAGAATTCTAATGATCCCATGTTAGGAGCTTCTAACGGCTCGACATAGGAGTTAAGTAGGATCCTATAGAGTTAGGGAATATTGTACACGGCCCTACGACTAGTATTAAGGAATACAACCCGTCATCCATGCAATTGTAACAAGCTATCAACCTGTAAAAGATATCTAGGGAGTAATGAAACCTAAGTAAACACAACTTTCCTTATCATTGTTTACACCACTAGTATAATTAGTTTCATTTCATTTTTGTTATTTTATTTTGATTGCATATTTAGTTAATTGGGTAGCAACTAATTCCGCCCATTTTTCCAAAAACCGAGATTTTACTTGCTTTTATAAAACATAAAAATACAAAAAGAATCATCCCTCACCTCTAGACTTAGTTTAGGAGACTTTCTAATCCTAGCGACACTATTCCTGAGTTGAACGATCAATCCCCCGGTACTTGTCACTATACTATACTACAACGATCAGGTACACTGCCTGGTGGGGGTTGTAAGCCTCTCGAGATCCCTCGAGAGGTAAAGCCGGGTGCGATTCCCACGTATCAATGCCATAAACATTAACTCGAAAAATAAAAAAAACAAAACAAAAAAAAAATCGATAAATAGTACCCCCGTGAACAGTAACTCCGACGAACACTGCGTGTGAATAGTGATCGATGAACAGTACCGAGAAAAGTGTCGTGAGCAGTTTTTATTTTTTATTTTTTATTTTATTTTTATTGGAACCCTAATAAAAAAACCTCTCAACGAGAGCTCTCAATGAAAGCACCAATTTTAAAACAAGCCAAATATAAGGCACCACTTTGATTCATTCATAATAATGATTCGGTATGTATAACCGAATAACCCTAATTTGTAAAACAATCCAAACATAAAAACATATTTAAACAATGGCACTTTCCTAATACGACAAAAAGACATACCCTAAATAAATATAACATGACATAAAGCCCGAGGCATATCACAATCATACTTAACCCATCACCCGCGTATGCGGCCATAGGAATATCATGTAACTTCACCCATACAAGTATCTTTCTCAAAACCTCTTTAGCTAAACAAACACTCGTCGACTAGGTTTTGAGAATAATAGCTATCGTACGAATCATCCAAGGTCCAGTAAGAGGCATAAGCTCCATATTTTTTTTCGAAGAAAATTTTAAAAAGAAAAACTCTTGCGAGTTTATCATAATTTGTTGAAGGCCATATTTAGTCCACATAGTACGAACAAGTGTTGTGCAACGGGAAACACTAACCCATTGCTAATAAAATAACCATATAATGTATTAGCACAACTATTATTTACCTCCTCGATTGACGATTTTGGAATGGTCAAATCAACGGCTTTAATTGTTTAACTTGTTTCAATGAGACGAAATTTAGCTTTGAAGAAGTTTTAGCATTACTAAACGTTGCAGTAGTACTTCGCAAAGACTCCTCAAAGCTCTTACATGCCAAAACAGTCACCTGATCAACAGCCGTATCGTTCTTATTAGGTTCATGTACAGCCTGGCTGGTTTTAGTTCCCTATTTGTCACCACTTGTATTTCACATTTGAACCTTACCACTTTCAGCAGCTTCCTGTGTCACACCAGGTATTGAAGCCTCGTTATTGTTACCAACCGGTTCATTTCCATTAGTGTTTACACTCTGAGCATTACTACTTCCAGCATCAATTTGTGTAACCTAATGCGTAGCAATACTCTTAGAATTTGACCCCTCAACCGGTCTAGGTTTAAGTGGTTGCCTACTTGCCCATCTTCGCCTAATAACACTAATTTTCCATCAAGCAATTGATTTTCAAGGTTACGAATCTTACCAGCAAAATCCTTGTTCGTGACCTCACTATATTGAGTAACACCATTACGAGTTCTATCATCCATACATTGATCAACCAAACGATTATCTTTTTTCTTTTTCTTCTCCCAATCCTTCCTAAATCCAAAAACTCACTTCTCATACTCAAATCATGCACAACAATCAAACACAAAAAGCACACATAACATCCCAAGCTTCAATAAAACAAATAAACCCTAATGAATTTATGTCGGTCACCACCATACCCATTTCACACAAATTGTACATAATCATAGAAGATATTTTGGCTATAATTTTTTTAGCTAATTTGAGAAATTGTAACACAAAATTGTATCTAATTGGCTGTACAAAAATTGTAACTAATATATTCCGATGATTATATTATATCTCTTCCTTCTAACATATAAAATTGTAAACCATCTATTACTTGTAAAATTACAAACCTCTCTTGTTTCTCTTTTTCTCTTTTTGGCGAACAATACTACAATAGAATCAAGGGACAAAATATAGTCCGTACAAAAGGTATCATGGCAGTATAAATGAAGTATCGTATTTACTCAAAAACTGCTAAAACTTGTCAGCTGTCACCTGGGCAAATCTAGTATATTTATATGGGGAGTGATTGGCACACTCATAAAAGTTATTGGCACACTCAACTGTACAAGCTGTTAAAGCAGGATATACGTAAAATACAACTGTTTAATGCATTGAATGAAGTGTGCCAATAAATTATAGGAGTGTGCAAATCATTTCCCATATTTATATACTCTAAATATTTACTACTAATTACCCACTCATATTATACTCCGTATAACATTGAGATCTGTTTAACTCTCGATTTTCTCACAATCCCTCTATATTTTAACTTTCACAGCTTGGAGGTACAGTAAAACAAGTAAATGCTCGTTCATAAAAGAAAACAAGATTATCAATTAAAATAGACAGAAAATGATTACATACTTTCACCGTAATTAGCACACGAAACTTATTTCTTGAAAACGAAAGTGCATACAATAGGTAATTATCGATACTTGATCGATCGTTTTCAAATGTTGGTTAACGTGTTGTTGTAAACTAGAACATGGGTTTGCAAACGCTTAAAAAGGTCGTTCGTTCGTACACAATCGGAAATGTTATTAGATAAACGATCCTTTTCTCATTTGTCTGTTTATAAACTACAATTTCATAATTTAGTTGGTAAACATGTCTTAATCTTTTTTAATTTGCAAAGAGGCGTGTTTAAGTATAAATCATTAGAAACGATCAGTTAGCACACGTGGGCAATCCTCAAAACAAGACATTGTGTTCGTCTATTTTTTACATATTAAGAAACTTGTCGTTTAGTGCACATGTCAGTCTCTAAAACGTCTATTGAAGTTACGTGTGCGTATTATATTATTGCATGACTTTAGTTAACGTTTTTGCAAAATTCAATGATTAGGAATGTTAGTTTATGAAAATGTGACAAGATTAGATGAGTAATTGTCAATGTTAAAAGGGCCTACCATGTTACTAGCACATGCAAGTTTCCTTTTATTGCGGCCGTATTTCTTAAATAAAAATTTAATACGAGTATAATGCAGTTTGACTGTCATTTATAAAGTCGTTTATTGATACTTGCATATATATACGTTGTATAAAAAATAATAAATGAGCCGTTGATTTGTATTTCAAATTTTCAATCACTTGTTTTAAAAACGAAATTGATTTGGAATGTATCACTAAAAATATTACTCCAATAATAGTGGTATTCTCTTAAGAATTCAATAGTGGTATTCAAGGTCTTGTTAAAAATGCACATATGTCTTTGAACTATGTTCATCAAACAGATAGCATGTTAAATCTACGAGTGGAAGGCGTGTCTAAAGGTTTTATTTTGCTACATCAGTTTTACGTCATCATTTGTTTTTCGTATTTCTCTATAAAATATGCAGCAGTTTAAGGATATTTTCGTAATTGAGCTCATTCATACAATTAAGATAGCTTAAAAGATGTTTGATATTGATATCTAGCCTTTACTTTATCACAGATGAATCTACCAATGTGCTCTAGAATTATATCTCACATTCCTTCTATAGATGATTATTTGGATGTTAAATATATTAAGTAGTAACTTGTAAGCAACATGATATATCAGTAGAAAACATAGTCATAATTCATAAATTAAGTAAAATCTAGAAATTGACTTATTTCTCAAGCATATGTGCATGTCTGGTCTCATGTGTGTATGTTTGTATCTTTTGCTTCATGTGTGTCCTATATATCTATAGCTATTTATGTTCTTCTATTATATGTTACATTTTATATTATTTTTCATCAAGTATTTTGAGTTTCTTGTAGAAAATTTGTATTCTTCAAACAATTATAACATAAACGAATGAGGTTTAATCCATCTTATCCATTCACTTTACCTGAAAAGAGCGAGTGCTTTTACTTAAATATACGTGACCTGACTGGTTCTTTAAACATTTACAACTTTTTAATAAAATTTCTGACCACTGAATCGAATGTTTGCACTTTATATCCAAACTTGAAGATTATCGAAAGCATTTTAAAGGATGAATATGAAATTATTATTTGGAATCTTTAAAGATATAACGTGGGAGAAGATTTGTGAAATTTTTGCAGCCACAAAGGGAAAAAAGGGACTACAAATTGTGCATGTTGTGATGGGGTCCAATGAAAGCCCTGCTCACAAGCTCTTGTCTGATTTTGGAAGATTATACCAATTTGATGAAAGGGATTGCAAACTTTCTATGTCTCTCATACGATAAATGCTATACCCCTCGTAAAATTCACACAAAAAATCCACTCGTTGACGTGTCAGTGGGTGATTGGTTTAATAAAAGAGACGAGAGAGAAACTGTCAGAAAATGCATCAATCACCCTCTGACACATCAGCAAGTGGTTTTTTGTGTGAATTTTATGATTGAGTCTAGCATTGCTCCTCTCATATTATCCTTTTTTCGTTCCTTAATGCACCCGAAATAAACTAAAAATAAAATGGACCCATTGAGAAATATGGTTACAAACTTACAATGTATAATAACTAACATAACCTGTCATGGATCAATAGCAAGCAAGAGTAGTATTGTAGTAAGTTACGGTTAACAAGTAATCTATACTGTATTAAGATGGGTGTTACCTCAAATAGTGAAAAGTTTAGAGCTAAAAGTTTGGTTGTATTGGTTTAAGACTTTAAGCTTTTCATATCTGCTATGTTTAGTGTTACATGTTAGAGATGATTTTTTTTAGAAGTTAACAAGATCCAAGTTTTTCGTTTAATCTTGAGTATATAAAATGTAAAACTTTACTAAGGTGTGTTTGTTTTTATAAACAAAAATGTCTTACTAGTCTCTTAATGTTTTTTTCATTTTGAATCAGAGACGGTCAGACATATTGACTCTTACCAAATAAGAGTTGGATGACTTGTTTTATTGCCTCTTATCATAAATTTAGAATATATTAATATAATGTATTTAATGCTTTATTTACTTTGTTAAATGTATGATAAAATGTTTCGTTTTATGTTTATAGAAGTTACTTATTCATCGCAATGCGATGATTTTATATAATTTTTGCAAATTTAAATCATTCAGACAATTTAACAAAAACAAACAACATTATTTGATTCACATTCAGTGATTCAGACTTTTTAATCATCTCTTAACAGTAAGATGCGGTAATCAGATTCATCTCGAAACACTTTAATGAAACAAACAACACCTAAGATAGTCACAGTCGAATATATCAAAAACCATTGAATAGATTCATGTTATTGCAGCCTAGTAAGTTGTTTTGTTTTGCAAAAACACAGATTTTGTCTCTCACGTTCAAATAATTCTACCATACTTGTATTGCAAGTTTGCAACAAATGTATGTTCTCATAGGCATACATAAAAGGATAGAAAGGGCACTTCCACTACTTATCCAAAGTTACGACTTTCAAGGATGATATTGCAATTTGCAAGAAGCACTTTTTCTTAAGAGAAAAATCACTTTCACAACTTATCTATAATAACTTATTTCAATGATGATAGTTAGACACTAGTAATACTCTGCAGTCTGCATGAACTTTCAAAAGGTTGATTTTACACCATCTGAACATGCATACGACAGATTGTCCTAGCTGCCTCAGTTCGTGCAACGGCTTACTGAGATAGTGGCCCAATCGGTTGAAACCAAATACGCGAAACTTTTAGACTAAAGAGATCAAAATACGTCGATATCATGGTTTTAGAAAACATAGAAAGATAAGATATCTAAAAAAGAGGCGATAAGGAAGAGCGCTATCAGAAAATCAAACTCAATCTACATTTAAATATTAAAAACGATGTAGATTATATTTAAAGTGAACTCTTTGACATGAAAAATCAAACAAGGACACAATGTGTGGAAAACAAGAAGCAATAGCCATCAAGGTGCAGTTATTAACATGATCTTGTATAGCAGCCACAGACAGAAAGAGCCCCCACATGACCTTGGTGCAACATTCACATCAGTTGTTGAAGGAGGTGGTGTGTTTACTATGCCATGTGCATTTATAATGGTCTGTTTGTTCAACCCCCCCTTGGACCATGTCCAGTAATGCAACTCTGGTAATATGGTCATTTTCGCCAATCTCATTGGTCGACTTGGAACGTCTCGCTAACAATATTACTTTTCTCAAGGTTGATAGTTAGGGTTTTTGTCTAGTCGTAATCCGACCGGACCATAACTGATAATGAAAAGTGTAAATATTAGTACATAACCAAAAAACAATAGAATTTAAACCAATAATCCAGTTTGGTATCAATCCAGTCAGAATAAAACGACGTCCTTCAAATTTGACATTTCTAAAAACCATATAATCTTTTCTAGGACCGAACTGAGCCACGAATCAGCTTTTGAATAACTCTGGGAACCAACAGAATAGCTGGATTCACTACAGTTCCTAGTTTGATTTTACAAGTCTGGGCCGTTTTTTTGCAGAGCTCTAGTTGACAGAACCATTAGAATTCAGGTCTCCAACAGTATGATGAAAGTATCTAAGTTGTGTCGCCGACTCACCAATCATCTTGCAGATTAATTAAACGAGCAAAGAGAAATTCGACACAAGAAAATATCCATCACTAATAAGTTAAGAGAACACAATAAACCACAATTCGCTAACATCATGACAATAAAGATCAACGTTCGTTAAGGTTGAAATCCAAGCGTTTGTAAAAATAAATAATTTGGAAGAACATGGTGCTAATGTGCACTAACAAGGTGTTAGTCTATAAACAAATTAAAGAATTTGATGAACACAAATGTTGAAAAACAACGAGAATCAAAATGTGCTGCTGCTTTCGCTGGCTGAGATTGAAGGGCCTTCCGACTTGACCATATGAGGATTACCTCTGGCGCTGATATCGAGCCCCTGGAAGCGGCCAAGTGGATCTTGTTGTAGTGTTTCAGAGAGAGCCTGAGCATGAGCGGCTGCAAGTAGCTGGTGGTGGTGGTTTGACATGTTGGACTGATGAGAGTGGTGATATTGTGGCTGCTCCTGCTGTTGATGGTTTGTGAAAAAGTTTGATTGGTTGTATGGAACATGGTGCATTCCCAAATTGTAACCATCTGAACAGCTTGCTATTTCTCCAGTCGCCATTCTAAGTCTTTCGACTTCTTGCTTCAGTGCCTCATTTAGAGCTACATTATGGAGAAAATTTGTTAGAAATCTTTTTGGATCATTTCGGGAATTGAGATCTTTA
This sequence comes from Artemisia argyi, assembly GCA_030686995.1. NCBI lineage: Eukaryota > Viridiplantae > Streptophyta > Magnoliopsida > Asterales > Asteraceae > Artemisia > Artemisia argyi. The sequence goes on along the minus strand of CM060709.1, from coordinate 145,478,352 downwards.
TAACGCGCAAGAAAATATTGAGGAATCTGAGCATTAAAATATCTACATAAATGTGGACAATATTTTTACTGTGGTAATCATAATTTAATTTACTACTATATCGCAAGTGAATTAACGTTTTTACGAGTCTTACCATCACGTAATTGAGCTTGTTGTTCCATAGCTTGCAAACGGAGCTTAAGTTCTGTGTTTTCAGAAGACAGGCCAGTTGTATCCCTCTGTATTAGGTAAACATTGGCTTAAAAGTTAGAATCCATACAATTGAGTATTAACACGTATGCTTTTAGAGATATGAAAATAGATAGCAAGATGCGGTTAAAGTCCATTTCCATAGTCCATGCAACATTTTCCCCCGTGTTAGTAATGCTTTTTCGTTTCTCAAGTTTTTTCATTAGAGCACTTCTTAAAAAGATCTCGATATCAAGCATCCAAAAAACCACATTTTGGGGATCCCGTGAGATATTATTACAAGGAGACTTCAAAGCCATCACACTGTCATTGATATGTTTCTATTTTAGTGTCAGATGGATTGGGGGTTGTAAATAGGAACACAGAATTTGATACACTCCGTGTTTCATATTAAAGTTGAAATTCCAATTCTGGAATTTTGAAATAATTACTTGGACACTCAAAAGGAAAGAAATCTGATAAAACATTCCTCAAAGGTTCAAAAAATCACCTGAAACAGAGTCAGTTGTGCTGAAAGGGTAGTTGCTTCTGTTTGAAGAGTCTGAACTTTTCTCTCAAGCTCAGACATATAACGTGCCTTCCTCTCTTTAGAACGAGCAGCTGATTGTCGATTTGCCAAAATCCTGTATACAACAAAGAGTAAGATGATTTGAATCTCTCAAAGCTGAAACACCTATAAAAACAAACAAAATAATGCTTCGCAGAAGTTCGCACTACGATATGTCTAACTAAGATATTTCTCTATAAATGGTTAATTAATATCCCCTTCACTCATACAAAGTTAGCCTGACCGCGCTATTACTCGGGCCATCTTGGTTATCCTACCATAAGGGCCTCAGTCTAAAGGACCAAGATGTAACACAAAATGGTATCTCTGGAACCTTACGCTTCCACAACAAGGAGCCATGCTTACTAAGTTTATCATCTGATAAATCAACATAAATTCTTTTCTAAAGACGGATATAAATAACTGAATGAAACTAGAAACTAGAAACTAAGTACCAACATTAAACATTTCATTTCTATCAATAACAATAAAGATGGTACTGCCGCACGGGTGAAATTCAAGTTAGTTAAAAACTAATCAACTTTTTAAATGCATTTCTAAATTCTAATACACTGATTCTGTCATACAAGACGACTAACTTCATCCCATTCTACAAACCATAACGAGGCTTCTCAAATCTTAAAAATACGCAAAACAGGTAATGCAAAATCTTGATGGTCATCACAACGTCCGTGCTTACATTTCAACAAAATGCATTACAAATATCAATTACTACGTCTCTTATTTAAAAGTTACATCATATTACTTTACTTGTTCACAACCATCACCAAATGGCCTAGTGGTAAGGCACCCTATCTCCTCACAAGAGTCTCACATTCAAACCCTCTCTAGATACACACATCTTGGGGGTGGCCAGTAAACAGTCACTGGGATACCCAGTTAGGCCGTGTACATCTGAGTCAGGGGCGGAGCTAGGATTTTGTGAAGTTTTATACTCCGTCCGTCCCAAATTAAAGTGTGAAAAGATGGCCCAGTAATATCAATTTGGAGAGTGTGCAAATCACCTCCCTTTTCTTTGGGAGGTGATTTGCACACTCCATTAATTGATTGGCACACTCTAAATTAGAGTGTGTTGACATTTATACCCTCACAGAGTGAAAATGTGTAAATTAATGTGAGGGCATAATTGTCAACACACTCTAATTTTGAGTGTGCCAATCAATTTGGAGAGTGTGCAAATCACCTCCCTTTTTCTTTCTTTCTATTTTGTGAAGTTTTATACTCCGTCCGTCCCAAATTAATAGTACACTTTTTCTTTTTGGGATGATCTAATTTAATTGTTCACTACTAAAAATATATAAGAAAGTTTGATTGAACTTATCGTATTACCTTTTGGTTGAAATTAATATTACAAACTTTAAAGAACACATTAATTAATTAGTTAAGAGTAAAACTGTCAGTCTGCAAAAAAGTAAAAGAGAGAAAGCAGTAATAAATATCTTTTTCTTAAACTATGTGTTTTTTGTTAATGGACAATTATTTTGGTACGAAAGGAGTATTATGATAGTCATATGTAGGGGTGTCATAAAAGTCGACCCGAAACCAACTATATATTTTCGGGTCGTGTTAATCGGGTCTAAAAGTATATTCGGGTCAATACGTCAACCCGAATTCGCCCGAGTTTTAAACAAGGTCGGGTTCACGTTAATATATGTCTCTTAGTCGGGTTCAGGATCAACCCAAATGACCTGAGTTTCATTTTTTTTTCTTCCACCAAAATTGTATAATTTTTAAACGACCTAAATCCGAACCCAAGCTGACCCGACCCAAGTGACACAAATTCTAAACATGGTCGGGTTCGGATATTTTTTTAAGCCTTGACCCGAATTAACCCGAACCTGATCGGTTCAACCCGAATAAAGCCCCTAGTCATATGCTATATCTCTACTACTATAAAGCGAAAATATTTTTGTTTAAAATTTAAAACACATAAAAATGAGTAATGTTACTTTTTTTAAACTTTAATTCTCATATAAAAATTCAAATAATGTTGACTTATTAGTTGACTTAATAATGTTCCGACAATTTCACTTAGGGTGGAAACGAGATGGGCTCGAGTCTGCCAGATCTCGAGCTCGGCTCGTTTATATATATAAAGCAGCCCGAGCTCGTTTTGAGCCTCATATTTTGAAGTAGTGAAAAGTGAGGGTATGAAATGAAAAGTGAACGGTGAAGTAGTGTGAGTTGTTGGAGTAAAGTGGTGTTACGACTTGTAGTAGTCTAAAGGTATGCTAACTTTTCATATTGATCGTTTGTTAACATAATCATTGCTTGAACAGGAAACATAACCAGAGACATCATTCACATCGTGCGTGAAACAACTTTGTAAAAGATTTAAATAAGGATAGGAAACATAACCATTAACATCACTGAGATTGTGCAAAAACCTTTTATAATTTTGCTACCCAATAAAGTTATCAATGCGTTGCTTTTGTTGCGTTCTTAACAAATCTTTTTTACCAGAAGTAATTCACATCCTTGTAACTTATAAGCAACCTGTTTAATTTTCGAATGCTCATAATGAAATCGTTCCACCTTGTTGCCATAGTCACGACAACAAAGACAAATACTTGCAATTCCAGTTTGAAAAAAGAATTAATTAAACCTTTGAAGATGACTTTTTAATACTGTTACAAACAGCGAAAACATAATGCATCGATCAATTCTTGTATATAAATCACATTGATGATTAACAACCAGAGACTAAAGAAAGTTTAACTATCTAAAATGTTGTTTTAGTTTGGACATGGCTGTATTAGAGCCAAAGGAATGGTAACGCCCCAACGTAATTTTATCTGGAAGAATTTCAACGGCATTATGGCGTTAATGCCAATCCGAGGTCGAGGGCGTTGGAGCAGCGTAGCTCCACGTTATTCTACCAACGCACGTTGTAACGTTGCGTTAAAAAAAAAAAAAAAAAAAAAAAAAAAAAAAAAAAAAAAAACCTTACCTTTTGAATAAAACGGCTAGTTTTTAAAAAAAATTATCAATTTTTTTTAAACCCTTATAAATACTCACACCCTATACTTCTATTATCACCAAAAAATAAAAAAAATAAAAATATCTAGACGTGAAGATCCAAGTTTTTTGAACTTAATGGGTTTTGGAAATGTTTTCCCTAACCCGAACGCTGGATCTTCTCAAATCCTATCCCAGTTAATTTGACACCCGAACAACAACAATTGATGTTCATGTGGCAACAACATTTTCAACAAAATCAAACCGAGCAACAAACACCGCCCACACCAAAAACCCAATCCTTACAAGCCACGTCTGTGGACCACGAAGTTACGTCTCCACGAAAACACAAACGTGGAGGTATGAAGGAGTTTAACCGGAAAAAAATTCAAGTTCGTAACAAGGATATGATAACAAGCAAGTTGTATACGGTGAACGCAAATTGCTAAAAGTTTCTAACGGTTTACAAACATGCTAAACGTTTGTCAAAAAGTGGTGAAAATGAAGTGGATGATATGAGAAATGCTAGACAAATGTATCGTGACAAGCATAAAGGTGTTTTGTTTGCTCAAGAGGATGCGTGGTTAATTTTGAAGGCGTGTCCAAAATGAGACGCGCCGACACTGATTGACTTAACCGAAGACATCCCCGGTCAAAGCAACCAAGAGCTATTCGGTGATGATGCACAACCATGTCCGGCCGGGAAACCACGCACCAGAAAAAAAAACAAAAATCCGATACCTCGACTAGCACCGGGGGAAGTGCGTCAAGCAATTTGGAAGCTATGTCATCCAACCTTCGACTTAGACGGGAAGCGAACCAAGCGGCGTACGAGGTGGCTATAGTGAAAGACAAGACGATAATGCGTTTGGAAGAATTTAAATTTCTCGGTATAAAAATGAGTGAGATAGATCCGGCCGCGACGTATTTGTTAATACAAATATCGCCTAAAAACGTTATTTATATTTTACGATTTTTGCTAAGTTTTGTTAATGACAAAGTATGAACTTTAGCTAAGAGTAAATCATCACTTTAAGTGTTTAAGACTTGTTTAACTAAGATTTACATTTTCTTTTAAACAAAACATTGTTTTTATTTCTTAAATTAGAAAGTGTCTTGTCACATCACATTTATTTCTTTAAATAGAAATATCACATCACATTTATGGTAAGTTTGTCATTATACATTTATGGAAAGAAAGTGTGTTTGACTAACCATATGTTTGATTGTGCAAGTTTGTGTTTGACTAGTATTTATGTGATGTGACCTTGTTTGGTTTGGAAGACTTTTTGCAAAACCAACTGCAGCCCTGACGGAACCCTGGGGTACACGGGCGGAACCCATCTGAGGGTTCCGCCGTATCCGCCAGACCTGCAGAATGGTTTGCTATAAATACCAAACCACTTGTTAGTTTTGAGTCATCACTTAGAGTCATATTTTACATATATTCTCTCATTATACTCAGTAGCTACTAACTTGTGTGATTTTCGGTTTGTATGGAAATGAAAAACGAAAGTTTGCATGCATGGCTACTTATATATGAAACTTGAAGTGTTCTAGTGAATAAGGTTTAATGTGATTTGATGTTAGCTTGTGCACCAAAAGTCCTAATGTGTAAGAGTACAAGTTACTCCATGTTTTGGTTTCATATATGTCGACATCCTCAAAATGCAAAGAAACGTGGGCATTTGGAATATTATAAGGGCATGGTACATGTGAAATATATTATAAAAGGTTTTGGTACTTTTCCTAATGAATAAAATAAGGAAATGTGTGTGCTTGATTTAGGGGAGTACTTGTTTGGTTTATAACATGCATGTCGACTACATTTTATTTAGTGAACCGATTTGTAAATCGGTTGTGACTTGAGATTTTGACAACTTCGAAATATTTAGACACTAGTTTGTGTTTAGAAATGATTTTAGGAAGTTATAGAAACAAACGTGGTTTAAAACGGTTGAGTTTTGGATTAGTTGAAATTTTATGAAATAGTTTTTGGACACAATGCTTTGCCTCGTAAAATCGTATCTAGACACAACGTGGGAAACTAAAAATCGACACTCTAATTGTTGGCTAGGGGAGGAACGAGTATGTGTAAAAATATAGGGGTGTCGTGTGTAGGATTTGAGCATACGAGGCTCGTTTCTAGTTGGTATTAGTCGAGTGAAAAGAAAAACAAAACAAGAAAAATGGGCTTGGTTGCATTGGGCCGTGAATAGTAACAGGTCAGGAATTGTTTTTGGGCTTGGTGGGTAATTAGGGTCCGGTTTGGTGTCTTTAGTGAGAATTGCTAATCACACGTAAAGCTTTTCAAAGAATGAAACAAGTAAAGTTAGAATCATTACACATGTAAAGCTTTTCAAAGAATTAAACATGTAAAGTTGTACTTGCATCTTTGAACAAACGTAAAGTTTTAAAAAAAATATAATCAAGTTAAAAAGCGGTAAACTATTCAACCCCCCTTCTAGTTTTCCACAATTGGTATCAGGAGCTACGTTACTCAAGATCTTTAAAATAGAATGTATTTTAAAACTTGGATCGATCCATGGATTTTGAAAATCTCAAAGAAGGGCAACCTATTCAAAACCCACCGCTATTTGAAAAAGAAAACTTCCTTGAATGGAAAAGTATATTTGAAAACTATGTAAAATCAATTGATCAAAATTTTTGGCATATTATTTCTATTGGTGATTTCAAACCAAAGAAAACAAGTTTTGAAAACCAAGATAACCATCCTAAACTTGATAAAAATACTAAAGCTAAGACAATGATTTATAAAGCTTTATCAAGTACCAAATATGAAAGAATGTATTTTTGTTAAACGGCTAATGATATTTGGAAAAATATAATCAACTTTTATCAAGGAATATGTCAAGTCAAAGATGATCAATTTGATCTTACATATGAATTAGAAGTTTTAGAAAAACTAATTGATAGACACTTAGTAGAAGTTAATACATGTGCTACTAGTTTAAATGTTTTAAATGAAGGTACAAGTGAAGATAAGTACGTGTGTCTTGATGAACTTGCTTGCGAATCATGGAATGAAATGGATGTTGACGAAGACAATGATCCGGTGGTTAATTGTCAATTTATTGAAACAACAAGCAAGGTACATGTTGAAACCAAACATTTTTGCTTTGACACATTTATCTTAGAATTTTCTAAATTAGAAAATGAGTCTAAACTTTTAGGTAACATGAACCTAAAAACTATCTTTAACAATAAGTCTTCAAAATCTTTTGTGAATAACTTTGAAAAGGAAATCTTGTTAGAAGATAAAATGTCTATACTTGAGAGTAATGTTGAAATTGATCTAGAATGTAAATTATGCCTAGATTACAAACATGACATTAAAAAGCAAAATGAGAAAGGAAAAATGTTAGCTAAATTTGATGTAAGCTCAAAATCTCTTGAAAGATTGTTGAGGAGTCAAAGGTTGTTTGAAGATAAAACCGGATTAGGATTTAACTCAAAAGCACCATCAACTAGTAAAACAAAGCAAGTACAATTTGTTAAACCTAGAAGAGAGATTTAAAGATAATTCAATCTCAAATAGATACTCATGATAAAAGGATTAAGATTATCATGCTCTATGCTTTTATATGATTATCTAACCTTCTTGGATACATGAGTAATTGAGTTTCCAAGCGTGTCGTCAAACCAAGATTTTACGCTTTGTGTTTATTCTCTTGATATCATCTCTATGCAATTTAAAAGGTACGCATTACTTCAAACTTGACTTTGATTGTCTCTTGTTTCTAGCATTATGTGTTGTAGTGTGTATTATTAGTAGTATTCTAAAGTGTTTACATGCTATTAGTAATAACAATGATTAGATTCTCTAAGACAAGGAATTTCGTCATTAGTACTAGTAGGAGATATAAGGTATTTCGGTTCTTTAACCGTCAAGAGATAAACACGAGAAAACTCTTGAGTAAGTCTCACTCAACTCTTGCTTACAAGTGAGCTAACTAAGAATTTCCTAAGTGTTAAAAATGTCTAACACTTTTGTAATGCTTGCAAAACAAACCTTTGTAAAACAACATTCTCAAACACCATACTTTGGGTCTTAAATTGTGTTTTACTTCAATCACTCCTTTATGATAATTTCACATAAAACATACAAGGTGAAATAATTCACATTAGCATACATTAGGATGTGTGGAAGAAAATGAGTTTTCAACATCTAGGATTTACACATCAAATGTGACACTTAGTCTTATGATGTTGTACCTCTTGGACTTTTTCAAAACAAATAAAGTTCATAGTGTCTTAAGTAAGGAAACCCAAAAAGTCGAGGAGTCGTTGAATATAACATTTAACGAGTGATCTCCTCCTTGTAAGATATCATCTTTGGTAGATGATGACTTAGTCGAAAGTGCAATGATGGTAAGACAAGTATGTTGTGTAAAACATTAAGGATAAAGGTACAAAATAACATCTTCTCACCTTGAGTCAAACATTGAATCAAGTAAAATTAACATATGTTATAAAACTTGATTTATAGGTCATAGTTGTGTCTAAACAAATTCAACAAAAACAGTTTTTGGAATTTAGAGTAAAACAACTAGTGAAACAAAGTAGATTTTTCAAAGTAATCAAGTGATTATAGTGTCAATATTTGAAAGACTTTTTGATAATAAAAGCAAGGGATTTTAACTTAAAGACATTCCTAGTTACTCTCTTGTTCTCAATGGTTAAGTTATTGATGACTTATCATGAATGAGATTAGTAAATCCGTAGGTAAAACTAAACGTAGAAAAATGTTCGGAAGACTACTTGTTCTCATAACAATTAGATCCAACATTATGTTTAGTGTTTGTCTATGTGCTCGTTTTTAGAGAAGATCCTAAAACAACTATTTCGAAAGAGCTTGTTTGGATTCATCTTAAGGTACTACACAACTAGGATTATGGTACCCAAAAGAACGGGAATAGAAACCATAGTGTATGCCAAATGGAATTATGTCGGTAATAAGTTGATAAGAAAAGCCCAAGTGGTACTTGCACTTTTATACTTACTTACCCAATGATTCTCCAAAACGCGTAAGATTCTCAGATTAGTATCGGATGGAGAAGCACATCAACAAGCTCCGCGTGAACAAGCAAATTCGTGTCAACAACGGAGTTCTTCTATCAACATTGTTATCTCTTCAACAAAGAAATCATAGACTTCAGCAACAATTCAATCCACTATGTTCTTAATCGACATATTGTGATCCATCATCATCGCCTTGGTAAGAATGTCCATTGAGGAACGTCTTAACTAAGAAAGTCTTCTACGTTAACCATTCTATCAACGTTTTCACAAAACCTCTTGAATGTGAAGCATTCATCATCCCTAGGCTTAGTCAAAGACTCATAAGACCTAAAACCTTAGTTTTGGACATTAGGATAAAACCACAAAAATCAAGACAATTCTTTTTGAATTTTTCCCTGCAGTTCCCACGGAACCCTCAGACCATACGGGCGGAACCCTCCCTTTGGTTCCGCCTGGTCCGCCAAATCTGCAGGATGTTTTATTTTTATTTTAATTTCAAAACCAAACACCTCTTTACTCACAACTCAAACTTACCAACATGTTAATATAAATATCGCCTAAAAACGTTATTTATATTTTACGATCTTCGCTAAGTTTTGTTAATGACAAATGTAAACTTTAGTTTCTAAGTAAAACATAATCTTAGTTTTAAAGACTTGCATAAACTAGACTTTTGCTACATTTTACATTTCATAAAACACAACACTTCTTATTTTCTAAAAATAGAATTGTCACATCACATTTATGGCAAATTTTGTCATTATACATTTATGGAAAGAAATGTGTTTGACTTACTTAGATGTTGCTTGCAATTTTAGTGTTTGACATGATATTATGTGATGTGACATTGTTTGGTTTACAAGAGTAATGAGATGTGACTTTGTTTGGTTTGCAAGATTTATTGCAAAACCAACTGCAAGCCCGGCGGTACCCTGGAGGTACACGGGCGGAACCCTTCTCAGGGGTCCGCCTGATCCGCCAGACCTGCAGAAGGTTTTGGCTATAAATATTGAGCCACAAGTTGAATTTTGGCTCATCACTTGACATTATATTTTTACACACACGTTCATTCTTTCATCTAACCTCTTAACATTTCATATGTGAAGTTTCTTCTTGTAGCAAAGAGATTCACAAGCTTACTAAAAGTAACAAGTATTCAACACAACGTTGCAAGACTTGTTAGCTTAACATTGTGTAGACTTGTGTAGTTTACACTTCATTTGATTGTGTATTTTCAGTAGTGATCGATTAGTATTTTAGTCCTCAAAATACAAAGTGTATAGGGAGTAGTTGTACCCTTGTAAAGAACTAACGGGAGTGGTTGTACCCTTGGTAAAGAACTCGACATCTAGCTTTGTGTCGGTAAAAGTATAAACGACGTGTAAGGTTTTCTCCGCCGGTGAAAGGAGCTTGTTGACTAGTGAAAGAAACTCTCGAGTTGGATACTCGGGGCGTGGACGTAGGGCAAGGAAAAAGAGTCCTTGTAGCCGAACCACGATAAATACTCGTGTTGTGGTTTGATCGTTTCTTTCATTTATTTGCATGTTATATATTGTGTTTGTGTACATATCTTTGATCAAACGGAAAGTTTCAAAGCTAACTTAACAAGTTAAAAAGATTTTAACCGGCAAACTATTCAACCCCCCTTCTAGTTTTCCACACAACAGTCATTCCTCACTCAAAAACACATAACCATACGAAATTTAGGGCTTTCAATCCAACATCTTCAAATCCAATTAACTTTGTAAGTGTTCTAATCATAATTGCATTTTTGATTCAAGTATAACATTCTCATTTACATTCATTAACTAGAATCTTAGGGTTTATGCATAAAACTTTTTGATTCATGAAAAACTTGGTTGCTAGCCAATCATGTCTTCCATTAGTTAAGAATTGTATCATTTTTATTGTTACTTTGATTTGCCAAACACAACAAGTGCATTGTCTTTCAAAAATTGCAATCCACGACTAGAACATAACTCTTCAACACATTGTTAAAACAAATGAAAAACATCATTGAAACATCACTTGCATATTGTCTCTTGAATGCTAAAGGGGATACATAACTAATATGTATTTTCGGGTACATTCAATCGAAGACACATTCAATTAGGAGAATTTTGGTTATCTTTTGCTTTTATAACAAAACAATTTGGGAATCAAAATGAGTCAAGATAACCAAGTCTCCACATTGTTTGCATATAGGAACACATTAGAACATCCACATTGTTAAAAGTCGTTAACATATAATTTTGTGTTTTCTAGGAATCAACATGTCTCCCGCAAATTACTCCGATCACAAGGAAACCCTTAAGTACTTGCCCAAACACCATAGGACCAAAGGTCTCAACAATGTTCAAGTAGAAACTTTTAAGGCACTAGAAAAACGCTATGTTCACGAAGGTAGAACCATTGATCCATCCTTTCTAGAAGGAACATCCATTCGCCAAAGCTTTGGCACAATCAACTTTGATTGTCTCATTGATATCGATGAGCCAATTTGTCCTAGGTTCATCTTAGAATTCTATGCAACTATAAACCTTTCCACAAATAATGTTGGTAAGATATCATTAAACTTCACAACCAATCAAATACCAAATTTTTTAGATTTAAAAGACTTAGCTATCATTCTTGGTGTCCCAAATGAGGGTACTTGTCTCTACACGGATAAGTGGCCCATTTCAAGTCTTGATTCTATTGAGCGTTTTCATCCATACAACAACCCTCTTGCTAGTAAGGAAACAATTAAAGAACATCTCTTCGTTAGAACCTCTACCACTAGGAAGAATCATTCGGGGAATGATGTGGATAAGGATCCTTTTGGTATGGAACTCAATGAGCTTAAACCACAATTTAAGAAGTGGGAAGAAATTCTTAGAGCTAACGTCATAAGTACTATAGGAAATAGAGATCATGTCAACACATGCCTTTGCTACATGCTCTATAGCATTTCCACCAGTCAACCCTTTAACTTTGCCTACTACCTAGCCAATAGAATGGCCGACATACCCTTAGTTGGAACAACCGCTCTTCCTTATGGAATGCTTCTTACTCGCCTCTTTAGAGCAATCTCACCCATTCCTCCTAACGATAATGGAATGTGCCTTGACTATTCTCTCGTTCCTCACATCTTCGTTCCTCACATCTTCGTTTCTCTAAGTGATAAACGAGTTTTCAAAGGTAAGGGCAAACGTACTCGCTCACCTTTACCATCATCATCATCATCCGACATGAGCGAGGACAATAAACTTCCTAACTCTAAGTTACCTCCTTTAGACTACCTTCAAGAACTCCCCATCATTAAAAATGCATCCGAAGAGTTCAAGCAAACCAAAGGAATTTTCAAGTGCTTTGGAAGGTACCTAAGCAAGCTCAATAAGAAGATAGACCGGTTGTGAGAAGCATGATTAAGGAGTGTTTGGCTTATGAAGGTTTTTGAACCTTGTATGTGTTAAACTATGTGATTTGTATTGTTTTTCACGTTCATGCTTTATTACGTTTGTCGGATTATGTTTGTATGAGCTTTTATGCATAATGACAATATTTGAGGTGTTTGTCAATTTTTATGCTTATGATAAACTTCACTAAGTATAGTGAAATTCTCGACCCCAAGGTCAAAATCCTATGGTATGTGTGTTTACATATCCAATTTTTGCATTACCTAACCAGATATGCATTATCTTTTTGATTTTAGGAGTTTTCAAAAAATTTGAAAATTATCTCGCGGGTCAAAATCGCGGACTGCCAACTTTTTCAGGCCTGGCGGATCTGGCGGCACCCTAGAATGGGTTCCGCCAGTGCATTTTCTGGGCAACCCAGAAATGGCCCAACGGACCGGACGGAACCCTCACACGGGTTCCGCCTGTGTATTCTGAAGGTTCCGCCAGTCACCTGCAGAAAATTTTTGACATTTTTCTTAAGTTCAAAACTTGTAAAGTGTCAAACCATTATCCTAAGTGAGAAACATCTTCCATTAACTCCAATAACCATATTAGAACAACTCTCACTCACTAAAACAATTAGGAAGCCACTTCCTTCCAAAAATTCAAATTCAAACATAACTAACCCAAGGAACCCTTTTAAAGGATCCTTCAAACCATTGGAACATTTTCAACCAAATCACATCCCATGATCACAAAGCATTGAGTGCATATGTTGGTCTTTCACTCCACCCTATTCCATTGGATTGACATCAAATGATGTAACATGGTCATGAAAATCATTTGAAACCTCAATCTTTGAATGGTAGAACATCAAATCCAAACACCCATTTCAACATCTTTTCCACCTTATAAATTTGAAAGTCTTGCAACAATTCAAATCACACCATAACCATCAAAATTTCTTCTCTCAAAACATCAAAACCACACATTTGAAATGACTAAATCCAACACATTATCCGAGTCATCAAAATCATTCTCAAAAACCACTAGGATTAGTGTTAAACCTTGTTGCTTCAACAAAACCGTCAAGTCAAGCTCATCATCTTCAAGTGATGCTTCGCTTAACATTTCTTCACCTATCCAAGATTTCCTTAACCTCACTACCTCAACACCATCCTCAACACATTGCAATACCAATGTAATCACCATTCAAGATTTGCTTAATCTTGCTACTCCAACACATTGCACCACCAACATAGCCACCATTCCTCCACCAACTAGACCTTCAAGTGATTCAACATCACCTTCTCAACAAGCTCAACCATCAAAAACTTCATCACCTCAATCACCAACACTTACACCAATGGAACTTTTCCATACACCGCCAACATCACCACTACCCTATTTGGAAACATTAGAAGACCTATCACCCAAATCATCAAATCCACCATCCTTGTCACTCTTTGACACCATTGCTCAAATGGAAACCCAACAACAACCTAGTGAGCAACTAGATGATGAACCCCATCAACCATCATTGGTAGAACGGTTGGCTTACCGTTATGCTAGACCATCAATTTTTCCAAATGATCAAGGTCATACACACTCACAATCAGTTGTGTTTCATCCAATTTACAAAGACCTTCATGGTAATCCTTCCGGCGAACCAAGCTTCCGCCATTTTGTTCAAAACCAACAACCACAACAACAACAACCATCATCACAAGAACCTTCCCAACAATTTGAATTTCTATTTTCTTCTTATAAGAAAATAGAAGCATCCATATGGAAAAAACCTCCAAACCTTAATGATGAGATTGACAATCACTTAAACCACCTTCATGCCTTCAAACGTATGGTTGACGTTCAAATCAACCATATTATGGTTTTACAAACAACACTACACTCAACTAATGAAGGAAGCAAAAACACCTCTCAACCATCCACCTTTGCTCCTTCAAGTTCAAACCATCCACCACCAACAAATCAAACCACTCTTCCACCAAACTTTCCCCGCCATGATTACAATCATTGCGAAAGAACAGCTCACATTAGTGAAGGGTGTCGAAGGGAAATTCGCGAGCTATCCGAAGAAATGAGGTTTATACTAAACCACATCTTAGATCGTCTACAATCCTTGTCTAACACACCTCAACCTTAGAGTCTCCAAAATGAAACAAAACCGTTTCCTTTAGAAAATGTTTCCCACTTAAACCAACAAACCAAACCGTGTCATCCTTTCAACCTTCAAAATAAAGCCCGCTACAACCTCCAAACACACATTTTCATCCTTAAACAACCTTAGCCTTGTTTTTGGAAAATGTTTCTCATTAAGGAAAATGATGATTTCCTTGTAGCTTTTTATGTTCTTAGTTTATTTGTAGTTTTTCTTTATTTTTAGAAATAGGATGATGTCATCCAAATTTCTTGTCTTTGACTTTTTAAGAGTCAAAATTTTACATGAAATGAATTTCATTCTACTACAAGGTTTGCATTGTTAGTTGACCATTTAGGTATAAAATATGAACTATACCTTGCTATGGTAGCATACATATATCTTGTATTTTAGAAACTAACATTTCTTTTTGTAGGATCATTATCCATGTTTTCCTTCCTTGATACTCCATTTAGGGGAGTAATATTCAAGAGGGAGCATGAGTGTTGCATTATTCCACTTTACAACTCTTAGTTGTGTTCTAGACATGAAATGCTTTCATGACTTGTCTTGTGTGGCAACTAACATTTTGTTTTGTAGGGTCAAAATTCATGTCTCCTCTCTTGGCACTCCATTTAGGGGGAGTATCGTCCAAGGGGGATGTAACAATTCGCATTTTCAGGATAATTACTATTCCCGGAAAATTTCACTATTCACTTTTACTATTCATTTTTCCCGAAAATTTTCCCGAAAGTTGATTTTTATTTGATATTCTCAAGTGATAAATCATTTCCATGGCAAATTAAAAGTTTGACATTCATAAGCTCATTTTCGTGAAAGTTATTAAGGAATTACACGGAATTACACGTTTTAGGGTAAAACGTCAATCAGAAATTCTACGCACAACGAAATTCAACCCCGTCAGGTGACCCCACATCAGTAAAATATTTTACACACTCATGATTTATTTGAGAATTAATCGTGACTGAGAAAAATATGACCAAAAACTTCCCAACAGGTCACCCAAGCCTGTACTACTCTCGCATGAGCACGCTTAATCGTTTGGGCGATTAACCGTTAGACCACAAAACGCGTTTCTAAGACTATTTGAGTTTTCAACTTCTTAGAAAAAGTCAACATATTCTTTCCCTCCTCCATTGACCAAAAATCATCCCTTGATGTTATAAGTCATTTCGTGATTTTTAGGCTTACGGTTTGATGTCTAAAAGACATTTAATACCAACCGACACTAGACTGAGCTCAGTCTAGACATTATAAGTCATTTTAAATCATTTTTATCACATTAGAAAAGTAACATTTTACTTTTCTCAATTTTACGCAATATTCGTACGTTTTACGTATTACGCGTTTTAGACCCGTGTTTCCAGTTTTTAGCAGGGTTTTACACCCAAATGGAACCTACCACTCATTTTATATTTTATTATGGAACTTATTGACATGTTTATCAATACTTTCAAGTTCCATAATTTTACGACACCCGGTTTTACGTTTTGAGGCTTAATCATTTACGATTGACATTTCTCGGAGTCAAAACTAACCAAGTATCTTGGATAATACCAAGAAAAGTCCACACCCTTGCTCTCCAAGCTCATGAACAGCCTTGGAGGGGGGATTCACCACCCATGTGGCTTGATCTTATGCCTTGTGTCATGAGATGTGAACATGTGTTCAACTTGGCCTCCAAGTGTTGACTAGTCAACAATGTAACCTCCTCATTTGCATATAAATGCTTCTCCTCCCACTCCTTGACCATATGAACGACCCACACACACAACACCCTTCATTTTACTAGTTTACTTCAAGTTCCATCCAAGAAATCAAGTGCAATATCCATACATAAACCCTAGTTTAGTTTTGATTCATCAAAACTACTTCAAATCTTTAGAACTTTGGTGATTTCTCTTGAGTTTGAATCCACTCAAGTCACCTCAATTTTCATCATCTCCCTTTCAAGATTACAAGAGTAGAAAGATTGCATGAAGTGAAGTGGGTTGAAGCAAGTCTATCAAAGTCCTATCCTTACATGTTAACTTCCTTTCATCTTTGAAAGCTAAAAGTTGTGAGCCAAACCCTAACTTGATTCTTGTTAAATAATCATGTTCATGTTATTTACATATTATTTGTGCTATATTATGTCTTGTATTAATGTCCATGATGTATAAAAGTGAGCAAAACAAGTTATTGTTATTGATTGTTACAACAAGTTACTAAAACAAGTAAACTAGTGACTTTCTTGGTAAGACCTGATTAAAATGGTAAAAATATGATGTTGGATCATTACATATTACAGTAGAGGACCTAACAAGGAAACCATAGCAATTTGAACCACCTAAAACGAGTAAACGAGTCAAAAGTTATGGCGATTTGAAGTTACCAAAGATTTCCGGCAAAACTGCCAAATACCATTCTGATCAAATTTGAGTTTTGAAAGTCATACTTCTGGTCCGATTCATCAAAAAGTTAAAACACGAAAGTTGTCCGGAACGACGTTTTCGTTCAGGAACAAAGAAGCTCGAGCCCTGAAAACGCTTTTTGAGTGATAAATTCTTCAAAATCTTAACAGCCCATTTTTAGACCAAATTCATTACATATAAGTTATGGTTTATGAAGACCAAAGGGGTCTTATGACCTAAATCAAGACCACAACCATGGCTAGAGCCAAGGTTGAGTCTCAAGACCATGGAACAATGACCAAAGGTCATGGCTAGGCCATGACGAAATGACCATACAAGCTTACCAAGGCAAATACATGAATTAGAGAAGTTGGCGATAACTTGAACATACAATTTGGATCTACTTCATCTAAAGGAAACCATGAGATTTTACCAAGAGAAAATGGTCATTCAAGACTTATGAAACTACCCCTAATAACAATCTTCATGTACAAATAAACTTTCCTAAGTTTATTCAAATATCGGACATGTAACCTTTCGGATCAAAACTTATATCTATATATTTCATCAACTACTACAATAGTAGGGAGCCTCATGTGAGGAGTTCATTATGTAAGCCGTCGAGCTGAGTTGTGGATTTACGAGTTAAAGTGTCCTGGCTCCTCGAACGCTTACTAACATGACTTCTGAATTATGTCGGCCCGAACGGTAGTAAACGATATACAAAACATACATGTTTCATGAATCTTCTCTTTCAAAGACTTACACTATACATCATGCCACATCATGGACTAAATGCAAGATATATATATATATATAGGCACTACTTCATATTCTTTACTCCGATCTTAAGTCACAACATTCTATTATAGGTTGCTCGTAGAAACCTTCACGATTCAACCGTTACATTCATTACTTGCTATCTTACTTAAGGTGAGTTCATAGCCCCACTTTCGATTACTTAATTGTTTCACAAACCCTTGGGGGGAATACATGCTATTTATAACCGAGCACAATGTTTTTAAATTGTATGCTTACCTGATTGTTTTATTATCACTAAGTACCAACCTTGCTAAACCGAGATCCTTTATTATGAACCATTTAGTCACTAGCAATAGTGAGCGCGAATATTATTAATAGGCCTATTGGGATTGACGAATCCCATTTGTATTGACTAAGTTCAAACAAATGCATTAATATTTGAGATTTAGGTATGTTAGCAAAGTACCTACCAGGATAAATCTGCCGATCGATATTGGTACACGTTAACGTTATGGTGTCATAAGCTTAGTGTATAATACATGTTCCGGGCGTATAATAATGTAGCCTACCTGTTTTGTTTTCCAAACATTGGTGTGAGCCTATAACTCACACTACCAACATATTGTGTTCAATCGATTTAACAAACTCTATGAATATCACTCAACCTTTGTGTTGACCTCTCAAGCATGTATTTCAGGTTCATGACGATCAAGGATGGAACGGAAGGGCACGGATACTCAAGAGGGCTATAAATTTTATTATCATTCAAAACTCATTTATTATACATTGTAAACATGGAACCAATTGGGACCTCATTTTGTAATCTCTGATATTTATATAATTTGAATGATAAACCTTTTCAAAACGACTCAATTGGAGTTCGTTTTCTATCATTGTGACTATTGTGCCGTCGAGTAACACCCAGTTTGAATTCTGCTGCATCCATGAATTGGGGGTGTTACAGGGGAGCAAGTGCATACTACCGCTTAGCTACTTTTCTTTTTGTTTCGACAAAAAGGGGGGAGAATTTATATAAAAACTTGTTTCAATTTTTTTTTTTTGCATATCACATCATCTTAGCAAAAACAAGTTTTTATACTAACTTTATAAGACTTAACACTAAAACTAGTGACTTACTTATAAATAAAGTTTATGTTTTGTCATCAACAAAAAGGGGGAGATTGTTAATACAAATATCGCCTAAAAACGTTATTTATATTTTACGATCTTTGCTAAGTTTTGTTAATGACAAAGTATGAACTTTAGCTAAGAGTAAATCATCACTTTAAGTGTTTAAGTCTTGTTTAACTAAGGTTTACATTTCCTTTTAAACAAAACATTGTTTTTATTTCTTAAATTAGAAAGTGTCTTGTCACATCACATTTATTTCTTTAAATAGAAATATCACATCACATTTATGGTAAGTTTGTTTATGGAAAGAAAGTGTGTTTGACTAACCATATGTTTGCTTGTGCAAGTTTGTGTTTGACTAGTATTTATGTGATGTGACCTTGTTTAGTTTGGAAGACTTATTGCAAAACCAACTGCAGCCCTGACGGAACCCTGGGGGTACACGGGCGGAACCCATCTGAGGGTTCCGCCGTATCCGCCAGACCTGCAGAATGGTTTGCTATAAATATCAAACCACTTGTTAGTTTTGAGTCATCATTTAGAGTCATATTTTACATATATTCTCTCATTATACTCAGTAGCTACTAACTTGTGTGATTCTCTTATCTATACTACCTTATAATGTATTTAGAACATCTATATTTAGAAGTCTTAAAATGTTTAAGACCAAAAACATTTCTTTAATAGGAAAGATGCATGTACACCATTTTAATGCACATAATTTTCAGATTTACAAGACAAGAAGCATAGTGTACACCACTTTAATGCACATATTAAAAAAAACCACATTAATGATATTTAATGTAATCAATTAATTAATTGGTCAATAAATACAATTAATACAATTATTAAAACACCCCTTATATCACAAATACAAATTATCAAGCATATTGTACAACCAAATTAAACACAATTCCTATATTAAATGTCACTAATACAAATAATAAAACACATTATACAAATATTCAGGCCCGAACGGGCAATGGGCTTGAGCCCGAACGAGTGCGGGCCAAACAGGGTTGAGCCCGAATGGGCACGGCCTAAATGAAATTCTTGATATCCGTAAATTTATTATCAAAAAGAACATAATAAACTAAACTACATGATTCACCGAAAAATTTAATTTCAGGTACCCGCCGCTGCAACGCGCGGGTACCCTGCTAGTGTAGCAAAGGAGTTCACATATTCATCTAAGAAGTTACAAGTTTCAACTCTAAGTTGCAAGACTTGTTAGCTTTGTTATGTATAGACTTTGGTAGTTTATACTTCATGTGTATCTTGTATAGAAGTGATCGGTTAGTATACATAGTGTGTCGGAAGTTGTTGTACCCTTGTAAAAGAACTAACGGGAGTGGTTGTACCCTTGGTAAAGAACTCGACATCTAGCTTAGTGTCGGTAAAAGTGTAAGCGACGATGGGAGTGGTTGTACCCGTGTAAAAGAACTCGACATCTAGCTTAGTGTCGGTAAAAGTGTAAACGGCGTTGTAAAGGTTTCTCCACCGAGTTGGAAACTCGGGGCGTGGATGTAGGGCAAGGAAAAAGAATCCTTGTAGCCGAAGCATGATAAACAATCGTGTTGTGGTTTGATCGTTTCTTTCTTTATCTTTGCTTATTACATATTGTCTTTAGTGAGAATTGCTAATCACACGTAAAGTTTTTCAAAGAATGAAACAAGTAAAGTTATAATCATTATTCACATGTAAAGCTTTTCAAAGAATTAAACATGTAAAGTTGTACTTGCATCTTTGAACAAACGTAAAGTTTAAAAAAAAAAGATAATCAAGTTAAAAAGCGGTAAACTATTCAACCCCCTTCTAGTTTTCCACAGTATTGGATCGAAATGGAAAAAAAGAAAATCCAAGAAAAATATAATTTGTCAACACCGTCAACCGACTAGTTTAATTTATTTACTTTTCGTATTTTTCATTTCGTAGTTTCTTTTATGTTGTTTTTTTTTATTGTAATGTTTTTTAATTCGTATTGTAATATTTAATTTTATTAATGAAGTGTTAGAATGTTTAATGAATGAAATTGTTGAGGGTATAATTTATATATATATATATATATATATATATATATATATATATATATATATATATATATATGTGTGTGTCCCAAAATGCGGTGTTATGATTACATGGTGTTTTTTGGTGTTGAAATTATGTAGCACTGATGTGACGGGTTTTTTGGTATTAACTCAAGTTATTACTCCCTTTGCTCTTACATAACAAAAAACTATGAGTGCCAGATTTTTCAACTATTTTCAAGATATGTTGTATCTTTTAGAAGAGTTCAGTGAAAAATACCTTTAAGTACAGACTAACAATTAGCTAAAACTATCATTTTTTCATGAACATCTTGTATAAATACTTTCTATAACTTTCACTAACTAACATCACATCTACATATATTTAGCAAACACAACATATATAAAATGAATAATGTCACTACGTGAACCCACTCCGAATGGGGGCATTAGAGCCAATTGGGTGTTGTTATCTTACTTGAAGCTAGATTATAAGGCTGAGAATCTTGAATCTTGGCTAGAGACCGATATTGCAATTTAACACTTTCTGCATTATCAAGTGTCTTCACAACATACCTGCGATTAACAAATCCTTGTTCTAGTTTTCACGGAAATATGAAGTAATAAAATAAACAATCAAGAAATAAAGAAATGGTAGAGAAGAAACTGACCATCCGTTTAAGCATTGAGTTGTTACAACGGCTTTGCGACCAACAAAACGTGGAGGTGTCCTCTTATTGCCCTGTAATGTATCTCAAAAGTTACAACCTACACTAGCATATATTCAAGTCATAAGGTACTAACCATAAATGAAACCATTGACAACCTGGATAATAACGTGTTCGTGTAAAGAAAATGGATATTGAACACCTCGGCCCCTTGAATGATCCACGCCTGCAAATTCACCATAATTACTTCTATCCTGCATGAGCCAAGAAGACTTGCATTACATCAAAAATTCACAAGCCTTTTTTAGTGAATAACGATCTTTAACGACAGTTTCTACTTTTGAAGGAATCATGAAGGAGCATAAACAAACCTGTTCTGATCTAATTCTTTTTTTAGATGCACGATGAGATCGCGACTCTTCTTCCCTACGGAAGGCATGGACGGCGGATCGCAGAGCTACATAAGTAAACAGAAATTAGACAATATCTATATGTGAAAATCATAATGGTATGGGACTGGACAAAAACTACAAAAAGATCTCAGCGCAGAAACAGAAGTAGGACAAATATGATGAAAAAAAATTGGGAAAACTACGATTACATCAAAATATGAAGATGCAAGGACAGGAGAGGGAGTGGTAAAAGGGAAAATGAATCATTTTCATTCTAGTTTTTGGTTTGGAAAAAAAGTTAATGCTCTTTCTATCAAATATACAATTAAGCATTAATGGAGAGCACATTTATCAATATATCCCAAAAAGAGAGGTGGTAGAACGGATATAAATGTTGGTTCCAAGTTTCAATATATCCCCAAAGAGTACTCTAATCCTTTTAATGTGGCTACTTCAAAGAGTGGAAATACCAAGTCTAAAAATGTAAACGCCAAGGTGGAGTCGAATGTGTCTAATAAGGCAAGGAGACTATTGGGTCGGCATCCAATAATTTGGTTAATGCTTAATACATCTAACAAGTATGATGTCCTATCCAATGATTTTGCTACTGGTTTTGAAGAAAAAATATGAATGATAAGGCTACGAGTTCTAGCAAGGTTCATGTGGAAGTGGATACGGATATGAACAACGCCGGTGATCCATTTGTGGATGTGGAAACGGATAGTGACAATGAAGTTTTTGAAGACTACAATGATATTGCAAATTACGTGAATTCATCAAGCTCAAAGGTTAATGGTGGTTCTACGAGAGACTTCAAGGTGCAGGGTCGCAAAAAGAAGTAGTTAGCTGTTTATGTTTATGGCATGTCATAAACATATCTTCTTGTTTTCATATAGCTAGTAGTTTAGCTTAGGTAGAGTTGGTTTGACGTTGATGTGGTGCGTTTGTTTTAGCCTTGTCCGGGCCGAGATGTGGGACTCACCCACATCCTTTGTACTTCAACGTTTTTTGGTGTAATATATTTTACCGGGTGGAAGGCCCTTTACCCAAAAAGAGAGCACATTTATCAGCTGAATTTGATAATGTAAAAACATTCGCAGACATAACTAAAACGAACCAAAGGTATTGAACATCGATAGTGTTACTTTTAATACACATAAAAAAAGCATTGAAGTTTAACTATTTCTTACATAGATTTGGAGCAACTGCGCCATCTGACACAGGGTGTGAACAAGTGTAGCATGCTTTCTGTAAAACAGATTGTATAAAAGAAAGTCAGCACATAACTTGGAAGCAGGATCAGAAAGCATGATAAATGAAGTTAAGAAATATCAACCATATATAGATTCATTAATGACTGATACCGTAATAAAGAAACCTCATATTAGGTACCCGTAAACAGTTTACCATTTATTGTACACCAATACACCCACAATACGTATGCTAAAGACTAAAGCAAA
The DNA here is from genome assembly GCA_030686995.1 of Artemisia argyi. Lineage (NCBI taxonomy): Eukaryota > Viridiplantae > Streptophyta > Magnoliopsida > Asterales > Asteraceae > Artemisia > Artemisia argyi. Next base: position 145,455,202 of record CM060709.1, on the reverse strand, counting down.
AAGCTAATGAAGCATTGGGTATTCGTTCAGGACGATAACCAAATTTATAATACCAAGCCATCCAACTGCTTACCATCCTCATAACATGCTCCATTCCGCTGGTACCAAACGAATGCCCACAAGGTAAAATCATAGCATCATCCATCAGAGCTCCTCTGTATCAGCAAAGAACAATAAACATCCAACACAGACTGTATATGCAACAATAAACAACAGCAAGGTTTAAACTATCTAACTTAACTACATGTATTGAAACCAATACTATATGAATTAATTTAACTGACCCGCTATAAGGTCCACTTAAGATCACTCAGCTTGGACGCTTGGTAGGGTTCTAGCCACATTGAATTAATTCAAAACTTAAGTTTGGAAGCTCAAAAACCTAGCTTCTATGTTGATGGAATTAGGTCTTGGTCAGCGCTATACATGATAGTTACTATTAGCAATTTAGCCTGCATAGCTTAATGATCAGTCAGTTACTCAGTTTAGCCAAGTTCTACTCATAGTAAAGCTATAGGATAGGCTAATCACAGTTTAAGTTTGAGACGTCACTAATCTAAAGTCTAAAACATCTATGCCAGAGTTTGATTAGATCTTGATCAGTGTCGTACATGATACTAATAGCAATCAGCAATTTAGCTCACATGACTAAATGTCGCACTAATCCAAAAAAACATAGATACTCACCTAAGGTAAGAATTTTGAATTTCAATCAGGGCTTATTTATTTGCATAAACTTACGTCAAAGGATCTGATAGAATCGCCCGTAGAGACTCCCCTGATCCAACAGAAGTACTCGAACCATCCTTCCGTCCACTAAACCCAGCTCCATTCTCAACCATCATCTCCTTAAACGCAGCTCCCGAACCCTCCACCCCTTGCAGACACTGAGAATAGTACATTTCACCTGTCGGGTCCGCAACAACCGTGATCGCATTCTGGTACTGATTCTCATTCGCATTCGACCTCACATCACCATCATTTCCTAAAACAATAAAACAAACCAAATCAAACCCACATTTTATAATTTAAAAAAAAAAAAAAAAAAGTGAGTGACTGACCTGGGATGACGGTGATTTTGTGATCGGTGACGTCATCATCATCGTCAGTATCGGATTCATGTGAGCTGGGAGAGGTGTTTCTAGGAGTCCATGGGTCTTGGATAATTTGATGTTCGATGAAACCGGTTAGTTCGCGTGTTGTTTTGTGGTCGTTGGTTGTTGTTGTGGTGGGGCCTGTCGGGTGAAATGAAATGATGGAGTTGTTGTTGGGGTGGTTATGGTTTTGATTCAGGGGACGGTGGGATAACACTAACGAGATTTCTTCAGAAGCCATTAATGAATGATTGGGATTCAAGCTTCCAGAACCCTAATTTTCATTTCATTTGGGGATTTATTTTACTGTTGTTTGACTTTTTCCCTTTTACCGGGACAATAATACAATGTTGTTAGAAGACTTTTCTACCAAGTACCTTATTTTTGCCGAGAGGACATGTCTTGTCCAAATGTTATTATGCCTTGCCCTTTCCTCTGCCCGGGACTCCCGCGTAACGAAAACGGGCGGTGGCACCTCCCAAGACGCGTCATGTTGATTACATTCATCTTGTTTGACGCGTTGTTTATGGCCATTTGAGAGAACTCGGTTGTCTGCATGGTCGAGTTGTGTAGAGAGATGAAATAATTTTTGTGTGTGTATATGAGTGTAGTGTGGCTATATTTGTGTATATGTGAGGTATATTTTGTTGGTAATGTTGGTTGTGGAGAGAGAAAGTGATGTAGCGATAAAATAGCGGTCGTGAAGTTTCTCTCTCCACAAAACGCAGCCCCTGAATAACCGATCTGTTAAAATATATAAAAGAATCCACAAAACTTTCTATGCCTCTCTTAAAAATCAACATGCAATTATTTTTCATTGAAAATTTTGTTTCTTGTTAAACGTCTCCGATAAGGTTTATGACGTGGGTTTTGGTTCAAAGAACTTAACAAGGTCTCGACTAAAAAAGGTTAACTCATGATGGATTTATGTTGTAATGGAAATGAAACGAGAGTGCAAACCAATGTTAAATTTCGATAATATTTTTTTACAAAAAACAAAAAAATGGACCGTTGGGGTATTATTTACTATTGAAAATGAACAAGATGGTGCAAAGCGTTTGGATGGCCACCACTGAACCCCAACCAAAACAACCCAATTGTGTGCGATGGGTATCTTGGTGTTAAAGGACCACACACGATGACGCCAACCATCAGGTGATCAAGTACCACCATAACACTTAACCTTATAGTTAGTTATTTAGAAATTGGAAAATAAGGCAACATTCTCTCAATGTCACACAAAAACAAGAAAACATGTAAGCATTAACTATTGTTATTTTATTTCTATTTTCTAGCATGTGATTAATTACTAAAATATCTAAATATCATAAAGTTGTTGTAATGAGTACTTGTTAACGATACATTTTTTAGGTAATGATAAATAACCTACCAACTAGACTTGCAAGTATATCTACTATATTTTTATATCTACAATATTCACAATTTGATAAGTGTAATACAATTAAGGATGAGCATTTGGAGCCGACTCCCGGTACCGAATCAGAATCGTACCAAAGTGGTACCGATTTTCGATACACGATACGGGACTGATACCATGAATCGAGAAAAAAATTCGGGACCACGCTACAGTATCAGTACCAAAGCGGGATAGTACCAAAAAAATTACCGGAATTTGAGTAGTCATGTTTTTGTATTAAACAACTTCTCCAAATACCCATTTGGCCTGCTCCATACCAAATGATAGTCATGTAAAACATAAAAAAAGAAATCAAACGTCTCAAAAACCTATTAAGGCAACTATAGATCCTTTATAAACCCTCCCAAAACACGGGAAGAACCAGATAGGTACCGATTTCCCGATACTCGTTCGAGTACCCGAATCGTGTCCGATACAATACCGGTACTCCCTTTCATGCTCAGAAAAAAACGATACCACCAATTCGATAAAAGTTCGTTACCAATCTGATACCATGTAAATCCCTAAATACAATTACTCTCTTTCATCATATTCACAATCAACTTTTAACTTCTATCGGTCACATTTGTAAGTTTGTTTTTAGGTATCATTTTTCATTTGGTAAACAATACTTGGATGGAAAAGCTTGAGTGCTTGACTAATCTAAACATTGTTATGCCTGAGCTTAATATTTCAAAAAATCATTTCCAAACTTCCTAGTTTAGTGGAGGACTAGAGATGAACAAAGGTGAGTAAACGGGTACCCAAACCAAAAATAAAAGTAGTATTATTATAGCGAGTCAAATGATTCCACAAGAAAAAACGACTTTTCCAAAGTCGTCGTATTATCGAATGGAATCAACGAAGAAGATGTTGCCATTGATTCGCAGACGCGTTTTCTTCTATATTTCTCCGTCAACTAAAATTCTTCATTCCCTTTTCGACTCGAATATAAACTTTATTCCAAGTATACATTTTGTTACGAGTACTTTGTTGGCGCCAAAATGATTCATAGGTGGTCATGTTTGCTCATCGTTACAGTTTTTATCATCACATTTGTGCCTCAAGATTCACTTGCGATATCCCCCTTATATTCTTTCAGACATCTCTATGAGCAAACCAACGTAAGATTTTTTAATTTGTACTTCTGTCCTTGTTTCCTCATTTCAATATAATTTATGTAGTTTGTGAGGATGTTGTGTACGTGTTAGGATTGTTTACTTGTTGGATTTTGATACACTAGATATAAACAGTTTTGAGGGGTGTTTGAGATTGCGTATTCAAACTTCTTTATTCGATTCTGATTATTTTTCCAATTGTAAATTACCAAACACTCACACATATAAATATGGTCGGACCCAGAACTCTAAGTCACCAAGTCACCGGGTGTACAAATTATTTTTACGAACATAAATGAAATAAAAATGAACTACAATGTGCGATTTCACTAAAACAAGTAAACAAATTAAGAAGACATGCATTTCTTTTAGCATATTAGTAAATTAACTAAACAAGACATGTCTGTCACACAAATTTCCAGGACCAAGTTCATTTCGGAAAAATCGTACTTTTTAATGAAAACTTACACCAGGCGACAAACATTCATCAGGCTCCCGCTCCCCCCTGAGCAAATTCAATCACTATCTCTTGCATTGCATTTTTTTGGCTTCTGCTTATTTCAAAAAGAAGCATAAGCACTTCGATAAGCATAACCATCTCCAAAGTGGCCCAATGGTAAGTGTCCCCGTAGTTTTAGAAGAAGAGACCAAGGTTAAAACCTCACTGGTTAGTCAGGAAACGGCCACGGTAATAAGGGTTAGGCCATGTACATAAGAGCCAAACAGACTCGACTTCCCTGAATAATCTGAACTGGGATCCTTCTTCCTTTACCTGTTTACCCGTTTTAAGCATAAGCACTTCGATTAGCAGTCCAAAAGACCCCTATGTACTTATAATTGGATTTCTTATTACATGGTGCATAATTTTGTGTTATAAGTATAATGCTTTATTGTTGTTTCAGGTTTCACCGTCACCTAGCCCTTCTCAGGGGTTTAATTTAGCTTCTTCCGGTGGATCAAAACTGCAGCAATCTTGTGATACGGCAGCTAGAAGTTGCCACCACAAGAACATTACTGCCTGCTTGACATCTTCTCAAAGTGGTAAATATCTTTTACTGTTATCATATTCTGATTGGATGATGAATCTTTCGAAATAAGCCATAATGTGTTAAGGACCGTATAAACAAGTTTTGATAAGCATTTTAGTGACACTGAAGTTTGTATTTACAAAAAATGGATTCATGACCCGTGATCATCATGTTGGTTGTATAAAACCGTAGGATTTAAAATGTACTAGTACTAAGAATTGGTACACATTTACATGCATATGTTGTTCACAACACATCTGATTGTTATTTGCCCATTGTACCTAAAAGAGGATTAATCGAAGACTAGACCTTATTATGATTTATCGAGCCGGAGGTTAAGACCTTATTATAATTCATTAAAGAATTGGAGTCTAATTCTTTGAATAGTTCATTTTGGTTAGGGTGAAAATATAACATTACCACTTTAATGTATCAACAGAAGATAATTTGCAGTAGCACAAACCGGGAAAGCGCTACTACTTTTTTAAAGCCAAAAGGTGGGACTTTAGATGTTAATATTGCATTTAGGACTAAGGTTACAAGCGGATCATAATCAAGGAGTTGAGATGTTACAATTTTAAGAGGTGCTAGCCATGACGCTTGTATGTGTGGATTTGAATGCTAGTTTGTTGTCCTTAGAATGTCTCGTTTCTTAGATATAGTCTCAAATGGTATATAACCTAGAAAAACCATTCCTTGTCCCCTATATAAGAGCATATCCATGTATAGCCTAAGGCTTTCTATGTGAAGTTTCTGCGGTCTCTATCTACGTAATTGGCATTGGAGAACACACATGTTCTTCCTCCTATTTCTTGTCTAAAGCTAGGCTTGCCTTTAAGTGGCATGATGTATTTTTAATTCCTTGTTGGGATAAAGTGATCATCTGCTATGCCTTACTTTTATGTCATACTTTGTGCATTCAATACTCAATAGTATCGTGGATTCGTGGTATATCACAATTGCTTAATGTAAAATAGTTTTTTATTGTTTTTGTTAATTGGGAAAATTGTCTAAATATACATCCAACTTGCCACCTTTTACTATTGTATACACGTAACTTTTTTTTTCCTATTAAATACACATACTTGACTAATCAACGTTATTGTGTCAATAATTACCCTTTTTGATGACGTGGCGTGTATTAACGCCCCTAATGACACACAATATCACCCAACACCCGGTTTTTTTACTTATGGGTCATTTTTGACAAATGTTAAAACTTTTGGGGGGGTAATGTGACCTTATCATTTTAATAACACCACCCCCCATTTTCCCTCTTCCCCCACATCATCCCAAACGGTACCAAAACTTTAAGTGAGGAACCCTAAAAATGAGCACATCTAGTTCTGCCCAATCCCGTGTAATTGGAGGAAAGATTGAGTTTTTTTACAACTGCAATCGACAATTAAGGGTACAAACATCATCTTCAAGGGCGAATCCAGGAAAGAGGTATGTCAAATGTGACCTTTGTCGTGTGTACGAGTTTCTTGATGATGACCTTCCAAGTCAATATTACAAAGACATGGTATACGGGTTCTTGCAAAGGCAAAGAGGAATGGATAATGGACCAATGATTGAGTCACTGGCGTTGGAGAAGTCAAGGTTGGAAGAAGAGTTGAAGGTCACAAAGTCAAGGTTGGGAGATGATTTGAAGGCTGCAAAGGCCAAGTTGGAATTGTATGACAAGTTGTTTATGGTAATGTTGAGATGTTTGTGTGTAATATGTGTTGGGATAGGTATGTCACTAGGCAAGTAGTCTAATCTTTGTTTGGGTTTGGTAATGTTAGGTTGTTGATGGGCATGTTAGTAGAACTTGGTAAGTTAGTTTCTGATCCATGTAATGTAATGTTATCACATGTTGAATGCTAACTAAGTTTGAGAAAGAAGCATTTCACTGATTCATGGTAGGGCTACAATGGTTTTATTGTAGGATGGCTACCTAAACCATTCCTCATACATACATATATTGTAACCAAATAACATATGGTTCATGACCTAAGTTCTTACTTTGTCCCTTTTCCTTTTGGTTCTTTGGGAACCCATGCTTTGATACCACAATCATTCCATGTTGCTGGTGCTGGCAGCCCTAGGACTTTCTTCCTTGCAACAAAGGCCAACTTAGCTTCCATTTTGTCAATCACAGTTGGAGTGCTTTCAACCCTTTTGGAAGTTACTTTGTAAGGATTTGGTTCTTTAGGAAAGTAATTCGACCATCCACTGGATGCATCACTGTCTGAAGAAAAGGCATAATTAGGTGGATCACATGATTTTGCCTCAGAGCTGTCACTTGAAATGTAGATGATTTCTGCCAATAAATGGTAAGAAGAAACATTGTAAAGGACAGTTAGTAGTTTGGCAATTGAAGATGTAAGATAAGAGCAAAGAACATGGAAGAATACCTTTTCCTTTGTTGGAAGCCATTTGTTGAATGTTATTAGTTTTGGATGGATGTTGGTATGTTATATACTGCTACAAAACAGATAGTAAAGATTGGATGTTGAATGTTATTAGCTTTAGTGGTTGGCGTTTTAATTGCAAGTTACATTGTAAAGATCATAAGTATTAATGATCACAAGTTACAAGTTACATAGTAAAGATTCCATTGACTGCTATTAACTTTTGCAGTTTGAAAAAAATAGTGTTGTACCATCACAAAGTCAAGTCCCATATCATAGGCCTGTATCATAGCTTGTTGGTATAGCTTAAGTTTTGTTGGAATGTACAAACAATATGGTACAAAAATGACCATCAAATGCACAGATGAAATACTACATAAAATATTGCATATTTGATTGCATTCAAAAGTTGAACAATGACCATCAAATGTGCCCTGTGTGATGTACAAAATGGGCTAACTTGTGATGGTCATTTCATCAACTAAACATGTTGCTGCAACATATTAGTGGTTATAGTTAGTCATATTACAGACCCATAATTAGTTACTAAGATTTTACATCAGTTTGCCCTCAAAAGATGTACAAAATGGGCACATGAAACTTTCTTTGTTCAAGCATCATCTACATCCAGTACAGCCTGAGGAGTACTGCCCTGGCCATGGATCTTTTTAGCCAACTTGTTCTTCATGATTCTTTCACTTGGCCTCCTTAATCTTACCTGTACAACTAGAGCTTGCATCTGAAATTGTTGTTCCTCTGGTGGTTCTTCAGGTTCAACAATTTGAGTTTGAGATTCATCTACCTGCATAATTTCAACTTGAGTACCAGTCAATTCAATCTCAACTTGTTGTTGCCCTTCTGCTTCTTGGACTTCAGGTTCCACAACTTGAGGTTGGGCTTCAGATTGATCAGCCATTGGACCTGTTTCTTGGACTTCTGGGTCACCAAACCATCTTGCAAAAGTTGATGGACAAGATCTTCTTAAGTTATTCCGACGTGAACCACCACTTGCACCTGTTGCCCTATTTGACCCACTTGTGGCACATGTCTTCTTTGTTGGCACACTTTTTGCACCTCTCTTCTTTTTGGGCCCATTTGACCCACCAGCCCTAACTTCTACATGTGAAGCAGATGGGTCCCTTATCTCCCTAACACCTTCAACAATATTTTCAGCCTCAGTTACCTTTTCCTTTCTAGGCCTACCTCTTGGTTTTTTTCCTTTGGTTCTTGTGCCACTGGTTCATTTTTACAACCTTTTTTGTTGTGGCCAGGCTGATGGCAAATGCTACAAGTCATTTCTGTACCTACCCTTGAAACTCTTTTTGAGCTACCCCCCTCACTACTTGATCTAATTCTTTTCTTCCTAGGCCTACCAGGCATTTTTCTAGGTTTAGGGGGTAAAACAACTGTGTACATACTCTGATCAGGCCAGAAGTCAATACCATCTACTGGTTTCATGTAATTGTTATATGTGGAATGGTACATGTCTGTTTTAAACATAGGTGGAACATAGCTCTCAGGTGTCTTGTTTATGTATAATATCACCTTTGTTGCATGAACACAAGGAATACCTGATAACTGCCACATTCTACAGGTGCAAGTGGTTTTTGGTTCATTAACTGTGAATGCTTGACTCCCTGATCTCACCTCAAACACATTCCCACCAGCAGGTATAACATGCCAGAACCTATAATAATATGTTAGGATATTAGTGTATATATGGAAACTGATTAATAAATTAAGTCAGACTAACATGTACAACAAACATACCTTTGTTGGTCTTTCATCCATTCCAGTCTCTTCTGAATGTTGGGACAAACTCCATCTTTCCACTTCTTACTGATTACCCTCATTCTGTGCATTCTTTCTAGCACTAGTACTCTCATTGATTCCAGCATAGTTAGTAAGGGCTTGTCCCTTACACTTAGAATCACACTATTAAAGCATTCACTGAACCCATTTTCAACTGCCTCACATCCTCTACCTACTTCAAAAAAGGCTCTTGACCAAGTTTTTGGATTCTTGTCCATAAGAAACTGATGAGCTTTTGGATTTGCCTTTTTTATCTTGTCCATGATCTTGTTGAAGAGTTGTGGATATGAGGCTTTAGATGCAGCCCAAAACAGATCCCTAAACTCCAAACCAGTGAATTGTTTCCTAAACCCTTCATAAATATGTCTTGCACATTGCCTGTGTTCAGCATATGGCATAACATCCTTGACAGCTTCAATATGACCCTTCACCAAAGCATAAGCACAGTGTTATAATGTATATACATACATAAATATAAGATGAACACATTAAAAATTAAATTGTGGATACACGCATACCTTAAGTTGGTCTGACATAAGAGTTAGACCCTGTCCTTTTGTGCAGTCCAAGTCTCCTTCAAGCAATTCCAAAAACCAGCTCCAATTGTCCTTGTTTTCAACATTCACCACTGCCCAAGCCACTGGGTAAATGTGGTTGTTACCATCTCTTCCAATAGCAGTAAGAATTTCACCCTGGTTTGGCTTTTTAAGGAAACAACCATCTAAGGCAATTACTCTCCTACAACCAGCCTTCCAACCATTTACTAGACCAGCAAAACAAACATAAAACCTATCAAAGTATGTTTTCCCATCAGGATTGTTAGTGACTCCTAATTTCACAGTGGACCCAGGATTGGAATCTAATATTGCTCTTCCATAAGACCTAAGCAGGGCATAATGTTCATCAACTGATTTTTCATACTCTGTCAATGCAAACCTCTTGGCATTAGTACACTAATTTGGAGATACCTTACACTTGTATTTCCTCATCACTAGGTCAGCTATGGCAGACAACTTAATCTCAGGATTAGCCCTAATCTTATCACCAAATACTGTACCTATCCACCTAAAGTTCACTAAAGACCCAAACTCAAAGTTCCTAACACATGTATGTTCATCATTTAGGCTAATTACTTGAAAAGTTTTCTCTTTATTCATCCACCTAGCATAGCATCTCCAGGGACATGACGGTAACTCAGATTCGTTAACACAAGGATACCTTTTATTCTTCCTTTGTTTACCTAGTTTAGGATCAAGCAACTTTGGTTTTCTTTGCCCACATTTTGCAATAACATACTTACTTGCACTCCTTTCAAACCAAATTGAAAATCCATTAGCCAATGCATAGAAGGTTAGACCCTGTTTAAACTTCTGGACGTTCGGATACTTTTCACCAACCTGCATTTCAAACAAAGCCTATGTTTATAAACAACATATATAACCAACATTTATAAACAACATTCAAACACAACATACCTTTGGATGTCTAAGTCTCCAGTGGGTACTTTCATCATAAACCGGATACCTGTCAACATCTGTTTCCACACAAATGAATGGATCATGCTGAATTCCATTCTCATCTGGTGATTGAAGCCTTCTAATTAGATTGGCCATGAATACATCATGTTCTATGAAAGTCTCACTTCTATGAGTAACATTGTTTTGAACAGGTGTAATGTTTTCATCATTTGTTTCCATCATTTCTGGCCTAGACTCAGGTTCCTTCTCTCTATTAGCTTTGATCCTCTTTCTTAGTTCAATCAACTCCTCTTCACCAGGACTGAGATAGTCAATTGACTTATCTGAATCATAGTCAGATTCAAAATCAGAATCAGAATCATACTCACACTCTTCTTCAGCTACTGTAACCTTCTCTTTGCCCTTATCAACATTAACATTCCTAGCCACATCACCATCTACACTAGTCCTAGCCACATCACCATCTACACTAGTCCTAGCCACATCACCATCTGCACTAGTCCCATCCATATCACTAACTCCACTACTTCTAGTATGCTCACCATCTGAGCTTCTAGGATGATGAGAACATGAACCCTCATACTCAACCTCCATCTCAGCCCAATTGACCATCTCATCTTCTGAAAATTCATTGCAATACCTCTTTCTAGGAGGACCTTTTGCTTTACAAAGAGAGTCAACCACCTCATCTGCTTTACACTCATACTTTGACATATCCATACCTAAGTGATCAAGATAAAGCTCTAACCTACCATACAATTCAGCAATATCAAACATCATAGCTACTTGCTTATCATCACTAACTCTAATTAACCCTTTCTCTAATTCAACAGTAGGAACTCTGTAATACAAGACATTAAAGTAATTACCACATTTTTTCTCCAAGAATTCAGCAAACTTTTCATATGGCATCCTCTCAACAGCCATATTGAGAATAACACCATCTTCATACCTCAAGGGTAAATGTGCAAAATAGCCATCATTCCAAACATCAAATTGGTGCAAATTCGTACCAGGTATCATTCTGTTACAGAAATTGACAAGTATAACGAATTAGGGTTTCTGGAATATGAACAAATTAAAGATAAAACCAACTTAATAAAGTAACATACCTGATATATCACAACACACATCAACGTTCAACTTTGATTAACTTATTTCTGGACTGAAATTAGGGTTCGTTAATTTGGGGGTAAATGGATAATTGGGGGTTTATATATGGGTGGTGGTAAGTGTTAGTAGTTTAGAAAGTGTTTGGTTACCCCCCAAAAGTTTTAACATTTGTCAAAAATGACCCGAAGTAAAAAAACGGGTGTTGGGTGATATTGTGTGTCATTAGGGGCGTTAATACACGCCACGTCATCAAAAAGGGTAATTATTGACACAATAACGTTGATTAGTCAAGTATGTGTATTTAATAGGAAAAAAAAAGTTACGTGTATACAATAGTAAAAGGTGGCAAGTTGGATGTATATTTAGACAATTTTCCCTTGTTAATTCGACTCTTCTTGGGTTTGTAACAAAGTAAGTGCCACCAATTCCTGGCCGTTATCTAGTTTTTCATCGTGAAGGCAATTTTTTCCATTCAATCTCTGAAATCCTCTTGCTCATCTCATATATGCTCATTTTGATTGTCTCAATGCTATACAGTAAAGTGTTGAACGTGCAATGCATCTTGCTGAACATTGTATTTTTATTACGGGCATATAATCGTATAATTCTAGTCACGTTGTTACATGTCTTAGTTATCAGTGTGTAATAAGAGTATTTGACACATTAGATAACTAATAGAAAAGGCAACAATAAGAGTTTACGGGTCAACCCAGCTCGAACTAGACTGCTTTGACCTATTACAAAAACGGCATGTTTTTATCCTTTACCAACTGACCCAATCCATCCATGATCCATCTTGCCTCCTCTACACCCCCTACTTGTATTCTATGGCACTTATGTTTGCTCTTCACCCTTAAAACAAGTTTACGACTTTAAACAATGGTCTGTCACCATCCATCTAATTTGTTTCATTAATTAAATACGTAATCTTACTGTATTTCTGCAGGCCTGCTTGAAGAGGTGTGCCTTCTTGTCCATAACAATGGCGAAAGTCCCCTGCATGTGAAAATCTTGATCCTTCCTGCTAACAACACAATCACAGATACAGAATTACCAGCCCACCATACAGAGAAGGTACGTTTCTTACATGCTGACTTTTGTCCCTGATACAATGTACTGAACGTAAGCTAGAACTTAAAAATCGAAACCCAAGTTGTTAACTTGTTTTACTTTATGCTCATCTCAGATCAATATATCTACAGCTGTTGACTCACGCTCTGCAATATCATTGACTACTAGCGATGGTGATTGTGTAATACATGCTGCAGCTCCAGCACCAGAAAACTACTACGAGAAATACTCTTCTTATGGCACTTACATAAACCTTGCCAATGGTGTATACCTAGTAATTATGCTACTTATCGTAGGAGGCATCTTGATGTTTATCAAATCAAGGATCCGCAGCAGGCATCTTGAAGGGGTCCCATACCAAGAACTTGAAATGGGTAATTCAACAACCTTGGACGTGGAGGAAAATGAAAAAGAAACTTGGGATCAAGATTGGGATGATGATTGGGGTGATGAAAAACCAGTTAAATCTGGTAACGAGAATCCTATTATAGTAGAACAAACTAATAAGCTGCCAAATTCTAATGGCAGAAGGAAGGAACGGGATGATTAGGAGTTCGAATAGACTTGCCAAAAATGAAGGCAAGGATACTCACGGTTTTTCGATATATTTAGAAAGCTTATTGGTATTCATTTTTTAAAATTTCGTTTCTTTTGTATAAATTTGAAAGAAGGTGTATACTACATTACATGTCATAGGATTTGATCAGATAATTTTGCTACAGAGGTCATATTGGTGTTCTTCATCACTCGTATAAATGACGGATAAGAACTCTTTGAGACTACTTTGACTTCTACAGTTTTACTTTGATTCTTGAGTTATCGTAACTATCTACTAGATTTTGTGATAAACAAGTGTATAATTCTTGCGTCGACGTAAAATCTTCCAAGAGTAAGTGAATCTAGACCCCCAAAAAAATTCAGATTCAGATACGACGCTTCTGTATTTCATAAATTGCAATTTTTTGGTTTGGCAGGTCACATAAAAAGATCAAAGTACTATTGTTCAAAGTTCAAACCATGCTTTATGTGGAAATCAAACACTTTTTTCTGTGTAATCATGTTAAATGTAACGTGAGTGTATAAACTAAACACATGGCTTGACAATTCATACCCGTATGCCGATTTTGACAAATGTGATGATTTGTTTGCAGCTAAAAACATACATTATAGTTCAAAGTTCAGCTGTATTATAAGCCTACTTTTCTTCGTTGGTCAAATAATCATTGATTTGATAGTATCAAACAAGTATTTGCATGCAAGTCGGAAGTACTTTTGAGAAACATGGTTTCAAAAATAAGACTTGACATAAGCTGACTTGTAAACAAGGCTAAAAGACCTTTCACTTGACACCCTTCAACAAACAAGCAATTGCAATTCTGGCTAATATTCATCATTTTCAGGAAGTAAGGTTTCTGTTAAATGGTTGGACAAATAAGTTAGGCTGTTTGCAACAAGGACCTCGACCGATTCGGTCTCAATCGGTCGAGGCGGTCGGCATTGGTGTGAGCATGGGGTCGCGACCGAGAAACAAAGGAATTTTACATGTTATCGGTCTCAAGCTCGACCGATTCACAAAGCATCAATTTGTTGTGTTTGATCCAAATCTCCCCATTCTTGTGACCGTTTGTGACTAAAATAAAAAATTTACCGTTTGAATTGTAACGTTGGGCAAAAAAAAATTATAAAAAATAAAAAATTCCCCCTATAAATGCACAACTAAACAACACTTCAATTCACACAATCCCATTTCAAAAAATCTATATATTTTCTCACACCATGAATTCTTACGATATATTTTTTGCCGATTCAGATGATGAAGATGAAGTTAGTAACGAGTTTTTGATGTTTGCGGAAGATTGTTGGGAGGCTTATCAAGCGTCATAACCTAATAGGAAGCATTGATTGTACAGATTGGCCGTGGGAGAATTGCCCACATGCTTTAAAAGCTCAATTTTGTAGGGGTGATCACGGGAAAACTCCTTTCATTTTATTGGAAGCGATCACCTCTCAAGATTTTTGGATTTGGCAAAGCCTTCTTTGGTGTTGCCGGTATGAATAATGACGTAAATGTTTTACGTGCATCCCCTCTTTTCAATGATCTCAAAATGGGGAGAGCACCGGATGTGGAATTCGTTGCTAACAGCGTGCCTTATAAACGGGGATATTATCTTGCTGATGGGATATATCCGGAATACTCTGTTATTGTGAAGTCTATTAGAAATCCAGGGACGCATGATGAAAAGCGTCAATTATATAAGAGGATGCACGAAGCAGCAAGAAAAGATGTGGAACGTGCTTTTGGTGTACTAAAGAAGAAGTTCCTAATGATTAAACATCCGGCTAAGGGATTTAACAAAGAGCGTCTTGGACATATTATGTACACATGCATCATATTACATAATATGATAATTCAAGACGAAGGGCGGGCGATATCTCCCGAATTCTTTCCAGCTGAGCAGCACCGTTCTTATGATCCCTTAAATACGCATGAGGAATCATTGCAAATTACTAGGGAGATATGCAACAAAACAAATCATCTTAGCCTCAAAGCCGATTTGGTGGAACACATTTGGCAGCATCATAATAATCCAAACTAGTTTAGTCGTTTTATCGTAATGTTTTTTAATGTTATTTGAATTCTATTGTAATGTTTTTATTTTATTTGAATTAATATGTAACGTTTTAATTATTAATGAAATTTTAGTTTGTGTAAAAAAAAAAAAAAAAAAAAAAAAAAAAAAAAGGAACTTGGTCGCCCTTACTGTGGCACTGAATCGCCTGTAAGTCGCTGGAGAGAGAAAGCTGACGTGGCAGAAAAAATAAGGAGGATTGACCCTTATTTCTAGTCCTTACTGCAGGCAGCCTTAGAGCACAAGGTGCGGTTTTGTGTTAAAGAACATGTTATAGGTGTACGTCATGTTAACTTTTTGTACCTATAACACGAACCTGCAACATAATATCAAAAACAGGCTCACTGGCAGCATGTGTCATAGGTGTATGAAGACCATAAAAGTTTACGCTTATGCCATTGTTGCTAGTGAACCTATTTTTTGTAGGAGCCACCGCACCCTGTCATTGCGCCATCACAATGGCTAGTATTATGCGTATTGGGATAAGCCTAAACTTTTATGGTCTTCATACACTTATAACATATGTGTTATAGGTGTATATATGCGTATTTTGAAGGGAAAAAAAAGCGCATAACACTTGTCATTGTGATGGCGCAATGACAGGGTGCAGTGGCTCCAACTATAGGTTACCAATTTCGCTTATAACACAACAGTACCTTGTGTTTTTAGTAGTACATGTTAAAATGTTGTTAAATTGCCCTTGGATACTCCTTGGAATTGAGGCTTGTTTCATGGGCATAATCATGAAGTGTGTATCATATCATATGTAATGAAATAAAAATTGTCCTTGAATAAACAAATCAATCCAGATTCCACTAGAAAAAGTGAAATAAAGAAGAAAATGGTGTCCATAATTGTCTCTCAATAAAAGCAAAAGCAAGATCATGTTTCTTGCACCCTTTCTCTTCATTACATCATTTTTTTATTCTTTCCTTTTTGCTTTTACATATTCCATACAAATCCTTTTGCAGGTTTTACTTCTTTTTTTGTTAAAATCAAATTCGATTAATGTTAACATCGACATTGTCAAACTATAAAAAGAGTGTTTTATAAAAATAAGCAATCTAGGATTTTTATAACGTGAAAAAAGTAACGTACGCCTTTTACGAAAATTTTGTTTGAATCGTCTATTCGTCTTAAATATGGTGGTCCTTTTTTGTTACAGATAACGTGTCTACAGTGATATATATCCAGAAGGATGGTCATCTAGTCACGTAATAATATACTACAGTTAGTATAAAACATTATCGTATGAGCAAATGTTGTATACGGCAACAATGTGACAATGTAATAAATCATCATTTTGTTGAACAGTCTGTGTGATAAAATTAACCATTTTTCTAGCGGGAAGTGGTTTGTACACTCCCAAAAATGATTGGCACACTCAAATTTTGAGTGTGTTGACATTTATTCCCTTACATTGTTTGGACTTATTATTATTTTGTAAGGGTATAAATGTCAACACACTCACATTTTAAGTGTGCCAATTATTTTTAAGAGTATGCAAATCACCTCCCTTTTTCTAAGCTTATTGATAGATTGACATGTGCAGCAAGTAGGGACGAAACCAGAACTAAAAATGACCGGATGCACAACTTTTTTAAAAGTGTAGTATAAGGAAAAAATTAACAAAAAAAGTATTATTTTCGGTTAAAAATGATTGAATTTAGTGAAAACACATTTTATTTTCACCTGTTAATGGGCTAAATAAGTAATAACTCAAAACACATTGTATTTGGACCGGGTGCATTTTATAAAATCATTTTTACGAAAGCTGTCACTACAAAACAAAATTTTATCAGGGTTTCGTGACACCGTAAGACCCCTGGCACCAAGTATCATGAGCACGAGTAGCATGATTTTAACCAAAATGAGGTTAGGGTCTTTGTTTGATTTTAATTGGATGATGTGCTGATGCCATTAGCCTTTAATTAGCCCATTAAGGCATGTTTGCATGGGCAAAAAGTACCTCAAACTTCTAAAAGGCTGGTTTAAGCCATGATGTCCATGCATTGGTGCCTTTGACTGTTAAGTGTTGACTCTAGCCATACTCATGGGCATTGATGGTGGGAGCATGCAATTTGTTCAATTAAATATTAATTGTCCACAACCAAATATTATTTGTAGTGAGTGAGTAATGTTTCAGGTCATGCTAACAAAAAGTTGTATATGTGTATTCAAAGGTATCAAGTTTATGTAATTTATGATGATTCATGATTCTCACAACAAAAGAGAAAATATGATTTAGAACATACAGAAACAATTCAGGATGCAAATGTACATCAAATTCTTTTTATTATATTGAAAGATTGAGTTTTTTAATTGACATTTTAAAATTATGACCAATACTTGAATTGTTTCTACTTCAATTAAGTTAATGTATAACTTTTCGAACAAGTAACACCTTGGCTTTAGACAATTAGACCGGTGCAATGGTCGGTAAAATCATGTGTTGATGGCCTTCACCACATGTCGTTGCTCGTACATATCTACCATCACCATGCATGGTGGTGTGCAATTTAGGTAGGTTTGGTGGTCATGGCCACTAGATGAAGAAGAAAGGAAACAATCGCCAACGGTAATATTGAATAGTGGTGAAGGTGGTAACTGGTAACCATTACGGGGTAAAGGTAGTGAGAATGAATGCTAATGTATCATTGACGTAAGTTTACGTGAAAATGGTCAAGATCATCACCATTATATCCTCTCTTAACTAAAATGTAATGTGAGATTTGTTTTCTTGATAGTAATATTTAAGGGTCCGTTTGGTTTATACGTGAGTTGAATTAGGATTTGGATTTGGTATAAGATTTGAATTTGTTGTAGGTTTAGGAGAGAGGAAATTGTATTTAATTAAAAATATTTTATAATAAATTTTAAATAAAATAATATTATTTGATAGTAAAAAAACAAAAAAGTGATAGTAAATAATGTGAAGGTTCCAATGTATATAGAGAATAAAAAAAAAATGGCCGACAAAAATTAAAAACCATGCAAAACCTCTCAAAATAGCTAACTATCAATTTTGATTCCGAACAATCATTCCCTTAATCAAAAGAGAGAACCAAACATACAATTAATGTCACATCAACATCAAACCAAATCCAAACCCTCAAAACAAACGCACCCTAAGTTGTTTTCATTAAGGGTGAAGGTTAGGGGTGTCCATGGTATTGGAACCGTCCTGAAAGAACCGAGAACCGAAAATATGGAAAAAGTGGAACCAAGAACCATCCTAAGTTCTTCGGTATAGTTTTGGTGCGGTACTCGGTTCCGGTACGGAAATTTCGGGTAATTCCCACAAGAACCTAAGTGTTTAAATAGTTTATTTTTGTCGTCGTCGATCATTCATAAAGACATGCTAATAATGCTATAACAGTACAAATACACATGGTATTTAACTAATGTACATGATTAAATATTGTATACTTAAACAACAATATATATATACTTGATTTAGTTATTTAGTATACTTTATTAAATATTACGCATGATATTGAATCGAAAAGCGTACAGTACACCAACACCAACTGACCAATATTTTTATATAATATAACATGCATTCATACTTCCAACCCATTATACTCGTTAACTACAGATTCGTCATTCGTCACATATTGCATTATATAAATCACTTGATTTTTCTATTACTATAAGTAAGTATCAAATTTGCGATAATGATTTCAAGATAAACATAATTTCATGTTGATAAATAATGATGATGATGATCTTTGAATGGATTAAAAGTTTGGGTTTTAATTTTATTATGTGTTTTTAAGTTTTAGATGTTTTATGTTACAGTTTAATAATGAGTAGTTTTTTTTTTTTTTTTTTTTTTTTTTTTTTTTTTTTTTTTTTTAAATTAAAATGCTATACACATTAAACAATGTCCCAAATAAACCGTATAAAATTTCATATTTTTAAAGTAGTCGGTTCTTTCGGGAAAGTACCGGAACCGGACGGTTCCGACCCGAACCGTCCCAAGAACCTAAAATTTGGAGTTTTAGGAACCAAGAACCGTACCATGGTTCCAATATACGGTTCGGTTTTGGTACGGTACTGGTACGGTTCCTCGGTTCTTTTGGACACCTACGGATAAAAAACTGTGTTGTATTGTAAACTGGATGGTAAGGATAACATAACCGTATCATTAAAGTATCAATCATTCCACAAAAAACCATAATATTTTCTCAAATTGTCAATATCTTTTTAGTGTCACCTAAATTTGAGATAAAAGTATTAACCAATCAATTATCTGTTATTTTAAACTTAATTTTATCAAATAGTAGCAACATATCTTGTTTTGATTATAAGGCTACTCACAGTGGTGACCCATATTGCATCATCTTTCCGGCTGCCACCTCAGCTTTCTCTCTCTTCAACCCATATTCACCTCTCTCTTCACAGTGGCACAACCGATCCTCAAATTAAATATAGTACATACGTTCAAGTGTTAATATCGGTTGTCAAACCGATCGATATTGCAAAAAAATGGCCGGCGATCGATTTCCTCACAGTGGTCACGACCGATCTTCAAATCGGTCGACCGATGTTGCCGATCGTTTTTTTCCGACCCACTACCACCAGCCTAAAGATTTGGTGGCTTTAGTGTAAAGATGGTGGGTACATAATGATGATTTATAGCTCATATCTGGAAACCAGAAAGATAATCAAAATTTATGGAAAACACATGTGGTGGTTGATCATGAAAATGACATTACGGTCCCTATTCATCCTTTTATATTCATGGCTTAAATGCATTTGGAGGGAAGGAAGGAACAACTCATTTTAACTAGCTTTTGCACATGGCTCATAAGATGCTCTTCATACTAATACTAATTACACCATTTATCCTCAAATTTTAATTAGTACTACTACATAAAGATAAACCAACAAGTCTCAATCTAAAGGCAATATATGAAACACAATAATCCATTTTAGAAAAGTGTCAAAACATAATAGTGTCATTTCACTTTGCTTATCTTTTGAAAATGTAGTCTGAAAAAGAAATGACCTTTTTATATACTCGAGTTTACAAGTTTTGTTTTTATTTTGTCATCTTCACTTTACATTACTTTATACACCAGTAGGATAATATTTGCTCCAAAGTGGGTGCAAGAATCTTAGACCACCCCCTACATCTATCTATCAAGTTCACTTTTTGACTTTTAATCTTAAAATAATTAAATCTGACTGTACCTATCTCCTTTTTTATTTCATAGTTGTCTCTCATATGATTACAAAAACTAATGAATCTAGTAGTAATTTATTTCTATAAACATAACTTAACTTGTAGTACTAAAATGGTTTAGGACAGGCATGTCTTTTGACCCTTTTTGGGCAAAATGATGAACATGTACATTTTGCACTTAACCAAACTCTATAGGGGATACATACATTTTGAACAGAACATGAGACTTTTGAGCAGTTAAGAAACATAACCATAACATCATAAGGGATAAAGATATGTTTTTCAGTAAATGGGTCATCCCCGATCCGAAATGGTTCAAATTGGACCTGGTGAAAACAAATCCGGTAACTTAGCTTGACACTAACAGAGAGTACTACAAGCGATAACTGAAAATCAATAACATAGCTAAGCACAAGCAAAAGAATCTACTCTCTGCGTAAAAAAATACTAACCGGATTTATCTTCGCCGGATAACCAACAATCGATCATCATTTTAAGAACTAAAAGTTACAACATAGCTATTTAACCTGATTCCTCTTGTCCTTCTGATGGGCATTTGATAAGTCCTAATATGTTGATCACTTCCGCCATATCAGGCCGGTTTGAAGGCACTTGTGATGTGCAAATTAGCCCTAATTTCATCACCGGGATTGCTTCCTCAGCAGGGAACTTCCCCTGAAGCCTTTCATCGATACATTCATCGACCCTTCCTTCTTCGAGGGCCCCACGAACCATGTCACAAAGTATCACCACGTCATCTTCCATATACTCCACAGGCCGCCTCCCAGTAACAATCTCGAGAAGCAAGACCCCGAATCCATAAACATCACATTTTTCTGTGATCTTCACTGTTTTGCAAGCAAACTCTGGAGCCATGTAACCGAGAGCACTTTGAATTTTACTGCTTAATACGTAACGGTCTAGCATTGGTAGGAGTCTCGCTAGACCAAAGTCAGCGACTTTGGGCTCACCCAAACCGTCTATCAAGACATTACTGGACTTCAGATTGTAATGAATGACTTTAAGGTGGTGTAAGTGAGCCAAACTTTTAGCTATACCGAGAATTATATTGAATCTTTCATTCCATGTGAGTGAACTTCTGTTTCCATCTTCTTCTCCTTCGTGAAGATGCTTGTAAAGATTCCCACCCGAGACATATTCATATATCAAAAGTTGCAATGATGGAGTCCAATAATAGCCTTCAAGAGCTACAAGATTCGGGTGATGTATCTTTCCTAATTTCTTAACCTCCCTTTCAAAATCTTCTTGAGACTTAACAAGGCTCGAGACCGTTAGCTTTTTGATAGCCACTGATCGACCATCACCAAGAACAGTTCGGTACACTGCACCAAACCCACCACGTCCAAGCTCACAGTCCTTGTTTAACAAGGCATGTGCTCCTGTGCTAAAGTCAGGTTCACCAGAAAACATAACTAATTTACCAGAATTCGTGTCTGTAGTATGGGAACTGCTGTAATCACCACCTGATAACGGAACTGCAGCTGCTGACCTGGACATGGTTGAACGGACACGAAGGTTGAGCACTGTTATGAAAATTATACCAATGACAATCACAGCAGCTGCACCAATAGCAATAAGAGCAGAAATGCTAAGAAGTATCTTTTTACGCCCAAGAGGTTGAGGGATCGACTCAGGGTCGGTTCCAGTGGAGTTCGGGTTGAGTACAATTGGCTTGGGCATAACAGTAGGACAACTTCTATTCACTGCAGCCCCACAAAGGGTCGGATTACCGGTGACAGAGGATGGAGATATGGTGTTGAAGAAAGAGCCAGCTGGCAATTCACCTTGTAACTGATTATGTGATACATTAAACGAAACAAGATGGACAAGGTTCCCTAACGGCTTCGGTAGAGCCCCGGTCAGTTTGTTAAAAGACAAATCAACATACTGAAGATCAGCAAGTTTCGACATTGCCACAGGAACTTGCCCTGATAGTCTATTTTGTGATAATATCCTGCAAATTTGTTACAAAAAAAGCATACATTCACTCAGGAATGAACAAAAATTGTAACTAAAATCTGAAAGAATGAGATATAAAATAATCTTACAATGAAGTTAACGACGAACAGGTTCCGATGGAACTTGGAATGCTGCCAGAAAGATCGTTCCGCGACAGTATCAGATCCTTTAAAGAAGCTGCACCACCTATTTCCATAGGAATGCTTCCATTTAACTGATTTTCACTCAAATCAAGAGTACTCAAGGCCTTAAGCTTTCCAATAGTTTCCGGTATCTCACCTATCAGCGAATTCTTAGACATATTCAACAACCGCAGGCTGCTAAACTTCCCAATATCAGACGGAATTTCACCAGACAATTCATTGTGTGACACATCAAGAACCTGAAGATTCTGGTGCGAGTTTGCAACTGACGAACTAACAGCACTGAATACGCTTCCAGTCAGCTTATTCTCTGAAAAACTAACACTATGTAACCCCAACTGAAACACCCAACTAGGTAGAAATCCTGTCAAAGCGTTACGACTCACATCCAAACTCTGAATGTTTTCACAATTAACCATCGACTCAGGCAGGCTCCCAGAGAACGCGTTACCAGAAATATTCAGTACTTTTAATGACCGAATATTACCAATCGCGCTAGGTACCGCACCAGCGAACATATTCTTAGAGAAATCAACAGTCTGCAGGCTTCCCATTTCCCCTATCCACTCACTAACCTCACCGGTTAACAAATTCCCATGAAAATTCAACTCATTACATAACGAAAGCTTCTGCAACGTGCTAGGCAAACTCCCTGAAAACGAATTCTCACTAAAATCAATCGACCTCAATAACGCACAAGCACCAATCTCATCCGGAACCACACCAGTAAACTGATTCTTCCTCAACTTAATCTCCCTCAAGTTATACAACCTCCCAATCTCCTTAGGAACCTCACCTTCCAAAAGATTATCCGAAACATCAAGCACTCTAAGCCCATTCAACGCCCACACACCCAAAGGCAACACACCCGAAAACTGATTACCCGAAACATTAAAACTCCCAAGAGACGAACATTTCCCTAAACTACCCGGAACCTGACCCGTAAACTTATTAGCCGCTAAAGAAACAGACCTTAACGAGCCACATTGGTCGAAAAAGCCACTAGGCACAGTCCCACTCAAACTATTCTCACTCAAATCAATAACCCTCAAATCAGTCAGCTGACCAAGATTCACCCCAATCCCCCCAGTAAGATTATTCCTGGCTAACGACAACTTATTCAAAAACTTTAACTGCATTAAACCTCTACCCATTTTACCCGATAACCCGAACCCATCAAGAACAAGATCAGAGACTCTATTAGATCTAGGGTTACACTTAACACCATTCCATTTACATGGGCTGTCATCATCTTCATTCCATGATGCTAGCTTATTATCTGGATCTAGTAAATCAGCTTTAAACACTATTAAACCCAACACGTCATCGTCTAACGTTGGACTTAATCCTTTTACATTAACATTAACTAGTACTAACATAAAAATTAAAAAACACACTTTTTTCATTTCTTAACTGAATTCTAACCAAAAAAACAACCTTAAAAAACAAACTTTAAGACATTTTGTGAAACCTTAAACTTTTTTTTTAAGGTTACCTGAAAGTGACAGTTAAGGATTCCGGCCGCCGTGAAATATAAATGTTTTTTTTTTTTTATGTTTGGTTTTCAGACAGAGAGAAGACATAAAAGACTTTATTTAGGAAATGAGATTAGGGATTAAAGAAGGAGTGTGTGTGGGGCCCATGTGTTTTTTGTATGGGACACGTGGTGGAATGGTAGTGGATGGAAGTGAGTTGTCGTACACGTTGGAGTGAGCAGTTGGTGTAGAGGGTGGTTAAGGGTTTTGTTTATTTTTTAATGTTTTGGAGGGTTTTGTAAAGGGTTGGAAAGTGTAAGGGGTGTTTTGTGGGGTTTAGTGAAGTTGAGGGTGGGAAATGTAACTAATGAGCAGCTTTTTCTATTTTTGTTTTTTATAAAAAATGTTGAGTTGTGAACTGTCACCACTCAAAGAATTAAGACACTTTTTTTTCTTTTTTCTTTTTTTTTTTTTTAAATATTGGCAAAAATAAAATATACGACATGTTTGGCGAAAATAGTAGTATAAGAAAGTAGTAGCACGAAGCAGCTGTTAGTTTTCATAAAGCATTTAGTAACATAGTTGCTCGTAAATACTATTAAGAATTCGCATTTTGATTTGCAGCGTTTAGAAAAAATATGAATGCTAGTAGCTTGTTATCTAACAAGCATTTTGAGCAAAACCTTAACTGTTAGTTGTTAGTTGCTCTATTACGTTTATAAACGCTTACTACCAAACATACTCGTATTGTTGGTATGAATTTTTGTTTTTGGTTAATAGTACTTGTCCAAAAATTATTAAATTAGGATAGACTTTAATACTTATATGATCTATTCAAAATTTATGTACAAACTATCATATTTATTGATTAGCAATGAGCTTGAGCATATGTGTAAATAAATTGATCATTAAAGAAGTTGTAAAAATGAATGCTGCAATAAATTTGTCATACTTACGTTGAATAAGAAATAAAAACTACCGTACTATATTAAAGGTCATTAAACATGGGTTGGGTTATAATAACGGTGACTACTTTTTTAGTCTCACGGGGTCTACCCCCGTAGGGGTACTGTAGCATTTTTTTTTTTTTTTTTTTTTTTTTTTTTGAATTTTGTTTATATCAAAAAGCTATAAACCTGAAAGTGCGGAACAGAAAATATAAAGTTTAATAAGTCAAACTGTTAAAACTGTCAAAAATACGGAACAGAAACTGAGCTGCGCTGGAAAAAAATAGGGGACAAAAGTGGGAGATAAGGGGCTGACACCCTTGTCCCCCGTTAATACACTACATCCCTTAAACATATCACATATGCATACTACTCCTATTGTTTTATGCTGTGTTTATTTCACACGTGACTTAAGCACTACATGACTACTTGTTTTCTTTGGACTATTTTTATACTGTACATACAGTTCGATATAAAAAATATATATGGACTATTTTTTGTTTGTCATATACGAGTAGTATTTAAATAGGAGTAGTACGGAATACCTAGCATAGAGCACAAAAACTTATATCAGCCCAAGTACATTTAAAATACCTGTTACAAAGACAACAAATCAATAAACAGATGATTGTAGCATGCAATCCTTTTTGATGAATAAAGCTTGCAATTCTCGCATTCGATGCTTACAAAAATTCACATGGTTGGATTTTAAAAAAAGTTTCCCGAAAGGTATAATCGGTGGAAACACCCCGATCTCATGCATCTTTTGATGTCAACCGGACCTTTCCCCAAGGACCCGGCCCAAGGCAATAAGCTCTTGTACCAGCGACCTAATTAGCCAAGAGTTGGGTTTGAACCCTGGTCATTCTCCAAAGAACTTCTATGACTGGTTAACTGAGCGTTTGCGAAGGAAAAATTAATGGTATCACTGGATTTTAAAAAATGTTACAAAAACATCCAAATATTACATGTAAAGCTAGCAAAGCCAAATATTTTGTATTTTCTGTCATCTTAATTTTGTCTTAAACTAAAAAACGAAGTGTGCAAGCTCGCGCATAATTCATGACAATCAACTAAACTACCAAATCATTGTTAGCATCACATTTAAAAATAACATGTGCATAGAACATGGGATTTTTCAAAGATATTAGTCTATTTATCATCATCATCATATTACGTCTAATTTCATGACCCATAATATGTCTTCTTCCTCTTCTATAATAAAGCCTCATGAAGAGTTTTAAATGTACAAAGTACTCAACTAATGTAGTTGTTTTCGTTTGTATATAGCTGAGAATTGTGCTTTACAATGAAACCCAACGTATGTAGTAGTTGATTACATAAGACCACTCGGTAAGGTAACGCAGCACCTGCATTAACTCTTAACGCACCACCCTTAACGTGGTGCGTTACCTTACCGGCCCCCAAAGGCAAGGGGTGTGTTAACGTGCTCGGGCAAGCACTTAACGTGCGTTAAAGTGTATTGTTTGTAAAATATATATATATATATATATATATATATATATATATATATATATATATATATATATATATATAAAGTAACAGCTATTTTTTTGAATGGTATAAAAAAAATCATTTTGCCCCCCTATATTTCTAACCGTTTGTAAACGGCTATATAGCTAAAAAAAAATCAAACCTATTTTCTTACCACTATAAATACCACCTCATACATATTTTATTTTCACACTTACACAACTCAAATTAAACCTATATACTTCCTTAAAAAAAAAAAAAAAAAAAAATCAACCAAAACTTTCATTTTCACAATGGATCCGAATGAAAATAATGAAGGACAAAGGAGTTTCTCCGATATTGATGATGAACTCGACACGGAGTTTATGATATCCGCGTTCGAATGTCATCGACAAATGGTACAACAAGAAGCAGCAGCAGAATTAGCTCGACAACACATCGCGCGTTCACGTGTCCATCGTGAGTTTGAGGTTGCCGAGGAACGTTTGCGTCGCGACTACTTTTATCAAGGGTGTAAGTATATGAACCGGCAATTTCGAAGAAGGTTTCGTATGAGCCGGAAACTATTTGTAGAAATAGTAGAAGGTATTCAATCTTACTATTTCGATCCACTTCCAGATCATTTCAAATTCATGAACAAAGGACCCGATTGTACAGGTCGACAAAGTATTAGTACACTCATGAGGTGTACAGCTGCCATACGCCAATTGGCATACGGCAACGCACCTGATGCGTTTGATGAGTATTTGCAAATGGGTGACCGTACTGGACGTGACAGTCTTGATAATTTTAACAAGTGCGTTATTGACTTGTTTATGTCGGAGTTTCTAAGGAAACCGACATGGTCCGACGTTCAGGCTATTTATGATAAACATGAGCGTGAACATGGTTTTCTGGGCATGCTTGGTAGCATTGATTGCATGCATTGGGAGTGGAAAAATTGTCCGATTGCGTGGCAAGGGCAATATGGTGGCGGTTTTAAAAAATACCCAACCTTAATGCTTGAAGTTGTTGCTTCGCAAGATTTATGAATTTGGCATGCATTTTTTGGAATGGCGGGGGCGAATAACGATATCAATGTTTTAGATAACTCTCCTTTATTCGACGACATTCTTGCTAACGAAGCCCCAAGAGCACCGTATATGATAAATGGACATCAGTATGAACGGGGTTATTACTTAGCTGACGAAATTTACCCACGGTGGTCAACTTTCGTCAAGTCTTACTCGGCAACCACTGACGAGAAACATGCTTATTTTAAAAGGAAGCAAGAAAGTGCACGAAAGGATGTCGAACGTGCTTTTGGGGTGCTTCAAGGACGTTGGGGTATACTACGACAACCGGCACGTGCACTAGAAGTTGTCAAGTTACGAAGAATAATGTATACTTGCATAATTTTGCATAACATGATCTTAAAAGATCAAAAGTTTGCACTACGTGAGTATCCGGAAATGTGGGTAGATCCGAAACCACGGTTTAGCCGATATAGGTGGATCGACAGATCTGATTCACAGCGTCGCATACATAGAGAACTACACGACGTTGATATGCATAATCAAATTCGACAAGATCTTATGGAGCATGTTTGGGTAAGACGTTTTCAATATGAGAATGAAGAAGAAGATTCCGACAACGATGATTAAATGTTTGTAATATTTATGTTTTAAAATTTTTTATATGTTTCGTAATGTAATATTTATGTTTTAATTTCGTATTGCAATATGTTTAAGAATTTATGTTATGTTTTAAATAAATGAAGTGTTTGTTAAAAATTAGGGTTGAAATTGAAAATATTTGGGGTGGAGGTGAGTTATAGGTGAGTTATGTTACCGGGGTGGAAAGTCAAGAGTTAAGGTTAAAAGGGAAAAGCTGACGTGGCGCTAAGGTGGCAGTGCGTTAACTCTTAACCTCAAGGCACCTTACCACATGCTCTAATTATACGAGTGCATGTACAACAAATCTATATATAACAACTCAAACGATTTACGCTCGTACGGAATGATTTATGCTCACAGCCGGCCGGTTCTAGTTTAACGTTATTAGAATTCATCAAGTTTGAGTTCAAATACAATTATACAAATAACTCTTCTCAAAACTATAATGAGGTTTTCCAACCTTATGTGATACCCTTTTCTTGACCTCGTGCAAGTTCTACTTTATCATTCGATACAAGAACTTCACGATATTTTTGAGTTATTTAATGGAACATAAATTTGATCAATGTTTTTGAATTATATAAGTTTTACAATTGCCATGATATCAAGCCCAAAACTTCCATCCAAAAACCTCAATGAACTAACCTTTTAAGTTTGAGCTAGCTTAAAACTTAGCATCACTTGATCATGCAAATCGCAATTAAGTTTCCTTATTAAAATGAGATTTTAAAGAAAAAACAGATAAAAAAGAAAAAAAAAAGTTAGATATGAATATGTGGTGAGTGAAAGAAGATCATTAAATAAGGTAAGTTGGGAAGATGGAGGGGTAGGTGATGCAATTAAAGAAAACGTATGTGAATGCTGTTCAGAGTGACACAGACTTTTGGTCTTTTGCTATTTGACCCTTTCTTTTTTCCAGTTTTTGCAGATTGTGGTCCCTACATTAACTTAAATTCTTCCTCTCGATCTTTACTTTCACACTTCCCTTTTCTTATTTTGGCTTTTTATTATTCAAATGAAGATGTATATCCAATGTTCTTGTTTGAAATTGTTGAATGAATGTGATGACATGCTTGGATTAATAAAGCACAGGCATAACCGAGAACTTAGGCGACCCATAATGCCAGTCAACCCCCATTAGTGACGCGTCGCCCCCACTACACCCTTCCTCGTTCGACGCGTTCTAGACCAATAAAAGGGAGGACTCGGTCTTAAATAACACAGTGTCGTTAGAATATTTGGGTGTGTAATTGTGGCGTATTTTTTGATAGTGTCTTGGTCTTCTCATTAGACTAAATTGGTCATGAAGATGTTGTAAAGTGATAAAGTTAATGTGGCAGTCGTGGCAGCCCTAAGCAAAAAACTACACTCAAAGCAATAAAAATGTAAACAGTAGAGAATATTGAGGCAATATGTAATTTCTGTGTGACCCGAAATTTCAGATTTACATTCATGTTACTGGAAAACTTAAGCAAAAGCAACCCACGTTATCGGAAAACTTCCGCAAAGTTCTGACTATTACTACCTGACTATTACTACAACAATAACATGCTACTTTATGCAAACAATTTACGTAACTTATGAATTATAACTTGTGTAAGTTTATATTTAGAATGGAAGGTTATGTCAAATGTGTTGTAAAGGTGATATAACAAACATAGGGTCGTTGTCTGATTATAATGAACATGAAAATGAAATTGAGATTATATTAGCCTATAGTACTTTATAGCTTGCATATATCAACAATAAACACAGATCGTGTTTAATTAACGGCTCAACAACGATTGTGACATATATTATATAGTAAAGCTCCTAGCTAAGTGATCACTCTATCTATAATAAATATAAAAGTAGGCCGTCAACAACGGCTCAATTACATATATTAATCCCATGCATCAATGTCCTCTTTTGGACAACAAAAGTCAAAAACATTTTTTTCTACTACGAAACCTACATTGTTTAACGGTAGATACAAGAAGTCCAGAATTGTAGAGCATGCACTCTCACTAAACATAGTTTTCGGAATGTTTTGGTAATTTTATTAGTTGTACTAAGACTACCTTTAATGCAAACCCAATACAGGAGTGTATATGACCAAAGACACCATTATCATATCAGCTTTCTTTTTCTACAGCAATAAGGAGATAAAAAAGTAGAAGACACTACAAAAAATATACCCTGCTTAAACAAATTAATAAACACATACTCACACACAATACTCACAAGACTAGGTCGTTATTAAGACCGAGTCCTTATTATTATTATTATTATTATTATTATTATTATTATTATTATTTTTGCATAAGACTAGTCGCCCCGAGGAGGGGTGTAATGCTTGAGACGTGTCGTCCACACCAACGACCGAGTTGAAGACCATACATTACGGGGAGTCTAATGCAAATAGTAAAAACAATATGGAGTCATGCAAAGTCTTAAAAAGAAAGCGTCATATAATAGACGGAGTCAATTGGGAAAAAGGTACGAAGGGCCAAACATATGAGAACAAAAAAAAGGGTGCCGTTAGGTCAATTTAATCTGTCAAAATGTATTTTGTTTGGGAATACCAATGTACACAGGGAATGAATTCAATCTGGGTTTCATTCATTAACATGCGGCCAATTATACCGCTGCAACAGTGACATTATACCGCTGCAACAGTGACTATGTCATTTATTTCCATTTCTTTAATCAATATCATTTCAGTAACTATCTCTTGTATTAGACAGCCCGTTTTGTAACGGCACAAAAGTAGGGGAAAAAAGAACTGAAAACTAACGTAAGAAATATAAACTTATTACTCCGTTTTGGTACGTGTCATAATTAATAATGTGATAACACATCAAAATATGAATATGTAAACATAGTATAAATACTAGTGAGTATATACTAAATTTGAATCCTTCACAAATGGTGGCCCTGCACTGCTAACTCACTTGCACAAGGTAATCAACGTCAATATGTAAACACTTTATAAAATTTACTCATATTTTTCAAAGTTTACGTATCAAAACGAAACAATAAAAGAAAGTTTGTTGCTATTTTATGGTGTGAAGTGTGAACCCTACGACAAATGATAAGCTAAGGATATATTGTTACCATAGTTTGTGGTTGAAATTGAAATTATGGAATAGTCAATTGATATCGAAGTTGTAAGGTGTTGCAATTGGTTTGATTGTTTGAAGATGTATGAAATCAAAGAATGTTTCGTGCATGATAGATTGTATGCTAAAAAAATTTCTAAGTGTATATTTTCTTAACCTATTAAATCAGCTTTACTCGATTGATTTATCAAGAGAAAAAAACTTCGTCAAAGTAACTAGTTTTTCAGTAGATAAGTTAAATTTGTTAAATTTACATGTTTACAAGATACGGAGTAGTTAGATACTACAGTAGTACTCATATAAAATTTGGCATTGAGTTTGTTGTATGAGTATTGAATTCTGAAGCCTGGTAGCTTGCTTTTGGTAGCAAAGTAAACGACAATTTTGTGCAAATGTTAAAAACAGAAACTTATAGTATGGGAAAAGAAATGGCTCAACACAATTTTATTTCTAAGAACAAATTTTAAACCTCGATATTAGATAGGAGAAATTCTAAAACCACTCATAAAATCACACAAAAAATTATCAGAAAATGCACCAATCATCCGCTGACATATCAGCAACTGAATTTTTTGTGTGAATTTTGTGATTGGGTCTAGCATTGCTCGATATGAGAAATGCTAGAACCAAATAAAAACCTCAAAAGAAGAAAGCAAAAATCAAACCAAAACTGTGGAATAACTCTACTTGTGTTTAGCTGAAAGATCTTGACGCAATAAGTTGTTCAAATCAAATATTTTTTCAGAAAAGTTTTCAAAAGATGGCTTTTCCTACTTATAATTATCTTTGAAAAAATAAAAAAAGTTCAATACGAAACAACATTTATCTAAAGAACAAATAACAAGATCTCAACCATCCATCTAATTTAAATATAAAGGTATAGATTAATTCTCATTTTAATATAATTAATTATTGGAGGGCACTTTTGTAATATTATTCAAAATTAAACACAAATCATATCAGTACCAGTACACACCGAACTAATTCATTCACCAAACACAATTCACTGAATTCAGTCCATCGTTACGCTTTCAAAAACACATATCTAACTACAAACGAATTATAAACTAAATCATTCACCAGCAGCAAAAAACACATATCTAACTACAAACGCCGACTGAATAATCTCAATTGGAGTGGAGGAAGGGTGGTTGGAGAGAGAATTCGCAAAGCTAAGGGTAGTGCGTGTCACGCGCTGTGGATTAGGTTGAGTGATGATGGTTGGTTTTGAATTTGACGGCGGTGGCGGTTTATGATGGTGGTGGCGGTGGTTGGGTGGAGGAAGGTTAGGAGAGAAATACTTAGAGTGGGTATAATAATTTTGTTGGTTTGAGAATAGGGAATGAATGATATTTTGACCATCAATAAACGAAGAAGCAAAATTGTTTGTTAAAATGGGTTGAAATCACCGCCTCTAGCTGTTTTACACATTCTTGTTGGCACTTCTTTTGAAGTATATGGTTTGTTGAAAATAGGTACTCACCGAAATGTCAAAGAAATAGAAGTTTTATTGTCTTAGGGACAAGATAAATGCACTCAGGAAATAGTAACCACCTCCTTGGCGGCATTAAAAAAAAAGTTTGCCGAATGTGTAGGTTGGGTTGCTGTGCCTCACCTATTATTTTTGTTTACTGAATTTTTACAATCGTAAGGTTTACTTTTTCTTGTGCCTTGTTGTATACTGATCTTCTAGTTAATAATTACATTAAGAATTATATTTTATAGGCATTTGACTATTTAGTAGGAATAATTTAGTATGTTACTAGTTTATTTCTTTAAGGGTACTTTCACGGAGAATTTTTGCTATTTAGTAGGAATTTTTGGATTGTCATGTATTAAAATACTTAGAAAATTTCATGTTGATGCGTGGGAATTGCACCAGGCTTTACCTCTCGAGGGATCTCGAGAAGCTTACAACCCCCACCAGGCAGTGTACCTGATCGTTGTAGTATAGTATAGTGACAAGTACTGGGGGATTGATCGTTCAACTCAGGAATAGTGTCGCTAGGATTAGAAAACCTAAAAACTAGGTCTAGAGGTGAGGGATGATTCTTTTTGTATTTTTTATATTTTATAAAAGTAAATGAAAATCTCGGGTATTGAAAGGAATGGGCGGAATTAGTTGCTAGTCAACTAACCAAATAACTACAAATGCAATCAAAATAAAATGACAAAAATGAAAATAAAGCTAATTTAACTAGTGGTGTGAACAATATATGGGAGAATTGTGTTTACGTAGATTTCATTACTTCCTAGATATCTTTTACAGGTTAATTACTTGTTACAGTTGCGTGGATGACATGTTATATTCCTTAATACCAATCATGGGGTGGCGTACTTACTTCCCCAATTCTATAAGCTCCTACTTCACTCCTATGCCGAGCCTGCAAGAAGCTCCTAACATGGGATCACTAGAATTCGCTCATGCATTAAATACAACCATAAAAACCTAGTACACATCGGTTCATATTTCTTAAGACGTTCAAGCAAGTTACACAATGGAGATCTGCCAGTTTTCTTAAGCCTAACCTTGAAATCATTCATCCATTACAACTATAAACAAGCAATCAACCTATAATCAACATCTAGGTTTCATTACATCTAAGCAAACACACAAGAGATCTAGCCTAACATGTTAAAATCAAGACAAGCGTAAGATATATTCAAACAACACATAGAAATATTGAATGAATTGAAAAGATACTTATCTCAATTGAAAATGAAGTGCTTCAAGGGGTGAAAACCC
This sequence comes from Artemisia argyi, assembly GCA_030686995.1. Taxonomy (NCBI): domain Eukaryota; kingdom Viridiplantae; phylum Streptophyta; class Magnoliopsida; order Asterales; family Asteraceae; genus Artemisia; species Artemisia argyi. Next base: position 145,421,313 of record CM060709.1, on the reverse strand, counting down.
TTGAAAATACTGTTACAAACGAGCTAGGGTTTATTAAGTTCGACCCTAAAATTCTCCACACAAGTTCCTCCTTTAATAAATGAAAATTAGAAAAGTATATATAGATTTCACGAGGTGACAGCGTCAAGAGGAAAGTTCTGACGCCGTCATCTCGCCGCCAAAAATCTTCTCGGATTGCCTAGATCCAGATCTGACGCCGTCATGTGTAATCTTGCTCTTGGCCGTCACCACTTTTACTCTTGACGCCCTTGTTCTGACGCCGTCACGTTTTCTCTGGGCCGTCATCCATTTTGCTCTTGACGCCGTCATCAAATCCTTCTTGACGCCGTCATCTACTGTTCCCAGCAAGGAAAATTAAGACTTTGTCGTTTTCTTCACTTTTATGCTCTAAAAACGTCCAAAATGCTTCCTTTTCCAGAATTCACTCTCAAAGTACCTAAAATTTTAGGGCAATATTTGATCAAATAAATTCCAATTCTGGCTTAAATGACCCCCTAAAAACGGATCATTTTTCGCCTCATCACATGTGATGCACCAAAGAATCCTATGGGATTCAGATTGAATCCCTTGGGATTCATACTGAATTCCGTGGGATTTTTACGAATCCCGTGGGATTTTTCTACTTCACTTATTGTTATAATACATAACCGTTTTCATTTTATTTGGTTATTTAACGACTGTTTGCAACAAACATTTGCACCGTTAGTCCTTTATACTAATGACCGTTTATACTTAACTAAAAAATTGGTTTTCATACGTTTTTATCTTTTTTTCTTAAGTTTTTTTTTTATCCGTTTTTCTTACGGGTTTTCCGTTTTCATATGCTTTCGTCCGTTTTTATACCTTTTCGCCCATTTTCTTATGTTTTCATCCGTTTTTCTTACGTATGAAAAAGGAAAAAACGTAAGAAATCCGGACAAAAACGTAAGAAATATGGACAAAAACGAAAGAAAACGTAAGAAAATGGGCGAAAACGTACAAAACAGACAAAAACGTATGAAAACTGAAAAATCGTATGACAAACATACGATAACCTAAGAAAAACTGATGAAAACATAAGAAAACGGACGAAAACGTATAAAAACAGACAAAAACGTATGAAAACGGAAAACCCGTAAGAAATATGAACAAAAACGTAAGAAAACGGATGAAAACGTAAGAAATTGGACGAAAACTAAACTACCGAGTTTCTTTACTCCTTCCAATAAGTTGCACAAAAATGTGTGATACATCCTTAAATAGACTATCAAATTCATGAACTAGGGTTTAATATCATCTTCTTGCTTTCATCCGCCGTCGAACCTTTAAATCAGTCCCATTACAAATATACCAAAAAATTTCTTTTTCTTTTTGATAGTTTGGATATTTGAATCAGTCATGAATTTTAGCCAAGAAAGACGGGCGTGGCATGTGCCATTGTAATTATTTTGTCATGTCTTTATTATTTAAATTGTTGTTATTCGAAATTAGATCCCTTCAGGTAAAACATTTTTTCTTTGTTTGTTATGACTTTCATAAGTGGGATTTGCCTAGGGTGTTACATTCACCACCCAAGGGGGATTCAAATTGGGTAATAACCAACAGAGCTAAGCCAGTTGGTTCACCCAAACGCCACATTTTTCATCCAATAGTTTATAATGAGACTATCAATCACAAATCACCCAAACACCCCCAATCCTTCTTTACTATCACTTATTCAAAAACACAACTAACAAGTTTCTTTACTCCTTGCAATAAGTTGCATAACAACCCGTGATGCATCCTTAAATACACTATCTAATTCATGTACTTGGGTTTCATATCATATTCATACTTTCATCCGCCGTCTAACCTTTAAATCAGTCCCATTACATATATACCGAAAAATTTCTTGTTCTTTTTGATAGTTTGGATGTTTGAATCAGTCATGAATTTTAGCCAAGAAAGACGGGTATGGCATGTGCCATGGCGATTATATTGTCATGTCTTTATTATTTAAATTGTTGTTCTTGGAAATTTGATCCATTCAGGTAAAATCTCTTTTATTTCTTTGTTTTGACTTTCAGAAGCGGGATTTGCCTAGGGCGTTACATCCCCCCCCCCCCTTATAAGAATCCCGTCCCGGGATTCAAGTTGGGTAATGGCCAACAGAGCTAAGCCAGTTGGTTCACCCAAACACTTTATTTATTCATCCAATATCTTATCAAGAGACTATAAACCACAAATCACCCAAACACCCCCAATCCCTCTAACTATCACTTATTCAAAAACGCAACTAACCAGTTTCTTTACTCTTTTCAATAAGTTGCACAACAACCCGTAATGCATCCTTAAATACACTATCAAATCATGAGCTAGGGTTTCATATCATCTTCGTACTTTCATCCGCCGTCATACCTTTAAATCAGTCTCATTACAAATATACAAAAAAATTTCTTGTTCTTTTTTATAGTTTAAATGTTTGAATCAGCATGAATTTTAGCCAAGAAAGATGGGTGTGGCATGTGCCATGGTGATTATGTTGTCATGTCTTTATTATTGAAATGGTTGTTCTTGAAAATTAGATCCCTTCAGGTAAAATATCTTTTTTCCTTTGTTATAACTTTCAGCAGTGGGATTTGCCAAGGGTGTTACATTTAACCCCCCCCCCCCCCCCCCACACACACACACACATTTTATGGGAATCCCGTCCCGGGATTCAAGTTGGGTAATGACCAACAAATATAAGCCAGTTGGTTCACCCAAAACCACATTTATCCATACAATTGTTTATCAAGAGACTATCAACAACAAATCACCAAAACACCCCCAATCCTTCTTACTGTCACTTAATGAAAAACACAACTAACGAGTTTCTTTACTATTTCCAATAAGTAGCACAAAAACTTGTGATGCATCCTTAAATACACTATCAAATTCATGAACTAGGGTTTCGTATTATCTTCTTGCTTTCATCCGCCGTCAAACCTTTAAATCAGTCCTATTACAAATATACATAAAATTTCTTGTTCGTTTTTATAGTTTGGATTGTTTGAATCAGTAATGAGTTTTAGCAAAGAAAGACGGGCGTGGCATGTGCCATAGCGATTATGTTGTCATGTCTTTATTATTTAAATTGTTGTTCTTGGAAATTAGATCCCTTCAGGTAAAAACTTTTTTCTTTGTTTGTTATAACTTTCAGAAATGGGATTTACCTAAGGTCTTACATTCACCCCCCTAAGGGGGGAATCCCGTCCCGAGATTCAAGTTGGGTAATGACCAACAGAGCTAAGCCAGTTGGTTCACCCAAACACCACATTTATTCATCCAATAGTTTATAAAGAGACTATCAAACACAAATCACCAAAACACCCCAATCCTATTTACTATCACTTATTCAAAAACCCAAATACCGAGTTTCTTTATTCTTTCCAATAAGTCGCACAAAAACGCATGATGCATCCTTATATACACTATCAAATTCCTGAACTAGGGTTTCATATCATCTTCTTGCTTTCATCCGCCGTCAAACATTTAAATCAGTCCCATTACAAATATATCAAAAATTTCTTGTTCTTTCTGATAGTTTGGATGTTTGAATCAGTCATGAATTTTAGCGAAGAAAGGCGGGTGTTGCATGTGTCATGACAATTATGTTGTCATGTCTTTATTATTTAAATTGTTGTTCTTGGAAATTAGATCCCTTCAGGTAAAATCTCTTTTCTTTGTTTGTTATGACTTTCAGAAGTTGGATTTGTCAAGGGTGTTACATTCCCCCCCCCCCCCCCACCCCTTAGGGGAATCACGTCCCGGAATTCAAGTTGGGTAATGGCCAACAGATCTAAGCCAGTAGGTTCACCCAAAGACCACATTTAACTATCCAATTGTTTATCAAGAGACTACCAACAACAAATCACCAAAACACCCCAATCCCTCTTACTATCACTTATAAAAAAACACAACTACCCAGTTTCTTTACTCTTTGCAATAAGTTGCACAACAACCCGTGATGCATCCTTAAATACACTATCCAATTCATGAACTAAGGTTTCATATCATCTTCTTGCTTTCATCCGCCGTCAAACATTTAAATAGCCCCATTACAAATATACCAAAAATTTCTTGTTCTTTCTGATAGTTTGGATGTTTGAATCAGTCATGAATTTTAGCCAAGAAAGACGGGTGTTGCATGTGCCATGGCAATTATGTTGTCATGTCTTTGTTATTTAAATTGTTGTTCTTCGAAATTAAATCCCTTCAGGTAAAATCTCTTTTCTTTGTTAGTTATGACTTTCAGAATTGGGATTTGCCAAGGGTGTTACATTCCCCCCCTAGGGGAATCCCATCCCGGGATTCAAGTTGGGTAATGGCCAACAGATCTAAGCCAGATAGTTCACCCAAACACCACATTTATCTATCCAATTGTTTATCAAGAGACTATCAACCACAAATCACCAAAACACCCATAATCCCTCTTACTATCACTTATTAAAAAATACAACTACACAGTTTCTTTACTCCTTGCAATAAGTTGCACAACAATCCGTGATGCATCCTTAAATACACTATCCAATCTTGAACTAGGGTTTCATATCATCTTCTAGCTTTCATCCGTCGTCAAACCTTTAAATCAGTTCCATTACAAATATACCAAAAAATTTCTTGTTCTTTTCGATAGTTTGGATGTTTGAATCAGTCATGAATTTTAGCCAAGAAATACGGGTGTGGCATGTGCCATGGCGATTATGTTGTCTTGTCTTTGTTATTGAAATGGTTGTTCTTGGAAATTAAATCCCTTTAGGTAAAATGTCTTTTATTTCTTTGTTATGACTTTCAGAAGTGGGTTTTGCTTAGGGTGTTACATCCACCCTTCTTACACGTATACGAGGAATGAAAAAAAAATTAAAAATCTAAAAACGTACATATTTATGAGTTCTAGAAAACTAAGAAGAGAAAAGTGGTAGGATTGAAGGAAATGTATTCACAAGGTAGAATATGTTTAATTAATGGTGTGTGTTAACAATTTTTGACCAAAATATTTGTCAATGCAAGAAACTCGAACTAAGAACAGTACATAAAAAAGGTTGTTTTTTATTCTAGAAATGTAACTAAAAGGAATTAATGAACGTATGTAAGATACTTGAGCATATATTAAATGCTCATAGGGGGTACATGAAGATGCTTTTAATGTTCCTGAAATATTTTACTATCACTTATTCAAAAACAAAACTAACAAGTTTCTTTACTACTTGCAATAAGTTGCATAACAACCCGTGATGCATCCTTAAATACACTATCTAATTCATGTACTTGGGTTTCATATCATATTTATACTTTCATCCGCCGTCTAACCTTCAAATCAGTCCCATTACATATATACCGAAAAATTTCTTGTTCTTTTTGATAGTTTGGATGTTTGAATCAGTCATGAATTTTAGCCAAGAAAGACGGGTATGGCATGTGCCATGGCGATTATATTGTCATGTCTTTATTATTTAAATTGTTGTTCTTGGAAATTTGATCCATTCAGGTAAAATCTCTTTTATTTCTTTGTTTTGACTTTCAGAAGCGGGATTTGCCTAGGGCGTTACATTCCCCCCCCCCCCCCCCTTATAAGAATCCCGTCTCGGGATTCAAGTTGGGTAATGGCCAACAGAGCTAAGCCAGTTGGTTCACCCAAACTCTTTATTTATTCATCCAATATCTTATCAAAAGACTATAAACCACAAATCACCCAAACACCCCCAATCCCTCTAACTATCACTTATTCAAAAACGCAACTAACCAGTTTCTTTACTCTTTTCAATAAGTTGCACAACAACCCGTAATGCATTCTTAAATACACTATCAAATCATGAGCTAGGGTTTCATATCATCTTCGTACTTTCATCCGCCGTCATACCTTTAAATCAGTCTCATTACAAATATACAAAAAAATTTCTTGTTCTTTTTTATAGTTTAAATGTTTGAATCAGCATGAATTTTAGCCAAGAAAGATGGGTGTGGCATGTGCCATGGTGATTATGTTGTCATGTCCTTATTATTGAAATGGTTGTTCTTGAAAATTAGATCCCTTCAGGTAAAATATCTTTTTTCCTTTGTTATGACTTTCAGAAGTGGGATTTGCCAAGGGTGTTACATTTAACCCCCCCCCCCCCCCCCCCCCCCACACACACACACATTTTATGGGAATCCCGTCCCGGGATTCAAGTTGGGTAATGACCAACAAATATAAGCCAGTTGGTTCACCCAAAACCACATTTATCCATACAATTGTTTATCAAGAGACTATCAACAACAAATCACCAAAACACCCCCAATCCTTCTTACTGTCACTTAATGAAAAACACAACTAACGAGTTTCTTTACTATTTCCAATAAGTAGCACAAAAACTCGTGATGCATCCTTAAATACACTATCAAATTCATGAACTAGGGTTTCGTATTATCTTCTTGCTTTCATCCGCCGTCAAACCTTTAAATCAGTTCTATTACAAATATACATAAAATTTCTTGTTCTTTTTTATAGTTTGGATTGTTTGAATCAGTAATGAGTTTTAGCAAAGAAAGACGGGCGTGGCATGTGCCATAGCGATTATGTTGTCATGTCTTTATTATTTAAATTGTTGTTCTTGGAAATTAGATCCCTTCAGGTAAAAACTTTTTTCTTTGTTTGTTATAACTTTCAGAAATGGGATTTACCTAAGGTCTTACATTCACCCCCCTAGGGGGGGAATCCCGTCCCGAGATTCAAGTTGGGTAATGACCAACAAAGCTAAGCCAGTTGGTTCACCCAAACACCACATTTATTCATCCAATAGTTTATAAAGAGACTATCAAACACAAATCACCAAAACACCCCAATCCTATTTACTATCACTTATTCAAAAACACAAATACCGAGTTTCTTTATTCCTTCCAATAAGTCGCACAAAAACGCTTGATGCATCCTTATATACACTATCAAATTCCTGAACTAGGGTTTCATATCATCTTCTTGCTTTCATCCGTCGTCAAACATTTAAATCAGTCCCATTACAAATATATCAAAAATTTCTTGTTCTTTCTGATAGTTTGGATGTTTAAATCAGTCATGAATTTTAGCGAAGAAAGGCGGGTGTTGCATGTGTCATGACAATTATGTTGTCATGTCTTTATTATTTAAATTGTTGTTCTTGGAAATTAGATCCCTTCAGGTAAAATCTCTTTTCTTTATTTGTTATGACTTTTAGAAGTTGGATTTGTCAAGGGTGTTACATTCCCCCCCACCCCTTAGGGGAATCACGTCCCGGAATTCAAGTTGGGTAATGGCCAACAGATCTAAGCCAGTAGGTTCACCCAAAGACCACATTTAACTATCCAATTATTTATCAAGAGACTATCAACAACAAATCACCAAAACACCCCCAATCCCTCTTACTATCACTTATTAAAAAACACAACTACCCAGTTTCTTTACTCTTTGCAATAAATTGCACAACAACCCGTGATGCATCCTTAAATACACTATCCAATTCATGAACTAAGGTTTCATATCATCTTCTTCCTTTCATCCGCCGTCAAACATTTAAATAGCCCCATTACAAATATACCAAAAATTTCTTGTTCTTTCTAATAGTTTGGATGTTTGAATCAGTCATGAATTTTAGCCAAGAAAGACGGGTGTTGCATGTGCCATGGCAATTATGTTGTCATGTCTTTGTTATTTAAATTGTTGTTCTTCGAAATTAGATCCCTTCAGGTAAAATCTCTTTTCTTTGTTAGTTATGACTTTCAGAATTGGGATTTGCCAAGGGTGTTACATTCCCCCCCTTAGGGGAATCCCATCCCGGGATTCAAGTTGGGTAATGGCCAACAGATCTAAGCCAGTTAGTTCACCCAAACACCACATTTATCTATCCAATTGTTTATCAAGAGACTATCAACCACAAATCACCAAAACACCCATAATCCCTCTTACTATCACTTATTAAAAAATACAACTACCCAGTTTCTTTACTCCTTGCAATAAGTTGCATAACAATCCGTGATGCATCCTTAAATACACTATCCAATCTTGTACTAGGGTTTCATATCATCTTCTAACTTTCATCCGCCGTCAAACCTTTAAATCAGTTCCATTACAAATATTCCAAAAAATTTCTTGTTCTTTTTGATAGTTTGGATGTTTGAATCAGTCATCAATTTTAGCAAAGAAATACGGGTGTGGCATGTGCCATGGCGATTATGTTGTCGTGTCTATATTATTGAAATAGTTGTTCTTGAAAATTAGATTCCTTTAGGTAAAATGTCTTTTGTTTCTTTGTTATGACTTTCATAAGTGGGCTTTGCCTAGGGTGTTACATCAACCCCCGTTACACGTACACGCGGAATGAAAAAAATAATAAAAATCTAAAAACATACATATTTATGAGTTCTAGAAAGCTAAGAAGAGAAAAGTGGTAGGATTGAAGGAAATATATTCACAAGGTAGAATATGTTTAATTAATGGTGTTTGTTAACAATTTTTGACCAAAATATTTGTCAATGCAAGAAACTCGAACTAAGAACAGTACATAAAAAAAGGTTGGTTTTGATTCTAGAAATGTAACTAAAAGGAATTAATGAACGTATGTAAGATACTTGAGCATATATTAAATGCTCATAGGGGGTAGATAAAGATGTTTCAAGATGCTTTTAATGTTCCTGAAATATTTTACACTGTACAACAAAAGAGTGTTACATTTACCCCCCCCCCCCCCCCCCCCAGCCTTAGGGGAATCCCGTCCCTGAATTCAAGTTGGGTAATGGCCAACAGATCTAAGCCAGTTGGTTCACCCAAACACCACATTTATTCATCCAATAGTTTATCAAGAGACTATCAACCACAAATCACCAAAACACCCCCAATCCCTCTAACTATCACTTATTGAAAAACACAACTACCCAGTTTCTTTACTCCTTGCAATAAGTTGCACAACAACTCGTGATGCATCCTTAAATACACTATCCAATTCATGAACTAAGGTTTCATATCATCTTCTTGCTTTCATCTGCCGTCAAACATTTAAATAGCCCCATTACAAATATACCAAAAAGTTCTTGTTCTTTCTGATAGTTTGGATGTTTGAATCAGTCATGAATTTTAGCCAAGAAAGACGGGTGTTGCATGTGCTATGGCAATTATGTTGTCATGTCTTTGTTATTTAAATTGCTTTCATCTGCCTTCAGGTAAAATCTCTTTTCTTTATTAGTTATGACTTTCAGAAGTGGGATTTACCAAAGGGAGTTACATTCCCCCCCCCCCCCCCCCCACCCCCCCTTAGGGGAATCCCATCCCGGGATTCAAGTTGTGTAATGACCAACATATCTAAGCCAGTTAGTTAACCCAAACACCACATTTATCTATCCAATTGTTTATCAAGAGACTATCAACCACAAATCACCAAAACACCCATAATCCCTCTTACTATCACTTACTAAAAAATACAACTACCCAGTTTCTTTACTCCTTGCAATAAGTTGCACAACAATCCGTGATGCATCCTTAAATACACTATCCAATCTTGAACTAGGGTTTCATATCATCTTCTAGCTTTCATCCGCCGTCAAACCTTTAAATCAGTTCCATTACAAATATACCAAAAAATTTCTTGTTCTTTTTGATAGTTTGGATGTTTGAATCAGTCATGAATTTTAGCCAAGAAATACGGGTGTGGCATGTGCCATGGCAATTATGTTGTCTTGTCTTTATTATTGAAATGGTTGTTCTTGGAAATTAGATCCTTTCAGGTAAAATGTCTTTTATTTAGTTGTTATGACTTTCAGAAGTGGGCTTTGCCTAGGGTGTTACATCCACCCCCCTTACACGTACACGAGGAATGAAAAAAAAATTAAAAATCTAAAAACATACATATTTATGAGTTCTAGAAAGCTAAGAAGAGAAAAGTGGTAGGATTGAAGGAAATGTATTCACAAGGTAGAATATGTTTAATTAATGGTGTGTGTTAACAATTTTTGACCAAAATATTTGTCAATGCAAGAAACTCGAAGTAAGAACAGTACATAAAAAAGGTTGATTTTGATTCTAGAAATGTAACTAAAAGGAATTAATGAACGTAGCTAAGATACTTGAGCATATATTAAATGCTCATAGGGGGTAGATAAAGATGTTTGAAGATGCTTTTAATGTTCCTGAAATATTTTACACTGTACAACACAAGAGTGTTACATTTAACCCCCCCCCCCCCCCCCTTAGGGGAACCCGGTCCCAGGATTCAACTTTGATAATGGCCAACAGAGCTAAGCCAGTTGGTTCACCCAAACACCACATTTATTCATCCAATAGTTTATAAAGAAACTATCAAATAGAAATCACCCAAACACCCCCAATCCTTCTCACTATCACTTATTCAAAAACACAACTAATTAGTTTCTTTTCTCCTTGCAATAAGTTGCACAACAACCCGTATGCATCCTTAAAGACACTATCTAATTCATGAAATAGGGTTTCATATCATCTTAATACTTTCATCCACCGTCAAACCTTTAAATCAGTCCCATTACAAATATACCAAAAAATTTCTTGTTCTTTTTTATAGTTTGGATGTTTGAATCAGTAATGAATTTTAGCCAAGAAAGACGAGCGTGGCATATGCCATGGCGATTATGTTGTCATGTCTTTATTATTTAAATTGTTGTTTTTGGAAATTAGATCCCTTTAGGTAAAAACTTTTTTCTTTGTTTGTTATAACTTTCAGAAGTGAGATTTGCCTAAGGTCTTACATTCACCCCCCAAGGGGGAAATCCCGTCCCGGGATTTAAGTTGGGTAATGACCAACAGAGCTAAGCCAGGTGGTTAACCCAAACACCACATTTATTCATCCAATAGTTTATAAAGAGACTATCAACTACAAATCACCCAAACACCCCTAATCCTTCTTACTATCACTTATTCAAAAACCAAACTAACTAGTTTCTTTACTCCTTGCAATAAGTTGCACAACAACCCGTATGCATCCTTAAATACACTATCTAATTCATGAAATAGGGTTTCATATCATCTTAATACTTTCATCCGCGGTCAAAACTTTAAATCATTCCCATTACAAATATACCAAAAAAATTCTTGTTCTTTTTTATAGTTTGGATGTTTGAATCAGTAATGAATTTTAGCCAAGAAAGACGGGCGTGGCATGTGCCATGACGATTATGTTGTCATGTCTTTATTATTGAAATGGTTGTTCTTGGAAATTAGATCCATTCAGGTAAAATCTCTTTTATTTCTTTGTTGTGACTTTCAGAAGTGGGGTTTGCCTAGGGTGTTACATCCCCCCCCCCTTTACGCGTACACGAGGAATGAAAAAAAATAAAAAAATCTAAAAATATACATATTTATGAGTTCTAGAAAGCTAAGAAGATAAAGTGGTAGGATTGAAGGAAATGTAGTCACAAGGTAGAATATTTTTAATTAATGGTGTGTGTTAGCAATTCTTGACCAAAATATTTGTTAATGCAAGAATCTCGAACTAAGAATAGTACATAAAAAAGGTTGATTTTGATTATAGAAAGGTAACTAAAAGTAATTAATAAACGTTGGTAATATACTTGAGTATATATTAAACGAGACATGCAGAACCCGTGCTACGCACGGGCTAACAATCTAATTGTTAATCGTGTATTCTTTCTGTATATTGGCGAGTGTATACTTAATTATTGTTTAGTATGTTGTATGAAATGTTTTAACTTTCTTGTATAAAAATTTTAAAGTGTTTGATTTTATTTTGGTTTTGTGGTGTTATATTCTATATATGAGCTTTTGGTTATTAAGTTGTGATGGCTTTGTTTCTTTTGGCCTATTACTTATTTGCAAGATAAAAAAAAATGGCTTTGTTTCTTTTGGTCTATTATTTAGCCCTACAATACTTGTCTATTAAATGATTTTTGCATGGTAATATGAAGCACACGGGGTATATCTAATTGGTCATAGTTTAACGTGCGTTAAATATTTTTTCTTTATTAAGTTTATAAGTTAAAGCTTGTGTAATAATGTATATATAATAATGTCACATAAACTGTATAAAAATCGTTACAAACCTTTTTAGCTTTATCTCATTTTATTGTACAACTAATTTCATTGAAAATTAACATTGAACTCTAACTAATATTAATAAATTTTATCAATAAACTCAATTCTAAATAGCTAACTAAATGAATATTAATTAACACACTATTAATAATTCCTAAAACCTTTGGATTCCACTATTATGTCTTAAACTTAATTTTTTTTTTAATTTACAAATGGGTTTGAGCAAAAATTATATACTTTTTCTTTTATATTCATTATTCTAGTTGCATCTTACATAAACTAATCATGCTAAAAAGTATCATTTAACAATTTAAATGTTGCTTTACATATATGCTCGTGCACATTTTCTTTAATCAATTCACACATGTGACCTACGTCAATAGAAAACAAAAATAAATTACTTGTATATAAAAATGCATTAACATAATACACACACACACACACACGCACACACACACACACACACACACACACACACACACACATATATATATATATATATATATATATATATATATATATATATATATATATATATATATATATATATATATATATATATATATATATTACATTAGGTTAAATCATCAATTATTGTTACAACTTTTTCAACTCCATCTCAATCCATATCTAACTTTTAATTGTATACTAATTACTAAATATCATGTGATATTCCGGCAAGCCTTGCACTTCCATCTCGATGTTGTATACTTGTATATACTTCAAATTAAATGCACCGGTTTTGTTTACATAAACTAATCACGCTAAAAAGTATCATTTAACCATTTAAATGTTGCTTTACATACATGCTCGTGCACATTTTCTTGAATCAATTCACACATGTGAGCTACATCAATAGAAAACGCACATAAATTACTTGTATATGAAAATGCATTAACATAATACATATATCTATATATATGCTTATCTATAACAATCACCTAAATATGTAAGAAACAAAGAAAATAATTGGTATCCCAATCTTTGGTTCCATTTATATGAGCATGCATGATCTTGTGTGATTTTCATGGTACCTGCGTATAATAACTAAATTAAGAAAAAAAGAAGACCAAGTTAATTACAAAGATCCAAGAGATGAGTGAATCATTTCGAAATTGTTGCAAAAGAGAATTTACATACCGCTACCAACAATCAAAGATCTAAAAGATGTGTGAATCATCTTCAAATGTACTCACTAAATATGATTTTGGCCGGTTTATATAGGCATGAATTAGGTTAAATCATTAATTATTCTTGCAACCTTTCGCAACTCTTGCACTTCATCTAACCGACTTTTAATTCTATACTAAATGACATGTGATCAATTTCGGGCAACCCTTGCACTTCATCTCCTTTCATGATTGTATAGTTATTATGAGGCTGCAATGAATTTCGAGCATTAGCTATCTTGCACTCTATGCAACTACTAAACGACTTCAACTTGTTTCTAACTCTAAAAACTCTATCATCATAACTCCACATTAAATTTAGGGACTGAATCTTATAGTATTATAGATGCTTATAGGGCTGTAGATGGAGATGTTTGAAGATTCTTTTAATATTTCTGAAATATTTTAGACTGTACAACACAAGAGTGATACATTTACCCCCCCCCCCCCTCGAGGAATCCCGTCCCGGGATTCAACTTTGGTAATGGCCAACAGAGCTAAGCTAGTTGGTTCACCCAAACACCATATTTATTCATCCAATAGCTTATCAATAGACTATCAACCACAAATCAACCAAACACCGCCAATCCCAATAACTATCACTTATTCAAAAACACAACTAACCAGTTTCTTTAATCCTTGCAATAAGTTGCACAACAACCCGTGATGCATCCTTAAATACACTATCAAATTCATGAACTAGGGTTTCATATCATCTTCTTGCTTTCATCAGCCGTCAAACCTTTAAATCAGTCCCATTACAAATATACCAAAAAATTTCTTGTTCTTTTTTATAGTTTGGATGTTTGAATCAGTAATGAATTTTAGCCAAAAAGACGGGCGTGGCATGTGCCTTGGCGATTATTTTGTCATATCTTTATTCTTTAAATTGTTGTTCTTGGAAATTAGATCCCTTCAGGTAAAAACTTTTTTCTTTGTTTGTTATAACTTTCAGAAGTGGGATTTGCCTATAAGGTTCTACATTCACCCCTAAGGGGGGAATCCCGTCCCGGGATTCAAGTTGGGTAATGACCAACAGAGCTAAGCCAGTTGGTTCACCGAAACACCACATTTATTCATCCAATAGTTTATAAAAAGACTATCAATTAGAAATCACCCAAACACCCCCAATCCTTCTTACTATCACTTATTTAAAAAACAAAACTAACCAGTTTCTTTACTCCTTGCAATAAGTTGCACAATAACCCGTATGTATCCTTAAATACACTATCTAATTCATGAAATAGGGTTTCATATCATCTTAATACTTTCATCCGCTGTCAAACCTTTAAATCAGTCCCATTACAAATATACCAAAAAATTTCTTGTTCTTTTTTATAGTTTGGATGTTTGAATCAGTAATGAATTTTAGCCAAGAAAGACGGGCGTGGCATGTGCCATGACGATTATGTTGTCATGTCTTTATTATTTAAATTGTTATTCTTGGAAATTAGATCCCTTCTGGTAAAAACTTTTTTCTTTGTTTGTTATAACTTTCAGAAGTTGGATTTGCCTAAGGCCTTACATTCATCCCCCCCCCAAGGGGGGAATCCCGTCCCGGGATTCAGGTTGGGTAATGACCAACAGAGCTAAGCCAGTTGGTTCACCCAAACACCACATTTATTCATCCAATAGTTTATAAAGAGACTATCAACTAGAAATCACCCAAACACCCCCAATCCTTCTTACTATCACTTATTCAAAAACACAACTAACCAGTTTCTTTACTCCTTGCAATAAGTTGCACAACAACCCGTATGTATCCTTAAATACACTATCTAATTCATGAAATAGGGTTTCATATCATCTTAATGCTTTATCCGCCGTCAAACCTTTAAATCAGTCCCATTACAAATATACCAAAAAATTTCTTGTTCTTTTTTATAGTTTGGATGTTTGAATCAGTAATGAATTTTAGCCAAGAATGACGGGCGTGGCATGTGCCATAGCGATTATGTTGTCATGTCTTTATTATTTAAATTGTTGTTCTTGGAAATTAGATCCCTTTAGGTAAAAACTTTTTTCTTTGTTTGTTATAACTTTCAGAAGTGGGATTTGCCTAAGGTCTTACATTCACCCCCCAAGGGGGAATCCCGTCCGGGGATTCAAGTTGGGTAATGACCAACAGAGCTAAGCCAGTTGGTTCACCCAAACACCACATTTATTCAT
Organism: Artemisia argyi; assembly: GCA_030686995.1. Classification (NCBI taxonomy): domain Eukaryota; kingdom Viridiplantae; phylum Streptophyta; class Magnoliopsida; order Asterales; family Asteraceae; genus Artemisia; species Artemisia argyi. Next base: position 145,405,950 of record CM060709.1, on the reverse strand, counting down.
CCAATAGTTTATAAAGAGACTATCAACCACAAATCTCCAAAACACCCCCAATCATTTTTACTATCACTTATTCAAAAACACTAATAACGAGCTTCTTTATTCCTTCCAATAAGTCGCACAAGAACGCGTGATGCATCCTTAAATACACTATCAAATTCATGAATTAGGGTTTCATATCATCTTCTTGCTTTCATCCGCCGTCAAACATTTAAATCAGTCCCATTACAAATATACCAAAAATTTCTTGTTCTTTCTGATAGTTTGGATGTTTGAATCAGTCATGAATTTTAGCCAAGAAAGGCGGGTGTGCATGTTCCATGACAATTATGCTGTCATGTGACTCGTGTCTTTATTATTTAAATTGTTGTTTTTGGAAATTAGACCCCTTCAGGTAAAATCTATTTTCTTTGTTTGTTATGACTTTCAGAAGTGGGATTTGCAAAGGGTGTTACATTTGCCCCCCTTTAGGGTTTCATATCATCTTCATTTGCCCCCCCCCCCCCTTTGTTTGTTATGACTTTCATGAGCTAGGGTTTCATATCATCTTCGTAATTTCATCCGCTGTCATACCTTTAAATCAGTCCCATTGCATATATACAAAAAAAATTCTTGTTCTTTTTGATAGTTTGGATGTTTGAGTCAACATTAATTTTAGCAAGAAAGACGAGTGTGGCATGTGCCATGGCGATTATGTTGTCATGTCTTTATTATTGAAATGATTGTTCTTAGAAATTAGATCCCTTCAGGTAAAATATATTCTTTTTTACTTTCTTATGACTTTCAAAAGTTGGATTTGCCAAGCGTGATGCATCCTTAAATACACTATCAAATTCATGAATTAGGGTTTCATATCATCTTCTTGCTTTCATCCGCCGTCAAACATTTAAATCAGTCCCATTACAAATATACCAAAAATTTCTTGTTCTTTCTGATAGTTTGGATGTTTGAATCAGTCATGAATTTTAGCCAAGAAAGGCGGGTGTGCATGTTCCATGACAATTATGCTGTCATGTGACTCATGTCTTTATTATTTAAATTGTTATTTTTGGAAATTAGACCCCTTCAGGTAAAATCTATTTTCTTTGTTTGTTATGACTTTCAGAAGTGGGATTTGCAAAGGGTGTTACATTTGCCCCCCTTTAGGGTTTCATATCATCTTCATTTGCCCCCCCCCCCCCCCCCTTTGTTTATTATGACTTTCATGAGCTAGAGTTTCATATCATCTTCGTAATTTCATCCGCTGTCATACCTTTAAATCAGTCCCATTGCATATATACAAAAAAATTTCTTGTTCTTTTTGATAGTTTGGATGTTTGAGTCAACATTAATTTTAGCAAGAAAGACGAGTGTGGCATGTGCCATGGCGATTATGTTGTCATGTCTTTATTATTGAAATGATTGTTCTTGGAAATTAGATCCCTTCAGGTAAAATATATTCTTTTTTACTTTGTTATGACTTTCAAAAGTTGGATTTGCCAAGTGTGTTACTTTTACCCCCCCCCCCCCCCCCCCCCCCCTTTTAAGGGAATCCCTTCCCGAGATTCAAGTTAGGTAATGGCCAACAGATCTAAGCCAGTTGGTCACCCAAAACCACATTTATCCATCCAATTATTTATCAAGAAACTATCAACCACAAATCACCAAAACACCCCCAATCCTTCTTACTATCACTTATTCAAAAACACAACTAGAGAGTTTCTTTACTCCGTCTAATAAGTTGCACAAAAACGCGTGATGCATCCTTAAATACACTATCAAATTCATGAACTAGGATTTCATATCATCGCCATGCTTTCATCTGCCATCAAACCTTTAAATCAGTCCCATTACAAATATACCAAAAAATTTCTTGTTATTTTTTATAGTTTGGATGTTTGAATCAGTCATGAATTTTAGTCAAGAAAGACGGGTGTGGCATATGCCATGTCTATTATATTGTCATGTCATTATTGAAATGGTTGTTTTCGGAAATTAGATCCCTTCAAGTAAAATCTCTTTTGTTTCATTGTTTTGACTTGGGGATTTGCCAATAAACTCTTAAAGAAGGTGAACCGGCCCATTACCGGCCCGTTAAATAAACCGAGCCCTAAACCATAATAACTTCAACAATAACAAAATAATCGAACAGACGAAGGAAGAAACGCAGTTGAAGAAGCGAAGAAGAAGAATGGCATCATCATCATCATCAAACAGCAACGACGAAAGGAAAAGAGCAATCGTATCAGCTCTCTGCAAATCCAAACATCTTGACCCTGTAACCCTCTTCTTAACTCACTCACTTCATATCTAATTTTTTTCTCTAGGTTTTAAATTAACTGTCTACATTGCACCCAGTTATTAGATATTTTTCATCTACTTAAATGTTAATTGATCATAACTAACTGATTCACTTTTCGGTTATTAACTTTGATTTAGGAACTTATTTAGTTATTTACTTATTGTTTAAAACTAGAACGGTACCCGCGCAATGCGGCGGCGGGTGATTATTTTGCGTTATTTGGTTACACGTTTAGTTGTCTTCATGCTTTATAAGTAGAGTTATTAGATATGGTTAAGCCAAATAATTTTAGTTTCAACAACCAACCGCTTTCTAACAAACTTCCTAACCAAGAATTTTAAGCCTTTTTTAATTATAGAATAGTACCAAATGAATTATAATGTAGTATAGATACAGAAATAGATAATTCTTACATTTAACAAACGCACGCGAGTGCACTGCTTGTTTGGGACTTATATCTGTTGTTGAAAAAATATGCGTTCCTGTGCTATTGTATACTTTTAATGCGTTGTTTTGCAATGAGTGTTTAGCTTTTGGATTATGTTTAAATTCTTCTATGGCAAACGTTAATTAAGAGACGCGTTTAATAACACCTATAGCTATGCTACCAAACACTCACTCTGACGAAACAAACGCTCTAGCTAGTTTTATGTTTTCTGCTACTACATTAGTTTCTATACGCTTTACAGTTAATAAAACAAGGACAACTTTTGCAAATTTGGTCTCTTTGAATACAACTTCTGTTTCATTATTGACTATCAAGGAGCACTTATTGGAGAATTTTGTAATGGTTATGAACTTTTCCTTGTTGAGTTGCGGTATATGAAATTATCAAGTGTATTCTAAACGCTTGTTCAACATCTTTTATGCAGACAAAGTTTTTGGATAATGTGGTGAATGACCTCAAAAGCTTGAGTATTAACACTTCTCTCGAGAACAATGATGAGGTGAGTTGATATCGGTTTTTAGATTGTGATGTTGCTTCCATAAGATAAAAGTATAAGAGCATATATATTGATATTAATAGTTTAATACTCCCTTTTATTGGCAGTTCAACAAGTGGGTGACGTTTGCCAAAAATTTCCAATCAGATCCAGAGGCATGCTCAAAAGGTCTAACTCAATTAAACGAGCATTTTCTTGAGAAAGCTGTTCTTGTTGGTGGTGGATACACACCATCTGAAGCTGATGTAATTGTGTTTTCGACTGTTCACCCATATGTGGTACGTAATGCTAATTTCTTTGTCATAGTTAAGTTCACCATGGCCTAGCTCATAGTTTTAGTCATTCCTTATATTTGCTGTCTGCTGATTGCAGATTAGTCTTTCTGACTCTGACAAGAAAAAACTGCCACATTTGCTGAGATGGATGGATTATATCCAGGTAATGGGATTTTTTTCCCCATTGAGATATCATGCTTCTTTCTCTTAGTACAAATATCTGCGCTATAAGCTTGTTTATTTGTTTCTAAAGTTCTTAATTTTGTTTTCATGTATGCAGTAACCATGTTTTAAATATAAGTTATCTTCTTTCAGTAGTTTAGGAGCTTATTTGACTTCACTTGCTTTCTTACTTACGTATAACATGGTTCTGCATTTGTGCTTACATAAACTAGTAATCCTAACAATGGCAAATAACATGCTATCCCATTCGTGTTTTGTGTCTTAACTTTTAAGTATGATAGTTTCTTCTTTTTACTCATGCTCCAAGCATACTAGGATTGATTTATGTAGACTCGTAATGCATTTTCTGGACGTGGAAGACTCACACACCCACTATACACCCTTTAAAACACGTGTCTTAGTGGAGACTTGAATCACTAACCTTTTAGTTGATGGGCCACCAGGCCAAAGGCCTGTTGGTTGAAAACCATATGTTTTATGTACTCAACCACAATAAGTCTTGCCTCCTGTTATTTGAAATAATCAGATTACAAATTTACAATCGGTCTGTTAATTGCGAAATTGAACAATTTGTAATTGGAGATCTGTTATACTTATGATCCTATTAGTTTCTTTGCTTCTTCCTTGTCTCTGCAAGGGGAGGCACTTACATCCTTCCCCTTCTTTTCCTTTGAACTAATTATTTTTATTTCATCTTGCAGAGTACCCATGACCTAGGAGAGCTATTTCAATGGATTGAGCTGGAAAAAACAACTTTTAATCCTCCAGTAAGTAGAATCTATATAAAGTTTTACCGATGAACGGTGTAATATGTTTATTTACAATCTCGATTCTATCTGTGCTGAGTTAAAAAGTACTTGTTGATCTAAGTGCATCACTTAATTCAGGGAGATTCTAAATAGGGCAATAGGCTCAAGCATATGTATGATTGCTACCCTGCCTCTAGGCACTGTGGTAGATGAGTTCTTAAGACCCTCAAAGTGGTAGTTTAGGCTCTTCTGTGTGTAAAGTTTTTTACAGAAGTGGCAATGTCGACCCATTTACTTCTGTTTGGACTCATTTTGGTTATTGATTTATACGTAAACAGGTTTGAAAGGAAAATGGTCGATAGCCGCCTAAAGTGTGTTTAATGCATTTAAAATCTTTATTCACTTCGTTAAACGTATATTATTGTTATGGAACTGATATTTGTTTTTCGCACTTATATCAAACACTGGTTGTTTAAAGAAACTAGTTTTTTTTTAAAAAAAAAGTGAGGTCAATCAACTACGACCTGGCCAGTTTAGACTGGTATGAGAATTACTTATTGTAAACCTACTAACCCGAGCAATCATTTTGGCACATCTAGGTTCTTAGATCAGTTTGAGGAAGTGATAGAAAGTAAGTTAACGTGTTTATATATTCAGCTGTTGATTGTCTAGCAAGTAATTTATAATATGACTTGTTCTCTGTCAACTTTTGTTGTTAACTCTAGTTACACACAGAAATAGTTATCCTTTTGTATCATAGTGGAACATTCTATGAAGACTTTTCGATTCTGAATTTTGCTTGCTCAAAATATTCACCTTTTGATGTAGCTTACGGGAGGCATATTATGGGTTAATCATATTAGCATCTCAGATAGATCCTGCCGAAACATAATTACAATGAGGCTGATAATATAGTCTATGCATTTTTAGTGATGTCTGTCACATATTTATGTTTATTTGTTGCCTGCATAGCATCACTCAGTGATGGCACCGGACAAAAGTGCAGCAATGTCATACGATTTTTGTTATTCAGTAGGTTCAAAATTTTTAATTCGAGTATGTGCTATGTAGTCATCTAATTTACCTGTGCTTAATCTTTCAAGCCCTTGAAAGGATGGCTGTGCTGTCTGGGCTATAAACCCGCATGCAAAGCACTTTTATCATATCCATACCTCTGAAAGTTAGTTTCTGCTTTCGTTTCAGTCATGGGTGGAATCTGAGCCAAGTTCAAAAAAGGCCGAGCCGGATACGAAAAAGGCTGCCTCAAATGCAAAAGCAACAAAGTCAGGAGCTGACACAGAGAAAAAATCTGACGTGGTATGATCTTTGATGCATGAGAATTTTGATTTATACATTTTGAATGATTGCTGTTGTTGTTCATTTATGGTTTTATGAAGTGGCGTCTTCAGAGAAGATTCAAGAAAAAGAAAGCTTGAAAAGCATTAAAACCAACTGTTTTGAAAACTGTCAATCTTTCTTAAAGCGGATAAATAAACTAGATTCTTTTATATTTTTTAGCTGCAAGCCGAGTAAAAGTTGCAGTAAAATGATTAAACTATCACTTTTAGCTTTTCTATTATGTTCTATACGTTCCGGACAGAGCTACATTTTCTCTGAAAGGTGGTTGTGATTTTAAGGCCTTCTGAAAAATACTTTATCACCATATTAAACTTCATGACAAGTATAGCAAATTTAAAGTATTGGTGAACTTAGTATCCAAGACTTTATTAATAGTAAACTTGACAAGTACTAGATTTGATAACAATATCCATTCGTTTTGTTGTTGGTGCTATCAAACGTTATCTTATTCTGGATTCTGCTGCTGTGATTATAGATTCCTTTGAATTTGTTATGCTACTAGTTGGGATTATTCTTGTATTTGTATTAAGTATGCATTTTTTTTGTTCCTTCTTGAAGCCAAAGAAACAGGCAACTGGAAAGGCAGAAGCTGCCACAGAGAAGAAGAAATTGCCTGAAAAGGTACCAGATAACAAAGATGCAGAATTGAGTGTCACTTTATTAAAGATTCAAATTGGGCTTATTCGTAAGGCGTCCAAACATCCGTCAGCTGACAGGTAACTTGCTTATTTCTTCTTCTCCATTTGTATAACCCCTTTAAACTCTCAGTTAAAGAATCCTCGTGCTATGTTATTAACTACTATTAAGATACCTTTTTTTTCTACATAAGATATGTTTTTGGTAAGAGGTGGCCTCTTTTGCGGGTTTGGGAGTTTCAGGTTGAAACAAGTCACTATTTAGTATAGGATGGAACAGGCCACACCGGTTGGGTTGACTTGAAAGAACTTTTTCTCAATTGTTAGATTTTTTTTTTTTTTTTTTTTTTTTTTTTTTTTTTTTTTTTTTTTTTTTTTTTTTTTGCAACTAATTTATACTTTAATGCATTATATATGATTGTAAAAAGTTAAAAACAATATATATGCAATAATAATCTAAATCTTTGAATAAGAATATTGTTGGTAATTGTATACCTTAATAATTAATTTTGGCGCCTTTTAACCTGTCAACGTAATTATATGTCAAAACACAACAACCAACCCATCTATAAGTAACTGGGTTGGAATTGTCACATCTAGTGTATATCGTTGTCATTGACTTTGCTGTGTATCTTCACTTGCATGATCCAGTTTATTGGTTGAGGAGATAGATGTTGGTGAAGGAAAAGTACGGCAGGTGGTCAGTGGTCTAGCAAAGTATTGCAGTCCAGAGGATTTGACGGTATGAATAATTATATCATCTTCTGTGTCTATACATCCATTTTAATCCATTACTTAACAAGACCAATGCTATATTGAATTTAATTGCAAGATGCCAAGTTTCTAATGGTTGTTTTCATCTTAATTGACATTGCAGAACCGTCTTGTAGCATTAATTACAAATGTGAAGCCAGGAAAGTTAAGAGACGTGGTTTCCGAAGGCCTGGTAGCAACTCTTTCCCCACCCACATGCCTTTTTGCTCAGTTTTAAATCTATGAATTTTGAAACTTATCACTTCTGCTGATTTTAATGTTCATATTTGAAATATATAAATTTTTCTCTGGATGCAGTGAGACCCACTGAAACATTAGCCAACTTAATTTTTTGCTATCTTCAGGTGCTTTGCGCTTCAAATGCAGATCACACAGCTGTGGAGCCTTTGATTGTTCCAGAAGGAGCCAAAATCGGCGAATGTGTTACATTTGCTGGGTATGTGATGTTTTTAAACCCTTTCTTTAGCTTTACTTACGTATGCTAATATTGCTGTGCTTGTGTATTTTCTCTTTTATCAAGTGTAATTTTCTATTAATGGGCATGTCAATGTCTCTATACAGTTATGAAGGGAAGCCAGAGGACGTTTTAAACCCAAAGAAGAAACAACTTGACAAGATAACACCGGTAATCATGTTTAATGAATTGCAGTTCTCACTGTACAATATAAGCACAATCCTATATCAGTCATGTAACTCCATTTATCGTCAAAAATATGTTCTTTTGGACTCTAAAATCAACTTTCGAATATTCTGTCAATTTTCAACATTTTTGAGGAAAATTTATGACTGCTCAAAACCCTTGTATATGATGAATGCAAGTTAAAGATGACTTTGCTAAAAACACGACAAAGAATAATATGATATTGGTGCTAAAATTTTTAAATAACTAGTTTGACCATAGAAGTCTAAACATAAATCTTAGTTTTAAATGGAGTATGGAGTACCAACACTTGATATTTTGGTCCAAATGCTAAACCATTTGAAGTCTAAACGTAAATCTTAGCCTGAAGAGGTCTCACCCCTCTCTGGGTTAATTTGTTTGTTTAATATACTTGATTATGTAGCTATGTCTTTATGTCTGTGCATATGCATATTGATTAAAAACATCTCCATCATTCGTGATATACCCCTGCATGTATTAACATTTAATTTTTCATGGGTACAGAATCTTTTCACCGATGACAAAGGTGTGGCTACATTCAAAGGAGTCCCATTTATGACATCTGCTGGACCATGCACATCTACCATACCCAATGGCAGTGTCAAGTGATGATGAGGATTCTCATATGATGATCGCCGTATCGTGTGTAATTTGGTACTTACTTTTCATGCTAGGCAGAAAATTGTACGGTTACCAGAAATTGTTTGTACAAACATTATGCATCTTAAATCATCCAGCATTTTTGACTTAAGCTTATGTTCCTGCTATTATTAGTCAAGATCGATTACACGAGCATGCACAATGGTTTGATCAGGCAGGTTGGATAGAATGCCGAAATGGGTTGGGTTGGTTGACCCGAAAATATTTTTTTTACCGAAAATATTTTATCCAAACAACACCTGAGGGGAAACAGCACCCAACTGGGAAGTGGATAATATGAATCCCAAGCTTCAATGTAAGATCTAAAGGAAACTGAGACACACCCATCCCCATGGACCCCATGTTTCATGCAAGCCCACCACTTTTCCAATCATTTTATGTGATCTCCATCCAACATATTTTGCTCACTAAAAAATATTAAGATTTTGGCCCATTTAGATTTCAGATTTGGCTTTGTGTTACGTGTCATATATGTATCTTGGTGGTCAGATATTGTTCCTAGCATTGCTCTTCAAGAAAAGAGATTGTGCAATCTTGTTTGATATTGGTTGTTAGTTAAAGCATATAACTCATTTATTTGTCCCTTATAATATGCCATAATTCCAATCTGTTAGATAATTTACTGAAAAATGCATAAGGTAATTTGAAGCAGATAGGAAAAAAGATTTAGGTGTAGTTTGGTTTAGTTTATGGAATGACAATGGGTATATACTTGATTAAGAGGTAGAATAAGAATTTGATCAATAAAGTGTCTTAAAAAACGTACATCACTCATAATTAAATTAGTTACGATATTTATCCAACTTTATATCATTTTAAACATTGGAACAACACGTATAATATAAGAATAACTTGCACTGTATGTGAGTATTTGAATAAAAATTGGTTAAATAATATATAATTAATGTTTAATGTTTAATTATGTATGTTTTTAAGCTATTTGATCTTTTAATATCACACATGTATATATACATTACATGTCAATGCTTATATAAATATACATACAAAAGTAAATGTTATATTGGTATACATATGGTTTTCATATATTTATACATTAAAACAAACGGGGCTGGGTTCGGATTCGGGGATTAATGTTATCCTCATCCCCGCCCCATACCCGATTATGTAATTTGGGGATTTTTAGTTTCCTTCCCTGTCCCTGGTCAATTCAGATTCCCCGGTCAAATCGGTTTTAGGAATCGGGTAGATACTACTTTTTTCGCCATCCTTACACCCACTCCTAAAAAAAATAAATAATAATAAATAAAAATAAAATAAATAAAAAATCTGACTTTATAATTCACCAGCACTATTTTTTTCAAATAGTGACAATAATATTTCTTTCTCCATCTTTGATTGATTCTACGCTTTTATTGTTTTTAATGATTAATCATACAAATTATAAGGATATGTCAATGGTAAAATTTAATAAACCCCTTCATCTAGTAGACTTTCAAAACCCTTTCATCATCTTGTAGACTTTCATCTAACGTATTATCTAAGGGGTTCAGGGGTGTTTGTTTAAGCTTATATAAAGGGTTTATAATCTTACTAGCTTAGATGACAAAAATAAGCCGAATGTAGTGTTTGGCTAAGCTTATACAGTTGGGCTTATAAGCTTATATATGCTGGAGTTTTGAAAAGTCTTAATTTATAAGAAAAGTTATACAAAAAGACTTTTATAACTTCATTTCATAATTACATAATATGCTAAATAACAAACACTATGAATGGCTTATTAAATATAAGCCTAAACTGAAAATATAAGCTTAGACAAACCATAGTATTATCCGAAAACCAAAACCTTTAAAAGAAAGGAATAATGATTTTTAAATATATCAAACTTGCCACGATTTACTAAGTTGTGTATCGAACTATTAATCTTACTAAGTCAAGGTCGAAACTTACTAATCTTTGCTATGTTGTGTACTAACGGGTTGATTAAGGTTTTCTGTTAGAGTTATTTACATAAATCGTTCTTCTGGTTAGGACCAAATTGCAATGTTAGTCTTTATTATTTACATAAAACGTCCTTGTGGTTAGCCCTAAATTGCAGCGCCACGTGTCATAACATGAATGGTGCCACATGGCATTGGGTCGGGTCGGATAACGGGTCAGGTCGGGTCGGATTTAGGATCAGGTCGCCACGTGTCACCACTTGAGTGGTGCCACGTGGCATGGCTAGTAATAACCAAAAACCGCCCAAGGCTGGGCTCGAACTTGGCGCCTCTCGGTTGGGGTGAAGGCATGCATGCCAACTGAGCTGGTGCATACCTTCATCAGATATACGCACCATTAATAAATTTCGCATATAATACTTGAAGGCTATGCTTGCTCAGTTGGCCAGCAGTGAGCAGCCTTCACTCCCACAGTTATGAAGGCTAAGGGCCGTTTTTCTAGTATGATCGTTGTTTATGTTTTATAACTACTGGTTCATTGCTTGCCAAATAGTTTTCATGACTAGCACCTTTCTATGATCTGCACTTTTTTTCACCTTACATATTGCTCTACGCCTTGTAACTAATACTTGTCTTCTTTTTTTATTTGTAGAATGGAACAAGTTCACGGGACACCTACATCATCCAAATATGAACCACAAGATTTCATTAACAGCATGCCAGATAATGTGATAACCAGTATTCTAAATCGTTTGCCAATACGAGATGCTGTCAAGACTGATGTCTTGTCGAAGAAATGGAAGTCTAAGTGGACTTTGCTCACCCACCTCATGTTTGATAAAAATTTCTTTCGTTGTTTATCATATAAGTCTGCGGTGAAAATTATATTCGGACTTCTTCTTCATCTCAAGGGTCCCATAACAAAGTTTGTCTTGTCCGATTATGAAGGTATAGTAGAACTTGAGGATATTAGGCATTGGGTTATGTTCTTGTCTGAAAGAGGAATTAAAGAGTTCACTCTTAAACGTATCTGTGTCAGCCAAATTGATTTGCCAACCCAACTTTACTCTTGTATGGAGTTGAAACATTTGGAACTCTCTACCGTTTCTATTTCCTCCTTACCTTGTTTTCACGGATTTTCAAATCTATTGAGCTTACACTTGAAGGATGTTAGTTTCGAATGGTATACATTTGGAGAGTTTATTTCTCGGTGTCCTTTACTTGAGGTTCTGAGAATATTCGCTCTCTATGATGCATGCAAATTGGAACTCATCGAAATTTCCAAACTGGCAAATCTCAAAAAATTATCTTTATCAGTGTGTATGGATTGTTCAGTACCAATGATCAAAAGTTCCAGTTTTTATCAGCTTACGTCTCTTCCAAAACTTCAAGAACTTAATTTGCAATTTGGAATTAGCGAGGTAAGTGTTGGTTGCTTTTTTTTTAAGGCAAGATGAGTGCGAGTTGGGTATTCGAGAGTTCCTTTACAAAATATTGTGTCTATAATTTATCACTAACAAATCAAAATGGCTTTCTATTTTTTAGTTTATGGCAGAAGCTGATGCCGACACGAAGGGCCCTGCCGCCTTTCTATGCCTCAAGACTCTTACATTATCTGACGTAAATTTTTATTGTCATATTATGGCATCATTTGTCTTGAAAATGATTTGTAACTCCCCAAACTTACAGACTCTCAATATCAAGGTGAGCAGAATGCACCAAATTATTTACTTCAAATTATAACTCGCATTCGTGGTTCTGAATAGCATTTAATATTGCAGGGAGTATACGATGATGATATCGCATTTAAAGCAGGTTATTTAGATCTATGCTGCAACACAATGAAGCACCTAGAGCTTCAGAGTGTGTCGTTTTTATCTTTTAGAGGTTCAGAGAATGAAGTATGTTTGATAAAGTTTATACTTGCTTCTTCCCCATTGTTAGAGAAGATGAGAGTGAGTGTTGATCAGTACTTTTTGAAGGTGCATGCTGAGTCTAAAAGATATGATATTGGTTGGAGGATGGCTGGGGAGTTGTTAAATCTCCCCCGAGCTTCCCCCATAGTAAGAATATGCCTTAGTTAAGCTCACTAGTTTGAACCTCTCATCTATTTTGTGTGAAATTTTGGTTACTCTTATGGCTTCTGCAGTACTGTTTTATCTGTGAATCAAGTGAAACTATTGTTCAAGTATGGTGATGGTTTTGTTCTATTTCGTATGTGTGTGTACTGAATCAATGATGGTTATTGATTTCTGAATAAATAGAGTCATGGTTCCTATCTCTTGACAATGTGAGATGAAAATGCAACGCGATTGATTATTCCTGAGCTCAAAAGATGATGACCTGTTACATCCATATATATCTGTTATGACCAGCAGGAAAGAAGAATTTTATTCAGATGTTTATCTTTTGTTTGAATTGTTTTATTGGTTTTGCTAACATGTGCCCTCAACATGTGTTTCCTTTTTATATAAAAACATGCATTTAATTAATATTAATTATAGCTGAAAATTACTTTATTATATGCATTTATGACTTAATCAACTTGAACTTTTCTATTATATGTACTTTAACTTCTGCCAGTGGGTAAATATTACGGAGTAACAAACTTATTTAGGAAATATTAACAAATTTATTTAGGATAAAGTACAAGAGTTTTAGGTTATAGGTCTCTCTTATGGTTTCATTGCTTTAAGTGTAACCTGTGTTTCATTGAATTAAAAATCAGAAAATTATAGTCAATAGAGTTGTCTCAGAGGTAGATTCTCTCTGTCGAGCCGTTAACTTGATCACAGACCCGCGACTGTAATAATTTCACTCAAAACTTTTTCTATCATGTCATCAATTGAAGTCTTTAACATAATTTTTCATCCACACTTTTAGATGAGAAGGCTTGATGAGAATCAAACCTGCTTGATATTTACATATTGAGAGTTATAGTATATAAGCAATGAAGATAGTTAACCCGCCAATGTTGTAACTAAACTTATTTTGAGGTGAGATCCCTCGCATTCATGTATTCTCTAAACTAAAGAACAAACAAAAATATCTCAACCATCCATCCTTAATGGTGATGTTTTTAAACCCTTTCTTGTGCTTGTATACGTATGCTAATTGCTAATATTGCTGTGCTTGTATATTTACTCTTTTATCAATTGTAATTGTCTATTAATGGGTTAAATCAAACACTGATGCCAATGTCTCTATACAGTTATGAAGGGAAGCCAGAGGACGTTTTAAACCCAAAGAACAAACAACTTGACAAGATAACACTGTTAATTATGTTTAATGAATTGCAGTTCTCACTGATATAAGCACAATCCTATATCAGTCATGTAACTCCATTTATATTCAAAATTTGTTCTTTTGGACCTTAAAATCAAGTTTTGAATATTCTGTCAATTTTCAACATTTTTGAGGAAAATTTATGACGGTTCAAAACCCTTGTATATAATGAATGCAAGTTAAAAGTGACTTTGCTAAAAACATGAAATAGAATAATATGATATTGGTGCTAAAAAATTTAAATAACTAGTTTGACCATGGAAGTCTAAACAGAAATCTTAGTGTTAAATGTGTTGGAAAATTTAGTGCTCTTGAGGGATTAATTCACACCTGGTAATGGGTTTGGAGGTATGGAGTATACACCCATTTGGTCACTGAATCCCCTGACTCAATAGTGGTTATGTTTTGATTCTACTGATAGTAGATTCTGCTGTTAGTGTGTTTCCACTGATGTGTTAAAGTTACCACTGCAAGGGTTAATGTTTCCACTGATGTGTTAACATTACCACTGCAAGGGTTATTGTTACCACTGCTAGTGTTAACATTACCACTGCTAGTGATAATGTTTCCACTGATAACCACAGATCCCTATTATTATGGAAATTATTATGATATAATTAATGAGCCGTTAATTATACATAATACCATGGGCTAGGGTTTTGAGTATTCTCTATTATATATAGAGATCACATCATTCTGCATGGATACGAGATATACAAACCATAAACACTAAATACGCATCTGGTTCTTGATTTGTGCCTAAAACAAGAACTTCACTTGGTCTTATCCCATAGAGATATTCGTGTAACCTAGGCATAGGGTCGAATAGTTTCTATTGGAAAGTGATACCACGATTTCAAGTGAATATCCGGTACCTTTATTGATTATCTTAACTCTAATCTGGGAACCCGTTTACTAATAACAACAAACAATCAATAGAAACTATTAGTGATAATCAATGGCTGCTGCTATGAGACAAATGGCTGCTAACTTTTCCAAGTTGGAAAAGTTTGAAGGTGTTGATTTCAGAAGATGGCAAAAGAAGATGCACTTCTTATTGTCAAGTATGAATGTGGTGTATGTTCTCACGACTGAGATTCCAGAAGATCATGGAGATGATGCTACTATGGATCAGATGAGGGCAAGGAGCAAGTGGGAGAATGATGACTACATATGCAGAGGTTTAATTCTCAATGGTATGTCTGATTCTCTATTTGATATTTATCAGAATGTTGAAACTTCTCAAGAACTATGGGATTCCTTGGAAGCCAAATATATGGCTGAGGATGCATCAAGTAAGAAGTTCCTTGTAAGTAATTTTAACAATTACAAAATGGTTGATTCTAGACCTGTCATGGAACAATACAATGAACTTCTTAGTATACTTGGTCGGTTCACACAACACAAGATGAACATGGATGAGGCTATTTCAGTCTCTTGTATCATCGATAAACTACCTCCCTCTTGGAAAGAGTTTAAGCATATGCTTAAGCATAAGAAGGAGGAGTTAACTCTTGTTGAGTTGGGCAGTCACTTGCGCATTGAGGACTCACTCAAAGCTCAAGACATTGACAAGCCAAAGAGTAGCACTGCTACTGGTCCATCAGTTTTCAATATGGTGGAGCATAACAACTCCTCCAAGTACAATGACAACAAGGGCAAGCGTAAGCATCAAGATAACACCAAATCTGATCTTAACAAGAAACCTAAGGTGACTTGTTGGAAGTGTGGGAAACCTGGACACTTCAGGAAAGATTGCAAGGGTGGTAAAGTTGGAAACAAATCCAATGGATCAGGCACAAGTGGAGGGAATGGTAACACCAATTCTCTGAAAGGTCAGAATGTGTTTAATAAGTCTTTTAAGATTTATTATGTTACATATATATCTGACATTTACTTTGTGCAGGATGATGATGTTGCGTGGTGGGTTGACTCTGGAGCAACAATTCATGTGTGTAAAGATAGAAGCTGGTTCAAGACCTACAAGTCAATGAATGATGGTTCTATTCTTCACATGGGAAACGAGTCAACTGCCCTGGTGCATGGAAAAGGATGTGTTGAGTTGAAGTTTAGTTCTGGAAAGATTGTTTCATTATTTAATGTTTTACATGTTCCTGATATTAGAAAGAATTTGGTTTCTAGTAGTGTTTTGAATAACTGTGGTTATAAACAGGTTATTGAATCTGATAAGTTTATTTTATCTAAAAATGGTGTGTTTATTGGTTTTGGTTATTTGTGTAATCAAATGTTCAGATTTAATATTGTTCATGATAATATTGATTCTGCTTTTATATCTACATCTAAACTTAATGATTCAAACCTATGGCATGCAAGACTTGGCCATGTACATTTTAAAAGAATGCAAGATATGTCCAAGGATGGGTTAATACCAGCTTTTGATATGAACACTGAAAAATGTAAAACTTGTATGTCGAACAAGATAACTAAGAAACCTTTTCAAGGAGTAAAACGTGAAACTAAAGTTTTGGAGTTAATTCACAGTGATCTTTGTGATTTACATGCTACTCCCTCTTTGGGGAATAAGAAATACTTTGTGACTTTTATTGATGATGCTTCTAGGTTTTGTCATGTTTATTTATTACATTCTAAAGATGAAGCATTAGATAAATTTAAAGTATTTAAAACTGAAGTTGAATTGCAACAAAGTTCCCTGATCAAAAGATTAAGGACTGATAGGGGAGGTGAGTACATGGATACTCTGTATTTTCAGTCTGTTGGTATAATCCATGAAACGACTGCCCCTTATACTCCTCAGCAAAATGGTATTTCTGAAAGGAAAAATAGGGTGCTGAAGGAGATGGTTAATTACATGTTGTCCTATTCTGGACTGAGTCAAGGGTTCTGGGGTGAAGCTATGTTAACAGCTTGCTATTTATTAAATAGGGTTCCCAACAAAAGGAACAAAGTTACCCCTTATGAACTTTGGACTAAAAAGAAACCTAACCTTAATTATCTTAGGATATGGGGTTGTAGGGCTGTTGTAAGACTCCCTGATCCAAAGCAGAAAACTTTGGGTGAAAGAGGCATTAAATGCATCTTTGTTGGATATGCTGAGCATTCCAAGGCATATAGATTTTATGTTATAGAACCTAATGAATCTATTTCAATTAACTCAATAATTGAATCAAGGGATGCACTCTTTGATGAGAACAGATTCTCATCTATCCCTAGACCAAGTCAAAGGATTCCTATTGGAACCAATGACAATGGTGTTTCAGAAGTTCCTACTGATGAGGTTCCTATTGATGAGGTTCCTGTTGATGAGGTTCCTGCTGAGGTTGTGGAACAACAACCTGAACCTGAGCTCAGAAGGAGCAATAGGGTGAGGACTCCAAAATCATTTGGACCTGAGTTTCAATTATACTTAATTGAAGGTACAAGGAGTGAGGTCTCTGACCAATACTCCTATTGCTTCATTGTGGAGGATGATCCCAAAACATTTGAAGAAGCAATGAAGTCCCAGGATGTTGCTTTCTGGAAAGAAGCAATTAATGATGAGATGGACTCCATCATGGGCAATAACACTTATGTGTTGACTGATCTACCACCTGGTTGCAAACCTTTAGGTAGCAAATGGATTTTCAAAAAGAAAATGAAGGTAGATGGAACTGTTGAAAAGTTCAAGGCAAGATTAGTTATTCAAGGCTTTAAACAAAAGTCAGGAATAGACTACTTTGATACTTATGCTCCAGTGGCACGTATCAGTACCATAAGATTGCTAATTGCTTTGGCATCAATTCACAATCTAATTATTCATCAGATGGATGTGAAGACAACTTTCTTGAATGGTGATTTAGATGAGGAGGTTTACATGAACCAACCTCAGGGCTTCATCATGTCTGGCAATGAAAATAAGGTGTGTAAACTGATTAAGTCTCTTTATGGACTAAAACAGGCACCTAAGCAATGGCATCAAAAGTTTGATGAAGTGGTTTTGTCTAGTGGTTATTTACTTAATCAAGCTGACAAATGTGTATATAGCAAATTTGATGAATCTGGTAAAGGAGTCATCATTTGTCTATATGTTGATGACATGTTGATCTTTGGCACTGACCAAAATCAAGTTGATCTTACAAAAGAATTTTTGTCATCAAAGTTCTCCATGAAGGATATGGGGGAGGCAGATGTTATCCTTGGCATTAGGATTAAACATGAAAGTAACAAAATTTCTATTTCACAGTCTCATTACATTGAGAAGGTGTTAAAGAAATTTAATTACTTTGATTGTACTCCAGTGAGTACTCCTATGGATACAAGTGAGAAGCTAATGCCTAATACTGGCAAAGCTGTATCTCAACTTGAGTATTCTAGGGTTATTGGCTGCTTGATGTATGCCATGACTTGTACAAGGCCTGATATTGCTTTTGCTGTGGGTAAACTGAGCAGGTATACTAGTAATTCTAGTGCTCATCATTGGCAAGCAATTCAGAGGGTCTTTAAGTATTTGAAGAGAACTATGGATTATAGTCTCTCATATACTGGTTATCCTTCAGTATTAGAAGGATATTGATTGAGCCCGAACCGTCTTATTATTATTGACCAGGGTCAATAAGTCAAAGACAGCCTAGAATCAATACTCCGGTGATAGTATAGTGTATTCCCGGGTCGTTAAAGTCCCGACGAGATTGAAATGGTGCTTTTGGAATCGTTTATGAGAAAGTGGCACTGAGGACAGTAGCCAGATGATGTAGGAATGATATTGCTACTGTTATTTTGGTGTTGACAAACAGATATAATATTCACAATAATCAGATAGCAAAAATATGCACAAATTGACAATTAAGATCACGTATCGGACTGGAAAAGTGGGTTTTTGGTAATTATGAAACTACAGGGGGTGTTTTTGACACTTTTCAAAACTTAAAGTTAAAAATGAAAAAGAAATGATAAAAGTGATTAAAATAATATTAAACTATTATTTAATTAATTAAACTATTTAAATTGTAAATTAAAATCTAATTTAATTAAACTAAAAATGACAAATGATTTAAATTATACTAAAAATTAACAAAAATATTTTCTAAACCTAAATTAGAACTTAAAGAAAATATAAAAAATTAAAAATAATATTTTTGTCTTTTTGTGGTTTAGTTATTAATTAAAAACTATTTAACTTAATTAAACTATATAAACTACTTTTAATTTATATTAATACTAAATTAACTTAGAAAATTACAAGAAAATTTATAAAAGTACTTAACTATTATAGGAATCCTAAAAAATTATAAAAACTCTAAAATTATGTTTTAAGATTAAACAACTAATTATTTATCTATTAATTAACTTAAATCTATTTTAAACAAATAAAATAAGGAAAATAGAAAATGAACAGTAGAATCTTAAAATTTATTTTCTAAAAACTTATTATGCTATATTAGAACTAGAAAAATTATAAAAACTAAATTTAAACTTATAAAAACTAATTAAGCTATTTAATACTTAATATTAATTAATAATAAAGAAAATTAAAATTAAATCTAATTAGCACTAAATGACAAAATAAAAATCTGAAAAATTTATTATAACTATTTTAACCTAAGATGAAATTATTAAAAATATAAAAAACACAACTTACTTAATAAAAATGTAAAAATGGAAATTAAAATTAAATCTAATTAAATAGAAACTATCACTTATTTTAAAACTAATTTTTTTGGATTTTTCTTTTACAGAACTACTTATCAACTTAAAATAACAAACTTTTGTAAAAACACTTTTAAAAATAGCTTATAAATAAGCTGTAACACCCCTTTGTTTCAAACAGTTGACTTTGGTTGACTGTTTGGTCAAACTGGGTCAAATGGCCTTGGGTGGGGTCCACAATGGTAAAAACAGATACAACTAAGTTTAACAAACTTAAATAAGCTAGAAATAACAAATAATAAGCACAATTAAGCTGAGTAAAAGGAAATAAGCACTTGGTTACTTTGAAAATGAACACAGATAAGGGACAAACTATTTGGCTTAATCTAGGTGGGGTCCACAGTGATTCAGGTCAAACCAAGGGTCAATGGTGATACCCTGGTAGGAGGGGGTTTCTAAAAAGCTAACTAGAAGGTGTGGGGTCCACTGGATTGGTCACAAAACACCACCAAAGTGGTGGTGGTGACTGGGTGTCTGGGTGAGCAGGGCACAACCTTGCCCTGCAGCTCACTTTGATGGCCTGTGGGGCCCAGGTTAAATTTCCTAAAAATGAAGTGAGAGCATTTTATCAAAGATAAGCTGGTAGAAAATTAAACCTCAAAGTCTCAGAATCCCAAATAAATCACAAAATTCAGAAATGGACTAGCAAGTATGATGAAATCTGAGAACAAGTGACTTTGACTTTTTAAGAAAATTAAACTAGTTGACTTTTATGAGATTTTAAGCTATCTATCTTACTAATTAAGTTACTATAAGCTAAAGTGAGATAACTAACAGCTAGATTAACCAAGTTTTATCAGGTTCTGAGCTTATGAGATCCTAATCTCAACACAGTTGACTGTGTGAGGGATTTAGGTGAGATTTTGACTTTTGCTCTTTTCCAAACCAATTTTTGTGACTTACTTGATCAAAATAGACCTACTGTGATTCACTTGAACCAGAACTAACAACTGAAACACCCTTAAGGGTGGTAAACACAGATTATCCAAACACCCCTTTATATCTAGAATATGCAGATTATCAAAGCATAGGAATGAACTGATTCAAATTTGTGATTACAACCTACCAAATATTACTAAGTGACTTAGATTACACTCTATAAAACAGATTAAGTTTACAATGGCATAAGTTTCATTCTATTACAATGTTTGACAGTTGAAATTGAAATATTAAGTAACTAAAGACTCTAACAATTAAACTATGAATTCCAAACTAAAAGCTACTCAAATATCATTCAAGAGTACAATAAGAGCACAAATTGCATACATAAGCTAAGAACTTATAGACTTGAACTTTTGAGGTGAAAATGAAATAAGCAAAACTTACTAATCACTTCTAGCATGAACAAGAAGTTTTCCTATGTAGCCTATCTTTAGATAGGCACTCTCAATCAATCCAGCTCCTCATTGAACCACCATACCTGAGACAAACAACAAAGAAATACACACAGTTGACTTATGTTGACTTTTCTTATCTTTTTGTTTTTCTTCCACTAATACTGAGTTTTATGAGTCTCTAAAGCTTGAACAAGCTTAATGGAGCTTATATGTTCCTAGGAGTCCATTACAAACTACTTAAAACAACAATTGATACAAAGCAAGATATAGGAAATAAATTAGAACTGCATAACTTGAATTAATAATAGAAACTTGAATTTTTATAACTGAACTGAGTTTAATACAACAAAATAAAGAGGTTACCACTGCTTAATAGCTTGGGTGTACCTAAAATTGAAAATGCAAATTATACGACATAAAATAAAACTAAATTAACTACTCTCTTCATCCTTGTGCCTCCTCTTCTATTTATAGCTCCCAATTAGGGTTCCCAGATGCAATGCCATCATTTCCCACCACTTTGTTGTAATTTTGGTCCACTCTCCAAGTGCCACGTAATTTGGCGGGAAAAACTCTATTTGCATTTCAGGTCTGACACACGCAATGGGAGGGGGGTAGCATTTATTGTGGTGTGTAAAAGTAGGTGTAGGGGGATGGGAGCATTAATTGTGGGGGGCTCTGGATTGTGATTGGTGGACATAGGAGGCTGCAAGTGGTGGTGGTGTGTGTGTGTGAGTCTGAGAGGGAAAGGGAAGGAGGTGGTAGTTTGACCGGGGTCAAACATTTGGGTGGACTGGGTTTAGTTTGTTTTTGGGCTTAGGTGGGCTTGTGGGTGTACTGGGTTTAGTTTAGGATTGGGTTTTGGGAGTTGATTTTAGGTCCGGTTGGTTTATTTATTTAACAAGGACCAAAGTTGTAAAATGGCAATAGTTGAGGGTCTGATTTTGTATTTTCCCAAAGTTTATAATAAGGGTAAAAATTGTCATATGTGAATAGTACAAGGGTATTTATGATAGTTTTCATTTTTTTATGCCCAGGGACTAAAACTGACAAATGTGAAACTTCAGGGACCAATTCTGCCATTTTTCCAAACTCCAGGGATCAAACTGTAATTTTCTGATAATTGAAGGGCCAAACCTGTAAATATCAAACAGTTAACACAAAGGACCAGTTATGTCATTTTAGAATAGTATAAGGTTTATTTTGAATATTTTCTTATTTTTAAACCTTAGGGACTAATTTTGACACTTTTCCAAAGTTGAGGGACCATAGTTGTAATTTTATGATTTTTAACTTCAAAGGACTTTTCCTAACAACTTATGAATCCCAAGGACCTTTTATGATTTTTTTACAAGTTTTGAGTGACCAGGGACTAGTTTTGCCAATTTATGAAACTTGAGGGACTGAAACTGCCAACTATGCAAACTTTGTACGTTTTTCATTTGTTTTTGCATATTTTGTGTTTGAAACATATAAAACACACCTCTAAGATATTTTAAGCATTTTGATACATATTCGGGTGTTTTTGTATGTTTTGGCAGCTCAGATTGGTATAAAATGATGAGTATTTACACACTCATCAATCCCCCACACTAAACTATTGCTAGTCCCTAGCAATATTTTATGAAGTTTTAATGGATTTGAAAGAACTCTTTACCAAAAGCCATCACTTCTGGAGTAGCCAGATGTAAGAACTGTGGCACACCTGATAACCGTGTGATTTTGAGCAAACCACCAGCTGTCAACGGATTTGATTAGTCTTTACCAAAAGCCGTTTGCTTCTGGACTAGCCAACTCTTGATGGAATAGTCAACATCTTGGTGAGCTGATTACCAATTATGGATTTTCCACGGCCTTTACCACAAGCCATAATCTTGCGGGCTAGCCAGCTCATTTGCTTATGAGGATGCGGGGGAGCTGAGGAACCATGCAAGTTTTTGGCAAACTGCCAGCCATCAACGGATTTGATTTGTCTTTACCAAGAGCCGTTTGCTCCTGGACTAGCCAATCCCTTTGTCATTTAGACTTTGGCGGATTGATAACCACAAAAATTTTGGAATAAAGTGAAAAATTTTGAAAAATTTTGGCCTAAAATGGGGGTACTTGGAAAGTTTTATGATAAAATTCGTAAGAATTTCCCCCCCCCCCCCCCACACTAGAACTGAATATTGTCCTCAATATTCAAAGTCCCGGCTATTATGCCGAATCTCTGAATGGAAAAGCAAATATTCGATTCTAACTGTGGAAATTTCTATTTTTCACTTTATTTTATCTGTACATACAATTTTTTTTTTTTTTTTTTTTTTTTTTTTTTAATAATACAAATTTCTATTTTTCACATGTTTTTTTTTTTTTTTTTTTTTTTTTTTTTTTTTTTTTTTTTTTTTTGCTTTTGTTTCACTACCTCCCAGGCTTGTGTTAGGTTTACCACGCAAGCTAATCACTTGTGAATGATTAACTGTAATAAATTTGCCCTAACAGCCCGGGAGTTGAATGATAAAGTTTGATAATATACATACATCTTTCCAGGTTTGTGTCAGGTTTACCAC
Source organism: Artemisia argyi (assembly GCA_030686995.1). Taxonomy (NCBI): domain Eukaryota; kingdom Viridiplantae; phylum Streptophyta; class Magnoliopsida; order Asterales; family Asteraceae; genus Artemisia; species Artemisia argyi. Next base: position 145,382,699 of record CM060709.1, on the reverse strand, counting down.
GCAAGCTAATCACTTGTGAATGATTAACTGTAATAAATTCTCCCTGACAGCCTGAAAGATGAATAATAATATACATACACTTCCCAGGCTTGTGTCAAGTTTACCACGCTAGCTAATCACTTGTGAATGATTAACTGTAGTAAATTTGTCTTGACAGCCCGGGATTTGAATGACATAATATACATACGAAACATGTTTATTGAATTTTGAAAATATTTACTTTTGAAACGGTGGGGGATGGCCACTCCCCCACACTAGGGTGGTAGAAAGTAGAAAGAAGTCAGAAATACGGGTGAAAACCCATATATGTTGCTAATTTTTGTTCACCGAGTCACTAGCTTGACTCGATCCCCGAATTCATTGGTCCATGGGGAAAGTTTGGAGATCCGGGACAACCAAGGGTGGTGTGTCCTCTCCAAAATAATGTTTCAATCTGTGACCATTCACTTTGAAGTTGGGACCTTCGGGTTGAGATAACTCAACAGTCCCGTATGGGTATACTTTAGCAATAGTGAATGGTCCAGTCCATCGGGTTTTTAATTTCCCCGAGAAGATCTTTAATCTTGAATTGAAAAGAAGGACTCTGTCACCGACGTTGAAAACTCGGTTCTTAATCTTAGAGTCGTGAATCTTCTTTGTCTTTTCTTTGTAGATCAAAGAGTTCTCGTAGGCCTGATCACGAAGTTCGTTTAATTCATTGATTTGAACCTTACGGTGATCACCCGCTTTATGAAGGTCGTAGTTAGCATGTTTCAAGGCCCAGTAGGCTTTGTGCTCGAGCTCGATCGGTAAATGACACGCCTTCCCGTATACAAGCTTGTATGGAGTGCACCCGATGGGTGTTTTGTAAGCTGTACGGAAGGCCCAGAGTGCATCATCTAGTTTATCCGACCAGGAAGCACGGTTTTCACCTACTGTCCTCTCAAGAATCCGTTTAATACCACGGTTGGAAACCTCCACCTGCCCACTTGTTTGGGGGTGATACGCGGTAGAAAGACGATGAGTAACACCGTACTTAAGCATGACTTTTGCAAATTGATCATTGCAAAAGTGAGTACCGCGATCACTAATGATGGCACGTGGGGTTCCAAAACGAGCAAAGAGGGATTTCAAAAATTTCACGACTACTCGGGCATCATTAGTGGGTAAGGCCTTTGCCTCAACCCATTTTGACAAATAGTCAACAGCCACGAGTATGTATTTGTTTCCGTGAGAAGATGGGAATGGCCCCATAAAGTCAATACCCCAGACGTCAAAGATTTCACAAACTTGAATAGCATTTTGTGGCATTTCGTTCTTTTGTGAAATATTCCCGTGACGCTGACAAGCATCACAGGCTTTGACTAACTCGTGGGCATCCTTGTAGATTGTGGGCCAATAGAAACCGGAATCAAACACCTTTTTGGCGGTGTAGTTAGGACTATGGTGGCCCCCGGTGGGTCCAGCATGGCAAGCCTTGAGGATATCAGTGGCTTCCTGTCCGTATACACATCGCCGGATGACTTGATCGGCACAGATTTTGAAGAGGAAGGGGTCGTCCCAGAAGTAATGTTTAACGTCTTTGAAGAATTTTTTCTTTTGTTGGGACGTCAACCCCTTCACTATGAAGTTACCCGCATGGTAATTTGCAAAGTCGGCAAACCATGGGGTAGTAGAGTCACCACGAAAAGCAACCGCATTGAGTGTCTCGAGAGGAAATGTTTCATTTATTTCCTTTTTCTCGGACACATCTTGATGAGGGTTCTCTAATCGTGAGAGATGATCAGCAGCAAGGTTCTCGGCTCCTTTTTTATCACGGATAATGATATCAAATTCCTGAAGGAGGAGAACCCAACGAAGAAGCCTCGGCTTTGCATCTTGTTTTGCAAATAGGTATTTCAAAGCCGAGTGATCTGTGTACACTACGCATTTAGTCAAGATTAGGTATGACCGGAATTTCTCGAAGGCATACACCACAGCTAGGAGTTCTTTTTCAGTGGTGGTGTAATGACCTTGAGCCTCAGTCATAGTTTTGCTTGCGTAGTGTATGGGCTGAAAGTATTTTGCTTTTCGTTGCCCCAAGACCGCACCTATGGCAAAATCACTAGCATCGCACATAAGCTCAAAAGGTTGGTCCCAATCGGGGGCAACAAGAATCGGTGCCTCGGTAAGCTTTTTCTTTAATGTTTCGAAAGCTTCGATGCACTCAGGAGAGAAGATGAAAGGAGCATCCTTCTCGAGGAGATGGGTCATAGGCCGGGCAATCTTAGAAAAATCTTGGATAAACCTACGGTAGAAGCCGGCGTGACCCAAAAAGCTCCGAACACCTTTTACGGTGGTGGGATGAGGTAATTTGGCAATGACATCGATTTTAGCTCTGTCAACCTCGATCCCGTTTTTTGAAATCTTATGGCCGAGGACAATGCCCTCCTTGACCATAAAGTGGCTCTTCTCCCAGTTGAGACTTAGATTCGTTTCTTTGCAACGTTTAAGCATCTGTTCCAAGTGGGAGAGGCAAGTCTGAAATGAATCCCCGATGACTGAAAAGTCATCCATGAATACCTCCATAGTTTTCCCGATCATGTCGGAAAAAATGGACATCATGCACCTCTGGAACGTGCCTGGTGCATTACATAAGCCGAAAGGCATACGTCTGTAGGCAAAAGTTCCGTAGGGGCATGTGAAGGTAGTCTTCTCTTGATCCTGGGGATCAATGGGGATTTGGAAGTAACCCGAGAAGCCATCGAGGAAGCAGTAGTATTCATTCCCCGCTAGTCTTTCGAGCATTTGGTCCATAAAAGGGAGAGGAAAATGGTCCTTACGGGTGGCTTCATTTAACTTTCGATAGTCAATACAAACCCGCCAACCCGTGACCAAACGAGTTGGAATCAACTCGTTATCCTCGTTGGTGACAACGGTAATGCCACCCTTTTTAGGAACACAATGAATTGGGCTAACCCAAGGACTGTCAGATATAGGGTAAATCAATCCCGCATCAAGAAGTTTAAGAACTTCTTGTTTGATAACTTCGTGGATTTTGGGATTTACCCTTCTCTGATGTTGCACAGCTGGTTTAAAGTCATCCTCCATTAAGATTTTATGAGTACAAAAGTTCGGGCTTATGCCCTTAATGTCGGAGAGTTTCCAAGCAATTGCTTGCTTGTTTGACTTAAGAACCTTTAGGAGTGCAGTCTTTTCCTCATCTTTTAAGTCTTTGGCAATAATGACGGGTAATTTATTATCACCCTCCAGAAATGCATATTCTAGATGAGGAGGCAAGTCCTTGAGCTCAACCTCGGGAAAGTCTTCAGTTATTTCAACATTTTTGACTTCCGCTTTATGAAGAATTTGTGGTGACGGAGAGGGTGAAGGATCGTCATTTAACAATCTTTCAAGGAGAAGAATGTCCCCCTCCGGGTCAAGATAGTTTTCATCAACTCCATCGGGAATTGAGCTATCTTGAGCAAGAAAAGCCTCGAGCTCTTCCAAAAGGAAGTCACCTCCCTCAAACGGAGTGAGGGAAGGGGAAGAGTCGGAAATGATCGGGTCAGTAGAAAGACTGCCACTGGATGAGAAACCAAGGACTTCTTGGGATGATTCCTCCGACGCAATATCGATGATGTCAATACGGTTAACCGTTTCAGCGTCATAATTGGAGGAATATCTTGAAGTCTGATCAAGATTGAATGTTATGGCTTCGCCACCAACACGTAGAGTGATTTCTTCTTCGAATACATCGATCAAAGCACGACCCGTTCTTAAGAATCCTCTCCCGAGAATGAGAGGGACTCGTGGGTCAGCATCGAAATCAACAATCACGAAATCTGCCGGAAAGTGGAACTTTCCTACTTTCACAAAGATATCTTCGGCAATGCCGAGAGGACGGGATATGGTACGGTCTGCAAGCTCGAGTGTCATGCAGGTCGGAGTGAGAGTAGGAAGTGAGAGTCTTTTCCAGACTGTGTAAGGCATCAGGTTAATGCTTGCGCCAAGATCGGCCAAGGCAAAGCATTCAACCATCCCAGGGAAAATACATGGAATGAGAAATTTCCCGGGATCTCCAAGCTTTTCGGGAAGCTTTTTCAAGAGCACTGCTGAGCAATGCTCGTTAAGAGGAGTTTTTGCCATTTCACAAAGTTTTTCTTTGTTGCTTATCAGATTTTTGATTGTTGAAGCAAACTTAGGCATGAGAAGAAGAGCGTCCGCGAAGCTAATATCAAAGTGTAATTCTTGGAAAATTTGATAAAATTTTTCCATCTGATGGTTAGCTTTTTCGCGGTTCTTTTGTTCAGTCACTCGTGAAGGATATGGAATTGACGGCTTAGGGTTGTTCTTTGAGATTTCATCAGGACACACAGGAGGATCAAATACAACTTTCGGCTTACGAGCCGGGACCGGGACAACTTGAGGGTGGACGTTGTTGGTACCTCCGTTATTAGTAGGAAGTACCGTGTCCGTAGTAACCTCAGGTTCACGTTCCGCTACCTTAGGAGGAGAAGAAGAGGTAGAGGGAATCGAGGGTCCATTGTATGACACCCCACTTCGGGTAGTGATCGCCTTAACATCGCCCCTCGGGTTAGCGATCGTGTTGCTCGGTAGTGTACCAGAGCTCGAGGGTCGATCATTTAAAGACTTCTGAAGATCAGAGATCGTTTTGATCAATAACCGATTCGTTTCCTCTTGTGCTTTCATGAATTGTTTAATTTCAGCATCTGAGGAAGACGGGGGTGGAACAACGTTTTGATTTTGAACAGGGGGATTTTGAACACGGTTGTTTTGAAAATTCCCTTGGTTTTGATTGCTGTTACCCTGAAAAGTGTTTCTCTGATTGAAATTACCCTGATTGTAATTCCCTTGATTCTGGTTTCTTTGAAAATTTCCTTGAAAACCTTGGTTTTGATTGCCATTTTGAAAATTGTTTTGATTAAACTGGCCTTGATTTTGGTTCGGGTTTTGGAAATTTGAGTTTTGACCTTGGTTAAAATTCTGATTCGTGTTACGGTTTTGGTTTTGGTTAAAACCTGGAGGTCCGAGAAAATTGTTGGAACGATAGCTTAAGAGATTACGGTCCCCTTGCGGTTGGTAAGAATTACCCCCCGTGTTGTAGGAACCGTTAGCAGCATAAACGTTCTCTTGAGAAAATTCAGCAGTAGCTGGACACTCGGAATACAGATGTGGGCCCCCACAAGTTTCACAACTTCGGGCTACGGCTTTCACTTGTTGATTTTGAGCCTGATGTTGTATCGTTTGGTTCATTCTCAACACAGCCGTAGAAATATCATCCATCGTTTTGGTAAGAGCGATTATTTCAGGAGATGATGATGATGAGGGAGTAACGGAATGACATGACGCTTCCCTCTCCGCAGAGGAATCCCAAAAGTTATGATGGGCAGTCATGTTCTCGATTAAGTCATAGCACTCCTCGGGACGCCTTTTCATAAAGGTCCCACCAGCAGCAGCATTGAGAATGTCTCGGTGCCTCAATGTTAGACCATTATAGAAGGTATCTATTATGGTAACTTGTAACATATTGTGGTTAGGGCACCGATCAATGGCTAGCTTATAACGTTCCCAAGCCTCAAAAAGAGACTCATCGGGAAGTTGCCGGAAGTTGCTGATATCATTACGTAACTTGGTAACCATGGATGGTGGAAAATATTTTGCTAGAAACTTGGTTACCATTTCATCAAAGGTTCGAATAGAATGCTTTGGAAGTCGGTCAAACCATGCAGTGGCATGATGAGCGAGAGAATAGGGGAAGAGGTACAGCCGAAGGGCATCATCGGTGACACCATGCTGTTTCATGCTTTGGGTGACCGTGAGATATTTGTCAAGATGCTTATTGGCATCGTCACCCGGTAATCCGTGAAATTGACACGAATTCTGGACTTGTTGGATCATGTGATGCTTGAGGCCGAAGTCCGCAGCCCCAATAGTGAGTGGTGCAATAGGCCCACCCCGCCCTTGCATGGTAGGCTGGCACAGCTCCTCCATCGTTCGGAGATCGGGAGCTGGCTCATCAGGGGGTGGTAATAGTGGTGGTGGCCCGGCGGCCATTTCGGTTTCTGTGTTAGAACGTAGCTCGGGTACGTCTTCCTGTTTTTTATTCTTTGCTTGAGACCGAGTGCGCATGCACTAAAAACAATTTTTCAACACAAGTTCGAGGCAAAACCACAGTGAACTTAAACCAATAATCACAAGTGAGCAGCTTCTTTGAAAAAGGTACACTACTCACAGGAATACAAAGGCAAGTTTTAATCTTAAGTTTGGGAACTTATTATGGGTTTATTATTTGATTTTTGAAAAACTGCTTTAGGCTTATGGGTGTGTGTGCAGAAAACTTGGGAAATATTTTTGGAACTGATTCGTTAACCGAAATCGTCCCTTTAAGATTACTCGCAGGCTGGCGGGAGGAAGTAAATAGGTTCCCTCTTCAGTTCGCAATTTAATGTCAGAACTTACCTTAAACCAACTGTTTCAGGTTGTAATCTTAAAGAACACGAAGTAATTTAACTTCACAGTTTGCTTTTGATTGTTTTTAATTTTTTTGGTGTTTCTCAACACTTCAGGAAAAGTGTTAATGAACGTTTTTTCTGATATGATAATATTTTTACAAAAACTTTTTACAGGGAGGGTTTTGAAAACCACTAAACTTAAAACGATTTTAAAACACGCAACAACCTCCCCGGCAGCGGCGCCAAATTTTGATTGAGCCCGAACCGTCTTATTATTATTGACCAGGGTCAATAAGTCAAAGACAGCCTAGAATCAATACTCCGGTGATAGTATAGTGTATTCCCGGGTCGTTAAAGTCCCGACGAGATTGAAATGGTGCTTTTGGAATCGTTTATGAGAAAGTGGCACTGAGGACAGTAGCCAGATGATGTAGGAATGATATTGCTACTGTTATTTTGGTGTTGACAAACAGATATAATATTCACAATAATCAGATAGCAAAAATATGCACAAATTGACAATTAAGATCACGTATCGGACTGGAAAAGTGGGTTTTTGGTAATTATGAAACTACAGGGGGTGTTTTTGACACTTTTCAAAACTTAAAGTTAAAAATGAAAAAGAAATGATAAAAGTGATTAAAATAATATTAAACTATTATTTAATTAATTAAACTATTTAAATTGTAAATTAAAATCTAATTTAATTAAACTAAAAATGACAAATGATTTAAATTATACTAAAAATTAACAAAAATATTTTCTAAACCTAAATTAGAACTTAAAGAAAATATAAAAAATTAAAAATAATATTTTTGTCTTTTTGTGGTTTAGTTATTAATTAAAAACTATTTAACTTAATTAAACTATATAAACTACTTTTAATTTATATTAATACTAAATTAACTTAGAAAATTACAAGAAAATTTATAAAAGTACTTAACTATTATAGGAATCCTAAAAAATTATAAAAACTCTAAAATTATGTTTTAAGATTAAACAACTAATTATTTATCTATTAATTAACTTAAATCTATTTTAAACAAATAAAATAAGGAAAATAGAAAATGAACAGTAGAATCTTAAAATTTATTTTCTAAAAACTTATTATGCTATATTAGAACTAGAAAAATTATAAAAACTAAATTTAAACTTATAAAAACTAATTAAGCTATTTAATACTTAATATTAATTAATAATAAAGAAAATTAAAATTAAATCTAATTAGCACTAAATGACAAAATAAAAATCTGAAAAATTTATTATAACTATTTTAACCTAAGATGAAATTATTAAAAATATAAAAAACACAACTTACTTAATAAAAATGTAAAAATGGAAATTAAAATTAAATCTAATTAAATAGAAACTATCACTTATTTTAAAACTAATTTTTTTGGATTTTTCTTTTACAGAACTACTTATCAACTTAAAATAACAAACTTTTGTAAAAACACTTTTAAAAATAGCTTATAAATAAGCTGTAACACCCCTTTGTTTCAAACAGTTGACTTTGGTTGACTGTTTGGTCAAACTGGGTCAAATGGCCTTGGGTGGGGTCCACAATGGTAAAAACAGATACAACTAAGTTTAACAAACTTAAATAAGCTAGAAATAACAAATAATAAGCACAATTAAGCTGAGTAAAAGGAAATAAGCACTTGGTTACTTTGAAAATGAACACAGATAAGGGACAAACTATTTGGCTTAATCTAGGTGGGGTCCACAGTGATTCAGGTCAAACCAAGGGTCAATGGTGATACCCTGGTAGGAGGGGGTTTCTAAAAAGCTAACTAGAAGGTGTGGGGTCCACTGGATTGGTCACAAAACACCACCAAAGTGGTGGTGGTGACTGGGTGTCTGGGTGAGCAGGGCACAACCTTGCCCTGCAGCTCACTTTGATGGCCTGTGGGGCCCAGGTTAAATTTCCTAAAAATGAAGTGAGAGCATTTTATCAAAGATAAGCTGGTAGAAAATTAAACCTCAAAGTCTCAGAATCCCAAATAAATCACAAAATTCAGAAATGGACTAGCAAGTATGATGAAATCTGAGAACAAGTGACTTTGACTTTTTAAGAAAATTAAACTAGTTGACTTTTATGAGATTTTAAGCTATCTATCTTACTAATTAAGTTACTATAAGCTAAAGTGAGATAACTAACAGCTAGATTAACCAAGTTTTATCAGGTTCTGAGCTTATGAGATCCTAATCTCAACACAGTTGACTGTGTGAGGGATTTAGGTGAGATTTTGACTTTTGCTCTTTTCCAAACCAATTTTTGTGACTTACTTGATCAAAATAGACCTACTGTGATTCACTTGAACCAGAACTAACAACTGAAACACCCTTAAGGGTGGTAAACACAGATTATCCAAACACCCCTTTATATCTAGAATATGCAGATTATCAAAGCATAGGAATGAACTGATTCAAATTTGTGATTACAACCTACCAAATATTACTAAGTGACTTAGATTACACTCTATAAAACAGATTAAGTTTACAATGGCATAAGTTTCATTCTATTACAATGTTTGACAGTTGAAATTGAAATATTAAGTAACTAAAGACTCTAACAATTAAACTATGAATTCCAAACTAAAAGCTACTCAAATATCATTCAAGAGTACAATAAGAGCACAAATTGCATACATAAGCTAAGAACTTATAGACTTGAACTTTTGAGGTGAAAATGAAATAAGCAAAACTTACTAATCACTTCTAGCATGAACAAGAAGTTTTCCTATGTAGCCTATCTTTAGATAGGCACTCTCAATCAATCCAGCTCCTCATTGAACCACCATACCTGAGACAAACAACAAAGAAATACACACAGTTGACTTATGTTGACTTTTCTTATCTTTTTGTTTTTCTTCCACTAATACTGAGTTTTATGAGTCTCTAAAGCTTGAACAAGCTTAATGGAGCTTATATGTTCCTAGGAGTCCATTACAAACTACTTAAAACAACAATTGATACAAAGCAAGATATAGGAAATAAATTAGAACTGCATAACTTGAATTAATAATAGAAACTTGAATTTTTATAACTGAACTGAGTTTAATACAACAAAATAAAGAGGTTACCACTGCTTAATAGCTTGGGTGTACCTAAAATTGAAAATGCAAATTATACGACATAAAATAAAACTAAATTAACTACTCTCTTCATCCTTGTGCCTCCTCTTCTATTTATAGCTCCCAATTAGGGTTCCCAGATGCAATGCCATCATTTCCCACCACTTTGTTGTAATTTTGGTCCACTCTCCAAGTGCCACGTAATTTGGCGGGAAAAACTCTATTTGCATTTCAGGTCTGACACACGCAATGGGAGGGGGGGTAGCATTTATTGTGGTGTGTAAAAGTAGGTGTAGGGGGATGGGAGCATTAATTGTGGGGGGCTCTGGATTGTGATTGGTGGACATAGGAGGCTGCAAGTGGTGGTGGTGTGTGTGTGTGAGTCTGAGAGGGAAAGGGAAGGAGGTGGTAGTTTGACCGGGGTCAAACATTTGGGTGGACTGGGTTTAGTTTGTTTTTGGGCTTAGGTGGGCTTGTGGGTGTACTGGGTTTAGTTTAGGATTGGGTTTTGGGAGTTGATTTTAGGTCCGGTTGGTTTATTTATTTAACAAGGACCAAAGTTGTAAAATGGCAATAGTTGAGGGTCTGATTTTGTATTTTCCCAAAGTTTATAATAAGGGTAAAAATTGTCATATGTGAATAGTACAAGGGTATTTATGATAGTTTTCATTTTTTTATGCCCAGGGACTAAAACTGACAAATGTGAAACTTCAGGGACCAATTCTGCCATTTTTCCAAACTCCAGGGATCAAACTGTAATTTTCTGATAATTGAAGGGCCAAACCTGTAAATATCAAACAGTTAACACAAAGGACCAGTTATGTCATTTTAGAATAGTATAAGGTTTATTTTGAATATTTTCTTATTTTTAAACCTTAGGGACTAATTTTGACACTTTTCCAAAGTTGAGGGACCATAGTTGTAATTTTATGATTTTTAACTTCAAAGGACTTTTCCTAACAACTTATGAATCCCAAGGACCTTTTATGATTTTTTTACAAGTTTTGAGTGACCAGGGACTAGTTTTGCCAATTTATGAAACTTGAGGGACTGAAACTGCCAACTATGCAAACTTTGTACGTTTTTCATTTGTTTTTGCATATTTTGTGTTTGAAACATATAAAACACACCTCTAAGATATTTTAAGCATTTTGATACATATTCGGGTGTTTTTGTATGTTTTGGCAGCTCAGATTGGTATAAAATGATGAGTATTTACACACTCATCAGATATACTGATGCAAGTTGGATTAGTAACACTGAAGACAATTCGTCTACTAGTGGCTGGGTATTCCTATTTGGTGGAGGTGCAATTTCTTGGGCATCCAAGAAACAAACTTGCATTACCAGTTCAACCATGGAATCTGAATTTGTGGCTTTAGCTGCTGCTGGCAAAGAAGCTGAATGGTTGAAAAACTTGCTTCTTGAGATTCCATTGTGGTCTAAACCTATAGCACCTATTTCTATCCGTTGTGATAGTGCTGCTACATTGGCAAAGGCTTATAGCCAGATGTACAATGGGAAGTCTAGACACTTAGGTGTTAGGCATAGCATGATTCGTGAGCTTACATGAATGGGGTAGTATCTATAGTGTTTGTTAAATCTCAACAAAACTTAGCTGATCACTTGACGAAGGGTTTGGCTAGAGACTTGGTTTTGAAGTCTGCTAAAGGGATGGGTTTAAGTCCAACTTAGTCACTGAATGCAAGGATACCCAACTCCCTTCTAAGAAAACTTGGAAGCTGAGTTCAATGTGGAAAGCTGATCATTTAGTGGACTGAAGCACATGTATTACAAACATCCCAAGGTTGTGCTTGTTACCTGCTGAAAGGAGGATGAAGTCTTCACTTCTTAATGGTTAATTTTCTTTGAAAAAGTGCTAAGCAGGAGCATGAATTAAAGATGAACCACCTATGTAAATGTTGAAGTTTTGCCGCTTCAGGAAGCTTCGGACTTTTAGCTTTTACAACATTTATGAATTGGATATGGACACATGGCTTGTATAGTGTCAGGAGTATTTAAGTGTTTGAAAACTTGTGTGTATTTATCTTCAGGTATTCAAATGGGTTGAAGGGTTCAATTCTTAGAACACCCTAATTCTCGAATATTTGAACGTATATGTACTAAGATGGAAATTCAATCTTCAAGATATTTTCATTTATGCATTTGTTTTGTTTTATGTTTATTATTTCATGCAAAGGAAGAGAACTAAATTTGGGGGGGGGGGATTGTTGGAAAATTTAGTGCTCTTGAGAGATTAATTCACACCTGGTAATGGGTTTGGAGGTATGGAGTATACACCCATTTGGTCACTGAATCCCCTGACTCAATAGTGGTTATGTTTTGATTCTACTGATAGTAGATTCTGCTGTTAGTGTGTTTCCACTAATGTGTTAAAGTTACCACTGCAAGGGTTAATGTTTCCACTGATGTGTTAACATTACCACTGCAAGGGTTATTGTTACCACTGCTAGTGTTAACATTACCACTGCTAGTGATAATGTTTCCACTGATAACCACAGATCCCTATTATTATGGAAATTATTATGATATAATTAATGGGCCGTTAATTATACATAATACCATGGGCTAGGGTTTTGAGTATTCTCTATTATATATAGAGATCACATCATTCTGCATGGATACGAGATATACAAACCCTAAACACTAAATACGCATCTGGTTCTTGATTTGTGCCTAAAACAAGAACTTCACTTGGTCTTATCCCATAGAGATATTCGTGTAACCCAGGCATAGGGTCGAATAGTTTCTATTGGAAAGTGATACCACGATTTCAAGTAAATATCCGGTACCTTTATTGAGTATCTTAACCCTAATCTGGGAACCCGTTTACTAATAACAACCAACAAAATGCAGTACCAACACTTGATATTTTGGTCCAAATGCTAAACCATTTGAAGTATAAACGTAAATCTTAGCCTGAAGAGGTCTCACCCCTCTTTGGGTTAATTTGTTTGTTTATTATACTTGATTATGCAGCAATGTCTTTATGTCTGTGCATATGCATATTGATTAAAAACGCCTCCATCATTCGTGATATACCTGTGCATGTATTACTAGTAACATTTAATTTTTCATGGGTGCAGAACCTTTTCACCGATGACAAAGTGGCCAAATTCAAAGGAGTCCCATTTATGACATCTGCTGGACCATGCACATCTACCATACCCAAGGGCAGTGTCAAATGATGATGAGGATTCTCATATCATAATGATGATGATCATCGTATCATGTGTGTAATTTTGTACTTACATTTCATATTAGGCAGAAAATTGTATGGTTACCAGAATTGTTTGTACAAACAATATGCATTTTAAATCAGCCAGCAGTTTTGACTTAAGCTTATGTTCCGGCTATTATTAGTCAAGAGCAATTACTCGAGCATGCACAATGGTTTGATCAGGCAGGTTGGATGGAATGCCGCAATGGTTTGGGTTGGTTGACTCGAAAAATCTTTTATCCAAATATGGGTTTTTACTTATGCAAGTATGAGTTACTTTTTTACCTTGTATCACCACACCTGAGGGGAGACAGCACCCATGTGGGAAGTGGATAATATGAATCCCAAGCTTCAATGTAAGATCTAAAGGAAAGTGAGACACACCCATCCCCATGTTTCATGTAAGCCCACCACTTTCCCAATCATTTTATGTGATCTCCATCCAACAGATTTTACTCACTAAAAAAATATATATATACTACAAATTCTTTTTTATAAAATATTTAGATTTTGGCCCATTTAGATTTCAGATTTGGGTTCGTGTTACGTGTCATATATGTTTCTTGGTGGTCAGATTTTGTTCCTAACATTGCTCTTCAAGAAAAGAGTCATTGTGCAATCTTGTTTGATATTGGTGGTTAGTTAAAGCTTATAACTCCAATTGTTGTCATTTATAATTTTTATAAAATATGCGACAATTTTAATCAAGTAAGATAAATTTGCTGAAAACATAAAAGACAAGGGATATGTTATAAAGACCCTCCGGATCTACAAGTTGTACCCTTTGGCTTTTTCCATTCTTTTATTTTTATAATTTTGTTTATATTATAAAACTGTGAAACGGAAAATGTGGAATAAAAATTATAAAGTTTAACAAGTCAAAATATTAAACTGACAAAAAGTACGGAACATAAACTGATAAAACACGATGTTATAATGTAAACAGAGGGACAAAAGGGGTAGAAAGTACAAAACATTTGTACTTTCTATGGGGAAGGGGTATCAAGAGTAGAACCCAAAAGACAATTTGATGTGACAGGAAAAAAGATTCAGTAGGATTATCTCTCAAAAATATGTATAAATGTTTAATTATATAAAAGTTAGGATCAAATGATTAATAAAACTAAAATGAGAAAGGCGAGAAAAAAAATCACAACTGCACATTTGATATGCACCTACAGCATAGAAACATCTTCTTTTAAAACTTTCATTCTCTTATAAAGTTTATGGCTGAAATTCTCATTTCGTGTTTTTTTTTTCCTTCATTTTTTTCTCGTAAATCTCTTCCTAATTATATATAATAGCAACTCTTTGCTACTATTTCGAAAACAACTTATATGATTTATAATAAAGTTACAAATATAAAAGGGTTATATATATGTACTAAGTACCGTCTTGCCGTGCATACACACGGCCCATGAAATGATATAGTTTCTAAGGGCCTGTTTACTTTTTTATGTTAGCTAAGGGTCATGTGGGTAAGTGGGTCCCCCCTTTCTCTTAGAACGTCTATATGGAAACAAGTAAGGTTTTATAACCCTTTAAGACACGGACTTTCTAACAAAATATAGTGGATCCCATCAAATTAAAAATGTAAATATATGTCAATGGTCCCACTCCTGTTAGTAGACAGAGGTTCCAAAAGAAAAAGAAACGGGCAAGACTAGTAGTAATGGTGATCTTACATATCATCAGGACACTTTGTCACATCATCCCCACATCAACTATCAACTACTTTTTAATAGACCAAACAAATGATCAAACACCTGTAATTGTGACCTTATCGTGTGACCCAACACCTTTTTTTTTTTTTTTTTTTTTGTTAAACTAAAATTTCATTTATAATTAAGAAGAACAAAGTAAGGTATGAACATTGTTATATGCTTGTCACACTATAAAATATTTCGTGTCCCTAAACCAACGAAAAAGTATAAAATCTAAAGAAAGAAAAGGTAGATTTGAATATTTGATGTATCATCTTTGGTCGTCTCCAATAGGGGTGTAATCGAGCCGAGACAACTCTCGAGCAACTCGAGATTGACTCGAAAAATATTCGACTCGACTCGATTTTAAACGAGTCGAGCTCGAGCTACTCGTGTAAGATATCGAGTCGAGTTCGAGTTTTAAGTTACTCGGCTCGTAAAGCTCAATGAGTATGTGAAGAAAAATGAAAGTGTGCAACCACAAAAATCATAATTAGATAACTATCTTGGTGGCGTGCAAATTCTTTAAGGTATTGTATTTTGTCTCGAATGGCTCGAGATATACTTGCTATTCCTATCATGATAGTTGCGTTAGAAGCTACTTTTAGCGCAGGGAGTAAAGTGATTGATACTTATAGAGCATCTTTGGCTCCCGAAACAGTTGAAGTCTTACTTTGTGGAGGAGATTGGTGTCGAAGCCTTCATGGACTAAAAAGAAAGAACAAAGTACGATTTCTTCGTCTTTTACTATTTTATGTATTTTACTATTTTAGTATCTTTTATTGAATTTTAGTATGCTAATTCTCTCTATATATGATACATTTCAGAAAGAGAATAGGCCAATTAAAGTCATCCTTCCCATTACTTGAACAAGAAACTTTAATCCAGGAGTCCCATAACCATTTTGAATGCATGAAGACCAGTATAATGTTTCTAGTTTTATATGGTAGTCTTGGTAATCAATAGCACCGTTTTTTGTTGGGATTGGAATCCGGAAATTGTAACTGTTAACTTTTGAAATACTAGTTGTTGTGTTTTCTATCCATAATGGTTCAAGATTGTGCCTACAAGTTTGACTGCAAGTTTAGTGGTTAAGCTTTTAGTTTTGAAAAGGTTTGTTGCAATATAAGTTATGCTGGTGCAATGTTAGTTTTATGCAGCTATTGGTCAAGGTTTCAAGGGAGAAAATCTTTCTAGTAATATTTGGCAAGTCTAATGGAGTATGTTTGGTTTTAGTGATTTGTTTTTGGTATCATGTTTCTAGTAATATTTGTGCAAGTCTGATGTAGTATGTTTGTATAGTCTAGTTAGTTTGCTATTTTTGTGTTTTGATAGTGACTTTTTCATAAACTTGAATTTATTTAATATATACAAGCCGAGCCGAGTCGAGTTTCGAGCTCGAGTTTTAGTGATCGAGCCGAGCTCGAGCTTGAATTTTGAGGCACGGTCGAGCTCGAGCCAAGTTTCGAGCTCGAGTATTATATGTCAAGCCGAGCTCGAGCTTGTTAATACTCGACTCGACTCGGCTCGTTTACACCCCTAGTCTCCAACCATGGTATACAAATCATCATTTTCTTTATATTTGAAGAATAAACTCATTTCCATTTATGCTCCAAATATGGAGAAAATTTTTGAAGCATTGCTCAAAATCCTCTATATTTGGAATATCATTATTACCATTAGTCGATATTTTTCAATTAATTCAATATAAATATGTTTGAAGTTGAAGTTTGGAAGACATGGTCGGAGATGAATTGTTTTACGACAGTCGACAAATGAATGATAATAAAATATTGCGCTTTTAACCTTCAGATTTGATGATTTATGGAAAAAAAAAAAAAAAATAGTTGGAGATGGCCTTATCGTTATAAAGATGAACTAGGAAATACAATTGCTGCAACATATCATTTAATAAAAAAATAAAATAACAATATTTAATAATGTGATTTTCATCAAAGAATTATATTAGAAAAACATTTTTTTTCCGAGACATGAAATTGCATTGCACTATATCGATGATGTTAGAAAGTTAAAAATGGAAAAATGATTAAGAAAATATATCATTTCTTACAAGTGTTGATTGTATGATTTTCATGAATGGAAATATATGTGTACATGTTTCTCGCGATACTTGAACCTACACATGATTGATGATATGGAAGATATGATACCATGTTAGAAAGATAAAATATGAGGAAGTACAGGCGGAGTTCAGGGTCAGCATACTGTATAATTGGATGTTACTACTACCTGAACCACTAACAATTAACAAGCCGTACAAAATAAAATATTATGAGTGTTATAAATTTATATATACTTTTAATTTAATATACCATCTATAAAACCTATAAAATAAAACATAAAATACAAACTTCGATAGTCTTAGGACCACTTTTGGGAATGGCATACAAAGATCAAGTGGCATAGTTACCTGACTTTGGATCCCCTATCTCGAAGCGAAAATTACTGCAGAGGCCTCTGCAGTAATTGGTTACCTTTTTCAAGGCTGATTTTTTTTTATTCCCTAGAAGGCTTCCTATTTCGCTGCAAAGTGTACCAGAAATACATTATGGACACGTGTCAGCTTCTCGTCAATTTAAAAAAAAAAAAAAAAAAAAAAAAAAAAAAAAAAAAAAAAAACGTATTCCACATACTACTTGCAGCGAATTGCAATAGTATTGGTCCCACTCCACCTCTCTCTTCCATTGGACCCACTTTTATAATAATAATAATAAAAAAAGTGTATTTCTGCATTAAATTGATTCGAAATACATGAAGGGGACCCCACTTGATATTGATTTTAATTAAAAAAATACCGTTGCGAAAAGCTCTAAATTACGAACAAAACGAAACAATATTGATATGTTTTTTGATACACATACGATTTTATAAAAAATGTTAAAGTTTAATAAATATATACATTACAACTTTTTTCAAATTAAAAAATAAAACTTACCAAAACCGCCCTAAACTTATTTATCAAACTTTAACATTTTTTATAAAATCGTACGTGCATCAAAAGCATATCAATATTGGGCTCGTTTTTTTCATAATCCAGAGCTCTTCGCAACGGTATTTTTTTATTAACAAATTCACTATATATTTGATAAATATTTGACGAATAAAGTTTGTTATATAAAAAAGTTGTAAATATTAAAAGGTTTAAGGTGATTTTGGTAAGTTTTATTTTTTAAATTAAAAAAAAATTGTGGGACTTAGTTAGTTACAATTCGCTGCAAGTAGTATGAGAGATACATTTTTTTTTAATTAAAATCAATATCAAGTGGGGTCCCCTTCTTGTATTTCGCTGCAAATTAATGCAGAAATACACTTTTTTTTTTATTATTATAAAAGTGGGTTCAATGGAAGAGAGAGGTGGAGTGGGACCAATACTATTGCATTTCGCTGCAAGTAGTATGTGGATTACGTTTTTTTTTGTTTTAAAATTGACGAGAAGCTGACACGTGTCCATAATGTATTTCTGGTACACTTTGCAGTGAAATAGGAAGCCTTCTAGAGAATAAAAAAAAAACCAGCCTTAAAAAAGGTAATCAATTACTGCAGAGGCCTCTGCAGTAATTATCGCTATCTCGAATAAGTTGTACCATATCTCGAATAAGTTTGTATAAGAAATATATAACTCCCACTATAAATGTTATCTTTTTGTCTAACAACTTAATGAAACATCGCATTTCTTGTCTATCTATGCAAAAATGATCGAGTATTTATAATGGTATAATAGTATTTACATGAATTAATGTGAAAGTGTATTATTTGGTACACAATAAATAAAGAAATGTAGTTAGTAGATAATCGGGCCTCTAACTCTATATGGTTTAAATCGGTTGAAAAACCTTTTAGGGTGTGTTTGGTAGAGAGAAATGAAGCCAAAGAAATAGAAATCACATTATTTCTCTTGTTTGGTACATCTAGGAAATACAAAAGCAGGGAAATCTGATTTCTCAAGATTTTGTTGCTTTGTAACTTGATTTCCACTCTCTTAGGTGAAGAAATGGAGAGAATTGAATTTTGTTGCTTTGTAACTTGATTTAAAAAATAAGTTTAAAAAAAAATTTAAATATATATTTTTTAGAATTGTTATTTAGAAAAAATAATTTTTTTTAAATAATTTAAAAAAAAATTAATTTAAAAAAAATTTAAAAATTTTAAAAAACTATTTTTTTAAAATATATATTTTTTAGAATTGTTATTTAGAAAAAATATTTTTTTTAAAATAATTTTTATAAAAGATAAATTTTAAAAAAATTTAAAAATTTTAAAAACTATTTTTTTTTAAATATATATTTTTTAGAATTGTTATTTAGAAAAAATATTTTTTTAAAAATAATTTTTATAAAAAAAAATTCTTTAAATTCAAAAAAAAATTTAAAAACTATTTTTTTTATAATATATATTTTTTAGAATTGTTATTTAGAAAAAATAATTTTTAAAAAAAAATCAACAAATATTTTTTTTTTCATTTCTCGGGTCAAGTCTCTGCTGTTACCAAACATTAGAATTAAACAAAATTCTCTACTGATTTCTATTCTCTCAATTTCTATTATCTACTTCATTTTTTTTCTCTGAAATTCTCTCTACCAAACGTGCCCTTAGGGTGTGTTTGGTAGAGAGAAATGAGATAAGAGAAATGGAAATAAATTGAATTTCATTGTTTGGTAAATGAGAGAAATAAAAAAGTGGACAATTAGAGAGAATCGATAGTGTAATTTTTAAAGTTTTATTTCCATCAATTTTTGTTGGGAAATTGAAGAAATAGAAATGGTTAATTTTTGTAATATTTTTTTACGATATGCACTTTTTTTTTTCACTTACATGTGTATTTTAGTGTCAAATAGATTATTTAGAAAAATATTTTGTTTATTTAAAAAAAATACATTTAAAAAACAAATTTTTATTGATTTTTATAAAAAAATTAATATTTTTTTTTAAATATTTTTTTTAAATATTTTTTTAAATAAATATTAAAAAAAATAATTTAAAAATATATATTTTTTTAAAATATATTTTTTATTATTTAGAAAAAATATTTTTTTAATTAATTTTATAAAAAATACATTTAGAAAAATAAATAAATAAATAATTTTTTTTAAATAAGTTTTTTTTTTTAAAAAATAAAATTTAAAAATTAATTAAAAATAATAATTTAAAATAATTTTTTTGAATATATATTTTTTAGAATTGTTATTTAGAAAAATTAATTTTTTTAAAAAAAAAATCAACAAACAAATACATGTGAGTTTCATATGACAAAATGTTATTTAATTTTTCTTTTTTTCTTTTTTTTTTTTTCATTTCTCGGGTCTAGTTTCTGTTATTACCAAACATTAGAATTGAACAAAATTCTCTACTGATTTCTATCATCTACTTCATTTAATTTCTTTGAAATTCTCTCTACAACGTGCCCTTACATCATGTATTTTTTTTGACGTTGACCCTTTCCTAAAGACATAGTCTTAAGCATTGAGCATCTATTTCAGTGAATTTTTTAGCAGTAGCTGATATTGAGGGCCATGACCTATTTCTCCAAACGCCATCCTTGAACGGTTAACTAAACATAAACCTTTGCGAGAAAAAAAAATAAAAAAAAAAAGCACTTACGTGACTGATTAATCTCGCCTATACCGATTACAAGCTAAAAATGTTTGAATGACCGACTACCGATTTACGTTTTTTGCAACCTTAACAACAGGAAAGTGATACCCTTTGAGCAATGCTCTGATGATGATGATGGCCTTTAACGAGTTCTCGCAAGCGAATTTGAATTCAAATTTATGTGTGATCAAATTTATGTGTCATGGCGAATATGAATTTCTTGACGATGCAGATTATATTCTTGAAAATAGCTAGCATATTAATCCCTTGTCAATAGTACCAGGGGCGTAGCCAGGATTTTACTTTTGGGTGAGCCAAATAATTTTTGACACTCTAACAAGTATAAAAAAAACTCAAAATATAATAACCTTTACAATAACTGTGAATTTTAAGACACTTTGCAATCACCATCAATATAAAAAATATATATGAACTATCATTGGAAAAGAATAGTTATGGGCCTTAATCAATTACTTTTTGAGCTTAGTAGTTAAAATTGGCATATATGTACAAAACATATAAGAATTTCATGGGCTTATGGGTGGGCCGTGGCCTACCCTACACCCCATTCGGCTACGCCACTGAATAGTACGTGAAATGAATTCAAATTAGTTTTTTTTTTCTTTTTTTTTTTCCTTTTTTTTTTCTTTTTTTTTTAGCTTATATGACTTACGTGTAGTGCGGACCGGGGACAAAAAGTTATGAGTTGCAATTTCTTAAAACTAAAAAATGCTTGAGGTAATAGAAACATTCATGTGATTTAGGTGTATTTTCGAAGAACACCCCTTTATCGTGACATGTTATAAATTATACGAGCCTATTGTAAGAACACTCGATATCGTAAGGTCCTATAATATGTTATAGGGATGTCACGTAAAATTTTCTTTATAACACAATCCTAAAACACACAACCAAAATACATTCCCCCCCCCCCCCTCCCGGCCTTTCAATAAATCAGGTGTGGATATGTTTGTGTTTGTTATTTTATGCGTCTCGATGTATTATATTATAATGAATGTTGTTTTGTATTATGATATAGGTAAAAAAATCTTATGTAACAACACATTTTTGCTATAAAAATTTGATGTAACAACACATTTTTGCTATAAAAATTTGATGCAACAACACATTCATTCCCCCGCCCTTGTTATGGCCAAACCGAGGCTGCTATTGCAAAGCTAGGGCGCAAGCCATAGTACTTTGTGATGACGATACCTTAAAACTAAAAGTGGTGATTTACCCATTCTCGTTTTTTTTTTATTTACACACATTACTGCACAAGTATTTAAAAAAATATAAATATGATATAACTGTCTAATACAGTAATTGAAGTGTCACAATCAAAACTTAAGTGTGCAAATGAATTCTTACTATTTGAGAGGCTACAACGCGACAATCCAACAGTCTTGTTAATAATGCGAGACTGCAAGTTGGTAATAAAATATGTGTTATGTCTAAAATAAATTAAAAAAAAAAAAAAAAAGAAAAAAAGTGGACACACTGGACTAGAAGGTGAGCCATCACTCTCACTTCCATTGTCACGCGCCACCCCACCTCCACTTTTCTCATGTGCAAGAAGGAGAAAAAAGGTAGAGTGGTTAAGGTGTTTATGAGTGTGTGTGAAGTATTTTGTGAGCTATATTTGTATAAAGTGTATATGACCATTCAAGCTGAAAGGTGATGATAGTAGTGATATGTTAAATGATTATGTAACGCTCACGTAAATATGATAGATATAGATGACAATTATGTTTAGCTTAAGGTGCATCAAACTCCTGTTCCCACATTTATTTCCTGTTATTAAACTAAAACCAACACAAATGAGAAAATATTATGGAGTATTTATTTAGGGAGGTGATTTGCACACTCAAAAAAATGATTGGGACACTCCAATCTATTGTGTATGGACATTTATACCCTCATAGTTATCCTTACACTTTTACCTATGTGAGGTTATAAAAGTCCAAACACAACTAATTGGAGTGTCCCAATCATTTAGTGGAGTGTGCAAATCATCTCCCATTTATTTATTACTCCTATTATGTATTAAAAAAATTATAGCATAAATAGAGTGATTGAGAACCTTACAACAATAAATTGAGCATGTAAAAATAATAACTTCTTGGCCGCTCGCCTCTTTACGACTTTACATCATTTTGGAGGGAAGACTTGATTTGAATTTATTAAATGCGATCATAGCTAAAATTTACAGGTCGAGTATATATTTGGGTAAAAGCTATAAAATATCATCGTACTTTAAAAAATGTAGCAAGTTGAATCATGTACTTTTTTATTGCTTACTTGACCAACGAACTTTCAAATTTTATTCGACTTGAACCATATCTATTTATGAAAAAAAAAATGAAATTACACGTGGATAATTAGAAAATATATGGTTCAAGTCGAATAAAATTTGAAAGTTCGTTGGTGAAGTAAGCAATAAAAAAGTACATGGTTCAACTTGGTACATTTTTGAAAGTACGATGTTATTTTATAGCTTTTACCCTATATATTTTCTCAAAATAATACTTAGTACTCAATATTAGGACTGTAAGCGAACCGGACGAACACGAACGGAGCCTTATTCATGTTCGTTCGTTTAATTTTAACCAAACAAATAAACAGACACGAATGCTTAAATGGATGAATTTTCTTGTTCATGTTCGTTCATTAAGACACTAAACGAACGCTAAATGAACATAAACGAGTGAACATAAATGAACATAGACAAACAAACATAAACTTTATTAAATTATGTATAATATATTGTTTTATAAGTGTTATTTTGTTTACATAAACTTATTTTAAAATTATACAATTAAAATATATAATATACCAACATAAATAAATAAATGAACATAAACGAACGCATAATCGGACGTTCACGAACATAAATGAACGCACGCGACTTTTGTTCATATTCGTTAATTTAACTAAACGAATGTAAAGTATTGTTCATGTTGGTTCATTTAATAAATAAACGAACATAAACGAACTTTTTACCGAACGGTTCATGAAATGTTCACTGAACGTTCAGTTCGTTTACAGCCCAACTCAATATTATAAGTGTAATTTTCTTTTGACAGGCGAAACGAGCTTAATATTGTAGAAGAAAGAATATGTTAGGAAGAAACATGTAAGAGCTCGATCCGATTATAAATTTATAATACGGACTATATGTATACTCATAACACTAAAGTTGGACCAACCATTATAAGAACATGCATCGTTGCACGCCCAAACACAAACTAAAGCAAGGTTATTGGGATGAGAGTGACTCTTGATACCGAAAATGACTTCAAAAAAGGCATGGTGGACATTCTGTGTCATCCTAAGTGGATAACACCCGTAATGACAATGTGATAACTAAGGCCGAATAATGTGGTGGTGGTCGAACACCTGGTGATGGTGACACCACGCATATGCACCACAAGAGAGGCCTAAGACAATGCGTCATGGGGTAGTTTTTTTCATTTGTTCGGTTTTCTGTTCCTTTTTTTGTGTGTAAGGTATATTATGAGATGTATTTGTATAAAGTGAGGCATTCTTGCATTTTTTTTTATTATTATTATTTTTTTTGATAGTGGCTATTGTGGTAACTATAACACCTAAAAAGTAGTGAGTTTGCTAAGGTGTTGAATGATGATATGACACTCATATGAAGTTGATGTGTTTATTGACCATAATACCTAGTCTAAAAAGCTTTACATATTTTCCCCTACACCTCAACAAAGACACTGCCTTCACCATTAGATTAGAGTAGTTACACTTTGATTAGAAAGCTAAATAGCAATGTTTTAAAACTCGGGTTTTTTAATTGAGTCGGTCAAGTCGTCAGTTCACCCGATCACCAGTTTAACCAGTTCAATTATCTTAAATTCAATAACCAATAAAAATAAGACGACTCTGGTTGCTTTTAGTCTTTTATTTTCATATTAACGATACAAAAAATATGCAAAAACAATGAATTTATAATTCTAGTTTATCACAGATTTATAGTTCTATTTTACGACAGGTTATAATATTGTGTTTTTAGAATCATATCTTTATTAATTAACTTTTTAAATCAAACAAATATAATATCAACGTTAGTTTATAGCTCAAATTTGTTGTTTTACCAAAACTTAACCACATCAATCACACCACTTTAACTTTGCAATTAAACTTAAAACTTTCCAAATCAAAATATGTTTGTCGAACAAATATAGAACTTAACTTAACACAAGTTTCGAGTATAGCGAAAATGAAATGACAAAATGGTTTTATTAGTTTAGATAAAAGAAAAGGTTTTTGTTGTTTAAAGCAAAAAATAAAAGGACAAAAGTCATAACCCGGCCGGGTTTATTTAAATGGGTTGACCTGAATCAGTGCAAAACCGCGCCTGTTCAATTTGATTCTCAAACAAGCAAAAAATTGGCTACGTCCAGCCTAATCTCTTAACCGGTTATCGGATAGACCGGGTTGAACCGGGTGGGTCAAGTTTTTAAAACATTGTTATATAGCACTACATTACCTTTAACATGTTTTTCCCTTGTTCAAATATTTGAACACCTCAACAAAGAAACTGCCTTCACTATAAAGTAGTTTCACTTTGATTAGAAAGCTAAATAGCAGGACATTACCCTTTTAAGAAAAATAATATCCTCCAAGTACATAATCTTTGTTATTTCTAACTTTATCTTACCAAGGAAATTAGAAAAAAATAAATAAAAATAAAACAAAGAGAACACAAAATACGAAGTTGATTGAATGAAGATATTGCAATTACTGTCAAGCTAATAATGACAAATATGGGATTTGATATGATATAAAGCTATAAATAGCCAAGCAATATTACATAAAAGTGGATATGAATCTGAATCTATAGTTGTTGAAAATGGATTTACTAGGATCAGTTTTGGAATTAATACTACCTCATTGGAAAAGAAACAGATTCAAATAAAATCTTTTGCTACAGCAAGTTGCCAAGTAATCATCTAACTTGATATTCATTCTCATAAATAGTTATGAGAGGCTATGCACAGTAGTGACTTATATTGCATCATTTTTTTGTATGTCAACTCAGTTTTCTTTTTGCTCAACCCATATTCATCTCTCTCATCACAGTGACAACCCATATTGCATCATCTTATTTTTAATTTTTTTTAACTAAAAAAAACCATTTTTAACACAAACACAAATTTTATTAATTAAACGTAAATATTACATAAGCGAAACGATACGGAATTAAACAACTAAAAATTAAACGTAAACATTACATGATAACACATAACATAAAACACGATACGGAAATACGTAACATAAAAACACCATTACTCATCGTCTCTGTCCCATGCATTTGTGTTTCTCAGAATGAACCACACATGTTGATAATTTAACCCTCTCCCATGGCGTTCATGATAAATTCGGTTTGCATTGCTGAGACGACAAGGGTCTTGACTTGTACACAACAACTCTTTGTAAATATCATTATATCTACGACATTCAAGGTTGATTCTATTCCATTGAGCCGTAATACCATTTTTATTACGGTGCTCATCATCAGTCTGATCGTTGAACCTTTGTGTAACTTCATTCCAAAAAGAACGTCCATTCACAAGGTCTCTAGAATCGTGAACTTCAAGCCATACGTTAGCTAGCAAGTATTCTTCTTCCATGGACCAACAATTATTCATTGTGAAATGATTTAGGAGTGTGTGAAGAATAGTATTGTATGGTGTGTTATTTATAGGGGATAATATAAGAAGCGGGATATTTTTAGATTCAAAATTCAAAAAGAAGGCGGGATACATTTTAAATTCAAAATTCAAACAGAAGGCGGGATACATTTTAAATTCAAAATTCAAATAGAAGGCGAGATACCTTTTAACACAAACTTAACTTTTTATTAATAAAAACATAAACGTTACATAAACAGAAATTAAAACATTACAATACTAAATTAAAAACTTAAACTTCAATTATAATCTGGGTGATCCAAGGTTTGAGAGTTGTTGGAGTCGTAACCGTCGTTGTAAGGATCAAAGCTCGCAAACCTCTCTTGTTCGATCTGAGCTTCCAACCTGCTCAGCTCCCGCTAATCCTCAGAGTTCCAGCCATCATCAGCAGCTTTCACATTTTCCTCAAAACTTAGTTGAAAGTGATCAAGATGATGTTGCTGTTGTTGCGGCTCAACAACTCTTGGTGCAGATGAACTTGATGCACCTTGCTCAAATTGTTGTTGTTGTTGTGGTGCATCAGCAGCTGCCACATTTTCCTCAAAACTCCAACGTATCTTGTTGGATTTTTTGTTCTCTATCTTCTGCACACAACCCCACAATGTTTCAACAACATCAGCGTCTTTGCGAAACTCATTGTACAAAAACTGGTCGATCACATATTTTCTGTCGACAAAGATATCTTTGCACTTTGTGTATCGTGTTCTCAAGCGTTGTTTGCGTAACTTCGACAGCTCAAACTTCTTAATGACTTCGATAATTGCATCTTGGCATTCCTTGTTGTCTATTTCGACTTGTTTTTGGACATAGTTTTGAACTTGTTTGACAGTGTGGGAAGTTTACAAGCCATTTTTTGTGTTTGATTTGTTGTCTGAATTATGTTTGAAAGTGGGTTTGATTTGGGTATTTATAGGATGAAAGTGGTTAAAATTAAAAAATAAAAAAGTTTTTTTTTTTTTTTTTTTTTTTTTTAATTATTATTATTATTTTTTTAAGTGGAAGAAACGTTCACATTTTAATCGGTCGGCAAACCAACCGATAATCAAAGTTTCGTCCCTCGACCGATGTTGAAAGTACACTCCACATTGGAGTCGACCGATCTCCCAGTCGGTCGTTGGTGTGCTCAATCGATTTTCATCCGGCCCTCTGTGAGCAGCCTAAGGAAAAGATGAGACGTCAACTTTTTCTCTTATAATTTAAATTATAACTTAACTTAAAAATATTTATAAAACATTTTTGGGCCTCACACTTAACCTAATAAAACATAAATAAAGCAAAATAATAATAATAACAACAACAACAACAATAATAATAATAATAATAATAATAGGGAATATATTAGCTACAATACAATTGTGGCTAACTCCCTACAATTTGTATTATAATTTGTAGGTCTTTGTGGGTCCCTGAGTATTTTTAGTGGGTCCCTAAGCCTTTTTTATGTAATTTATATGGAGGATTGTAGCTAACTTGGCTACAAAAATTGTAGCCAAGTTATCCCCATAATAATAATAATAATAATAATAATAATAATAATAATAATAAATGCCATATAACTTGGTTGTTAATTTGAGCGCAATGACCTACAACGTGATGTGAGTGGGGTCAAGCAACAAGGTCACGTTTTAGGGCTATAACACGCCTTTTAACTTGAAGTATCGAGTGCTCTGAGATATTGATTTTTACTCCATCCATCCTAAAATAATTGTTCACCGATAAATAAAGACACAACCTAAAAAACATAACCGTTAAAACATTTTTATTTATTATTATTATTATTATTATTTTTTGCAGAATAATAATTTTACCCTTCACTAATAACTTTTTTTAAGTGTGTAATATTAACCTCAAATAAAAGTACTATGATAATTTTGATCCAAAGTTTATACTACGTATTTACTTTGAAAGTGATCAATTAATTTGAGACAACCGAAAAAAATTGTGGGTAATAGATTTGAGAGGGAAATACTTAGGGATGACAATTTGTGACCCAACACGAAACTCGACGTAAATCGACATGAAAATTAACAGGTTCAAGTTGAGTCTAAATAGTTTTCGGTTCGACCCATCTAACCCGTTTATTAAACAGGTCAGGTTCAGGTTGGGTATATGTTAAAACTTAAACGAGTCAACCCGTTTAAGATTTTTTTTCCAAAATTAAAAAATTATGTTTACTTTATTATATGAGTTAAATGGGTTAAATGAGTCGACCTACTAACCCGTTTAAATCATGTAATGTGCCAACTTGTTTAGCTAAACCGGTTAAATGGGTCAACTCCTGTAACCTATTTAACCAGCCAACCTATATATACTATATATACGGGTTAAATAAGTCAGGTTCGAATTATATGTAAATAAGTTAGGGTTACATGGTTCGATTATTTAAACGAGTCAGGTTCGGGTTAAGGTCTTTTAACCCGTTAACTCGAACTCGAACCCGAACCCAATCCGAATTGCCACCCGGCCACCCCTAGAAAGAGTATCTCATATTTGATTTTATTATATAGAGAGAAAAATAATAGAAATAATAAGAGAATAAAATGAGTTGATTCGTTTATGTGTGGGGACTGCATGCATCGAATCGATAGAAACAAAATGAAGATCACGAAATATTTGTGACTCTTGCATTTGATTTCCTATCTTTAATACTAGTCTTAATAATTTTCTCTTTCTACAACTATATATATACCTATAGTGTTAATGCTCATATGTCACATCTACATCATTTGAAAATATTCTTCTTTGAAAAACTAGTACTTGTCAATGGAGTGTTATGAAGATGATGTGCCCCATGTTCTAGCTGTTGATGATAACCTTGTTGATCGTAAACTTGTTGAAAGGTTGCTCAAAAGCTCTTCATGTAGAGGTAAAAAAACATACACATTTTAGGGATGTTTTTTGTTTTATTTCGAAGTTATTTAAATCACACAACTTACTTATATTTTGCTGTTGTTTTGTGATAGTGACTACAGCAGAAAATGGGATGAGAGCATTGGAGTATTTGGGGTTAAGAGATAATCATCAACAAAATGGTTTTAATGGCAAGGCAAGTACCAAACAATAATATACACAGATTCCATTTAGGCATTTACCGGTGTTATTTTGTTAATTATCAGTTTTTTATGCATGTTTTTAAAAAAATTTGTAGTTATTTAAAATGGTCAAAAGTTGTAAAGAGAAATGTAAACTTTTATGCTAAAGTAGAAATTGTTGCATATTTACAGGGCTCAAAGGTAAACATGATAATCACAGATTATTGCATGCCAGGAATGACGGGTTATGAGCTTCTTCAGAAAATCAAGGTGAATAATTTGTTTTTGAATATTTTTCTTCTAATGTACTATAATATCATATGCATGTCTCGAGGAATCAAATTTGTTATACAAAGTAATGAATAGTAAGCAGATCTATTCTAGCTATTATTCGTTAAGGCCATGACAAACCAGGGCCGGAGGCAAACTTTCATAAATTTTAGAAACTACGCTACAGATCGGTATGTTAGGGGGTAAA